>JALJCO010013958.1:0-673125 GCA_023101725.1 Atherinomorus stipes | reverse complement strand
AAGCGGCATTGAAGGCCCTCGCACCTCTGGCGGCGCTCCGGCCTATGCACCTCGTAGTCAGTGTCACATCATAACTGTGTGCCAAATTTCATTCCCGCAGTTTTTTGTGCTGGCTGGGGCTCACCATTTGAAGCTTTCTGTGGGTGCTATGGAGCTTTATGAACTTTACCTATCCAACACATGTCTGTAAATGAGTTCAGGATCCGTGGCGAGTGGTAGAGATCAACATTTTTTATGTGTTACTTTGAGGTCTTTCCTGTTGGCATGGCGTTGGGGCTAATTTCATCATGGTTACTTTTTGGCAAATCCACAAGAGGGTTTGACCTCCAAAGCAGGCTGAATAGTATTAACTGCACTTGTTAAATCAAAAGACATGACCCTCAAAGTGCTGCCTGACTGGTCCAAATGAGAGAGAGCTCTCTGAAGCAGCAAGATGGTGGCGGCTGCAACCCCAAGCCCCAATGTAGTCAGTGTTGCATTTCCAGTCTTGTCTGTTGTCCAGCTGAACTCCAGGTATTTGTAGTTCTCCACCTCCTCACCCAGGATGTAGACAGGACTATGCTGCGTAGTTTTGCTCCTCCTGAAGTCAATATTCATCTCTTTAGTCTTGCTGGTATTTCAGATGAGCTGATTGTTACCATTTCACAAACTGACTGACTAGTTCCCTGTACTCGGCTTCTTGTCCATCACTGATACACCCCACAACTGCAGAGTCATCAGAGTATTTCTGCAGATGACAGGATAAGAGTTGTACTGGAAGACTGAGGTGTACAGTGTAAAGAGGAATGGTGAGAGTACAGTTCCTTGTGGTGCTCCAGTGCTGCTGACCACCATCTCAGACACACAACCTTTCAGTCTCACAAACTGTGGTCTGTTTGTTAGGTAGTCAGAAATCCAGGTGGTTGTGAGATCCACCTGGAAGTTATAGAGCTTCTCACATAGTAATGCAGGCAGAATAGAATTAAAGGCACTTGAAAAATCAAAGAACATGACCCTCAAAGTGCTGCCTGACTGGTCCAGATGACAGTGGGCTCTCTGAAGCAGCAAGATGATGGCGTCTTTTACTCCAAGCCCATTACAATATGCAAACTGTAATGGGTCCTGAAAGGTGTTGTGTTGCTTGTTGAGTTGAGCCAGTAAGAGTAAGAAAAACAGCACTTCCTGTCACCAGGAGGCGGAGCTAAGGTACATTGTGTTCCATGGTGAGAGGGCCAACTTTGAAGCCCCGCCGATGCCACATACTTTTTCCTATCAAAAAGCTTTTGATAACTTTTGATCATACATGCCTTGTAAACATCCTGACCAATTTTGGTGGCCGTAAGGTAAACGCCCTAGGACAAGTTCGTTCAAACGCGTCGTAACTTAATGCCAAAATGGTGACTGTAACAATGGGGCGGGGCTATGACATAATGACAATATTGACATGTTTATGTGTTCAAGGTCATATTGACATCTCACTCAAGAGTTTTGGTTCAGATATCTCATTTTATGTGGGAGTTATATGAGATGGATTTTTCATGGCGAGACATCAAACTTTCAGGCCCCGCCCAGTCCATATGATTTGACTTATCAAAAATCTTTTGATAACTTTTGATGACACATGCCTTGGGAACATTCTGACCGATTTTGGTGGCCCTACCATTAAAGCCCTAGGACAAGTTCGTTCAAATGCGAGGTGAGTAAAACGCCAAAATGGCGACTTTGACCCAAAATGGCCGACTTCCTGTACATTTTAAAAATATGCTCCAAGAGGATTTTTTGTTTGCCCTGGCATGTAGAACATGTGTACCTATTTTCATAAAGATTGATGGGATGCAGTGGCGGGGCAGTCAAAATAGGTGGCGCTGTTTCACGATTTTGCCTCAAACATGCCCGAACACCCCATAATATGTAAATTTCCACATTCCATTGGGGGGGTAGGCAAAATTTGGTAAGTTTTTGAACATGTTCAGACCCCCAAAAGACCTCCTGTTTTTAGAAGTGGATGAAGCATGGAAAAATTAAAAAAATATTCATTAAAAATAGAAAGTTGGTCTAAAAATCATGGAAATATTCATACATGATCAGAATAGTTTTGGGAATGCTTTGAATTTTTTTGGTTCATGTCAACTTAAAATTTTCAGATTTAAAAATTGTTAAACATTTCTTGCATGTAATGAGAAAGTATAAATAATTCTTAAAAATCAATACTTTGATCAAACTTGTTCAAACTCAAGACACTTCACAAGACCTATTGCGTCTATCATTGTTGCAATTTTGGTGGGAATTGAGTAATCCATTTCAGAGGTCCACATGTTGAGCTAATTTGCATACTTGTAAAAAAGTAGAGTGTGCGACTTGTCTGTAGAACACAAGTCCCAGCGAGTGAAATGTTCAGGAGGATTCAGTGAATATATTCTCCAAATCTTAGCTCTGTAGGACAAACGGCTGATTTTTCATCATTTTCTGAAATTTGGAGGCGTGGCCACATTCTTTTGCTCATAAGTCCCGCCCACTTTTGACAATCATAACCATATTCTAGGATTATGTTCAGGATGTCTATGTGGATATACGTAGTGATTTTGGTGCATATCCGTGCAGCCGTGTTGGCGCTATAAACTACTTTAAACTACTCACAATTGTAGCGCCCCCTAGAGTTGGAATTTTTCCAAAATCGTCACACACGTAGATATTGCAATTCCCTACTTGGTCATTGAATTTCATATCAATATCTGTTTTCGTTTTCAAGTTATGACCATTTTAGTGGTCATGGCGTCACATCGAAGTTCGCCGTGCCGCCATGACCGCGCCCTTTTGCGTAGACAGATGATTTTCAATGGAAGTCATCATCAACATGTTTTCTGCCCTCTGAAGGAGTTTGGAGCTGCTTGTGTCCAAAATGTCAGAGAAATGGATGCTCAAGTAAAACATATGACTTCCTGTCACCAGGGGGCGGGGCTATCATGTAATCAAAATATTAACATTTAGATTTGTTCAGGGTCATAGTAGCAACTCACCCAAGAGTTTTGGTGCAGATATCTCATTGTATGTGGGAGTTATATCAATTTGATTCAAGCTCTGACATCAAAAATCAAACATCCAAATTTGAGGCCCCGCCCACTCTACGCACTTTGTCGTATCAAAATTCTTTTGATAACTTTGGTTCGTCTACTCCTTCTGAACATCCTGACCGATTTTGGAGGCCGTGCGATAAAAGCTCTAGGACTAGTTCGTTCAAATGCGAGGTGTGTAAAATTCCAAAATATGCAAAAACGCCAACTTTGACCCAAAATGGCCGACTGCCTGTACATTTTACAAATATCCTCCAAGAGGATTTTCTGTTCGCCCTGGCATGTAGAACATGTGCACCAATTTTCATAAAGATTGATGTGATGCAGTGGCGGGGCAGTCAAAATAGGTGGCGCTGTCGCGCAATTTCGCCCAAACATGCCCGAGCACCCAAAATTACGTAATTTTTCACATTCCCTTGGGGGGGTACGCAAACTTTGGTGAGTTTTTGAGCATGTTCAGACCCCCAAAAATGCGTTTAAAGTGGCGGGAGAAGAAGAAAAATAAAAATAATAATAAGAAAAAACGCTAGAGTTCCAATAGGCCTTCGCACCGCCTTCGGTGCTCGGGCCTAATAATAATTAAAGCCGCAAGCGGCGATGAAGGCCCTCGCACCTCTGGCGCCGCTCAGGCCTATGCACCGCGTAGTCTTTGTCACGTTCTACCAGTGTGCTGAATGTCATGGTCTTCGGTTGATCTGGTCGCCTAAAATGATCATTTGAAGGTTTGTAGGGGGCGCTGTAGAGCCACATTTACACTTCAGGAACACGTATCCATGGAATCTGTGTCATGTTCTACCAGTGTGCTTAATTCCATGGCGTTCGGTTGATGTGTTACCTCAGAATGATCATTTGAAGGTTTGTAGGGGGCGCTGTAGAGCCACATTTAAACTTCAGGAACACGTATCCATGGAATCTGTGTCATGTTCTACCAGTGTGCTGAATTTCATGGCCTTTGGTTGATCGGGTCGGCCAACATGATCATTTGAATGTTTGCAGGGGGCGCTGTCGAGCCACATATAAATTTCTGAAAAATCTGTCCATGTTCTACCAGTGTGCTGAATTTCATGGACTTCAGTTGTTTTGTTAGCCCAAAATACTCATTTGAAGGTTTGTAGGGGGCGCTATAGAGCCACATTTACAGTTCTGGAACATATGTCCATGTAATCCGTGTCATGCTCTACCAGTGTGCTGAATTTCATGGCCTTCGGTTGATCTGGTAGGCCAAAATGATCATTTGAAGGTTTGTAGGGGGCGCTGTCGAGCCACAGTAAAAATTCTGTAACATGTGTCCATGTAAATGACATCAGGTTATGAACATCATCATCTGTGCCATGTTTGGTAGAGATCTGGCCATCCATGTCTTATTTACAGGCACTTCCTGTCCCGAGGGGGCGGGGCCAAGGTGAAAACCGGAAATGGTCATCTAGGTGTGTTCAGCATCTGACCGGCATCATACCTACCAAGTTTGGTGCAGATATCTGGTTTTATGCCAGAGTTATATGAGTGTCGTGTTTCATGGCGAGAAGGTCACCTTTCAGGCTCCGCCCCCTCCACACGCTTGCAGATTTCTGAATGCAGAGCACAACTAGAAATCCCACATGCCTTGTGAACACAAAGAGACCATCGTGATGGCTGTACCATTAGCGGTCTCTGAGGAGTTAACGCAAATATGTCATCAAGAAATCATCCGAAAAATGACAATTTTTTCAAAATGGCCGACTTCCTGTCGTATTAATCCAAATGGTCCAAGAGGGTTTTTTTTTAGGTCCTGATATGTTCAACCACTGTGCCAAATTTCATGCTTGTGGGTCATTGTGGTGGGCGGGGCTGATCATTTGAAGATTTGTAGGGGGCGCTACTGAGCCATTTTTAAAGATATCCGAAATATTTCCACATGAATCAGTTCAGGGGTTGACCGTCATCATCTGTATCAAGTTTGGTGGAGATTGGACCTTTCTTTGTGTCATTTCCATGTACTTCCTGTTTCCATGGCGTTGGGCTGATATTCGCCATGGTTGCGTTTGGCGTATCGACTTGAGTTTTTTATTGTGGCATCGTGGAAGGGTTTGACACGTTTGGAAGCACTTTCAAATCCATCGGCTTCATCATTGAAGTTCTGGACCCCAAACACTGAAAAGTGACACTTCCTGTCCCCAGGGGGCGGGGCTAAGGCGAAAACCGGAAATGGTCATATAGGTGTGTTCATCATCTGACCAGCATCACACGTAGCAATTTTGGTGCAGATATCTGTTTTTATGCCAGAGTTATATCAGTTTCGTGTTTCATGGCGAGAAGGTCAACTTTCAGGCTCCGCCCCCTCCACACGCTTACAGATTTCTGAATGCAGAGCACAACTACAAATGTCACCTGCCTTCTGAACACAAAGAGACCATCGGGATGACCGTACCATTTGTGGTTTGTGAGGAGTTAACGCAAATGCGACGTGAGTGAAACGCCAAAATGGCGACTTTGACCCAAAATGGCCGACTTCCTGTAGACCTGGCACCACGACGTTAAGAGGCTTTTTTGTCCGCCCCGACATGTAGAACAAATGTACCGAATTTTGTAAAAATCGGTGACATGCAGTTCTGGGGACCTTGCAAAAGGTGGCGCTAGAGCGCATTTTCGCCCGAGCGGTCACGAAAACGCCAAATTATGAAATTTTTCGATTTTAAATGGGGGGGTAGCCAAAATTTGGTGAGTTTTCGAGCATGTTCAGGCCCCCAAAAATGCGATTCATTTGACAGGAGAAAAATAATAACGAAGAATAAACGCTTGCATTACAATAGGCCTTCGCACCGCCTTCGGTGCTCGGGCCTAATAAGAAAAAACACTACAGTTTCAATAGGCCTTCGCACCGCCTTCGGTGCTCGGGCCTAATAAGCAGCGAAGAAGAGGCTCTTGCAGACGACATATCCGGTTTCGGCTCACAGCGCCACAGTCTGGTCAGAAGAGCAGCGATGTTTTCTAATAACTCATCTATGCAGCTGTGCTTGTTTCTGTGACATAGATCATCATGAAGGATGTTTTAGTCTATAAAACATGGAAAAAAACGTCAAAAACGTGTCATCAGCACTTTAAAGGGACTTGAGGCAAGATTAAGACTCATGACTGCCGCGACTGTCGCTGCGGGTAACTGCAGCCACGAGCCAAGCCGTCACAGGAGCGTGCACAAACTGAGGCTATAAAGCTGTTTATTACATGTATGGATGTGGATGTAGCGTCATTTGACGTGACATCCACAGGACAGTGTGTGAAATTCGGCCACCGAATTGCAGCGCATTATGCAGCACACAGCCTGTTCAAGGCAACTGAGAAAGATGTGAGTGGGCTCGTTCTTTTTGGTTTTTAACGCTTCATCACCCATTAGTATTAAACACTGGACATGCTTGTTTATTCTTTCACAATTCCTGCCGCTAGTCCCTTTTTGTTTGAACAGGAAGTGTTTCTTGTATTTTAAGATGAGCTTCCAAACCAGATTTATTTAACAGCTAAATATGAATCTGGTTTAATAGCTGACAAATAGCTGTTGTCTCATGTTTTCTTCAGTTTGTCATCTTACAGTTGCTCCTAATGATTGTCTGCTTTGTTTTTCTTGGAAAAATTGAGAAATTAGTGAATTTGAAGTTTTGTTTTGAAAAGACAGTGTCATAATGGTTAGACTTTGGTCTTTATTTATTTTATTTGCGTGGTGCAATTCTGTGTTTAGATGTTCATTTAAGGGTTTGATTGATATCAAACATACACTATATTGTCAAAAGTATTCGCTCACCTGCTTTGACTCACATATGAGCTTAAGTGACATCCCATTCCTAATCCATAGGGTTCAATGTGACATTGGTCCACCCTTTGCAGCTAGAACAGCTTAAACTCTTCTAGAAAGGCTCTTCACAAGGTTTAGGAGTGTGTTTATGGGAATTTTTGACCATTCTTCCAGAAGCGAATTTGTGAGGTCACACACTGGTGTTGGACGACAATGTCTGGCTCTCAGTCTCTACTCTAATTCATCCCAAAGATGTTCTATCGGGTTGAGGTACTTCAGCATCTGCTGACCCGCTCCATCAGTTTACGTGGCCGACCACTTCATGGCTGAGTTGCTGTCGTTCCACTTTCTTATAATACAGCTGACAGTTGACTGTGGAATATTTAGGAGAGAGGAAATTTTTAATGAATGGATTTGTTGTTGTCAATGGATTTGAGTGTGTTCAGTGGGAGGCTGCGTCAAGTTCGCTGTAGGACGGAGAGATACAGGAATTCATTCCTGCCAGCAACCATCACCCTAAAGAACAAAACTAACTGACTTTTTGTTTATTTAAAAAAAAAAAAAAAAAAAAAAGTGAGCTTTTACAATACTGAATTTCCCTTCGGGGATGAATAAAGTATTTTTCATTTCATTTCATTTCATTTCATTTCATTTCATTCCATTCCATTTCATTTCATTTCATTTCATTTTTCATTTCATTTCATTTCATTTCATTTCATTTTTCATTTCATTTCATTTCATTTCGTTGCACAGGTAGCATCCTATCACAGTTCCACGCTGGAACTCACTGAGCTCCTGAAAGCGACCCATTCTTTCACAAACATTTGTAAAATCAGTCTGCATGCCTAGCTGCTTCATTTTATACACCTGTGGCCATGGAAGTGATTGGAACACCTGATTCTGATCATCTGGCTGGGTGAGCAAATACTTTTGACAATATGGGGAATCATTGATGCTGAAGTTTTCGCTTCAAATTTACAACTTAAATGAACTTATAGCGGCTTCATTCTTCTTTGCATTCATCTTCCTTGCATACTGCAAAAACAGTCCATGTAACCAAGTTTTACAGTGTTATATTCAGCAAAAACTGGCTTAACAATCTTTATTTGAGAGTGATATACTTGACAAGAGCAGAATATGTAAGATTATTAATCATGTTTTAAGAGTATATGTCTTTTATTTCTTACTTTGTAACTGAATCCTAAAACTGGTTATTCTATATATATATATTAAGTTAAATTGTCTCACCAAGAGACTATTTCAGATCTTTTTGTGTCTTTCACTCCCAAAAACCCCCATATCAGTTTACACACAGACTTTTTGTAATAAGAAAAAAATATCAAGACTTTAGACAAGTGGGAGTTAGCCTAAAACAAGTTGTGAAACATTCATTTCAAGTTTCTCGTGAAGTGAAAAACACTTGAAACTAGTCTGGTAATGCTTCTCTTTAGTGTTGTTGCTCTCTCATTTTGAGCAAAAAGATCTTAAAACAAGAGTAACTAACCAGGAATTCAAGAAAGAGGTGCAGATGATGCAGTCTGAGACAGCAGCCGAGGTAGTAGAGCAGCATATCCAGTGGTCAGAAGATTGGAGGTTTGACCCCCATGTCATCCCCATCAGTCTGGCTTTTGGCAAAGTAAAAGCCAAGATTAGTAGTTCTCAAATTAAGAAAAATAGTCTGTTTTAAGATATTTTCTTTTAAAATTAGAAAGATAAAACACTGAAAATAAGCAATACCAGACTACTTTTGAGGGGTTTTTCACTAAATGAGTGACTTGAAATGAATGTTTTACCACTTTTTTTGAACAACATTTCTCTCTGTAAAGAGTCTCCATATGTTTTCTTATTTCAAGAAATCTTTGCAAGTATAATTATCTGACCCCATTGGCAGATTATTTCACTTGAATATAGTCTTATTCTTCACAATGTCAGTCTTTTTTAACTCATATTAACACTACTAATTTTTGCAGTGCAGATATTTAAAACTTTTCTTGACAAGTTGAAATGTTCAGCTTGATCCCGCTTTGCTGGAGTGATTTGTCCTTTTTCCTTATTTTTTTCCTGCCCGGCATTCGAGCTGGGCACGACATGCTGCGCTGTGTTGAACAGATTTACTGCCAGCAGGAGGTCAGTGGACATAATGGAAGTCAAGTTTTCAGGATTTAAGGCTCCCCTTGATATTTCAGTGCTGTTTGTTTTTTTGGTTCTTGCTAATGTTCACGCTTAACCTGTCAAGAGGAAACAGGAAGAGTGAAGAGAAGAAAAAGGAGACAAAGATAGAAAGCAATAGCAGAAACTGTGTAACTGAAACAAATAAAGCAGACAAGCTGCTCCGGCTGTGAAAAAAATTGTAAACTTACAGCCTTGCACTAATTCCTACTCTCCGCTGGCTTTAAGTGCTGTATGTATTTTGCATTTAGGCAAATACACAATCATCATCATCTTCACAGAACTTTGGCCCAGATTTTTCCCACTTGAGTTTTCTGTGACATTATTTGTGATGTTGAGCTGTTTCATTCAGATAACCTTTCACTGCTACACAGTGAAACAGAAAATACGATTGAACCAATTTATTCCACAGATTAACATCCATTTTGCAAAGGACACGGAGACAGAGGTGAAACAGTTTCTTTAATGAGTGCACATCATTTACATCAATCATTGTCTTCCACAGACGGAGGATAACACCATCACAGCAACAGTTTCTCTGTAATTTACTGAAGCTCCAGGTGCCGTGTTCCTCACAGCAAGAATGCAATTAAATATAAATACAGCATCAGCAAACCTCGGGCCGGACCGAGCGTGCCCGTGATCCGTTATTTCATCATACCCCCTGTTGGGCAGGAGGAGACTGGCACGATGCAGAAACCATGACTGGTTACACGTATGATTATTTACAGGATGAAAGAACATTAACATGCATCTGAAAAGTCAACCCTGTACTCCAAGTTTGATTTATAAGAAATATATTAAGTATTATATATTAATAAGAGAAAGTTGAAATGCATTTGAGGAAATCTGGCTTCACACTTCAGATATTTCTCCACGGATGAGTGAATTTACAGATAATCTGATTACGTTGATGATGACTCATGAAAAGTGTGACGCAGTGGCTTAAATATTCTGCTGAGTCATTCCAGACCTCTGCTGTATATTCTGGCCTTTTTCAGCAGTTCATTTAGGCTTTAGGTTTTATTTAACAACAGTGAACCCAACAAACCAGTTGAATGTTGTCCCATACCCAGTGAGCTATTAAAGTGGTTCCCAACCTGGGGTCCGGGGTCCCCAAAGAGCACAGGGGGGTCACCAAAGTTTTAAAGATCCACTCCAATACTTCTTTTAGTTACTTTAAGACCTTCTCACTGGTCTTAAAATGGTGATTATGAAGTTTTAAGCCAAAATCACAACTGTGCTGCTCAGAGCTGGCTCCAACGGGTAGCTAGCTCTTCCTGCTAGCTTGCTAAATTCTGGACCAAAGATAAATTGTTTGTCGTAAGTTTACATCTGCTTTTGGTGCTCCTTCTTTGCCTTTGATCATGACAAAAACTTCAAAAATAAGGAGGATAAAGTGGGTTTTAACCAGTTTCGTGACATTGACAAACACCTACATGTGTGGTTTGTTATAATGCTGTTGCTAAGAAACCATAAGCATTGTTCTGAATGGGTGGACGGGGCTAAGCAGGACATGTATTTTTATTTATTTAACCTTTATTTAGGGTAGAAGTTTGTGATTGGCCACTGGGTTAGTAAACCTGCCTTTTAGGGCCTGCCATTGGTTCATGATGATCTGAATGCAGAAATACTCTGAAATGCAATTTGAGTTTAGTTTTCTCAACATATGTCGTCTAGTGTAAGAAATATGTCTAAGAACATATAAACAACATGAAAAACATGATTTTCATTGGAGTGTGTGTGTTTGTGTGCATGGGTGTGCTTTTGCAATATTGTGGGGACCATGTTCTGGATTTTTTACCATCACCGTGGGGACATCTTGCCTTCGTGGGGACATTTTCCCGGCCCCCACGGGTACGAACTCCATTTTGAGGGTCAAGAATAGATTGTAGAAATTAAGTTACAATTAGGTTTTGATTAGGGTTAGGACAAGGGTTAGGTTAAGGCAATCAGTTATGGGTGTTAGGTTTAGGGCAAGGGGCTAGGGAATGCATTATGTCAACCCACGGGGATATAAAAACAAACGTGTGTGTGTGTGTGTGTGTGTGTGTGTGTGTGGGGGGGGGGGGGGGGGTCCTCGGGCAAAACAGGTTGGGAACCAGTGAGCTATAAGATGCAGAGCTGGAGCAGCCACCACTAAATTTAATAAATGAAGGTGAATTTCTGCCAAGCATGCCTTAAGTTAGCTGGGATAATCATTTCAAAAGCTAATTATTCTCATTTCTTCTCATCATCGAAGGTCATTGAGGTTGGTTAACCTGTTAATGAAATTTGAGTCTCAATGAAAATGTGTCCACAGAAGTGTTTTCTTCCCAACAATGCAGATCTGAGGAAGAGACTGTAAATCCTTGGTTGTGTGTTTGCTTTGACTCTTGTTGAAGGGTAAACTGCTCATGACTGAAGAGGCTAACGATCAAACATTTTCTCATTCGACTAAAACCTCAGATCTTAGCAGGTGTGAGTGAATTTTCTTATTGGTGTAAATGACTTTAGTTTTTCATTCCTGTAGGTCTACATACTGCATTAGGATGGATGGCCATCACTTGGCTGGATCTTATAGGAACAAACATTAACTTTTTGCTACCAACTACAAGATTCTTGTTTGTTAATTAAGCTCCAATTTTCTTTTCACCTCTTTAAGAAACAGTGAGGCTAATTATGTCTTTTTATTGACATCACATGAAGCCCTCTACTCCAAATTCCCTTCATAGTCTGAGTATGCAGTAAAGGTTGGGAGTAGGGATGCTCAGTGATATCAGCAACAAGTCATCAGGATCAAAAGGATTAAAGATTAATCATCAGTGGCTAAAAGGAAAAACAACTTTGATAGCTCAACTTTTCCCTGGAATTAGCTCATTTTCCCAAACACCATCTAAGCTTGTTGGTTTTTACAATAAAACCAGCAGTTTTCTCCAAATGTTTTCTTTATAAAAAGGTATGTTTCAAATCAAAACTGAAGGGATTTTAGTTCATCACAGTATGAGTAGAAATAATTTGGGCCTAAGGATCAATAAAGGATAAATATCAGATTTAGATTCAGTCTTTCAGCTGCATTTTGCAAACTGGTTGAATATCATTTGGTAGACTGAACTACCGGTTTGGGTGTCATACTTACATGATGAGGCCAAATCTGCTGCAGTTTTGTGTTATTTTGGTCCATAATTGACCATTTGATCATTTTCTGCTAAATTAAATGAGATTATTCTCTCATTAATGACAAGCATGCTACAGTGTGTTGTTATAACACTTGCAGAGCTCACCAGGGATGGATGTGGAGAGGAAAAATAAATCTTAAGCAGCAGAAATGTTGGATCTGCCCATTTCAATTAGTTTATTTCTCCACGGTAAATTCAGACGTTTAAACTGAGTCTCTGTTTGCGTTTACTGTACCCAGCAGGGCTAATACAGATGGAATCATATTTATTTTTCCAGTATCAGAAAGTTCCCTTTAACAGAGGTCACTGCTGTTTTCACTGGCTGAGGACTTGTATCGTTACAGGTCAGCTGACTCTGATATGCAGAGGCACAAAGGCATCCTTCCTTTATTATTTACGTAAATGTTGACTTGAATGCATCTGAAATAGGACGGATATATCTGCAGAAGGATGGATGCGTCTGCAGTGGAATAGATGCATCCGAATGGATGCCAGAATGTTCTCAGTTTCATTACTTAAACTCTGCAGTAACAGAATGAAATTCCCTTATAATTATACTCCAAATGTATTCGTTATTAAAAATGCCCCCAGAGGTTCCATGAATAACAATGTGAATCTTGGACTTTGCAGAAGCAACAAATAAGCTGTGTGTGTGCACAACTACGCAGGTGAAAAGCCAAACATCCAATTTGAGTCCTGGCTGTTGAGAATATGCAGGAATGGAGGCTGCTCCATCTGACCGTGTTGGGATTATCACTTCCTTCTGTTGTATTTCAAGTAACCTGCAGCTCAAACAGCAGAGGAAGCAAACAAACCCTGGCCCGCTCACAAAGCCATCTGTGGCCAGTAAATAGGTTTATTTGTGACGTGGCAGGTTCAATCTGCGGGTATAAAATCTGTCTTTTACCCCGCTGTTTATTAGCATACCCAAAGTAGATTTCTCATGAGTCTATATACAGTTACATGTACCCAGCAGGCTCCATCTATATAAGCCCAGTGTGATCCCTCTGTGATATGATCTTCTTTTATTTCTGTTTTCCTGCAAATAAAACATCCAAAAGAACAAGATTTCTTCAGAGGATAGAAGAACTAAAGATGGATGAACCAGGCAATGATTGCAGCTAGTCCTCTGTGGCTCTGGGAGGTGAATCAATAGAGATGTAACAGCTTGGCTCTTAGCAGCTCTGCTAACGCTCTTTTTATCCGTTCCATTGTCAAAATGAATGCTGCGATGATCAAACTGGCCTGGGATGACGACAGCAGCATCAGAGGTGCCAAATAAACCTGGGAAACTCACAAAAAGGCGCTGTGTTGCAGTATTTACAAGGGTTGCTGCTGGATGTGATAGTGCTGCTCAGAAGCGTCATAAAACAGCACTGACATGCACAGAAAAAGTGAATCTGTAAAGTTTATGCAGAAAGAAGTCCGTCGTCTACGATGTGAGACAGTTCAGCTCACATTCAGGGATGTAAAAACTGTCGATAAAAAGATAAATCGTTATATAATTCCTGACTGTTAGTGTTGCCGTTTCAGATTTTAATTAACGGAAAATCGTGATTATCGCACTTTAAAAAACTGACAGTGATGCTGCTCATTGCCTGGAAAAGCAACAGTATTCCCTCAGATACCATGGGCTCGAAGCACGGCTCCACTACTTCCTGAATCTACGGCAGATCCTCTGTTTCCTGTCTCTCATTACTGGACAAACTGATTAATCCAGGTGTGCCTGACCGCAGTAACTGGCCAGACACACCTGGATTAATCAGTTTGTCCAGTAATGAGAGACAGGAAACACAGGAGCTGGCTTAAGTTCAGGAGCCGTGCATAGAGCCCATAAGCAACGTTTGGACAGAGAGGACAAAGTCTGGATGTTCTTTAAATTTGTTAAGGACGCTGGGAGGAAACTTAAACTTTTATTTATTTATTTGTTTGATAATTTATTTTTATATTTTTATTTATTAGGTATTATGCTTGTTAAATTAGTATTTTTCTATTCAATAAACTCTGAAATGATTTCAGTGTGTGTGCAGTGTATGTAAATTTTGAAATTTTAGAAATTTCCACAATACCATTATAATAATGATAATCAGGATAATTTTGGTCACAATAACTGTGACATGAAATTTTCATACTGTTACATGCCTGGTTGAGGCACTCTGAATTTGCAAGTGCAAACTTTAACTGACCGTTCACCTCTGCGTTTCTGCGTTTCTGCTTTTCAGCCTTCGTCAGGGACGTAGGGACCCTGACGGAGGCTGGACGGTTCATCTGAGTGGATCTGAGATCTGTCCATCAGTGTCTTCAGCGGACACCTCCATCGTCTCAGAGCAGAACTCTGCTCGTCTCCTCAGATCTTAACTTGGTGACTGGTTTTAGTCATTCATGTTTTTCGGAGCTGTTTCTATATTAAAGGATAACTTTCTTTTTTTTCAACCTGGCGGGATACGTGCATTTACTCACTGGTAAAGTTTCTGCATCACTTTGAGTCCTTCGGAAGATATTACGTTGAGTCGCCCTTCGGTGTGCATCCAGTATAATAGTGGAAATGGGGCAGTCACTATAGAAGGCATATCTGCAGCAATACTCCTTGATTTTCACCAATTCTTTAGGTAGAATGAACGAACGAACGAGTCTTATTGTCTATCTTCTCCCGTTTAACTTGGTCAAACATCACACTTTCCCCTCACGCTCATGGATGGATGCTGCTCCCGTATCTGATGCTGCCGCACAGGAATGTAAATCTAACCGCCGCCATCCCAGCCGTGTCTCCCGTGGTTACATGTGATAAACATGTCTGGAGGACAGCACTTCGCCTGTGTGCTGGCAGGCCACAGCAGAAACGTCTTTTTCACGGTCATATGACTCATCCTGCTGCTTTTACATCTGCCCATCCACTCAGCATGCTTGGGTTACCATGGCGATGACTGGTGTCCTCATCACCAAATGTTGGCAATGGTTCAGAGACTCATTGAAAGAGAAAAAATAAGATCCATAATTACTTTCTAGATCAGCTTTCCCCAAAGCAAACAACGTATGTTCTGCGACGGTTTGGGACCAACTGGTCCAGATAATAGTTCCCACTGTAGTTACGTAAACCCCCCATTCTGTCTCCCCAGGCTGGATGTTGGTCAGATCAGTGAGCAACTCCACAATGAGCTGGGAGAACTGGTGCCCAGCATGACAAATGAGCTCATTTCCAATGTGACGGCAGCATTTCTATGCCAGCGTGTAATTTCAGCCAATTACGCGTCATCACCGTGTAATCTGTTGTTTAAGAGCTCGTGCTTATCTCACATCCCTGCATAATGAGTTTAAAGACCTACGTGTCCTTTATACTGTTCACGTAAGTAGAAAAAAAAAGGAAAAATTCATGAGGAATTTCGTTCCCTTTCAGCAGAACCAGCTTTGCACATCTCTCCTGCATCCCGTCGATGACTAGTTTATATGCAACGTCCTCCCATTTAGCTCAAATAAAACCATCTGAAAAGGAAATGACTGTTTCCCCTAAAGGTCTCAGTTTCTCAATCTTCCTGTCCCTCGTTGCTTCCAGCAGCCGAGGCCGTCGGATTTCCTTCCACGTCCCTTTAACTCCTACAACAATCTCTTTCCCTTTAAGAAATAAGAAAATTAAAGCACTGATGCCTCAATATGTATCAATAATGTCTTTAAATGTCTCACCGCTGTGTAAAGAGCTTCAACAACACTTCTGCATGCAGGCTGACCCATTACAACACAAAGTAGAAGACAAACAGAACAGAGAAAACCATAGAAATTTAAATGCCTCTGTTTATAATGTAAGACCATGAGCTCTGCTGAAGTCCTCTAAGTGACGGATACGTGTGTGAGAGTGGTTCTGTACACGGCGTTCGTGCCTCACGCACACACTGAAACACAAATAAGAGCTGAAACATGTCGTCACGGGAGCGCTTTCCTTTTCTTCCTCCAACAGGTTTCTTCCCTTCCCTCCTCTTCCTCAGCTCCGTGTTATCTGTGAGGGAGACAGAGGACAGAGCACAGCTATTAATACAGCGGCTGTAAATCCCTTAAATGCACACACTCTTAAACCCCCCCCCCCCATGCTGTTTGCAGAGGACGTCTGTTTGGAGACAGCATGCAAGTAAAAATAGCAAATGAGCGGTTATCAGTTCTGGTGTGCACTTAGTGAGCTCGGCCCACCTTTTCTTACAGCAAACACACACACTTAATCACAGAAATCATAACAGCACCGTTTATGGATTACGTCTAGAGGGTTTCCTGGGAAAATCAGATTAGAGGTAAACAGACGGTATCTTTGGCTTCAGTGACGACCTTCCTCAGGTCTTTGTTCTTTTCTTTTAGAATAAAAATGATATCAACATGTTACAGTATGTGATGACTTTAGATGAAGCAGATCACTGCAGGGTTATTGTCCAACCACATGTAATTAACAATGATAATAATAATTATAAATTATAATTAATTATTGTTATAATAATAAGTATTTTTATTGTTATTATTGTTATTATTATTATTATTAATCAGATAGGAAACCTAATGTTCTTTTGTGAAATAGTTGTTCCAGTATTGCAACAGACTGTTATTTGCTCTATGATGCAAAGTAAAGATGTCCGATGGTATTGGCTGATAAATGCATTGAAATGTGATATCAGAAATATTGTTTTTTATTGTATTGATATTCGTCTCTCGGGAACTTGTTCTGTTACGAAATCCTGTTCCTGTTTTTGCATTGGTCCAACATGTAGAAAGGTCCCTGTTATCCTGGAAGAACTTCATATCCCAGCATTCCTTTCAGAGTCATGCAACTACGGTGCAGCTGCTGCTGCTACAGACTGACTTGCTTTGAAGCTGCTTATAATATGTCTGGTTTTAAGTTGTTGGTTAAGTTACCAAGTTGTCAGAAACTAATTAGCCACATGTTGGCTAATACCTGCTAGTATCTGATATCTGGCAGCCAGATGTCTAGAATGAACTTCTCTGGCTGAGTTAAGGATATTTTGGGATCTTTGCTCTCGGAGCAGAGTATACAGTCGTCCTCAAAATTATTCATACCCTCAAATTAAAGAAGGAAAAAAAAATCAGCTGTCAGTGACAAAAGTAATAAATGAAAATTCTTAGAAAATCATGACTTTGATTTTGAATTGTGGTACAAAAGAAATATTAAAAACAAACACACAAAAAATAAAAAATAGATAACAAGCATGATGGGGCGCCGAAGCAAAAATTTTGTTGAGCAGCACTTTGAGACAATCACTGCAATCAGGTGTTTTTTTGTAATGTTTAAAAAGGCTCCTTCACCTGTTAACTGGTATGTTGATCCACTATTCATGGGAAAGGTGCTCTAATGTGTTTTGGACATTTTGTTTATTTTTTTAAATTATTATTTCCAACCACAATTCAAAACCAATATTTTCCTTCATTAAATGATCATTTTGTAAATTTTTATTTATTATTATTAGTTTCTTTAGTTTCTTGTTATTTAAATTACTATTGTGAATTTAGCATTTTCTTTAACTGGAGGGTATGAATAATTTTGAGGACGACTGTAGTTGTATGAGAGATACAACCTTACAGTTGACTGTATAGATCGGTAATGGTTGATATTGGAAATTAAGGGTTGGAAAACATCGACATAGAGTATATATATATTGGTCCAGCCCATAGATTCAACATACAACATAGATTTTAAACTTCTTGTCTTGAAAATGTGGTTAAAACATAAAAATTTAGCTGGCATGTTGGAAGGAAACTGTCTTTTATATGCATTCCACCGTAGTTCATTTACCTCCAAATAAAGCAGGGGTGGTTTAGATATTTCCTCAGTCATTAACAAGCTTTGGCAGAAACCTGATGACAATTTGTTGAGGAAATGCATTTCATTTGAATTAGGTGTGTTGGAGCAGGGAAACATCCATAACCTGCAGGACTGGGGATCTGGGGAACCACCACTGGACATCCCTGATATAAATGTTTTTTTTTGGGGCTCTTCAGAGTTTGAGCTTTCCAAACATTAAGGAGAATCATCTGCGCTGTAACGACCAAACTATACTGTGACTGACTGAAACTGTAAACACTGACACCTGCCAATAAATATAACACATAAATGTAAAATCAGAGAGAAGTTACCAAAATAAACAACAAACAGTCCTTCATGTTAGCCTCTTAAAACTTTAGCTACAGATGAACGGACCGCCAGTGAAGCCCGGGGTTTGTCGAGCCTGTACGATGTGACTGTAATGTGCCATCCACTCATCTACCGCCCACCAGCTTTGTTCCTATTTGTGTTGCGGATGCAAACACCGGGAAGATCCCTGAAAGTATGTTATCACTTAGGGAGCCTGAACGTCTTCATAACCCCCAAAGCACCTTAGAACCTTTCATTCAGTTCAGACTGATACTTTCTGATCCGTTCGGAAAATTTTCTTTTTCATAGAAGTTTACAATAAAAAAAAGACCCACACAAAATATACTAAAATGGTCCAACAGCCGGCAACGAGGATGAAAATCTCAGTGGAATATGGATATAAATGGTAAAATCAGCAGTACGGGAGTTTAATAACATTCAGGAGGCAGTGCAACTGATGGTGATCAGAGCTGAGATAATTATGGAAAAGCTGATGTTTCTGCCTGTTCCAGAGAGTAAATCACAACTTTGATCACAGTTAGATGAGTTGTGTGAGAGAATAACGATTCGATGTCATAAATTCTGCTGCATTAGAAGAAGCCATTGATGGAAGTGAGACGATCGCATTCTGGTAAAACACAATCACTTCTTCCACGATGAAATTGGGATGAAAAGGAAGGAAAGAATTATCTCAGAAGGAATAATTCTCTCAGAAAGAATTATTATTAACACTTGAATCCACGTTTGCTCTTATAAAAAATGATTTTGGCCCAGTTTGGGGAATGTTTGGGCACATCTGATTGGCCTGATTATCACCCACAAACTGAAAACTAAAACATAGACAGACTGTTCTAAATTGTGGAGGTTTAATGCATTGGGTGGACAAACGTCTGAGCATGAGGACGATAGAAATCAGGATAAAATCAGATCAAAAGGAAAGTGGCTGGAAACTGGAAGTGGATCAGAGACAAACATCCAACAGGTAGCAGGAAAATGAGCCATGTCTGAAAAATGCTCAGGGAGCACAGCAACGTTGGCTTCACGTGTGCTCAAAACCATGACGGGCTGAGATCAAAACACCGTCTGGCCAACGGAGAAAGAGACACGCAAACAGAAGAGTTCGAGACAGTCTGGCAAAGAACCACAAACATGAGAGACAGAACAAAGGAGAGGTAATGCAAACTGAAGGGAAGATTTTAAAAACAAAACAGGAGACACGAAGATCCATGAGAACCATGAGGTTGGAAATCAGAAGCTTTGGAGTCACTAAAGGTGAAGTATGTAAATTTTTTAAAATAAAGGAGATGAGACGCCATAAAAAAGCTTGAACTCTGATCTGAGGAAGCCTTGGAGGCAGCAGCAGAGAGGAACTGACTGTTGTTGAAGCTGAAGTTGTAAACTTGGCCCATCCAGTTCCTCTGCAGCCTGCGGTGGTTTTTAACTTTTAAACTGGGTTTCCTGCAGGAAAGCCAAGTCAGCTCTCTGAATCTTTAAAGGAGTCGATATGTTTTTGTTCCAAAAAGCTTTTCTTGACAGGTTATCACATACTTTATTTCTTTTTTTCCCTTTTGTCTCGGTTATGCTGTTGCTCTTTCATTGAAACAGAGGACTTATGCTCATTGGTCCCCTTATGAGGTACGCCTGCTCCATTACTTGTTATAGGATAATTTTTTTTTTGTTCAACTTGGACCTTATTGCTTGGAGCTTTTACGTGCATTTAGTCACCCGTAAAATTGCTGTACCATTTTGACTGTTCGTAAACACTATTCAAACTGAGTGCCCCTCCCCTCGGGCTAATGGCCGCCTCGCTCCTCAGCTTCATCAGCCTCAAGCCTCTCATTCAAAGCTCAGAAGCAGGAAAAAGCCAAACCAATATTAACCCTGGTTTACGAACCTGCACGATCTAAAGCACTTTTCACCGCAAAATAATTCCTTTTCTTCGCAGCATCTGCTGTTTTTCTTTTTCTTTGATTTTTTACTGCGAGAGTTCGAGTGACTGGCGTTTGTTCCAATCATGTGCTTATTCGTCATACCCTTACCTCTGTCATTGGCTGGCGATACAGAAATCTCCACCCAGAAACGTCCTGACCACACCACAGCAAAGGAAAAAGGCGAATTACAGACAGGGAGAGGGGGAGTTACAAACAGACTCACCACTACACCAGAGAGGCCCAAAGGCACAGATTGAGACGGATTTTCACTAATGTTTATTTTCAGGGGGGGAAACTCCAGACTACCTTTAAATTAAATGATAACTTTCTTTTTTTTCAACTTGGACAGTATCCGTGCATTTACTCACCGGTCAAGTTTCTGCATCATTTTGAGTCCTTCGGAAGATATTACGTTGAGTGACCCTTTGACATACATCCAGTAGAATGGGAGACGGGGCAGCCACTATATAAGACATTATCTGCAGTAAAACTCCTTGATTTTCGCCAATGCTGATAGAATGAACGACTACTCTTGTCTCGTGAGTCCAGATTTAGGACTCATGATAACAAAAACACAATTTGCAAAACTCTGAACTCACAGGACAATAGTACTCATTTGCTCGTTTAGTCTACTTAAAGCATTGATGAAATCAAGGAGTTTTGCTGCAGATAATGTCTTATATGGAGGCTGCCCCATCTCTCCCATTTTACCGGACGTACACCGAAGGGCGACTCAATGTAATACCTTCCAAAGGAGTCAAAGTGATGTAGAAATTTACTGGTGAGTAAATGTACTTATAAACTCCTAGAAATAAGGTCCAGGCTGAAAGAAAAGAAAGTTATCCTTTAAGTTGCCCATATAATCCATATAATGGGAGCGATGGGGCAGCCTCTCTGTAAGGCTTCATCTGCAGCAAACTGCAATCCGTGAAACTCTGAACTCACAGGACAATAGTACTCTTTCATTTGTTTGTTTGTTTGTTCTTTAATTTGTTCATCCTACTTAAATGAAATGAAGGAGTTTTGCTGCAGATAATGCCTGAAAGAGAAGCTGCCCTGTCTCTCCCGTTACATTATACGGTAGACTTGTAGTCAAGACTGCCTAAACCGAGACCAAGACCAGACAGTATCAAGATCAAGTCAAGACCAAGACTATTTCAGCTCGAGACCAAGACAGAGACCGAGACCAAAAGAAAAAAAAACAAACAGTTTTTTTCCATTTAGCATGAGTTGTGGAACCTAAATACCATACTGGGTTCAGCTGCTTAGTATAAAATGAGATTGTAATATTTGGTACTTGATTGGTACTTGAAGGGGGCATTTAATGATATTTGCAAAAACAGTGTCTGCCTGGATATTGTAGCTTACAAATACCTTCGAGACCACTCGGCCAGCCCGAGACATTGCGAGACTGATCAGGACCAAAGACTGCCGAGGCCGTAACAAGACCAAGACTGTGGAAAAGTGGTGTCAAGACTGGTCTCAAGACCAAGACTGGTCCTCAGAACTACAAGTCACAATGAAGGGCGACTCAAAATTACATCTTCCGAAGAAGTCAAAGAGATACAGAAATTTTACCAGTGAGTAAATGCACGTATGGTCCAGGTTGACAAAAAATAAATTTATCCTTTAACATAACTGGTTAGAGATGATGGAAAGGCAGCAAGAAGTCAAATAAGCACTGGTTCCAACCAAGGTCTGCAGAATTGCATCTCTGCAGAGCTGAGGTGCTTTGTTGGATGATGTGGTAGAGCCACTTCAGTGTTTCTCCCCACCCTTTGGATATTTGTAATGTCTTGCTTAAAGAGTAATAATGTGCAGACACTGCTTGACTCTATCATGCAACTCAGAGAAAACAAGGCAGAAAAACTAAAAGAAAAAGCTGATTTTTTTAGTCATGAAGCACACACTCAACTCTGTGTCTTACAACCCCCCTTTGGCTTATATAAATCAAAGGAAAGTGGGTCATATACAAATTCACGCACTCCTCCACCATTCATCCTTATGCAAATTTCTTTCTGCTTAAAAATATACACCATTTATTTGATCTCCAGCAGTCCCTGGTACATCTAATGCATGTTGGAAGAAATCCATCCATTTCTGTCCTTTCTCTTCTGAATGCTCATTTATAACCTGTGCAAAATATTCTCATCTCTTATTATATGATTACTTGTTGTTAAACAAAAGGTTGACCTGCCAAATGGTTCAACCGTAGAGGCGGGGGATGAAATATCTAGAGTGAAGTTTCAGAAGTTTTTCTGTTATTCTGAAGTGTGGCCTAAGCCCTCAGGTTGTTTACTGTACTCCACCTCGTCATGTCCTTCAAGGGTTAGTGAGGACTACAGATCTGAAAAGAGGCCGAGCCAGAGGAAGAGGGGGTGGAGTGGAGTCATGGGTCACTTCTGGGCCTAAAATAATTTGCTTAAATGAAGACTTAAATTTAATGGAAGAAAAAGAAGCTTAACTGTCTGTTATTTTTACCAAAGTATGACAGAATCTTATATAAAGTGCTGATTCACTATTAGATCGATGCATCCAGGTGTGAAACGAGCCGATTCGATAACAATTCATAAATGTTCAAAATATTTTTTCACAATAATTAAATGACTGGAATAGAACTGCACTGTGTGGCAGTAACGTAGACGCTACGTGTGCCTCCTGTCCGGTCCGGTCCGGTCCGGTCCGTCCGTCCTCTAAAGTGTCTGACGGGTGGTGACGTACAATAAAAACATTGACATAACTGGGACAACTGTTCAGCCGGGGACAGGTCCATTACCTGATACAAGTGAAAGTGATGAGTGAAAGCTGGTAAGCAGCTTTTATAGTAGCTCAGAGTAAATGAGCTTAACAACCTCATTGTTTTTGTAGTAGAAAAGCGAAATTTGTAAGAACTGTTAATGATTTTGGTGAGAACAATTCTTCATTATCTCTAAAGACACGTTATGTTTTTCTTGAAAATGTGGTCTCCAATCCACCAAAGTTCAATATATGTATTAGGGGTGCAACAATATTAAATATTCACGGTTTGGTTCAATCCTTTTGGGTCACGGTTTGATATTTTTATCGATACAAAAAAAACATTTTCAATCCTTTTTTTTAACCGTTGTGCTTTTGTCCGCAACAGCTTACCATCAAGGTCATATTTAATATGAACACCAAATTTTGTTCCAACTCTAGAGAAGAATGTAGTTTAACAAGTAGACTCAATTTTAAAAAAAAAGCTCACTATCAGAAGACAAGTTAATTAAATAATTTAAAAATTATGTATTGTTCAATATTCGATACACTATGCTCACGGTTCAGTACACACCTGTATTGAACGGTGCGAAACAAATACATGTATTGTTGCACCCCCAATATATACACACACACACACACACACACATATATATATATATATATATATATATATATATATATATATATATATATATATATATACTGTGTATATATATATATATATATATATATAAATATGTGTATATATATATATATATATATATATATATATATATATATATATATATACTGTGTATATATATATATATATATATATATATATATATATGTGTATATATATATATATATATATATACATATGTATAGCAGCATTCTGGACAAAACTGCTGCCGTCTGAAGGACTTTAGGGAGACATGTAAGAGGGTTTCAGTAGTCTAGTCTACTAGATAGGATAAGATAAATGCAGAATTCCTGGTTAGACACCTTTCATCCTAAATACAGTCGCCCACAAAATTAAAGAAGGAAAAAAAATCAGCTGACAGTGAAATAAGTTGGAATTGACAAAAATTATAATACATAAAAATTCTGTAAAAATTATGACATCGATTTTGAAATGTGGTTTAAAGGTGCCATGACATCAAATTTCACTTTTCTGGGGTTTTGGGGGTATAATATGATCTGTTGTGCACTGATGAGTTCATGTGAATGTCCAGAGTGAGAATCAAAGTTCCTGTTTATGGTCTGTCAGCTTTGTCTCTCTGCTCAGAAACAGTTGAATCAGACAGCAGGCTATTATTCTACGTAGTTCTATCATTCTACGTAGTTCTATCATTCTACGTGGTTCTATCATTCTACGTAATTTAATTGCTCCAATAAAAGCACACTATCAAGTAAACAGCCCCCCCCCCTCTCTCCTAACGGTCTATGCACCGTTCGCTCCCCCCTCCCCTCCCTGTCTGATTCAGCTTCGTGTATGGAGCTAGTAGTAACTTCTGTGCAGTCAGGTCTGGATTTTCAAACAAATGGATTTAAAAGAAAACTTCTGCAGTAACACTGAGGGAGGGGGCCACAACCTTGTCATTACCTGTAAGTTTATTTATTTTCTAAATGCTGTCTTGTCTGATAAACGTAGCTCACACTGTCTGAAGTGCCCATGTTGCTAACAGTTAGCCTTTAGCAAACTCCGACCGCAGCTTGACCTAGATTCTCCAAATAAGGTCATAGCCAAATAAGGTGTAGCCAATCAAAATGAAGTCAACGTGGTCTCCGGGTAAAGCTCCATATCATCACCGGACCCAACTGTATTACTGAGGAAGTGAGGTCTGGCGTTTCAAAACAATACTCCGCTGTAAAAAATGCCGTTTTTTTCTTTGGAGTATTTACATATAAAGTAATGCCAACAACATAAACTAGTTTTTAACTGCTATGTCATCACTCCTTTAAAAGAAATATTTAAAACAAACACAAAAAAAATAAAGTTATTAAACAAGCATGATGAGGCTCCAAAGCTAAAACACTTTGAGGCAATCACTGCAACCAGATGTTTTCTCTAATGTTCAAAAAGACGTCTACTCTAGAAGAAGTCTTTAGAATAGATAGAAAAAAAGGACTTCTACACCTGTTGACAGGTATGTTGATCCACTGTTCATGGTAAAGGTGCTCCAATGTGTCTGGGATAGTTTTTTTTTTAATCATTATTCTTTTCAAACACATTTCAAAAGCAAGATTTTATTTCACTAAAGTCTAATTTTGTAAATTTTCGTTTATTATTAGTTTCTTTAGTTCTCTGTTATTTGAATTAATATTGTGAATTTATTGTTTTCTTTAATTGAAGGGCATGAATAATTTTGAGGATGACTGCATGTTCTAGAAGTGATAAAAAGTAATGTGATTAATCAGGATTAATCTTATTAACAATTTTCCAATTAATGAGAAAAACTCCCCTAAAGAACAAGACCGACCATCATAAAAGTTTCCTGTTTCTTGTGTTTATGCCTGTCTAAAGTCAGATGAAGTGATGCAATTGAACAAAGGTAAACTTGATGTTCAGTTTTAAAGGCATAGCAGGGTGGATGATGTTTTCCAGGAGCATTTTTTTTGCTATATTGCTTAAAGTGTTCTTTACACCCCGATTGCAGCCAATTAATTAAATATTCTGACACAAAAAATACAAACATTAATCACCTGTGGAACGAACAGGACTGGAAAAACCCGGTCACTGCGAATGGCCCGTACTGACTGATTGAATAATTATTATGTCCATCAAACTCGCCTGCTGTTTGTCGCATACCCAGTGTGTCGGGACTCACCGTGAGCATCTCACAGTGCAGACGAACCGAGACGAACATGGCTGCTCGCTGCTCTTATCTACGCCGCTGTTTGCTCTTAAAAAGAAAAAGCGGATGAGGATGAAGTCATGGAGGTGTTGGTGTTTGCAGTGAGGATGTTTTACACCACAGAAGAAGTTGGAGGTGAGATAATTATCACTTTTAGGAAACACGGTTCCTCTGCTGTTTACTGGGAAGCTAACAAGCTAGCCACTCGGCTGTTCTCAGTTATGTTCACCGACAACCATTTGTGCACACGTTCTTTTGTTGTGGGTGCGTGGTTTCAGGGGGGAGTATAATTTTTTAGATGCAGCTTGTTCGAACCGTTTATCCAAGATCCCCTACCCTGCCTCTAACTGATTTTTAAAAAATGAAAAATGTCTGGAAAATGCCTTAATTTCATTTTAAGTTTGAAGATGAAAGAGTTGAGTGCTCCTTCAGCTCAGACCTGACAGAAAGAGGCGGGAGTCCATCTCAGCAATCACAGGGTGGACTGTCAATCATTCAACTGGATTGTCAATCAGTGGGCCAGGAAAGTATATTTTAATCTAAATGATAAAAGTTGTCTCAATGCTTAATCTGCTCGGCTCGGCTCATCTGGGGGGTTGCAACATTCAGCTGATCAGTTTTCGTGCTGCACTTTGTCAAAGAGAAAGAACGAGATCGCGGGTACAAGCGGCCGAAATGAGTTTCCTCCGCAGGGGGGCCGGGCTCTCCCTCAGAGATAGGGGGAGGAGCTCGGTCATCTGGGAGGGACTCAAAGTAGAGCCGCTGCTCCTCCTTATAGAGAGGAGCCAGATGAGGAGGCTCGGGCATCTGGTCCCCGGTGAGGTGTTCCAGGCACGTCCCACCGGGACGGGACCCTGAGGGAGGCCCGGGACACGCTGGAGGGACTACGTCTCCCGGCTGGCCTGGGAACGGCGACTGTGGCGGGGGTGAGGGAAGTCTGGGCTTCCCTGCTTAGGCAGCTGCCCCCACGACCCGATCCCAGATAAAGACGATGGTACGGTACGGTACTTTGTCAAAGAGGTTCTGTTCACATGATCCGGGTCTGGATCGAGATGAAACGAGAAAACTCGCTCATCCAGTACTTAATTCAGGGGAACTTCCATTTCCGGAGCAGATATTCCTATCAAAGCTTTGATCTAATTCTTCCATGTGACCACAAACCATTTCTCCCAGTTAGCACATCATCTACATGCCAGTATGTTTTGGTTGGCTGTTTACCCAGAATGCCCTGCACTCCATAATGTCTTGCATTGCAGGCTGCTTCCTGAACCTGGTTCACTTGAAGGAAGCCAAGATTTTCACATTCACTCGTGTCCAGATGAACCAGAATTTCCCAGCAAACGAACTGGGATCTGATTCAGAAGAGCTGTGGTGAATGCATTTAAAAAGAAATGTGATGTAGCGTCACCCATTAACCATACGATCAGCTGTGTGAAACACCTTCCAGGAGTCAGTTTGAATAAAGCGTGCAGCACAATGATCCTCAGCAGACTCAGCATCATGCTGAAGGTCAGATTCCAGGTTTTTCTTCCTTTTTTTAGGTATTCAAACCAAAACTCTGGTCAAATAAAAGTTTTGTTTGATGACTATCTGTCTGACTGTCCGTCTGTCTGTCGTGTTCAGGACTGCTTCTGCTGTGATATCATGGACCTTTGCAGGACTTTAAACCATGATGCTTTAATAATAGCTGCTCGTGTTACTGTAACACAGCCTGTGTGTTAACATGAGCAGATGCGGTTTGTTCCCATCACTCTTTCCACGTCCACTTTACTGGACTCTGACTGGAACATCCAGAATCAGCAGCTGCTCAGTAATAAATGAGAATTTGGTCATTAATAGGTATAAAAGTTGGCGCACAGCTGGGACTCAGTTTTCCACTTTATCAGACTGTTGCTGTTGGCATGTTCCCCACTCGCAGAATCTATGAGCAGTTTTTCATTCAGCATCTTTTTTTTTTTATCTTCTCCTTTAATTTGACTTATTTCTCTGTAGATATTACAGTTAGACTTCATGATGAGTAATAAGCTCAAAATAAAAAAGCTATGTGTGTGCACTCTGCAGGTTTCAGTCAGTTTAAGCTGCGGGTTGTTTTTCAGCATAGCTGTGCAGAACATAACCTGCAGTGATGCTTTGAGAAGGATTGTCTGCATAATAAAGATACAAAGTGTGCATTTCATACAGCGAAGGTGCACTGTTGTTATATCTTTTCAAGTTTTCCAGTGTTGTTGCATCTGATTTGATTATTCCATCAATGTTTCCTGGACAAAACATAAAAGTATGTCTGGGAGGATTTCAAAGAGCTGAAAACATAAGCGTTCTCAGCGTGATGGGCAGTGTGTCCTCACATATCCAAAGAAGCTGGACAAATGAAGGACAGAGAAACTGGTAACATGGTTTGTGAATGTGGTGTCCTTAAAGGACAACCTGGACCTTATTTCTTTTTCTTTTTTTTTAATGAAGGATTGTGACTATATTTACAATGCATTGTGTTAAATGATCCAGAATTACTTAAGACACAAAAAGGATAGTACAGAGGTAATAAGAGGGGGAAAGGAGGGGGGGGTTATAAATAAAATAGAGGAAAAAATCAATAAATAACGGGAACTAGCAATTTCCAGTGGAAGTATAAGCAATTATACAGCTGTGTTGAACATGTTTAAGCCTTAGTATTTATCATATAAATAATTTCTATGTATGAATATCAATCATGGTGGTGATAGTTATCGTATGCTATTAAAACTGATATATCTGCTAAAAACAATGACATTTGCAACAACAACAATAATAATAATAATAATAATAATAACCACATCAACAATAACAATGATGGACCTTATTTCTAGGAGTATGTGCATTTACTCACCGGTAAAGTTTCTGCATGACTTTGACTCCTTAGGGAGATATTATGTTTAGTTTCTTTTCGGTGTACATCCAGTAAAATGGCGGAGACGCGGCAGCCTCTATAAAAGACATAATCTGCAGCAAAAACTCCTTCATTTCATCGATGCTTTAAGTAGAATGAACAAATGAATGAGTACTATTGTCTTCTGAGTTTAGAGTTTTGCAAATTGTGTTTTAGTTGTTGTCTGGGAGACGAGCTGCTCTTCTCATCTGTAGATTTTAAGGTTCTTTTAGTGGCTTATAAATGTCTTAATGGTCTTGGGCCTTCTTATTTATCTGACCTGCTTTTAAACTATGAACCCTCGCGGACTCTGAGGTCCTCTGGTACCGGCCTTTTCGTTGTTCCCAGACTGAGAACTAAAACTCATGGCGAAGCCGCGTTTCACCATCATGGTCCTCGTCTGTGGAACAGCCAGAGAACCTCAGGGCTGCAGAGACTGCTGATGTTTTTAAGAAGAGGACCTACCTTTTTAACTTGGCTTCAAACTAAATTTTAATTTATTTTATATGTACTTGTTTATTAATTAATTTATTTTTATTATGCTTGTTTGTTTGTTTGTTCTTTAACCCCCCCCCCCCCCTATTTATATTTTAACTTTTACTTGTTCGTACTGTTTAACATTTTTAACTCCAGTGTTTTCCTCATGGGGATCCTTCATGCTGGGGGCCTTGCCTGCTTGGCTAGCAGGGGCGTTACCGTGGTGATCGTCACTGCAGCCATGGCTGTGGGGTGGACCCTGGCCTGCTTTGATCTTGGTGATCTCCAGTGGGGGCGATGTCTCTGGTCATGGGGGGGCTGGCTCCCGGTGTGAATAGATCCCCAAGATACCGTTTTCCTCACAGCAGTGTCAAGCCAGAGTAGATCTATTTAATATATTTATTTAGTGAAAAAGAACAGATGCTCGACTTTGGATAGGATAGGGGCTGTGGGTGGTTGGTGGGTGGAAGGGGTGCCTGAATGTTTTGTGTGTGGGTGTGTGTGTGTGTGTGTGTGTGTGTGTGTGTGTGCATGAAAGGATGCAAGTAAGAGACATTATTTATGATCAGATGTGCTTTTTTTCCTGTGTGTCTTGTTTTATTTTAAGTCTTTACAAATGACCTGCTTTTAACATAACATTGTTTTTATGCTTTGTAAATAAAATTTGATTTGATTTGATGCTACGGAAGCGCACATTGTGAATGCGCAGCCCCGAAAAGTGTGTAGAGCACCCTAATAACTGACAGAAAGCTAAATCTGGACTCACGGGACGATAGTATTCATTCGTACATTCTACTTAAAGTATTGGCAAAAATCAAGGAGTTTAGCTGCAGGTAATGCCCTCTGTAGTGACTGCCCCGTCTCCGCCATTATAGCAGATGTACACCAAAGGGCAACTCAACGTTCTCAAGGACTCAAAGCGATGCAAAAATTTAACTGGTGAGTAAATGCATGTATATACTCCTAGAAATAAGGTCCTGGTTGAAAAAAAAAGAAAGTTATCCTTTAATCCCAGAAGGAGCTTGACTTCTGGACTTCATTTGTCTCCTCGGTTCTAAATTTATTGCTTGGTGTTTAGAAATGAAGAAAGCTTTTCGATGAGAGACAAAGATACAAGAAGAAGTCCAGATGCCTTCAGGTCAAGCTTTTAGGATTACAGTGACCTGAATGGCAGAGAAACTGCAGTGTGATGTCCTGACTCAGATCTGGCTGGTCCTGCTCCACCAGGGCAGTCCAGCTCCGACTTGTGGAGCCAATTTTAGACCGGCCAGCAATTCACGGTTTATCCATCTGTTGCGGCCAAGGCTTCATCAAATGCTCTTTATAGGCGGAAGGAAGATGTTGTCCTAAAGCAAAAATCCACAAATAGCGGCCTGTGCACACCCAGCGACACTATGTAATAAACTATTTATTTTGTCTGTAAAGCATCTTTTAGTTTTTTTGAAAAGCGCTACATAAATCGGATTTATTATTATCATTATTATTATTATTAAACTTCTATAAGGGGATTAAAGTGTATATGGATGGATCACAGGTGAGTGTACTTGAAGTAAATCTGGTTGTTTTAGCCAAGATTATGCTGCAGTATATTTTCCCCAGTCGTTCTAAAATTATTCATATCCTCCCATTAAAGAAGGAAAAAAATCAGTTGCAGGTGAAATAAGCTAAAATTGACTAAAGTAATAATGAATAAAATTCTATGAAAATCATGACATTGATTTTGAATTGTGGTTCAACAAAAATATGAAATACAAACATTAAAAAAATTAAACAAGTAAACAAGCATGATGGAGCTCCCAAGCTAAAATCTTTTTTGGGCAACACTTTGAGGCAATCACTGCAGTCAGGTGCTTTCTGCAATGTTTAGCATATTTTTACACCTACTAGTTGGTATTTTTGCCCAGCGTCGATGAGCAGGGTGCTTCATTTGTTCTGGGACAGTTTTGTTTGTTTATTTTTTATTAGTACTATTTTCAAGTAATATTCAAACACAATATTTTATTTCACAAAATTATATTTTTGTAAATTTTTATTTATTAATAGTTTCTTTAGTTTCATGTTATTTGAATTACTGTTGTGAATTTAGTCTTTTCTACAATGGACGGGAATAATTCTGAGAATACTTAAGTTCCCTGTTGAGCGCCAACCTCCAATTTTGTAAATTTCAGTTTTATTCCCAGTAATTTCTGTTAATTCCCATGAAAAGTTTCCAACTTTGAAAATTCCTAGAATTTTGCAACCCTATATGCAAAACTCATTTGTGCTGCACGGATCGCTCTCAGTTCCCAGTACAAAGGGCTCTCATGAGGAAGAGGCTTGACGGCAACTGCTCTGAAATAACATCCAAGAGGAGTCTGGCTAAATAACACACCAGGGTTTACAGACTAGTTCCAGTGACACTGAGACAAACTGTTCATATTAAGCTTGCATGACTGTGGGACACTAACTTTAAACTGTTTTCACCCCCTTTTCTCTTTATAAATCTCACTGAAAATAAGTCCCATGGCTGAAAATGGTGAAGAGAATCTTGCTCCCTTTATCGACAGCTCAAGCACAAATTTTGGGGCGACTGGATGATGCTGTGCTCAGGCATATAAAAGTAAACTAATATGTGTTTATCCTCATCCAGAGGATGCATCATTCATGCAGCGCAGACAGCTTTAAGAGGCTTAAGCTGCTGACTCTCTCTTCCTTGTCTAATGCCAGTAATGGAAGGAAGATAGAAACCTGCATGACTGTCCTGGCTGTCCTCTGTCCTTTGTCCACCTGTTGGCTTGAGATTTCCCCCTCGTCTGCTGGTGTCAGTTTCAGCCCGGCTCGTCCTTCTCCCTCAGGGGCAGCCAGACCACCCTGCAGCCCGCTTGGCTGGAGGTGCAAGGCAGCGAGCTCTTTATTTTCACTGTCTCTTTCGGGGCCTCATTATCGAGTGCTCATCAGACAGTGTGAGTGGATCTCAATATGCACAGGAAGTAAGGGTTCACCGACTCCGAGCTGCTTCCTTCGCTATTTCCTGGAGCGCCACGAATGTAAATTACTCAGCGAGGTTAGCAAAACAAACTCCGGCATGCTGTCTCGCTTTGGAAGTATTTTAAGGAGTGTTGAGCCACAAGAGTCCAGTTGTGTTGACTGCAAAATACTGATTTATTAGTCGTAGTAGAGCTGAGAGGAAAAAGAATTTACAGAGTAATTATTGTGGTTATTAGAGTTATCATTTATTTCACACACCTGGGCCAAGTTCAGCTTGGCAGGCCGCCTGTCTGAAACTGGACGTGTGAGAAAAGCCAGAAAACATGCCGTTTTAATCCTGGTGGATGGATTTAAACATGGTTTAAAAGGCAGAGTTGGTGTTAAACTTTTTAAACACTCAGCCGGTGTTGCTGCTCCTGGGACTGTTTTGGCTGCTGCTCATTGCCGGGTCCTTGTGTGGCAGGATCCACAAGCCTGGCTCGGCCCACATGGCTTAGCATGCAGCTCTGGCTGCTTCTTATCTGCGGCTTGCAGCAACACCAGCCTCGTCCACATAGGAAATTACACCAGAGCACACACAACACTAATAAAGAGAATATTTTGATATTGTGTCTGTTCATGAACATGACTCTGTTTATGCAAATTAGGTCCTATTATTATTTTTATCATCATAAGTGTTTTAAATAAACCTGTCTGGTTTAATTAGAATTTGACATGATTTGAAATGAGGGACATCCCTCCGCTTCCCTGGTAGATAACTTCCTATTTCTGCTGCTACTTGGTATTCTTATTGCCGCGAAGATCATCTAAATGTACCAGAGATGAAGAATTGAATGAGAGGGAATGATTGTGCCAGGTAATTGAGCTGGAAGAAGAGTTGCAGCCATCGTGTTCTGGTGAACTCCTTCCACCGGTGTCCTGTCTCTGTGCAGGAAAACCATTTGTGCCATGCAGGAGTCGGATCGTGGTTCTGGTGGTGGTGATGGTGCTGGGCTGATTAGTTAAACAACATGGGTTTGCTTAGCTGCACTGTCAACAAACGCAGCTCTCTGTCGCGTATCTGACTGAAAGCTGATCAGGAAGTGTTTGCAGGAGTGAAATCAACCACAGCTAATACAACGAGAGGCTTGGTCTGGTAAACTGGGAAATGTGGATTCTAATAGAAGCAGTTTGATTACAAATCTGTTGCAGAGAAGCTGAAACACTGAATGATGTGCTGACCAGAAGAGCTTCAATTTATACTTTATTATTGTTATCATGTTAAATGCAACCGGATACATTATATTGCCAAAGGTATTTACTCACCCATCAAAACTACAGGAATCAGATGATCCAATCACTTCCATGGCCACAGGTGTATAAAATAAAGCAGCTAGGCATGCAGACTGTTTTTATAAACATTGTGAAAGAATGTGTCGCTCTCAGGAGCTCGGTGAATTCCAGTGTGGAACTGTGATAGGATGCCACCTGTGCAACAAATCCAGTCGTGAAATTTCCTCGCTCCTAAATATTCCACAGTCAACTATCAGCTGTATTACAAGAAAAAGGAAGTTTTTGGGAATGACAGCATGAAGTGATTGGCCATGTAAACTGGCAGAGTGGGGCCAGCGAATGTTGAATCGCATTATGCGAAGAGGTCGCCAACTTTCTGCAATCACTACAGACCTCCAAACTTCATGTGGCTTTCAGATCAGCTCAGTGACAGAGAGCTTCATGGAATGGGTTTCCATGGTCAAGCAGCTGCATCCATCCATACATCACCAAGTGCAATGCAAAGCCTGGATGCAGTGGTGTAAAGCAGCTGCCACTGGACTCTAGAGCAGTGGAGGCTTTCTCTGGAGTCATGAATCGTGCTTCTCCATCTGGCAATCTGATGGATGAGTCTGGGTTTGGTGGTTGCCAGGAGAAGTCAGGGAGTACTTGTCTGACTGCATTGTGCCAAGTGTAAAGTTTGGTGGAGGGGGATTATGGTGTGGGGTTGTTGTTCAGGAGCTGCGCTTGGCCCCTTAGTTCCAGTGAAAGGAACTCGGAATGCTTCAGCATACCAAGACATTTTGGACAATTCCATGCTCCTTGTCCAACATCAGTGTGACCTCACAAATGTGCTTCCTGAAGAATGGTCCTAAATTCCCATAAACACACTCCTAAACCTTGTGGACAGCCTTCCCAGAAGAGTTTAAGCTGTTCTAGCTGCAAAGGGTGGACCAATGTCATATTGAACCCCATAGATTAGGAATGGGATGTCACTTAAGGTCATATGTGAGTCAAGGCAGGTGAGCAAATACTTTTGGCAATATTGTGTATTTTCTGAGGAAAATCAGAAGTGATTAATGACTTCATGTTAACATCATCTCTGAATGAATACCATTGCATGTGTAAAGCAAATTAAAAAACATGACACACTTGGAAATCTTGTTTAGATTTGCTTGCTGTCTCATGCAATTTGATAAACATAAATAGATGGATTATTGTGTGTGCCTATAGACCAGTATGGGAATTAAATCTTCCAAACAACAAAGAACATTAAAGAATTTACAGCCAGGTGTCATTGCACAGGAGGCCCCACAGCATGGGAAATATGCCTGGTGGTCATGACAGTAATAAATTACAACATAAAGGAAAATAATGGAAATATCTGCTTTGTTTCTTATTGTAGAAGACATTTTCCCAGACTTCCCGGCAATGAAAAAGCAATTATCATACCGTGTATATTTATGTGGCACTAAACCTGTATAATGAAGCATACATATATTCTGAGTCACCAGTTATAATTAAATGCACCAGGCTTATATAGTACATTAAAATGGAATATGAATAAGATTTAGTTCCCCCTGATAAAAAAAAAGAATCATGGAAATGAGGAACTATATTTTGTAATGCCAAAATTAGCATCTCTTTAAAGCTGTTGTGTTAGTAACCTGGATGTATTCATGTCTTCTGGAGAAGGGTGTGGCCTAAACACATGCCTTCAATATGATACTTATTTGTTCTCTGTACACACCAGCTTCATTTAAAGGAGTTGTATCGTGCTTTTCAGACGTTTCAAAAGCCAACTACAGACATATACAGTAAGCTAAATATGTTCCCCCTCGCCACTATAGAAACTAATTTAGTGTTAAATATTAGTTTTTATGTGTCTAATTTCCAACACAGAAGTAAACGGCTGACTGCACTTAACCACTGAAACTCTTGACCAATTGACATGTCTGTACACCCATTTCATTACATCACCCCGGAACAGTCACAGATTCTGAAGGGCCAAAGATTTTGGTGTAACACCGGTCTCGTAACTCAAGTAGGCAGATATTTGTGAACGCTGATGGATGATCAGACTCTGAGCGACAGAGTAAAACGGACGACCCTATTATGGAGCTGTATGCACTCAACCATGTAGCGGAAAAAAAAGTCTGCTACATGGTTATGTAGTTACCATGGAGTTAGAAGTCGAAAGCAAAAACTCCTGGGTCAAAAATAACTCATCATGACCTATTTTTTACCCATTGCTGGGTTAAAAGGGACCAATCCAGAAAATTGGGTTGTTTTTCATCCAACTTTCGGGTTGAATGTTTGACCCAGAAGTTGGGTTATATTGACTACAATGTTAGTTTATTTTAACCCAGACGTTGGGTTATATTGACAACAATTTTAGGTTAATTTAACCTAGAAGTTGGGGCAACAACCCAACCAAGATTATTATAGTTAACTAAAACTAACGAAAAAACAAAAACTAAAATTGAATAAACATTTTCGTTAACTGAAATAGAAATAAAAATGACAGTTTTTCAAAAAATGATAACTGAAACTGTACTGTGTCTTTAAAAAACTAACTAAAAATATTGCAAAAACATCCTTCGTTTTAGTTTTTGTAAATGTATTTAATACATGGGCTTTTTGGGTTGATATGAAATCTATTTCTACTTAATCTACTTACTTTGCTTTTATTTCGAGTGACTTTCTGATGATTTTGAATGTCATGCCAGACAAATACCTATAATTTACTAAAAAAAATCCTCTAAAACTAAGACTGAAACTAATAACTTAACTAAAACTAAGCACTTTCCAAAAAATAACAACTAATAAAAACTAGTAAACTTGCTCAAAAAACTAACTAAAACTAACTGAATTGAAAAAAAGGCAAAACCAAATAAAAAAACTGAAACTAATGAAAAATCCAACACTATTATAACCTTGAACCCAACAATCCAAATGTCTAAGTTGAAATAACCCAGAAATTAGTTGGTCCCTTTTTAACCCAGCACTTTGACCCATTAGTTTTTAGCGTGTACATGCAGTCAGAGACCCCTGACGAATAAGTAAATTAGCTTACAAGCCACAGGCTAACAGTTAGCATTGAGCTGGCTATAGGTTTCACTCACCACGTTGCTGTTGTCTGAGACATTTTAATGGTGTGAACTGCATCAGGTTTCAAAAGTTATCCCAGAGAAAAATCACTTCACTGCCCGAGATTCATGAAGCTGTCAGCAGTAAAGTTCACACACAAAGCTGGGGGTTATTTCTGCCCCTGAAGACAAACTCCAACCACTTATGGTTAGGCGATCCATCGTCCAGTGCTTCATGATTGGTGAAATTTGGTAAAATGAGTTCTACGGTATTTTTACATCAGCCATTGGAGGGAGCTACTGACTGAAAAGTTTTTATGGAGGCTAATATCACACCAACATGGTTAAACTCTCATGAAAGTTTATTTTTCATGAGAGTTCACCTTTAACCCTTGAAAACCTGAGGTCCCCTAATTGGGTGACCTTGGGAACAGATCATACAAAAATGGTCATTTTGGAAACCTTGGAAACTATCTCCTATAAAATCTCTTTAATTCTGCATCTAATCCTAAAATTTGATTTTGACTTTGCAGAAATAATGTTCACATATTGTGCCATGATTTGATAGATGTTAGAGCATGCAGCTGCATCAAAAGGATTTTCATACGTCAACCTTTGAGTGTTTGTTTTTTTACGGCAAACCTGAAACTTTTTTCATTTCTGTTATGTGCACTCTACATTTATTATTTACCAGTAACACATTTACTAATGCTGTATTTACACACCTAATACAAATATCTCTTTACTATGACTCCTTAAGTATTTAAACAGCCCTTGAGGTTGTAGATATACTCATTTTATTACTGGGTGAACAATTTCTAAGCAGATGTTTTTTTAAAAAGGGGGGGGGCAGGTTTGAAAAGGTTAAACATCAAACCACAGCTTCACCAACATCCACTCTCACTCTTAAAATTGGCCAATCCAAGAGATCTCTGTCATCATGGTGCTTTATCCAATTAAATGAGCATATTCAGATATACTGACGCTGAAAACACTACAGGACGATCTCATGGTAAAAGCTGCTTCACTAGTAAAAACATGGCGACATGAGTGACCACAGCTGAAACATTAAGACTCCCATGAGCCCAAGTATCACCAACTCAAAGCTGTCCACTGTCCAAACAGCCTCCGCTGTCATTTTCTACAAGATAATGTTGCACATTCTGTGTCAGTTTGAAGTGGGAGTTTACTCACAGCATTGTTGTCCACTCACTACCAACAGTGTAATCTCTGATGGGCTTGAATGCTGCAATGTGCAGCGCTCAGAGGAAAACAACCCTTACAAATAACACTGTTCCTCTAACATAATGGCAGTAATTGCTGTAATTTTTTTCAGAAAATGCAGCTTCTCAGTGCAGTGTTATTTGGTGCGTAGCCTGGCTGCTAACTGGCTATAACTGCGATAATGTGCAGAGTATATTTAGACTTATTCTGAAACCCAGGCACATCAGTGCACTTAGCCTCTGATTAACTATGATCTCATATAAAGAGTATTACTTTGTTGCACAAATAGATTGTTCATGCTGTGTGTTCACCATTTGCAGGTGACCAGCTAAGATTGCTCCTGCAGTTGGTGACAGGTGCAAACAACGGTAGGCTATCTAAATGAGGATTTAACGTGCACTTTTGCTTTTCCATAGAAAGTTCAGGAGAGGAAAAAGTTGTAAATGCAAAATGAAATTCAAACTGAATGGAGATATTATTGTAAACGGCAAATAGAAATATATAACATAAATAATATAATTAATTAAAAAAAAAATTGAACCAGGTATCTCTACAGATCCACAGAAGAGGAATAGAAGAGGCCGGTCTACGAGGGCATGGATCAGGACTTGCTGTTGGAACAAATAAAACTGTCTGCTGCCTTGAAGATGGTCTGACATCTATCACCACGGCAGCAGCCGGAGCACTGAGAGGATCCAAGTTAAAAACGCAACATTGGCGAAAAGGGGAAATAAAAAGAAATCATTAATATCAGCTTTAATTACCATTAAGCTACAGCAGCTGCAAATGTTCTGATTGGTTAGTCTAGAACAAACCATGTTGAACAATGATGTTTGCTGATTGTTATTGAATTAAAGAATAAACTGAATGCATTGCCCTCATTGTTCATAGATAACTGTGACTCAGTGCTGCATGTCTGCAGTCCTGCAGGATTGGGTTGTTGCTCCTCATCTAGAAGCTGCAGCCATTAGTATGTAAAGCTGCCAGTTAATACCTGCTTTTCAGACGTGGTAAATATAGACTCAAAAACAGCTACTGCAAACCATTTCACAGCTGATCAATCACATTACGCTTGTAAAGCTGATTTATTTGCATATTCTCCTCCCAGTATTTAGTATGTTCTGACCATAGTCTGTGAAAAAGAGGGATGGACCTCCCGCTCACATCACTCATTGGTTTCTGAAGAGCTAAAAGTAATGCCAGTTGGGTGTTCCCACCGTCACCATCTTAGCCGTGTCATGTGTGTCGTCACTCCCAGAAAACACAAAAATGGGAAGAAAGGCCTTGGGGCAAATGATTGACAGCCAACGTACTCTGGGCTAAATGCTAACTAAGCTAATCCAAAGCTAATGGGTGATAACAGAGATTAACTCTTAACTGGTGGGCTGAAGGTAAGTCACACTTGGACTTGCTATTAGCTGGCAAAAACCACCATTATGCTACTCAGCTGCTGGCTGAGGCCTTCCTCAGAGTAAACAGGGAGCTACAAGCCACCAGCTGGCCGGCCAGCATCCTTCTGTCAGTAAGGAGGACACATCCCTAATTATGTGTAATTTCAAGATTAAGTAACATGTAAACAGATGAGTTATACAAAAAAAAAAAAAAAAAAAAAAAATCATCCCCTTTACAGTTGACACGAAGGTAAACTTGACCAAACTTAAATATATTTTTGAACCAGGCTGTAAACATGTTTATTTCTGCTGTGAGGTTGGTCTTTTTAACATGGGGGTCTATGGGGATTTGCTCTGTTTGCAGCCAGCCCCTAGTGGATGAGGAGTGAACTACAACTTTTGGGCAAACCAGAAATTGCTTCACTTATCTTGCCAGAGGTTGCCTCCTAGTAGAGCCATATGTCCAGCAATGCCCCTGCTTGGGTTTATCAATTCGTCTTGCAAGCTTACATCATTAGAATGATGTATAAATGCTTGTGTGGCAAGGGCCCAGGCGGGATTTGATCCCCAGACCCCCGGGTAAGAATCATGCGTGCCAACCAGTCAGCCAAAGGGACATCCCTGTGGCTAAGTAGCCAGGGCGAATGATCTATCAGAGGCATAGTGACAGGACCGTGAACTGCCACACATGCCAGCATAAACAGCTGCTTTGATGGCTGGCATTTGTCAACCAAGTGACTTGGCTTGAAACTCCCCCTAAAAAGGTGACATACTGATAGCACCACAGAGATACATGGGATACAGGGACATGTGCAAAACATCAGGAAAGCTTTGAGCTGTTAAATCTCTCCCATGCCAGGCTGTGATCGTTTCCAAGCAGTAAAGAGAATGAAGGAAGATAACTAAGGAGCTGAAGGGGAGTAAAGCTACGCCAATATTAGAATCTAACATTACTATGATTGTTGAGAGTCAGGTGTTTGTTCTCTTTCTTCCCTGTTATCTTTTTTTTCATTAACTTTCAACAGCATCACCAGTGACCTTCTCATTTAAACTTTTTGAGGGGAATATACAAGAGTAGTCAAAGGTTTGGACACATCTGGGTAAATGTGTTATCACTAAGAATAGACTGATACAGTCATTCTAAAATTATTCAGATCCTCCAAAGAGGAGGGAAAAAATCAGCTACCAGCGAAATAAGTTGAAATTGATAGAAAATAATAATAAATATAAATTCTATGAAAATCCTGACATTGATTTTGAATTGTGGTTTGAAAGAAATATTTTTTTTGGATACGACCCTGAACTGGATAAGCTGTACAGAAAATGACTGACTGACAACAACAAAAAACAAGTAAAAAGCATGATGGGGCTCCAAAGCTAAAATTTTGTTGAGCAACACTTGGAATCACTGCAATCAAGTGTTTTCTCTAATGTTGAAAAAGACTTGTGCAGAAATGACAGGTGACTGTTCCACTGCTCATGGTAAAGGTGCTCTAATGTGTCTGGGACACTTTTGTTTATTTGTTTTTTTATCATTATTGTTATGGTTATTATTTCAAACCTCAATTCAAATGCACTGTTTTTCTTCACTTAATTGTAATTTTGTAAATTTTTATTATTTATTGATTTCTTTAGTTTCTTGTTATATGAATTACTATTTTGAATTTAGGATTTTCTTTCATTGGAAGGTATGAATAATTTTGAGGATGACTGTACATCGGCCAGTCAATATTTTAGGCTCATATTTGCGTTTTCTGCTTCATTGGCATCAGCCGATATATCGGGTGTGTTAGCAGATATACCCACTCAGAATAATTTGCAGACTTTTATAAGGGATAATGTATGGAACGCAGGTCATTATGGGGAAATACTGACCGACAGGGCGAATGCAGAGTATATATACAGTACAGCTCATTATACGGCTACTTGCAAAAGAAAAATTTAAGTTTTCTATTTTTGCGAGGGTCAAATAATTTTCTGATGTTTTACGCTCAGATTAAAATAGTTCCCCGCAGCCGAGGCCAGGTCGGGGAACTTGTTGCTTAGCAACTTTTGTGTAGCAAAGTGACGGTGGCTGGCTATTCCTGTAGGTTGAACTGGACATTTCCTTCTCTGCTGTTAGCTGTATGTGTCTTACCACTGGTCTTCTTTTTGCCTTTTTCATTTTGGGGAGGGTAAATCCTTAAACTCAGCCTGGACCCAGAGCTCAAAATCTCCACCTTTGATGAAGACATTCAAATTAATTGGGAAGTCATCCATTTTTCGGTCACGAGGTGTCGCTACTTCTCGCTTGCTTTAGTGACTGGACTACTTGTAATGCGGAGGGATATTAGGATCACCGCAAGACCACAGGTTAAAAAAAAAATGTTTAAAAAATCCGTTGCCATTGACAGCGGTCATTATATTGTTACAGCGGCCATTATACTAAAATAATGACCGCTGGAACGTTGGGAGAACCCATTCAAGTCAACGGAGCATTCAACAGCATTCTAAAGAGCCGTATAATATATCAGGGCTGTCAAAAGATCCTGATTAATCACATTACTTTTATCACTTCTAGAACATATTTAGGATTAAAGGTATCTCACCAGGAATTCTGCATTCTCTAACTTATCCTGGAATACTCACAAATTTCTAGTTTGGTTTTAGCCTTTAAAGACACACAACGGAACTTTTAGCAGTTTTCTCAGTGACGCGCCCCCTATCGGCGACTAAACTAGCATCCATCTTGTATCATACCTGCACTGTGATTCACTCCAGCCAGTAAAAGACAGTCTTATCTTGACTCTTGTTCTGTCCCTTCCTCTCTTCCTTTTCCTCTCTTCCTTTTCCTCTCTTCCTCCTGTAATGTTTCCTTACCGAATCCGAACTGAACGGCGTTCAAAACACTTGCGAGGTTGATCCCTGGTTTACATCCGGTTGCTAGTGAGTGACGCGGTGCTGCAGCCAATAGTCGGCTGCAACGTCACAGTCGCGTCCCGGATGGGAATCTTACATAGTGCTGTTTCTGAGCCCCGGGACGCCTCTGGGCAGTGACGGCTCGAAAATGCGCAAAATGAACGTTGGTGTGCCATCAAAACAAGTCAGAAACGCAGATTTTTAAGGTCTAAAAGTTACGTTGTGTGTCTTTAAGTTGTGAAACAAAAGTTAATGTATTTCCTGCATATAGCAGTACTAAAGAATAAAAAAAAATCTCTTGTTTGACAATGAGATTGATTAAACACCATCTGCAACAGAGCTGGTGGTTCAGTGGTATGGTCTGGTGTTTATCCCAGTCAGTCAAGTTCTGGCTGTTTGACATGCTCTGTGACAGAATTTCTCCCTTACATCTTTAACTGGTCCATGATACAAATGAACAAGCTCTATGGAATGACGTTTCTCTGCTATGGGTTTACTGGTGCAGCCATCGTGTCCTTACTGAGGCAAAATAAGCAACATGCAGCAGAGATAACAGGCTGGGAAACTGACCAGAAGGAGTCTTGACCCACAGTCCATTTGGGAATGGATACGTGTCTGTAAAACTGGACTATTCCACCAGTTTAACTAAGGTCAGAGATTTTAATTATAATTCGAGGGAAGAAGAAAGAACTCATAATGTTCTGTTGGTTTTTCCAGGATTGTGACACATTTTAAATGGAATCAAACATTTGGCAACACACCACTAATTACAGTCGCTCAGAGACTTTGACTCATCCCCACTTACAGACATGTGACTTCCATTATTAAGACAAGGCGGGGGAATATAGGGGGGGGGGGGGGGGGTCAGGGTGCAGACATGTGGAAATACAAAATTACATGTGAAAATAAAGACCTCATCAACTCATCTTGGATTATTTACATGAAACGTCTAAAACTTTGAAGAAAGCCCTGCTGTTTTATCACCCCAGCTATGTTAGAGCAGCCCCCTGACCCCCTCCTTGAGAGTTCTATGAGTCAAGCAGTTGATTTATAAAATGTTGAATCTTGAATGATCCATTCCTTTTAAAGTGCTCTTTGACCTGTTTTCAACCTGCATGAGGAAGAAAGTGACTGAGAGATGGCTGCCGGGGGTTTATCATGTCTGTGTGGCCTCCAGCCCAGCAGTTTCCAGAACCCTCTAAGACCTGATTTGTGGACAAGCTGCCATTCATCATTGTTGCATCTAGAAAAACATCAGGGTTCTGAAACAAAATCCCTAAACCTGATCAAAGCAGCGATAAAAATGTGGAAAACACTTAATTCTTTTTTTTTTTTTTATCTTTCTTCCCACACATGCTGAGCAACTGTTCTCAGCCCAGTGATTTCACTCTGGAAACATCAGATGTTGGCTTTATTAGATTTCTCCCTCTTTGCTCTCACATTCACACTCTTCTACCCGGCTTATTCCCAGCCCCCATGAGCCCTTGCATGACATACAGTATGACTTAGGGTTCGACCGGAACCAGCGTTTATTTACATGCCAGACGTCCACGCTACTTAACTCAAAACTAGCTTTTTAGGTAAATTATGTGGGAACATCAGCTGTCAGAGTTCAGACAGGACAATGTTGCAATCCCTCTGCCTAAAATGTTTAATTTACTCATAAAAGTTAAACGGCTGCCCTAAAGTTTAAGGTTAAATGGAATGATTTTGTGTGTTTATAGCTAGAAATGGTACTGTATGTTATTTTTGGCCAGATTTTCATATTGTATCCCCACCCCTCTGTTGCACTCAAGGGGCATATTCCGCTGGAGACGAGTGAAGCTCGGAAGTAAAGTTAAAAAATTGTAGATCTTTCTTCCTCCCCTTGGGGCTGGCTTCAAAACATAGCAAATCACCGTAGACTCCCATGTAAAGAAGGCCGACTTCACAGCAGAAATAAACATGTTTGCAGCCTGGTTCAAAACATCATTTTAGGTTTAATAGGTCAAGTTTACCTTCATATGAACTGTGAGGGGGGTGAATTTGGTTATAATTTATCCAAATGTTATTAAGATGACAGACTGAATGCAGACCGGCGGCTAGCAGTTAACTCCTTGTTTGCGCTCGGTAAGATCTCAGTCTGTAGCAGAGTAGCACAACAGCAGTTTTTAGTCAGATAATAGCAAGTCTAAGCGTGTCTTACCTTTACCCTGCCACTTAGGAGGCTAATCTTCATTAGCTCCTCTTAGTTTCGAGTTAGCTCTGTTGGCATTTAGCCCAGAGTACGTCAGCTGTCAATCATTTGCTCTTTGCCCATTTTAGTCATTTCCAGGAGTGACCACACATGCAACGTGGCAAAGATGGCAAAGATGGAAACGATGGGAGTACCCATAAGGCTTCATTTTTAGCTCTTCAGAAACCAATGGGTTAGGTGAGGGGAATGTTTGTCCCCTATTTTATGGTCTCTGTTGGTGACGCATGAGGATTTCGAAGGGTTGTCCCATTTCTGAAGGGGAATAATTCAATCTGTTTCAAGTGCTGAGGATAAGGGCTTGGGGTAGGGATGAAAATAGGAATTGGAAATGGCCTTTGATCTGGAAAACAGTAATAGTGCAGACTTTGGGTGTGTCCCAATACACCCACTAGCCCTACGTTTTAGCCCTACCCCTAAATTTTGCGCATTCCCGCAAAGGTAGTGGTGTCCCAGGGGTAGTGGACATAATGAGGGGTAGGGGGTATGAATCTAGTCCTTCAAAACAAGGGGTGTCAGATGCTGACTTGCTGAGGAAGCGCCAGAGAAAAGGGAACAATAACAACCTCCGGAGAGCGACAGGACTCGGAGATGAGAACTCACAAATGTACACATGTACAGATTACACATTTGTTTGCAACGTTAGCCAGACTAGCTACGCAAGCTAGGCTAAAATACTGATGAAAAGCTTGTGAAGGCTGTTCGGCAATTTACAAGAGACAACAGTCGTCAATGCTGACTTCCTCTCTGTGTGGTTGTTTTGTTTATTAATCAACCGATTTTTGGGATTGGGCCTGAAGACCATTTGCATTCAGACATGTGTTCCAGTCTTTTACCTCGGAGAGGTAGCGGATATGTACCGGCTAGTCTCCACGTCATAAGAGCAGAAGTTCTGTGGCACGTCATTTTGGCTGAAAGCACAAAAATATGTTTCGGACAGAGTGGAAGAGAGAGCGTGGCTGTGTTGACTTATCCAGAACATTTCCTGATGTCTAAACGTGGCCGGGACACAATAAGTCCACGAGGAAGCGACATGTTTGAAAAGAAAACTCTGGTTAAAGAGTGGCTAGTCTTTATCGCCATGTTCTGCAATGCAAGTCTGAAAGCGGCCACTGAGGCCTTGTCCACATGTAGCAGGGTATCTCATAAAATGAAGATATTTTCCAACGATTACGTGTGCTATCCGCACATAAACGGAGATTTAGGCATCAAAAACGATTCTTTTAAGACTCCGGCCAAAGTAAAGATTTGCGTTTACCTCTGTTTATGGAACTGCATGTGGCGTGGTGGTTAGCACTTCAGCCTCACAGTAAGGTCACTGGAACTTTTTCATGCCCGCATCTGTACTGCCCAGGCGAACACGATACAAGTAAGGTTGGTGGAGTTTTCACTTGATTTAAAACAGGCTATCAGCCAGATGACCCGCTCATATCTGGGGTCTGTTTGGCCAACTTTTATTATTCTTTTTATTGACTTTACTCCCAAAGATCCATGCTTCATTTGTTTTGTTAAAGCCTCTTTACACCTGCAAACACTTCCCCCTCCATTGAAGCAGCAAACTCCTCCAACTTACCCGCCGCCATCACTCCTTTTCCCCCATTCATTTCTTCATCCAAATAATATTTCGCCATACACAAACTTTGAATTCTTACATCAAATTAAGTCTTACAACATGGATAAAAAAAAGGAGCACTACTCCTGGGCAATCAACATTGACGGTAAAGGAGCGTCCCCTCTCTGACACAGAGCTCATTTCCTGTAAATGTGTTTAACAACACACCTCTGCAGTTCGCTGTGGGAGGATTTTTCTTCGAAAAAGGAGGAGGAGGTGTGGACTCAAATTTTTTCCCAGTCGGAGGAGGAAGGATATACATTTTACAAAAATCTGGCCACATGTGTACAAGGCCTGATTCAATGGCTTTACAAAATTTCTGGTATCTCACAGGAAGTTACTGAAACTGCATGGTGATTTCTAAATTTGCTAGCTCAGGAATAAGGTGGACACATTAATAACATTTATGCACATACGTATATACAGTGGGTATGGAAAAGTCCATTTTATTTCTCATTAATGTACACTCAGCACACCATCTTGACAAAAAAAGGAATGTAGAAATTTTTGCAAATATATTAAAAAAGAAAAACTGTAATATTGCATGGTCATAAGTATTCAGATCCTTTGCAGTGACACTCATATTTAACTCATATGCTGTCCATTTCTTCTGGTCCTCCTTGAGATGGTTCTACTCCTTCATTGGAGTCCAGCTGTGTTTAATTAAACTGATTGGATTTGATTAGGAAAGACACACACCTGTCTATATAAGAGCTTCCAGCTCACAGTGCATGTCAGAGCAAATGAGAATTACAAGACTGAAGGAACTGTCCAAGGAGCTCAGAGACAGAATTGTGGCGAGGAACAGCAAGCTGAGTTTATTTAGGACATTATACGGATGGTTTAAGTTCTTCATGTATTAATGACTGGCCACAAGCTGTTTATGTTGTTCCCACACATTTGTAACACCACAACCTGGTTATCTCGTTCCCACATGTTAATTATATGTCACCAGGATTTAATAAAATGTGACTACAGATAACATCGTATGACTGCGCCTTCGTATCAACAGCTGCATCACCACATCAGTCAGGAACTGGTGCCGGAAAAGTGGAATACAAGATTAAGAAATGACATCCACGCTCCAGAAGTTGATCCTGAGGGGTTTTTAATTTGTCTTACGTTTTGGGCATCTGTTCTGGAAGTCGCCATGAGTGTTTTTTCCCTGCTGATGTGATCAGAGGCTCCGTACATACGGACTTTACCTCTGAATTATAATCTGCTTTTTTCATCTCCTGATGAGGAGCAGCAGTGGCTCTAAATGTTTATATCTCATCCTCCTCAAAGTGGAGTCTTGCAGGACGGGATTTTATGAGAATTATGGCTTATACCATTCAATGGAAACACCTACATATTGCAATTGTACTTTTTTCTAAATTTAAGAAATATTGCTTTTATTTTTTGAAAGAGTGTAATGGAAACCCTGCTACTGTGGCTGAGCTCCAGAGATACAGTAGGGAGACGTGAGAAAGTTCCACAAAGTCAACTATCACTGCAGCCTCCACCAGTCGGGGCTTTATGTGGCCCGATGGAAGCCTCTCCTCAGTGCAGACATATGAAAGCCCCAAAACACATGAAGGACTCCCAGACTGTGAGGAATAAGATTCTCTGGTCTGATGAGACCAAGATTTAACTTTTTTGGAGTTAATTCTAAGCGGTATGTGTGGAGAAACCAGGCACTGCTCATCACCTGCCCAATACCATCCCAACAGTGAAGCATGGTGGTGGCAGCATCATGATATGGGGGTGTTTTTCAGCTGCAGGGACAGGAAGACTGGTTGCAGGTGAAGGAAAGATGAATGCAGCCAAGTACAGAGATCCTGGAAGAAAAGCTCTTCCAGAGTTCAGGAGCTCAGACTGAACCGAAGGTTCAGCTTCCAACAAGACAATGACCCTCACACACAGCTGAAATAACAAAGGAGTGGATCAGAACAACTCTGGACCATTCTGGACCGGCCCAGCCAGAACCCTGACTTAAACCCAACTGAGCTTCTCTGGAGAGACCTGAAAATGGCTGAACTCCACCGTTCACCATCCAACCTGACAGAACTGGAGAGGATCTGCAAGAAGAACGCAGAAGATCCCAAATCCAGGGGTGAAACACTTGCTGCATCATTCCCAAGAAGACTCATGGCCGTACGAGCTCAGAAGCTGCTTCTACTGAGTACTGAGCAAAGTACTGAATACTTATGACCATGTGATATTTCAATTTTTCCTTTTTAATAAATTTGCCAAAATTTCTACATTTCTGTTTTTTTCTGCCAAGATGGGGTGCTGAGTGACATTAATGAGAAATAAAATGAACTTTTTTGGTTTTGGCAAATGGCTGCAATGAAACAAAGAGTGAAAAGTTTAAAGATAAAGAGGTCTGAATACTTTCCGTACCCACTGTATGTATATATGTGGTTCATTTCATGACTCTTTCTCTTTGGTTATTGATGTAGGCGGAGGAATGCATCTTTATGCTTGTGTCATATTTCACTCCAAACTGAATAAAGCTGAGTGAAACCTGTGAGTGAATCTGACTCCTTGATCTTCTTTCAGAACTATGCCAGCTCAGTTTAATAAATCATAATCTTCTTTTTCTGATTTTAAAAAGACAGCTGTATGATGCATCCACCGACTTTCAGAAAGTGTTTCATTCATTCTGCGGGAAGGTTTGTCTGATTCAGTTTGGCTGGTTTCCTCTGATCATCTGGGGCTTGAAGCTAATGGATGTAGATTAACGAGGTACCTGGTCGTCCTCGGGGGAAACTTCTGCACCATCTAACAGCAGCTGTGACAAAAGCAGCTGCATGGATGAATGCAGGTGATAAACAGAGAGCCCTGGGACTCTGTGATTGGGTTTGCTTTATAGTTGTCCAGAATGCTGTGAAATTGATTATTTTGGAGAAAACCTATAGAAATTTCATGCTTTCTCAACAATGGAAACCATCCAATGTGAGGATTTTTTAGCTTAATTTTAATAACTCTCTTTTGGTGAATTGATCCTTTTTTCATTTTGATCTTTTTTTTCCTGCTTTTCGGGATTCTGAGATGTGCCAGTTGGAGAGGAGTCCTTGAGGGACCATATCTGAATATATTGTTGAGTGAAATGAGTTTCTGTTTGAACAAAGCGCTTCCATAGATGCGATTTACACGCTCACATCTCCAGCGTAATGTCTGCGTGGTATTGATGACACGTGCAGATGTCGTTGGCAGCGTGCACGGCCAGCCATGCGCTGCTGAATGAAGGAGTCTTTCATCACTTCGTTTGAGTGTCAGCAGCGATGCTGCCGATGAGGTCAGCCTTCTGAAGGTACAAAGCTGCACACACTTGAGAATTTTCCATTGCGTTTCACTTTAAAAGCTGTTCAGCAGGTTGCTGTTCTGTCCTCCTGTATGTACTTTACATGGTAAGAAGTTGTATCTTTAAAATCAGAATTAGAGTTACAGGATGATTTTGAGTCCAAAGCAGGTTCATTTTTATTAACTCATTAGATGCTGGGGTGTTGCAGTTAATGTTGTTTTTGTGTCTCTGTTGTCATTGTTGTCACATTGCAGAAAAATAAAGAAAACAAATGGTAAATACTCATCCAGCTTTCTGAAGCCGTGACTTTCATCTGCATTCCTTCTTTCTCAACACTCACAAATCGAGCCAGAAAGTGAACCATCTGCTGCATCAACGACCTTGTGCACGCAGTTTTGTATAGTGTGGAAATGTTCACTGCAGGATGGATTAATGAAAAACTGCTCCCTGTAATGCAAAGATGGAACCTGTTACGACCCAATGGTGTAGGGGTCGTCAACATAAAGCAATGGACAACATAAAGCCATTTATTTACAAAAAAACCCACCAGAAACACAAAATCAGGGTGTGAACACCATTATTCTTTTCCTGGATGATCCAGAAAGTTCACAAACTACACAAACAAACCAAGTTTAAAGTCGGGGTCTCAACATACAAAACAGACAGTAAGAACCAACACAAAACACAAGAGGGAAACACAAAGGCTGGTTCTCCAGAACTGCAGAAGGACTTAGTCTTAAACTAAAGTAAATGAACTGAACAGGGAACACAAGAGAAAAACTGTCAGTGAAATATCCAGACGGCAACTTCAGACATAACAGAACCATTCAGACTCTGGTCACATGACCGTAGTTCTGAGGCAGGTCTTTTTTCTAGTGATGGGACGTTCGGCTCTTTTCAGAGAGCCGGCTCTTTTGATTCGGCCCCCAAAGAAGAGCCGGCTTTTTCAACTCCCGAACGGCTCTTAATTTTAGATATCTGTGGCCCTATATTTTCCCTTAATTTTGCATTAAATTAATGGTTTGTGTGTTAAAGACTTTTTTGAATTCAGTATTTCTATGAGAAGCCTTAAAATTTTGTGCATTTATTCTGTATTTAAACTTTGTATTTATTTGTTTATTTGATAGGGACAGTACATATTAATGAACATACAGTATGTAGCAACAGAGGTATATGTTGGATTATTAGCAAGCTAATTAGCATCAGTGGTCCCTAGGCAGGTGAAGAAAAGATACACAATACAACAAAACAAAAAATTTCTAATTTCAGGTGTCATACACACACACACACACGCTCCTCACCACTAACTCCTGTCTTCACTTGCAATGGAACATAGCTTTCCTCTCTGTTTTCATATATTTGTTCAAACCTATATGCTCACATCTGACTAGCCGCATGGCCTCCAGAGTGGCCAGTCACAACAAAGTACTGCTATCTCCTAAAAAACTGGGAGCCGGCTCTTCTGATTCACTATGAAGCATCGGCTCTCAGAGTCGGCTCTTTGAGCATGACACATCACTACTGCTTTCTACATCACATACGCATACAGATGCAGCCTTCTGTCCAGCCTCTGTGGCGATGCGTACCCAGACACAGCAACCAACCACCACCATGGCAATGTCATAGCTCACACGCAACCAGAAATATCTGAACAGCTAAAATACTTCCTGTTTGCAGACAACACCACACTGACCTACAGTACCTGGGGGGAAGTTTTATTACAGGTGCCAGAGCTTAACTGAAATGAGTGACAGAAGGGTGGGCTGGAATAAATAAGCAATTAATCTAGATAAAACACTTTATGGTTTCAACAGCAGAAAAGAGAATTTTAACAACTCTATTGATGGACTGTAGAGGGTCCAGAAATTTCTAATGTAAATGAAACTATGTTTCTTGGGGTGATTATTGATGAAAAGTTAAACTGGAAATCACGTACTGTATAGAGTACCTTAAGAGGAAATCATCTAGAAAAATTGCAGTACTCTACAAAGTTAAGGGTTCATTAGATAACAGAGCAATGTACCTTATATATAACTCCCTATTAATTCCTTTTTCATTCCGCTTTATAGTGTGGGGAAATACTAAACATTTACACATTCAATCTTCACATTACAAAAAAGAGCAATGAGGATTATCACGGGCAGTGACAGAGACCCATCCAAACCATTATTTGTGCAACAAAAAATGCTTTAACGTCAGGAAATAGCAGATTATTATACTTTAATCGTAATGTCTAAGGCAAACCACCAGCTGTTGCCTGGAAACATTCAAATAAATTTTAATAATACAGTAAGTATCCTTTCAAAGGAACAGAGATCTCTATAAAACCATACTTTAGGGAGGCGTTGAAGGAATGATAGGCATCGGTGGCGTCAGGTTGTGGAACAGTTCGAACAGAGAGATGAAAGAATTGAAATTGATAAAGTTGTTTACAGGAAAAGTGAAAGCACTTCTGTTAAATAAATGTAACAAAACAATGTGAAAGCTTGGTTTGACATCTAATAGTTGGCTGCGGAAGGCTTTTGAAAATAAGTATTTTGCCAGAAGATGTTTGTGAATTGATATTGAAATAGTGAAAGTCTTGGAAATAGATTTTTGTGGTGGAAAATGGGCAGATTATATATACAGGGGTTAGACAATGAAACTGAAACACCTGTCATTTTAGTGTGGGAGGTTTCATGGCTAAATTAGACCAGTCTTGTGGCAAATATTCATTAATTGCACATTGCACCAGTAAGAGCAGAGTGTGAAGGTTCAATTAGCAGGTAAAAAGCACGGTTTTGCTCAAAACATTGCAATGCATACAACATTGTATCAGAGTTCAAAAGAGGACAAATTGTTGGTGCATGTCTTGCTGGCGCATCTGTGACCAAGACAAGTCTTTGTGATGTATCAAGAACCACAGTATCCAGGGTAATGTCAGCATACCACCAAGAAGGACGAATCACATCCAACAGGATTAACTGTGGACGCAAGAGGAAGCTGTCTGAACGGGATGTTCGGGTGCTAACCCGGATTGTATCCAAAAAACGTAAAACCACAGCTGCCCAAATCACGGCATTCGCTTGGTCCAGGACTTGTGCTAGATGGGCCAAGGACTACTGAACCATTCTGGAGGACCATGTGCATCCAAAGGTTCAAACATTGTATCCTGAAGGTGGTGCAGTGTATCAGGATGACAATGCACAAATACACACAGCAAGACTGATGAAAGATTGGTTTGATGAACATGAAAGTGAAGTTGAACATCTCCCATGGCCTGCAAAGTCACCAGATCTAAATATTATTGAGCCACTTTGGGGAGTTTTGGAGGAGCGAGTCAGGAAATGTTTTCCTCCACCAGCATCACGTAGTGACCAGGCCACTATCCTGCAAGAAGTATGGCTTAAAATCCCTCTGACCACTGTTCAGGACTTGTATATGTCATTTCCAAGACAAATTGTCGCTGTATTGGCCGCAAAAGGAGGCCCCACACCATACTAATAAATGATTGTGGTCTAAAACCAAGTGTTTCAGTTTCATTGTCTAACCCCTGTATCTATCTATCTATCTATCTATCTATCTATCTATCTATCTATCTATCTATCTATCTATCTATCTATCTATCTATCTATCTATCTATCTATCTATCTATCTATCTATCTATCTATCTATCTATCTATCTATCTATCTATCGTGTTTGTACTGTATGTATGCCTGTATACCGTATTTTGTATTTAATGACTACATCTACAGTACTAGACCATGATCTACCGTGCTGCTTCTGTCTGTGTCTCTCTGAGGATGGACATTTTTGTCCAAACGATTTACCAGACGAGTACATTAGAAATCGTAGCTTAAAACACAGAAACTTGCTGATCTCCGGCCTCCCTCCTACCGGTGTGGAGGTGGTCTGTATAAGACCCTCAGTACCGGGTCTCTCAGTGGGTCTGAAGGTGACTGAGTTCCATCTGTTGGCTGTTGAGAAAAGAACAGCTCAAATCCACATGACCATCCTTGTTCTGACCACAGCAGGACTTGCTTTCCTAAGTTGTTTTTTGTAGCTCATAACACCACTGGAAAACAACAACAACAAAAGGATTGTAAAGTCACATTATTGTTTCTTTCTGTTTCTGTCTCCTTTTTAATTCCTCTAATTCTTTTCCTCTTCCATGCGACTGACTGTCTAGACTTCAAACATCTGTTTCTACACCCACATTAATGTACGTCTTTCTTTTCTGTTTCTTTGTCCTTATTTTGATATTCAGGATATTTTGTGTAAAAACCAAAAATGACCTTGCTTGCAGATAAAGTAACTTGCTCGGCTCCAGATTTCTTTTACAGCTTTGTTGTCTGAATTTACAAAAAAAAAAAAAAGAAAGAAAGAAACTTTTTTGATGAGATAAGACAAAGTTTATTATTGAAATGCACAGGTTACCAATATCATTTTCAACTTATTTTTATGTATGTCTCCTGCTTAATGTCTTTATCTTATGCCTGGCATTTTTCTCATGTGTTTGACTAAATAAGGAGAAGCTTTAGTACGTCTACTGTGTACTTAAAATCGTCTGTGTCTTGTCAAAGTTTCTCCTTTAATATAACTTAGCATGTTTTTAGGGAAGGAAAAGAAAGAAATCTCTCTTTAAGCATTACTAATAAGCCAACACTGAAGTCTTGACGTTTTGTGCAACATGGCTGATTGAACTGGAACTGGAACTGGACCAACTGGTGCAACTTTCTGGGCATTATAACTCCTGATGCTGTGGAGAACTGGCTGCTTAGCAGAGGTGGAAAATCCAGGAGCCATAAACAAAAGTGAGTTGTCACATGCTTAGTACATTTACTTGAGTACATTTTTACATACTACTTCCCTAGTAAGTACTAGATAACTACCTAATAGTTTCCGCCTACTCCGTTACATTTACTTGAGTACATTTTGAATACCACTCGTTACTTCTATTTTTGGTCTTACAAGTGTGCAAATCAGTTTTGTTTTGTTAGAGAGACACACACGAACGTCTGACTAAACAAACGTAGCTTGCTGTTGGCCACGTCACATGTTATGAGCTACGTTTCACTACGCGCCACCTATCAGGTGTAGCCAGGCAGTCACATGATGATGTGAAGCTGGTGCCCAAACGAACAGAGTTAGCAGCAAGCTTGAGTGCACAAGCACAAGAGGGATGTAGCTACACGAAGAATGACTAAACAACAGCGTGCGGTTCGGAAGTCCAGATGGCAGCTACACATTTGCCTTCCAGACGAACTAAAAGATCAGCTGTGTCATGTAGCTACTGTCATCTGTGTCGCCCAAACAAGCCGACATGTCAGCAACAAAAGCTCAACCTCATACTTTGTAAAGTTGTAATACGTTTATTTTTGTGAATGTTTGTAAAAGTTCCTTTGGTAAGTTTTACAACTGTTTAATTTTTTTTGGGGGGGGTCATAAATGAGTAAATGAGCGGACCCAAACCTTCATCCCATCCGAGTGTCACGTGACCAGGCTTGCTGTGAAAACAATCCCGCATCATGCGGGTGTCTGTGGTGGATGCGAACCTTCGTTAATTTGTTTTTAGTGTTAAGTGACAGCTTCTGTGTCTCGGCTGGAAACGCACATGAAACATCACTGAGACTCAGAAACTGTCTGCAAACAGACTGTCACTGGAACAGAAGGCAGGTGATTGTATTTGATGTATTTTAACGGCAAACAGGAGTAACATAGACAGACTGTTATTCAGCAGACGTTCAGTCAATCACTGTGTTCATGTGTTCTTTACTAGACCGGTCCAGACTCTGGTCTCAGAAGTTTTCTTGTAAAAGACCATGACAGCCAGAAAACAGTTATGAAAAGAGTATTTTATTTAATGTGGCGGATATCTTTATGTTTATTCATTCATTCGTTCGTTCATCTTCTGTACCGCTTATCCAGTTCAGGGTCATGGGGGTTGCTGGAGTCTATCCCAGGTATTATCAGGCGAGAAGCGGGGTGCACCCTGGACAGGTCGCCAGTCTGTCGTAGGGTCACCATCGAGACAGACAACCATTCACACTCACATTCACTCCTAGGGGCAAATTAGAGTGACCAACTAAAGGATAACTTTCTTTTTTTTTTTTCAGCCTGGACTTTATTTGTAGGAGTTTCTGCGTGCATTCCTCATCGGTAAAATTTCTGTATCACTTTGACTACTTCGGAAGATATTACGTTGAGTCGCCCTTCAGCATAAATCCAGTACAATGGCAGAGACGGGGCAGCTTCTAAGCCTCCAAGACATTATCTGTCCTGTGAGTTCAGAGGTTCAAAGTTTTCAGTTTGGGGGTGTCTGGGTAGCAAGCTGCTCTCTCAGCTGTACTGTGGTGTGGGCCCGTAGGGGTGCACGGCCTTTAAAGTGTTGTGAAATCTCCCACTAACTAACAGAGAGTTAATTCTGAACTTACAGGACAATAGTACTCATTTGTTTGTTAATTCTACTTAAAGTATTGATGAAATAAAAGAGTTTTGCTGCAGATAATGTCTTAGAGACTTAGAAGCCACCCCATCTCTGCCATGTACTGGATGTACGCCAGAGGGCGACTCAACATAATATCTTCCGAAGGAGTCAAAGTGATTCCGAAATTTTACTGGTGAGTAAATGCACGTATATATACACACCTAGAAATAAGGTCAGTAAAATACTTAAGTAATTATTTGGATGGCTACTTTTTACTTGTACTTGAGTCACATTTTTCTAAAGTAACAGTACTTTTACTTTTGTATAATTTTTGGCTACTCTACCCACCTCTGGTCACAAAGTAAAAACCCTGCCATGTTTTTGGAGCTGCCTGTACATGTAGAACAGGTGTTGTCGCTAACGGGCTCATGAGCAGCTGTGCTGATTAAATCCAGCTGTTTTAGTGAAGCGCTGCTGGACAGGATGCGAACTCTCTGGACCAGGATGTCCACCTCTGCTGCTTAGACTCTACAGGCTTGATGGGAGGCCTGTGGTGAGTTTAGCTTCAGCTCCACAGCTGACCACTGAGCCCTCCCCAGAAGATCAGTCCCAGCATCCCAGTAACACATGTAGCTGTGAAACTATGTAAGAAGCTCCAGTTGTGTGCAACATCTTTCATCAGGCTATGATGGCTTGTAATTACTGCATTGTTTAATGTAAAGATCTGTGTTTGTTTGTTTTTGTTTTTTTCACACTACAGAAACTCACCTTGTTATTTACTGCCTGCTTTCATGAATGCTTCATGTCTCTACTGTAGAAAGAGGAAATTACAGGACTGGCTCTGCATATTATCTCCCCAGGAGCACCTTTTACTTGTGGTTTCCTTTTTCATCTTTTCTTGCCTTTAAGAAGGCCATCAAGTCAGACGCATGAATTTGTTGTAAAGACAAAACGTCCAAACTTCTTGAGCATGTCTCCATTAAAGAGAGGGATTAACATGATCCAGCTAGTCCACAGAGGCTCAGCAGCGTCCGCATGAGTTAATGACATTCTTCCCACACATACTCCAAATGTTTCCAATTAACTGCTTCATCATGTCAGAGGATGCACTGTGTAAAACGTAGACGTCGAGTTGCATTTCCAGAAGCACATTCATGACTTTAGGCTCCATGACCATGATGCTGCAGCAGGAGATGGAAAATATATGATGTGCTTTTCACCGCTTTAGATTCCAGTCGTGCTGTTATCACTGAAATGCTGTCGGCCTGAGGGCAGTCGCTTCTGAGGAATGACCGGAGCATTTATACAGAACATCGGTAAATCAGATTAACAGCAGGTTTTGTTCTTTGATACTCGTAATTTTTAAAGCTGATTAATTTGATTTCAATTTAATTCTAACCACAAATTAATGTGATTTTCCCAGCTGGCATTAAAATGACTTTAAAGGTTTAAATTTGGTTAACGTCAGTTGATGAATGAACGTTAATTCAATGCCTAAAACGTTGAAAAACCAATGGTTGAAATGGTGTTTTTAACTCACCTTAGATTCAACATTGAAATATCAACAGTGTTTTAGTTGTATGTCTGATCAAAATAATTTTTACAACCATATCTTTAAAAAAATGCTAAAATATAACAGTTGAAAAATAACATCATTCCAACCTCCAAACAATGTTGATTTGCAAAATTGAAACTAAAATCAATGTTGATTCAACGTTGGCACTTCACCCGTGTTTGAGGAACACGGCGTTGAAGTGAGGTTGCTATTTCAGTGTTGATTAAATTTGCAAAATCGAAACAAAATCTAACAGTTATTCAACATGGGACCCAATGTTGATTCAATATTGATTCAACGTTGACATAACGTTAGAATACCAGCTGGGTTCTGATGCCCTTAAAATGGTGCCAATTTTAAGGAGTGCAGCGCAAGTTCCAACTTTTTTCCAGAAGTTAGCTCCTTCTGGCAACAAGTGGAAGTGACGCTAATGTGCACACGCATGAGCTGCTTCGACTGTGTTGGTCTTTAGTTTAACCCCGATTACACTCAGTCTGAGCACAGAGTTAGAGAAACGATGTCTAAGTAATACAGTTAGAAATCTGAAAGTTGTTAACGGTTTTATCGTTGAGTAAACTGACAAAGCCATTTGGCTGTGAAGGAAATAAAGACATTTTAGATTTGACAAGCTTCTCTGAAAACTGATCAGTTCAGAATTAAATGTTCCACCAAAAGCTGCTAAGAAAAGGGTTTTCCCTCCTTCCTGACCAGATCAACTTTACCTCAAACAGGTAAACCAACTCACAACCAGAATCCTAACTTTAACTTGATGTTTGCAGCCTGTGTGTGTGTGAACAGTGTACTGGTTGTTGGTGGAAGCTGGCACCATGTACCCATTAAGCCAACCACAGCGTCCATCCAGCCTTCTCACCGTGTGATCTGACTCTAATCAGCCCTGCATCTGTCCACCATCCTCCTCCCTCCCTCTACCCCTCCCCTGCTGTGTGCTCGTCTTTCAGCCGCGTCCACCTCCCACATATGCTACCATCACGCCTAATTGCTTGGATTCACAGCTTAATTCAGAAGGTAATCCATTTACCTGCAGCAGATGAAGGGAGGTGGAGATCATCACGTCCTGGCTGACAACAAAAATCTCCATAATTGAAATGCACACATGCTGGATGTCAACAGATTCAAGGATGTGAATATGCAAAGTTTCAGTAGCGCAGAAGTCTGATTCTCAGCAGTCACAATGTCAGGAAGTTCCAGCTGTAATCAGGTCACACAGAGACTTTAATATCCAGAGTACTTTAACTTTGACTGGCCCTGCTGATTCAGCAGTGAGCGTGTACAGGATGTACTTGAAATGCTCTTTTGATTACAAGTCAGTTTGCATTAAATGTCACGCTCGCACTCTCTCACCTACTGCTCTCAGATTTTTAAAGCACCAGAAAGCAGAAAAGTACTAAGTTCCTAATAAGATTTTACCATCTCAGTACCTGCCGACTGAAAAGCTCTGATTCCAGGATTGTTTTTCCTTTCAGGATTCTGGCCTCTTTCTCCGCGTTCCTGTTTTTCAAAGGGGGCTCTTTATCATCACTTCCTTTTAAAACAGGGTTATAAATTTTACTTTTGGACACAGCTCACTTCAAAACCAAACTTTCATCTCAACAGGCTGACCCCTCTTAACTAAAGGCTATCAGAGAAGAAAGCTGCTTTTGGAGAGATGAATGGTTGGTGATGCAGTGAAAACATCAGAGGAAATACCACGCAGGTTAAAAGTGCCTGAAGACAGCAAACAAACATCCGTGTAGAGGGCTCACTGAACGCATTACAGACTAGTCTTAAATGAATGAACATAGAAAACTCTAGAAAGCAGGAGCCATGCTGGGAAACTGAAAAAAACAAAGGATGTTGTATAGTGTGTTTTCTTATTGGAGTATTTTACCTATTGTGGGGTACATTCTCGGTTAAATCTGGATCTGGATCATTGTTTGTGCCTGGAGTTTGGATTCAGTTTGGAAAACTTACACTCAAGAGAGGTGGCAGAGAATTTCCCAAACAGTCGATGGTTGTTGAGGGTCTGGTATCCTTCAACCGTTTTCACCACAGATATTTTTCTCATTTATCTGGGATTTTGAAGTTGGTTGATTTTAATCCACATTATCTGGGAAGTTTTTTCTTACTTTCCCCCTAAAAGCATCTTGTTAAAGGGTGGGACTTTCCAGTTTCGCTGGGGGTCTTGTCCGGTAGGTCTATGTCAGGGTTCCCTATTTCAGTTTGCAATCCTGCAGGTTTTCAGTGTGTCCCTCCTCAAACACACCTGACTCAAATTCATTTGATCCAACTGCCAATGATGTTCAAGACAATAACATTAATTTGAGTCAGGTGTGTTTGAGGTAGGTCACATTGACAACCTGTAGGAATGCGGCCCTTGTAGGACTGAATTGGGGAGCCCTAGGGCAGGGTCACACTTGGCATGATTGGTTTAATCCAGTTTTAAGTCACCGGGTGTCAAAAGTCAAGTACTAAAAGCCTCCTGTCACACTTGCAAAGTTGAAAATGCGCCACTATGCTACCAAGTCATTTGATCGCATTTGGGTGGGTGAATTACGATGCCATTTTGAACCAAGCAACCATTGTAGACTACCAACACCTGGGCCAATAGTCACACTTACGTTTTAACGTGAAGCACCTTACCCCTAGCCCCGTGAGACCATTACTCGCAGATCAGTCTGGCTACTTTCCGTTGAAGAGAATTTGGAGCAGTTCACCAAACAAACGTCCAATCAGCGTTGGCTTTGAGGTGGGTTGAGGTGTGACGCAATGCGAAGCAACAGTTCAGTCTAAACAACATGGCGGCTTCAGCGGACGAAACTAGCGTCAGCATGGCTATCGTTCAAGTTTTATCCAAATTACAGAGTATTTTTTCACTGTAAGGAGAGCAAAACACTGCTCTGGAGGCTTTTCTCAAAGGAAAATATGTTTTTGCTCGTGTTTTTGTCGTCGCTTTGTTAGTAGGTCGTATGCTTCGTTGATCTGATTGGTTGATTTGTCCCATCTATCACCAACATAGGCGGTAATAGACAGATGCCTTATCCAATCAGCTAACCAGTATTTTTGCCCCTTCCCAAAACTATGCGGAGCAAATCCATCTGGCGCAGTCAGGTTACCTTACCCCCCGCTTTTTGTATATATATATATATACTCCAACCATGCCAAGTGTGACCGGCCCCCTTGTCTATGTGCTGAAGAACTCTGATTGGTGGGACATACTTTGCACTTCTGCAACTACAGATTTACATGTTTTACTCCTACAAACTCAGCAGCATGTAGTGATAGTTTAAATCGGAGGTGGGGAACCTTGGCCCTCATCCTGCAGGTCTTCCACTTGTCTTTGCTCCTACACACCTGATTCAAATCAATGAGTCTCTGTGCAGAACTTGATTGGCTGTTAGATCCATTTGACTTAAATCAGGTCTGTATGAGTGGGGAGAAATGGAAAGCCTGAAGTGACACCAGCCCTTGAGGACCAGGGTTCCCCACCGCTGGTTTAAATATTGGACCTAAGAAGGGGAAGAACGATGTGGTCCAGGCCCTACCAGGTGAGTCTGCCTAGGACGACATTCAGCATAACTTTGAGGCGGCAACTTAAAATGTCTTAATATAGGTTGCGCATAGAGCCAAATCCAGGAAAAGCTATGAAACAAGTTCAAAAGAAGCCAAAGGACCAGCCCAACCTAGTCTGACCGCCATTCCCTGACACTGTAAGTGGTGTGTCACTGATTACCAGGAACTCTCTTACCCTGGTGAATAAATTCTGGGTCATAAAAGTTCTTGGAATTGCTGATGGAAGCCTGTTATGGTCTGAATGCCATCTTTTGTTGTTGGCCTTTGATTTTAAACACTGTTGGATGCATTGTTGGTGAAATATGCGGTAAACCTTCACCACTGCTGGATGGTAAATCCCGTTCTCTTATCTCTGTTGTTGCCACCAGGCAGTTTGTCCAGAGGTTATTCAGCAGCCTCAAGCTGCTGCTGTGGTAACCACAGTCAATAAAGTCCATTAATTCAATGCTATGACTACTTCCATGCAACGGTCTCTCTGGATGTAACCTCACACTTTTGTTAGATATTCAGCCTGCCCTCTTTACTCTCTACCCTCATCGGCAGGAATACTCAGGTGGTAGTACTCTGGTGGACTACTCTGTGTTGGAGCAGTGATCTCATCTTGAGTGTGAACAAGTCAGAGGACACAACCGTGGATTTTTAGTGCATGATGACCCAAACACTTCTTCATTCTGGGAGGCTATTCACTTTTTCTACAGGGTTGCATGACTTTTTGAACACGACTGTCAATAATATCAACTGATTAAAAAACAGTGTGGCTTCAGTCAGAGGTTTCTTCAGCTGAGGAGCAGTACAGGGTAGGAATGTGAATCCCCACCAAGGAGGCCAATTTGATGCGCATCTCAATACGCTGCCAGCGATGCGATACATTCCAAATACAGTGAAGCCCCCTGCCGATACAACACAATTCACTAATGATTTGACAACGATTTGACTACATTGCTATTTGATACGATACGATTCATGCTGCGTTTCAAAAGGATTCAACACAAAAGAAAGAATTTACAAGTCATCATCTGGTTTCTAAACATCATCACAATTATTTTACCTTCTCTCTTTCCCTTTGAATGTTTGTAATAATTATGTTTTTGATTGTTTTCTTTAAATCGAACCAATAAATCCATCTTAAACTGATGCAATTTACTCTGGTACAGACAGAGATTGCTGTCAGTTTTTTTTGTTGTTGTTTTTTTTTTTTTTTTAAGAAAAAAATGAGAAACTTTTCTCAACAGTTTAGCTATTGTTCACCTCATATTTATATACATCGGTAGACCATTTGAGAAAGATGGGGGAGCAGTGTATCTGCACCATGTCATGTCCATCATGCTGCTGACATTTTTTTTACAGCAGCACGACATTGTTTTCAAACCATGGATTTCTTGTCAACTTTTCCATCTAACAAGTATGCCAAACTTGACTTGTGTGTCCTCAGAGATGCACGAAACATGTCCCCTTCACCTGTCGTCTCCTCCCTCCTTATTTGTTGTTTACTTACTGCAGCTGTGCCACTACGATGCGATTTTTTAAAAAACAAAGTTAAAAGATAGTGATGGTGCGTTCATGGCGCCTCTGAAATATGGGTGAAGAAGAGACAAAGTAATTATGGTGTAACCATGGGTTTTTACCGATTCAGACACACCAAGAAAGATACGTCGTGCAATTAGCTGCCTGTTGTATCCAGCGCACACTTAAGTTACCAGTGAAGTCGCATCTCACATGTCTGTGTTGGACCACCGATTCAAATTGGTGAATCTCTACATTCTTAGTACAGGGGTTGTTCCTAATGACTCCCACAGGGTGGACATGACACGCAAACGTATTCTACTCAGTCTCCTTTCCAGCTACCTCTGCATGTTGTACGCCAGAGGAAAGCTCAGATACCTGAGATGTGAATGATACTGTATATGTACAGTACCATCCAGGCTACAATTTACACTGTAGGTTCCTGAAACACTTATTTCCGACCAGTTGCCGATGCAGTTTAAGTTTGAAGTCATACTGGACTTCAGTAGCAGATGATACTGGAACAAAAACCTCCTGATACATCAGCAAGGGTCCAGTAAGGGTAGTCAGGTAAAAAAGTTGGTCCGAACAACCATAAAAAACAGGATTGTAACGGGTTAATCTTAATCAAATGTCCAACATGATACCGTATGATACGAAAAGGTTTGAATGGAATACAGACACAATAGCAACATCATTGTCTAGGTTGCCATGCCGATACGTCAAGTGACCAGCAGCCTGCACCAATCAAGAAATTGCAGAGGGGTTTTATGACTGACAGCCAGCGTTAGCCTTGTTAGCAAGCTGGTCAGTTTACTGATCCAAGAGAAAAGTTGCCAAAAGTTTCCACGGCATAAAATATTTATGTGGGTCCATCTAGTGTAGCTTCACGTAAATTTACTCTAGTTTTTGCTCTTCTCAGGTCACTCATCTTCTGAGACAGAAAACAATATCTCCAGGGCACTGAAGCAGCTGCTTGACTTGCCGACTCCCCCATTTTTCCTAGTACCAGTATAGCTGTGCCCAACACACTGTTGAAACATAGAGACCATATTTTGCAACCGGCAATGACAGCCTGTATTGGCTTGTAGATGTAAACATAACACCATTGTCAAACCCGTTAAAATTTACTTTATACTGTAATTATTTCAGGCTCTGTATAATTTTTTAAGAAAATGCTGTACTTTTATTCTACCCCCCCCCACCCCCACCCCCCCAAACGCGTTGTGGAGGTTATTTTTATTTTTTAATGTAGCTTATAAGAAAAATGTTGCAAAATGTCCCATATTCAACCTTTATCCATAAAATTCATGACTAAATTAAGAAATGTCCATCTTTACAAGATGAAATATGTCAGTGGTTTTGTATTATTTCACCTGTCACACTGATTTTGAGTCATTTCCAGTGGGAGCTCTGGTGACGCCAGACTCTCTGGAGACCATTTGTGCTCACTTCATGTAATTATGGACTCCAACAGCCGTCAGTACTCTGACAGCCATCTAGAGAACTGGCCTGTCAGACTCGCATGTCTACAAATCTTGGATTCAGCAAATCTCTATCTCGTTATATTTTAACTGCACATTCCTGTCTGTTACCACAACCTGCTCTTTACTAATGATCGATGTGTTAAAGCTTCTACATTTTATGATTTGTAAGAAAGCAAAATAAGTCCAGAAAAATCAGGCTGTTATACTTTATTTACTGAAAATCCTGTTCTCAGGCAGCATTTATTTAGTCCAAATAAATATTTGAAATGTTTTCCAGAAATCATAATGGTCTACAAAGTCTTCTTACCTCATTATTTAATGTCCTATTTTCGCACAAGCACGCAGTTCCTTTATGCTTTATATACCTATTTCACAGTTTGTCTCATTCTCTTTGAAACATCCATAACTGAAGTTTTCCTCAACACCTATCCATCAGTTTGATCAACAAACTATTGATTTCTTGCATAAATGTGAAGGGAGACAGTTTCACATATTTACTCTCTGATTAATTAGGGTGTTCCACCAGAGTGGGTCCATTACTGGTCTGTACTAAAGGGACCAACTACATGGTAGTAGTCTCCAGGTGTAAAGAAGAATCTGAGGAGCATTAAAGGCTCATTACGCTACTTTCTGACCTTTAAACTCTACATTCTGGACTTGCTTGATGGCGCAGTGACATTTAGTTTGTGCATACCTGTAGCCATAGCGTCCTGACGCTGAGAAACTGCACTTCACAACTTTTCTTCCCTTTTCTTCGTGTGATGTGGCAGCTGAGTTTGGCTTTATGCACCGCATCACATGTTAGTCGGGAGATATCATCACACCATTTTTTTTTTTTTTAAAGTCACTGGTGGTTTTAGCCAGAGAAACACAAAAAGACATTACCAGAGTAAGAGAGGAAAAGAAAAAGCAAGAGCAAAAAATAAGACGAGAGTCACCATTGGACGGAATTTTAAGACTGGAAAGATTTCATAGTACAGATGTCAAATTAGCTGTGGATCAGGGGCATGTCAGAGAAAATCTGCAAAGTTCTACAATGTGTCTTTAAAGGTGCCATGGCATCAAATGACACTTTTCTTGGGGTTTGGGGGTATATTATGATCTGTTGTGCACTGATGAGGCCATGAATGTCCAGAGTGAGTATGAAAGTTCCTGTTTATGGTCTGTCAGCTTTGTTTCTTTGTTCAAAAAACGGTTGAATCAGACAGCAGCTTATCATTCTACGTAATTTGCTCCAATTAGAGCACAATATCAAGCAAACAGCTTGATAGCTTTTAAGGCCTTAAATTTATGTTTAAAATTTTAGACATTTTTAGACTTTTCAGACCCTGCGAGAACCCTGTTCAGCTCTGGTTTTTGCCTCTACCCTGCAGGTTACAGCCAGCTCCCTGGTCCAAAACACCTGATTGAGATGAAATGGATCTCCTCATCAGTTTGACCTGAAGTTTTGCATAAACCAGTTAATGGCTGGAAATTCTGAGACAGATGAGTTGAAGCGGTGAAACCTCAAAACCTCTTGATATGCTTTGGAAATGACTTTTTTATCCTCCACTGAGTTGTTTTCCAGGTCGTTTTCTTTTCTTTTTCATCTATTTATCCTTTCTTTGGTTACATGCAGACACTAAAACCACTTGGCTGCTGTCAGAATGTAAAATGCCTGGTGAGCTCTGTGGAAAGGTTTGGTGTTGGATGCTGGACTTGTTTGGGACAAGCCGTCACACGGGGCTCTGCTGGCTACGAAACAAACATATGATACAGATGACACATCGTTCTGCTCTCCAGAAATGGAGAGTGCACTGCAAAAACTCAAATCTTACCAAGAATTTTTTCTAATTTCTAGTCAAAATATCTCATCATGCTCAAAATAAGACAAAATTACCTAAAGATAAACATTTCAGTGAGATATAGGAATTTGTTTTAAGGTAATGCATCTTACTTTAAGAAAATTTTGCCTGTTCTATTGGCAGATTTTTTTTTTTTGCTTATTACAAGCAAAACATGTCTTGTTTACTATTTCTATTTCTTTTCTTTTCTTTTTTTTTTTTTTTTTTTTACTTATTTTAAGCGTGGCCAAGATTTTCTTGCTTGTAGTCAGCAAAAGAAAAAAAAATGCCAATAGAACAAGCAAAATTTTCTTGATAAAATTCCTTGAAATAAGATGCATGGCCTTAAAACAAGTTCCTATATCTCACTGAAATGTTTCTTTTTAGGTAATTTTGTCTCATTTTAAGTGTGATGAGATATTTTGACTAGAAATGAGAAAAATGTTCTTGGTAAGATTTGAGTTTTTGCAGTGTGGCTACTTGCACTTTCCCTGCCAGCTGGGCTGGATGTTTTATAGGGTAGAACTGCTTTATTATTGCATATGTTTCTTGTTTGAGCTGAAAAAGGTAGATTGGACTTGAAGGCAAGTTTCTGACCTGCTCTGCTTCAACACGGTGGCGTTAATGTAAGGAAAGAGGTCTGAATGTGTCAGATACGGTGGTTTTCTGTGGCATTTTCAGCAGCAGCCTGATGAGTTTGCACTCACATTAGCATCTATATCTCACTAGAGCTGCAGAAATGAATCAAGCCTCATTAAATCACTGCATGACCCAAAGGTTGCACCAGATCTTTGCTCTATTTAGTAAGACAGGATGAAACCCTTTTTTTTTTCTATTTTCATTTTAATGGGACATAACTTAGCCAGCTAGTGGCTTTTCAGTTCAGAAGCAGCTACATGATCAGCGTTTGCTCCATTTGTAACAAACATTAGGCCATTAGAGAAAATATGAAGACACTAATTTTCCAACATAGATAGTTTTAGCCATGATGATGATGATGGAGGCTCAGCTACAGCTGATAATAATAATCTGCTGCACTTTGACAAAACTGCACAAATATAACTGAAATATGAGCAATTCATTTCCAGGAACGAAGGTAAAACTCAGCTGCAGCCTGAGTTTATTGTAAAATGGATGTTGGCTGGTGGATAATACAATAAAAACCGAGACAATCAGAAAACAGTGCAAGAGTGTTTCAGATTTCCCCTGAAGCCTGAACCCCCCTCTGCTGCCACACTGGTGAGTGGAAACCAGCACAGCCTGAGCACCTGCTATGATTTCTTGATTTTACAAGCACTCGTTTCGCCGGGGAAGTCTCTTCGCTGGGCTCCAGGGGGTGCCGCCGCTCCCCACCAGGTTCTGGAGTGGTCACGCTAAATCCTCACAAAGCCTCCGGTCCTTCGCTCTTCAGAGCGCTGTGAGATTCATGGAGTAGCCTGCAGTGGCAAACATTCACACCAGCCTGACAACCGTAATTATTGTTGCTCCTGTCACACAGCAGGGAGTCTACAACAGGTACAGATCTGGATCTACGTAGCTCTTTACAGGCAGGGTGGATGATGTTTTACAGGAGCATTTTTTACTATATGGCTGAAAATCTCCTTCACAGCCTGATTGCAGACAATTAATTAAATCTGACACAAAAATAATAAAATTTAGTCATCTGAGGAACAGACAGGAAAAAACCCATCCAACTGAATGATGATACTATGTCTATCAAACTCAACTACCGTTTGTATCTCCCTCTACCCACCCTCCACGCTCACACTGCCTGTGAACGTCTCACACTGTAAACCAACATGGCTGCTCGTTGCTGTTATCTGTGCAGCTGTTTGAACTTAAAATGCACCGAAAAGAAAAAAAAAGGATGTGGATGAAGTTGTGGAGGTGTTGACGTTTGCAGTGGAGAGTGTTGGAGGTGAGTGAATTATCACTTTTAGAAATGTGGTTCCTCAGCTGTTTAGTAGCTCGCTAGCAAGCTTGTCTTAGGCGAGACGCTTGTGAGCAATCAGGGTGCATGTTTCTGTGCGCTGGAGGCGTGGCTTCGGGTGGGTGTTTTTTTTAATGTAGCTTGCTCAAACCATTTTTCCAAGATCCCCTACCTTGCCTTTATATATAAAAATATTGTTACATCAAGATTTGTGGGTTAGAATCTAATAAAACATGAAAGGTGAAAGCCGTATGATGAAGTGACACTGCAATATAAATACTGTAAGTCTTTTCCTCTAAAAATGTTTAAATGACAATAATAAGCAATTCACTTTTAATTTTAATTTAATTTAATTTAAAGTTGGGCTCCCTCAGGAGCTATACAACTTATACACAGGGACTCAGACATACAAAGAAAAGAAAATACTCTTCAAAATACAAATGCAGCTTGACAGAAACACAAAATTCCCACCCAGAACCCACATACATTCAGACATACACACTCCCACACAGTTTACATTGTTGTAAATTCCTAAATACACCAGTACACATCACATTATCATATTAATCAAAAGCCTTCTTCAATAAGAAATCACTTATCATGATTATTATGTTAACCATATATATTTTTTTAAAATATATATGGATTGAGATTTTGTATGGGTTTGCTACAACAGACCACATGCCTGTCTCCTTTATGCTCAATATAGAAAATCTACCCACAATGTCTTCAGATGAAAATCAGGGTAATCGTGGGGGGAACATTGAGTGGGCTAAACTTCCAGAGAGTGTACGGTCGCATTATCATGAATTGACTGAGAAGACTATAGGTAGCATTGAAATTCCATATGCGACTATATTGTGTGATAATTTTAACTGTGATACGCTAAATCACAAAGAAGAACTATGGGCCCGATTTACGAAAGGTTTGCGCGTGTTAAAACAGGCGCTATCTTCATCAAGCACGCAATAATCCGCCAGAGCTGATTTACAAAGCAGGGCAAAAGGAGGTTTGCGCCTGTCAAGGGGCAAAATAGCGCCGCTGTCCATTTTGCGCATCTGCTGCAGATGAATATGCAAACTGGGCGTTTCTGCCAGAAAGCGCAAAATATTGGGAGGAGACTATGCAAAACCTCAGTTTAACACGCGCAATGTGATCTATCAACCGTTCAACGGAAAGCGGGCGCATAAAATTGCGTGTAATTTAGCACGTCTGAAAAAGCAGGTAACTGGCAGCTTTACGCACTGATGGCTGAAAGAATGCTGCACACAGGACTGCAGACATCGGGTCAGAATCATTTCTCATGAGGTGTTCAGGCGACACGTCAAGTTTTCATTATTTAATTAAATAACAATCATCACTGTTTAACACGAGTTAATTCTAGACATGAACCAGAACATCTGCAGCTGCAGCATCATGGTAGTTAAAGCTGACATTATTTATGTCTTTTTATTTTCTTTTACTTTTTGCCAATGGCATATTTTTAAATTAAAATCATCTCCTGCTCCTCCACACGCAGCGACTGCTGCTGCTGTTCTGAGGTTGCTGTCCTGTGTGAAGTTGGCCCCCACCCCACAGAAAACTCAGTGAAAATAACCATTAACGCACAAACTATTGATACTACTTTAGTTTTGCGTGGGGTGGGGGGCAGTCACGCAGGTCCCGCAGCTGGCATTGTGCCAAAGAGCGCGCAGTCTGTGCGTAATATCAGATCATCTTCAACAGCGTGTCCTTATCCATGTCCTTAAACTGGCCTCTTCTTACGATCCACAGAGAAACCTGCTGCATCGTTTTTATTTATAGTTATTATATGAAGAGTTCATTTGCAAAAACAGACAAACGCCACTGTGGAAAAACGGAGTTAACTTTTGTTGCTGTCCGGTACAAACGTCCTATCTCCATTTTACATCATTAAAACCCTCCACCTCATGTGAGCTTGATTTGCTGAAAATATTAAAAAAGTAAATGAAGAGTTTATGTGCAAAAGCAGTTAACTCCGTTTTTTCTAAATGGCGTTTGTCTATTTTTGCAAATGAACTCTTCATATTTATCTTATATTCTATTTTTTATTTGCCTCATTATATCTCTGAAACTAACATCTCTCTATCAGGATTAATTTCATTTTGCGTTTACCACACGCTCTTCTGAACTTTCCGTGGCGCAGGGAGAGCGCACGCTAAATCCTCATTTAAATCCTGCTGTTTGCGCCTGTTACAGATTGCGCGTGCAATCTTTGTAGATCACCCGCAAACGCTAAAATGACAGCGCACGCTATTTTTTTTGCGAGGCAAAGACATTAGACCCGCAATTTGGAGTCTTTGTAAATCAGGCCCTATGTGTGCTGTATGAAAGAATTATGCAGGGTCTGAATGAGGCCAGTAATCCACTCATACAGAGAAAAGCAAAGAAGTGTCGCTTCAGACCAGGCTGGAATGAGTATGTGGAGGAACTTCACCAACAAGCCAGAGAAGCTTTTAATGATTGGGTTATTACTGGTAAGGCAAGGCATGGACCTGAGTGTGAATTTAAGAAAAAGGCTGTTGCCAGGTTCAAGTATGCGGTCCGTTACATTAAGAGGAATGAAGTGACTCTACGAGCAAATGCATTGGCTAGGAAATTGCAACAAAATAATATTACGGATTTTTGGAAGGAAGTTAAGATTATGAATCACAGTAAAGTACCTTTGCCCTCCAGTATGGAGGGGATAAGCGGTAGTGAGAATATCGTGGAATTATGGAGAAGACATTACATGGAGCTTTTTAACTGTGCAAAAAATGATGTATTTTCTGTTGGCAGTGTACTTCGTGATAATGTGATCATAAGGCCTGATGATATTAGTCAGGTGATTGGGAAGTTGGCTTTAAACAAATCCTGTGGTCTTGATGGGATCTCTGCAGAGCATTTGAGATTTTCAAGTCACAGAGTCCCTGTTTTACTAGCTCTGTGCTTTACAGCAATGCTGAGACATGGTATACTTCCTGACTCCATGCTTTCAGTTCTGCTGGTGCCAGTAGTTAAGGAAAAAACAGGTAGGTTGTCTAGTATGGACAACTATAGGCCCGTTGCTTTGGCTAGTATAATATCAAAAGTGTTTGAGAGAATTTTATTGGACCGGCTGGATACATACATGGTCTCTACAGATAATCAGTCCGGTTTTAAAAGTAAACATGGTACGGACATGTGTATTTATGCTCTGAAAGAGGCTGTCAGTGGCTATAGAGAACGTAATTCCACCATGTTTATGTGTTTCTTGGATGCTTCTAAAGCCTTCGATCGCATCAATCATGTCAAATTGTTCAGAAAACTACAAGAGCGAGGGGTTCCTTCTTACTTAATACGTATTTTACATTATTGGTACACACATCAAACAATGCATGTAAGATGGGGGGGTGTCATATCTGAGCCTTTCCCGGTGTCAAACGGGGTTAGGCAGGGAGGGATTCTTTCACCTATGCTTTTTAATTTGTACATGGACGAGCTTTCTGAAAGGCTCAATGGGTGTAGGACTGGCTGTATGGTGGGAGAAAAGCTGCTAAATCACTTGCTGTATGCTGATGATCTAGTCAGCATGTCTCCTTCCTCTGCTGGCCTGCAAGAACTGCTTAGAGTCTGCTCAGAATATGGAACGCAGTTTGATGTTAAATTTAACCCCAGCAAGAGTGTTGTCATGATTGCCAGAACAAAGGAGGATCAGAAAAGATCTTTTCCTTCTTTTTTTCCTGGCAGATAGACAGATGAAAGTGGTCAGTAAGGTTAAATATCTTGGTCACATTATCAGAGACGATGACGATGACATCCAAAGACAATATCGTAAACTGTATGCACAAGCAAACATGCTGGCACGTAAATTTTATTTGTGTACTGAAGATGTCAAAACTGCCTTGTTTAAAGCCTACTGTACACCTCTGTATACTGCCCACTTGTGGTGCAGTTACAGTCAGGCCAAACTTCACAAGCTGCGGGTGGCATATAATGATGCTTTTCGCATTATAATGAAGCTTCCTCGGTGGACTAGTGCCACTCAGAAGTTTGTGTGTAGTGGTATTCCCACTCTGGATGCTGTTCTTAGAAATTTTATGTATAATTTCATGGTGAGGTTGGACAATTCTGAAAATGAAATTATTGGGGCATTCACAAAGCCTAAAAAGAGCAGCACCAGATATCATTCTGGTTTCTGGAGACATTGGCGAGCTTGTTTATATGTATTATAGGTGAGTTTTTAATCTGTTTAGTGTGTCGATGTGTTGTTCATTACTATTTTTATATTATTTTTGTTTTATTTTATTTTATTTTTTACATGGACCTGTTCTGTGTCTGAAATAAAGGATGAATTGAATTGAATTGAAAATACCGTAATTAGGCCAATGCTAATAACAATCCAACAGTTTGCAAAATTAAATTAATAGTAACAGAAACACTCCACCCCGTAATCCTGCCTGTACATCATAGCAGTGAGCTAAATGAAGGAAAGATTTCCCTGATCATCTATCAATATTCGCCCATTCACTGCTGCTTTGCTGAACACAGCATGGCGTGCTGGTTAACTCACTCTGATGTTATTGGGTCAGACATTTGACTCATTTCAATAAAAACAATTTTCTGAGCTGGTGAACCGTTTCCTGCCCTCTGAGACCTTCGTCTAAGCCTATTCCGTGTTGTGTTTTTTATTCCACTGGGTTTATCACGGTGGGATTTCTGATTAGCGTGAGTGCATCTGGGATTTCTGATTGTCTGCATGTGTGTGCATGTCCGTGGGAAGCCGTCTATTTATAATTGCTGCCTTGGCCTTCTCAGAGTCAAGAGTCTCACAGCACAATTAGTCTGTGAGAACCATCACTGAGAGACATTTAATCCCAGGATCTGATGAATGCCAAACATTAAGGATTCAGGATTATTAATCATCAAACCCTGTGGGGCTCTGTACTCACTTCTATTAAAAGTGTATTCCTGTAGTTATAGGCTTTATACTCCCTTCTGAACCAGTTCTGACCATTACAAGATCAAATGTGTCCACCGTTCGTCCTTTCTAAATGTCTTCGACTCCCCACTTGTCTGGCTAGTTTGTGTGTGAGTGTTTTACGAGGTTAGAAGGTCTGTGGAAGGTGTAATGGTCAGCCAGGACATAATTTGTCTTCACCCCTGATGGTTAGAGCCCCATCGATCACTGGTGCCTTTCTGGGACCCCATGATGTCAAAAGCGGAGAAGTGTGTTAAAGGGAGAGCCTGCTAGAGTGTGTGTTTGTTCATTTATACTCCTATACACCTCCAACACCACCACCATCATCGGAACTGCTTCAGCTTCCCGGTGAGAACAACAGCAAACTCCAGAGCTCAAAAACAATCAGGAACCCTTGAACCCTGTATTCCCAGTTCCTTCACCATGTATGGTGTTCATCACCAGCACCTCTCGCTGTAGGAGCCTGATTTAACCTTCTGAGTAATTTCTCTGGGTTTGGACTGAAATATAACAGTCCCAGAGATTACTCACTATCACCACTCTAAACAACCTTTTTGATCAGCAGCCTGTATGGTTGGTAGATTCGTAAAACCAGTCAGAATTTCCACCAGACACATTTTTTGGGGGGGGAATAAAAGCACCTGGAGAGTGCAGACCTCTGCATAGCAGCTCAGTTCCCTCCATCTGGCAACGAGAAAGAACATTACCAAAAAATGTTGGTGCCTGTCTGTCTGTTAGCAAAATAACTCAAAAAGGTGTTAACGCATTTGGATGCCTTTTCCAAGGAATGTTGATAATGGCACAAAGAAGAACTGGTTAAGTTTTGGTGTTGATCCGGATCACCGTTTGGATCCAGGAGGTTTTTTTTTTTTTTCAGGATTTTTTTGTCATTGCGAAATGGGGCAATACATGGAGAACATGGCTTCTTGGTGGAGAAGAAAATAGAACCAAACTTAAGGCTGCAGCCACCAAGTAAACCGACTCCCAAACCGTAGTGAGTCATGGGGGACTATCAGGTGTCAAAATGAGCTAAATGTTCCCTGGCTTTCTTTGTTCTTTGCCATATTTATTCTCAGGGTTTTTATCTCGGTGATTGATGTCCGATGATTCCAACCTGATCTCACAGAAATATGAACACAAACAACCTTGAGACCCTACCACTAATTTACGTGTCACGTACGTGTCAAATTACATGCTACTGACACGTAAAGTTGCACAATGTTAAGTCAATGTTGAAGCTTTTTGTGTCCTAGACACAAACTTTTCTGCCTCAAATTATGTGCTGCTGACACGTAAAATTATGCAATGTTAAGTCAACAAGTCTTCCAAAAAAATCGCACCCATGTAGGTTGTCGGTGCATGCACAAAAGTACAGACTATATTTATGATTTTAATCCATTCAGTTTATGCGTATACAGTTCATAGTTTTTTGGAGTTTTGATATAGTCTACATTCTGTCAGGTTTTTTGGTTGTCGGCATGTGGCCTGGAATCAATCTTCCGATTTTCTGGATGACAAGGCTTTCCTGGTTAGGAACCGTGTGCTGAGTCACTGATTCGGCGCTGTCCGGTGCTGAACTGCAACGGTGATGAAGAGACCCTGATTAGGTGTTTTGCTTTTGCAAATGAATAAATGTTTGCTTGCCACAACACAATTTGGTGAAATGCCAAGAAATGAAATACAGTTTTCCCTTCAAACCCTGGAAATATGAAACTGCAGTGCGTTTGCAAACAGACTAAAGGATACCAGATGGATACAATGATGGCAAATAGTTAGCTTACTGATATGAAATGTAAAAATAATAATAAAAAAGCTACAATATTTAGATCAAATTAACAGTAATGTGGGCTTCAATTGTCACCTATTGCTTTTTAAATTACTTATAGAGCGAGCACGCTGGTGATTTCTTTCATTGTGTCTTCTGATTAACTTCCAAAATCAAGTTTTAGCATCTGGAATCAGATTTTTAAACGGCTCTGATGGAGCTCAGAGTTTATCTGGATGTTGTGGCTTCATTCTGAACCCTTTCACTGAACCTGGATGACTCACGGCGTGTCTGGAGATAAAAGAAAACAATATATTATATAACGCCAGTTTTGTGCTACATGTGTGAATGCACACAAGGATACACACCTTTCCCTGCTGTACAACATGAAGAAGACTGGACATCATTCACATCTGTTTTTGCTGGAATTGGTCAGTGATTTCAGGCATCAACGGCAGCGCCGTCATTGATATCACGTGCATGAAGATGCACGGCTCTGCGGAGACTCTGCTCCAGCTGCTGCAGTGACGGTGACTGTATTTCTGCTTCCAGTCAGTGATCCCTGAGATTCAGGCATGAATCTGATGAGCCCAAGTTACATTAATATGTGAAGGCATAATATGATATTTCCCGTTTCAGAAGATTTTGATAACAGATTATTAAGTTGATTTGTGAGGTTGTGGAGTCTGTCTGTTGTAAAAGCGCATAAAGGAATTGTCGGAATGGTGGGATGTTTTTTTTTTTTTCTAACACAGTCATTCTGACCACAGAATGAAAAAATTGTGGGGCCCATATGGGTTAAGTTTTGGCTGTATATGAGGGACCCAAGTGGGTTTGTCCACGGTTTCCATGGTGGCCCCATCTATGTTTTCTCATGCGAGTTACCACATACAGTATGTGGCCCATGTAACTTCAACAATAAGATATGCAAATTTGCCCAGTCCAAGCCCATACCTATAGGCTATATGGGAAAACACAGGTAGGGTCACCATGGAAACCGTGGACAAACCCACTTGGGTCCCTCATATGCAGTCAAAATTTAACCCCTATGGGCCCCACATGGAAATGCAGGCTGGGGATGAGACGTTTGGCAGAAATTTAAGTGTTGCCATGATGACAATTGGGGACCCATGTCGGAGTGGAGGAATGTCGGAATGGCGTTTGCCTCTCCATGGAGAACTGCTCTGTGTCCATGTCCATTCCTGGAGAGCCACCATCCTGCAAATTGTCTCGTTACCAGGCCTTTCCAGAGCTAAATAACAAGTGCATGAGGCTCTTCAGGTGACGATGGGATGCATCTAACCATTGCAGGTTAGTGCACAATTTTACACATCAGCAGCACATAATTTGAAGGAGAAAAGTGCATCTCTGGGACACTAAAAGCTTCACCATTGACTAAACATTGCGCAACTTTATGTATCAGTAGCACATAATTTGAAGCAGTTGCGTGGTGGGGACATGTAAATGAGTGGTAGGGCCTCAAGGTTGTTCGTGATCATTTCATGTATTTTTGTAAGATCAGCATTGCTTTTGGATTTCTATTTATAACTATATTAAAGAGACAAAAGCAGTTCAGTTTAGTATATCATCATTCAATCAATAAGAACTGCCGTTCAAGACGAGACAATTGGATTGGGTTTTTTCAGTCCTGTCCGTTCCACAGATTTCTGTGTCAGAGCATTTGATGATTTCCTGCAATAGCCAATAGCCTATAGTAAAAATGCTCCTGGAAAACATCATCCACCCCACCCTGCCCTTAAAGGTGCCATGACATCAAATTTCACTTTTCTGGGGTTTTGGGTGTATAATATGATCTGTTGTGCAATGATGAGGCCATGTGAATGTCCAGAGTGAGAATCAAAGTTCCTGTTTATGGTCTGTCAGCTTTGTCTCTCTGCTCAGAAACAGTTGAATTAGACAGCAGTCTATCATTCTACGTAGTTCTATCATTCTACGTAATTTAATTGCTCCAATAAGAGCACACTATCAAGTAAACAGCGCCCCCCCTCTCTCTCTCTCCTAACGGTTTATGCACCGTCCGCTCCCCCCTCCCCTCCCTGTCTGATTCAGCTGCATGTATGGAGCTAGTAGTAACTTCTGTGCAGTCAGGTCTGGATTTTCAAACAAATGGATTTAAAAGAAAAATTCTGCAGCAACACTGAGGGAGGGGGCCACAACCTTGTCATTACCTGTAAGTTTATTTATTTTCTAAATGCTGTCTTGTCTGATAAACGTAGCTCACACTGTCTAAAGTGCCCATGTTGCTAGCAGTTAGCCTTTAGCAAACTCCGACCGCAGCTTGACCTAGATTCTCCAAATAAGGTCATAGCGAAATAAGGTGTAGCCAATCAAAATGAAGTCAACGTGGTCTCCGGGTAAAGCTCCATATCATCACCGGACCCAACTGTATTACTGAGGAAGTGAGGTCTGGCGTTTCAAAACAATACTCCGCTGTAAAAAATGCCGTTTTTTTCTTTGGAGTATTTACATATGCAGTAATGCCAACAACATAAACTAGTTTTTAACTGTTATGTCATCACTCCTTTAAGGTTTGAACATATCAATACATGGTCCTGTAGGTTGGTGTGCCGAGTCCCTGCTTTGGTTCATGCAGGATTCCTACAATACACACCCAAAAATGAAAATTCATTGCAGGGTGACATCAACTGGCCATTCTTCTATATTTGATATGTGCATGTTGACGCATTCCACACACGCTGACTGGAAAACATGATTGTTACCTCCTGACAATGAAAGGAAGAGGCCTTTTGTGTGAGCTGGGCAACATGAAAAGGACAAAAAGCAAAGGGAAACGGGGCGCATAAGTACTCAGTGAACAGAGCGGAGTTGTGACTACATCAGATATGATGCTGGAAACGACCACGCAGTGCCAGGACTAGTCACACATCATACCACAGACATGCAAAGACATCAGCTTTTTAACTAAAGCAGTAAATATTTAACAAATTAAACATGTTTCAGCATCATAAAATTTTGTTATGGTTACTGCTATAAGTCTGTTTAAGTGGTGTGAATGTTTGATGTAGTTTTTTTTATTTTTTTTTATTGTGTTTTTATTTTTTACAAATTTAACTTAAACAGTTGAAGCCAGATGACAAAATAGAAAAGCACTCTGTTTCCTACACATAAGGCAGGTATGAACACAGTCAGGAAGAATGTGTACACCCAATAAAGTGTTCAGACATTTTGCTTACACTTTAAACCTAATATGGTGAAACAGGCAAGGAAAAAGCAAACAATTATGAATTATAAAATTATGAAATGAAATTGAATTTATGCGCAGAAGGGTGATTGTTGATTTACATCATTAATTTTGATTTAACTATGAGGGTATGACCTCATTATGGCAGTCAGTAACATTCATATTGATACTTCCTACAGCATTTTCGGTATGATGATAAACATGTGCTCTCGTCGGAACACAGAAGGGGAGGAGCGCTCAAGGCAGTTATGGGGAAGCTAATCGCTAATTTGCGGTGCGTTCACTCATTGCATTGGTGAGACAATCACAAAGTGAAAATCTGTATTATTCCATGGTTTTCCATGTCATAGCTGAAACTAGGAGGAACAGGAACTGGGGCTTGTTTACTTCAGGTTGGACATAAACGCGTCAGGTCCGAACCCTGTCCAATCAGAGCCCTTCCCAATCCCCAGAACTACAGTGGAATTAAACGTGCTCTCCATGTTAACTTTAATTTGGAATTATTATTTCCATGTTAACACAAAGGAAAATAATTTATTTCTGAATTATTTAATTTGGAAAAATTACTTCTGAATTAAAAAACATCATGTAACCATGGCTATTACTGCCTTTATACCCACACACAGGCTGAGTCTGAAATCACACACTCGCATTCTTTAATCATACTGTATTAACACGATAAACGCATTATTGTCATGTTTTCATGTATGGGAAAAAAATTACCTCATATTTTGAGAGATAAAACTATATTTTGCTCCAAAAGCAAAATAGCCAGAGGAGTTCATTTCGGAGATCTGGCTGACAGATATCAGATACTAGCAGGTATTAGCCAACATGTGGCTAATTATAATGTTTCTGACAACTTGGTAACTTAATCAACAACTTAAAACCAGACATATTATAAGCAGCTTCAAAGCAAGTCAGTCTGTAGCAGCTGCTGCTGCACCGTAGTCACAAAATATCACATTTTAACATCCCTAATATATACATATATAGTACTATCAGCATTAATGCATTAATCGCGATAAGTTAAAAAGAATCCATAATGCGATTTCATTTTTTAAAATCGCATTTCAAATTCAAGCCATTTTGTCCCTTTGACTAACCTGTGGTCAGTCCCTTTGGCCATATTGTGAAGCAGTAAAAAATGATGGATGAAAAACCAGGTTTAGACTGTTCTGTTTGTCATAAGCGAGATAGAAATTCATACTTACTGTACACTGCTCTCTGGTACCACTGTACAGAGATGGGTGAAATGCAGAGCCCTAATTTCTCCTCGGGGATCATACCAGTATAACAAAAAATAAATAAATAAATAAATAAATAATAATATCACTTAATTGCTGTTATTTCCAGCTAGAAATTTTATGATTGTTTTTTTAATGGTGCTATTGTTTATTTTAAAATAGCTGATATATTTAATCTCTCAAAGTAAGCATCACATTACATTATTCTTCCAAATATTAGGAAATTGGTCTACAGGCACGTTTTTAAATAAAAGAAAAGGTTGAAAAAAAAAATCTATGTGTTCATTTGATTTCCAATGAAGACTATTGTAAAATACACTACATTATGGGCATGGAACTGCCTTGATATGCAAAATAACAGAATATTACACATGCAGTTAACTATGAAGCGTGTGTGGGTGTGTGTGTGTGTGTGTGTGTGTGTGTGTGTGTGTGGACGCGTAATTGCAACATTGTGGGGACTGTGTTCTGGATTTTTACTATCACTGTGGGGACGTCTTGCCCTCGTGGGGACATTTTCCCGGTCCCCATGGGGATGAACCCCGTTTTGAGGGTCAAGATTAGGTTTTAGAGACTAAGTTACAGTTAGGTTTAGGTTAGGATTAGGACAAGGGTTAGGTTTAGGCAATCAGTTATGGGTGTTAGGTTTAGGGTTAGGGGCTAGGGAATGCATTATGTCAATGGAAAGACCCCATGAGGAATGAAAACACAACATGTGTGTGTGTGTGTGTGTGTGTGTTTCAGAAAGTGAACAAATGACCTCTTGAAATAACTTGAAATATTTCTATAAATAAAATGGAAAATGACCAACTTTTGATCAAAGGTAGGTTCATGAACCAGAATGGAGTTTTCTGATAATTTAACTTTAAATGCGTTCACAATAATGACATGTGAGCAGGCGTCATGCTAAAACTGCATTTAACTACAATCACGTTGTGCATCTGGATAAATTTCTGGATAAACTATGAGAGAATATAAATAGCAAAAAAAAATTCCCAGACTGCAGTGTTGTTTTGAACATGGTGCCAAGTTTGATAGTTCAGAATTGTTCTCCCACTTTTCTCCTAAGTCTTTTAAGGCAATATTGCTTTCTCGAAAGTCCGTATAAAATATTATTCAACAAAAGGTAACAGTACAATGGGAATGATTTTACAGCGTGTAGCTTCAGAAGTTGATGTCATGCAGCGGCCTTTGAGTCAGTAATCACATAAAATAGAGGCAACAACAACTAAAAAAAAAAAACAGGAAAACAATTAGCTAGAGAGCTTAGCATGAGGACTAGAAGGAGAGAAAACAGCTGGGCTGGCTCTACAAAATTAGTCTTTATTTACGGCACCACAGATGTAACATTGAGAGCACTGCTGCACTTGATTAGATATTGGAGGTTTGACAAAGACCAGCAGTGTCTGACGCACTACATATTTGCTGCAATAAATAAGCTAAAGGGTAGACTGCAGCGCCGCGGCATGTGAGCTGCATGTTCTTTTTGTTTTTGTTTTTCACAGCCCAGCACCTGCCACCTGCTTTTTTCCTGTGGAACAAATTTGTCCACAAACAGTTTCAAAGCTACTTAATTAACCTGCTTTATCTTTTTGTCTTCCTCAGAGATTATAAGAGGCAATAATAACCCCCTCAGAAAAGCCATTTCCCCTTTCCCTGCTGTGCTGCTCTGTTTTCCTGTGTGGTCACTATGCACATGTCAAACATCAGACCAGCATGTTCTTTGTTCAAACACTGCCTGGTCAAAAATAAATAGAGTCACAACCGAAAAAAAGGTCACTTTCTAATATTTCGTCATCATCTCCATCAGCTCCTGCAATGCTACATTTTTTTCCCCCTCCAGTGTTGGATTAATTTCTCTCCATCTTGTAGTGATGATGGGAATGTCCCACCACTGCACAAAGCCCAGAGATTCTCCATGGGGTCCAGGTCTGGACTTTCCATGTGTGAAAATGTCTCATGCTCCCTGAAACACTCTTTCACAATCTGAGGCCCATGAATCCTGATGTTGTCATCTTGGAATTTGTCTGTGCCGTTTGGGAAAATCGGATAACCTGAACCTGGACCTGAACCTGACCAACTGCAGCAACCCCAGATCTGCCCCCACAGCCTTAAAGGCAGGGTAGGGTATCCTGGAAAAACGGTTTGAGCAAGCTACATTTTAAAAAATACACCCACCCGAAACCACGCCTCCAGAGCACAGGAACGCCGATGGTTATCGGTGAAGATAACCGAGAACAGCCGAATGGCTAGCTTGTTAGCTTGCTAGTAAACAGCTGAGGAACCACGTTTCTAAAAGTGATACTTTTTTTTTTTTTTTTTTTTTTTTTTGGTAGATTTTAAGAGCAAAGAGCTGCGATAAGAGCAGCGAGCAGCCATGTTTGTGTGCACTGTGAGATGCTCACGGCGAGTTGCGAGTGCGCACACACGCCTGCATGGAGGGTGGGAGGGGGTCAAACAGCAGTTGAGTTTGATGGACATATAATCAATCAATCAATAAGCACAGGCCGTTAGAATTTCATTGCATGAGGTTTTTTCAGTCCTGCCGGTTCCACATGTGACTATTTTTTAAAATTGTGTCAGAACATTTAATCAATTGGCTGCAATTCGAGTGTGAAGAAGACTGTAAGTAATATAGTAAAAAAATACTCCTGGAAAACATCATCCACCCTGCCTTTGAGCTTGCTACAAACTCCGCGAGAGGCAAGAACTTTCCTCTTGTTCTCACACCACAAGAACAAAATGACGTCATTTTGTTCTCGCGGACGTAACTGAGGATGGTTTGCGGCTTGTTCTCAACGCCTCGGCCGAGCAGAAGATTGTTCTCAGAGTTCTCCGAGAAGTATTGTGTCATTGGTCAGACAAGTGAGGTGGGCAGGGTTAACAGAGACACTTGACGCAGAGAGCTGTCACTTTCGCATTTCCACAGATGCGACGTTGAACGGATTGTTTTAATAAACAGCTGATCAAGATGGCGTGAAAGTATGTAGTGTACATATGGAGTATGCACTGATGACGAAAAAAACGTATTTCTTGTTCTTGCTGCCTCGGGGGCAAGAACAAAGTTCTCGCTTCTCGTGGAGTATGTAACGAGTTTTATGCAGTAGACACTATACATGTTGGCTGCATCACTTCATCCCCCTTTATTTTTGCCTTGATGCTCCATCACTCTGAAAAAAGGTAGATCTGGAGTCATCAGACTACATGACCTTCTTCCATTGCTCCAGAATCATATCTTTATGCTCGCTCGCAAACTGAAGCTCTTAGTTTCACTGATAAGTGGTTTTCTTGTGGCTTAACATCTGTTCGGTCCCAATGTATTGAGCTTCCCTCACATTGTTCATGTGGACATGTTCATACGTTTACTATTAAACATAAGTCTGAGTTCTACTGTTGTTTTTCTACCATCTGATTTCACCAAATGTTGCAGCGATCACCAAACACCATCATTCAGGATGTTTTTCTGACTCCACTTCTTCTTGGAAGACGATGGTTCCCCACTATCCTTTATCAATGCGTTGGACAGTTCTAAACCCAGTTTTAGATGTTTCTGCATCTCCTTAGATGATTTCTTTGCTTGATGCCAATAATCTGACCCTTCGGAAACAGGCTAATATCTTTTCCATGACCACTGGATAAGTCTTCTCTCATGGTTTAAGAAGAGGCTGCTCATTGCATCAGTTAGGGTGAAATAAATTGTTGCGGCTCAATGATACTTGCCCATGCAGGAATTATCCTCATACCCTGTAAGAGGCTTGTACTGTACCTATTTAGTTTAGTTTAATAATTTCTTTGAGAGTAGGGCTGGAAAATTAATCAAATTTTGATCGTGATTTCAATTTTGCCTTCACACGATCATAAAAACACTGTTATCGAAGAAAAAAGATTCATGTCATGTATAGCGCTGCGTGTATGTAGATGCTACATGCTATTTTTCATTCATCACTGAAGCCAGAAGAATCCTGAAGTGAACAGACTGGTGGAGTTATAGGAAGCAAACTGCAGGGAGTATAGACCAGTAATGCATGTAGACTGGGTATTTATTTTTATTGCTATTATTATTTTAATATATTATTATTATTTTACTCCTTTACTTGTTTCTAATTTAGTTTCAGTTGGTTTGTTATATCTGAGTTTGAGTTTTGGTGGTTCAATAAACACTTTTAAAAAAATCAATGAATAATCGTGTATATTAATCGCGATTTTAATATCAATCGCAATTATTATTTTTTTTCCATGATCGTCCAGCCCAATTTAAAAAGGGGCAGTGTACAAAATTTGTTAGTCTCACGAAGAAGAGATGCTGCTTATTTAAATCTAGGTGGTGTCTTTTCCAGTGTATAAAACATTATCAAACTGAAGTTGTCTAATTATATGATCACTCAATAAAATAAATAATTGGATGAAGGTAATTTAATCATGCCATCTAAATTCCATCTAAACATACCAAGTTTAGTTAACCTATCTCAATTGTGTTATTTGAACATTAAATTCATTTGTTGGCACTGCACCATGTGAATACGTACATTTCATTAATTTGCCTTTTATTTAATTCAAATATTTGCACTCCGTCAGTCTATGAAACCAATTTAATTTAGACTACTTTATATCAGAAGTTTTCTGATGAAGCCTGAAGTGAGAGCCAAAACTGTCAAGGTAAGAACAGCTAAAAATAATTTGTCTTACTAAAAGAAGTCAATAAGATAAACACAACAGCTTATTTTACTCAGAATTTACCAGTTTATGAATCAAGTTAAAGCAGAACTCAGTAACTTCAGCTCGGGGCTCCCCCTAGTGGCGTCCTTTTACTGTCGTAAAGTTCAACCCCCCTGCACCCCCACAGCACACAGACGGCTTCTCTACCTGTCTTTCCTCTATTTTGATCCCTGGATATATTTCTTAGCTTTTACTAGCTTGTTGATGCTACTTTGCTGCGTTGGTAGCAGCACCACGTCTCCCTCTGCTCAAAGCAAAGACCTGTCTCTTCTGAAACAGGATGTTTTACCCGCGATTTGCGGGTAAATATGCCGTGGATTATATTTTTCTCTGGTGTTGGCGAGTAGCAGGTAAGAATACGAACTTTTATTTACTTTTTGCGGACGTGACAAGTGATTATTGAGCCTGAAGCAGTGATGCTTCACCCGGCGCCCAGGCAGCGCAAGCTACGTGAATCACTCTGGTCCAGCAAAGAGTTGGTTATGAGAGCCAGGAGCCGTGTTTAGGTGGTGTGAAGCTAAAGAAATGTTTTCTTCGAATTAGCGCTGGTAGTCTGGTTCAAATCAGCGCTGGAAGCAGCTCGGTAGATAGGGGACCTGAGTACCGTACAGCGGTTTCTGTTGTCGCAAGTTCTGCTCGGGTCGGCGCAGGCAAAGTTGCTTAGAGCTGCTCGCAGGCCAGAGGCCCCGGCGGGAGGGGGGGAAACATTGAATCGCTCTGTAAACACTTTGTTTAGCCCCACGGGGATTCCGAAAAGCATTTATGGAGGTAAAAAAGTTACTGTGTTCCCCTTTAAAGGGGAAGTTCGTTTTTTTTTTTTTTTTTCAATCTGGACCTATTTTCTAGCATGAAATATGTTCATTTACTCACCCAGACAGTTTTGGTGCAATTTGAATTCCTTCTGGAGATATTTGGATCCACTCGAGCTCAGCGGAGAGTGTGGATGGTGCCAGGTGGTATTTCAAAGACCTTTACTGTCTCATGCCTTATTTATTTATTCTACCAAATAAGCAACTATAGACACAACCCCTAAGCTGTCTGATGTTCTTCAAGAACTGCCGTGATTGTGAAGTTTTGATTAGAGAGAGTTCAAAACTTTGAAAATCAAACATCGATATCCAGTTTGAAATGAAAATGTGAAAGTGCTTCAGACAATCAGGCAATAGGGGATTATCACGCTTTCCGGAAGTTTCCGGAATCTAGGCATTTCCTTCTCCGGGCCATTTTAACAATAGCTGACCCTGCTCTGTTCCACTTTGAAATTCGGATAACCGCCAACCATGCTTAAGTTTTCATTGATTCCCGACTGAAGTGATGCTAAGGAAGAAGTGGATCAAAGCGATCGATTCGTCGCGGTGAAGGGCCGAACTTTATAATAAAACAACGTAGCACGTTTGTTTGTAGCCGGCAGACTACACAGCTGGAGTTAGCAGGCTAGCATTAGCCAGCTTGATGACGTGCCTAACTTTGTGCGGCTGAAAACACACAAGCATCTGAAAACGTCTCCTTTCTTGGCAGTCCCCAGTTGTTCCACTGAAAACGGGAGGGTACAGACCTGATTTTCAGATATTTGTGTGTTTTAAGACGCACAAAGTTAGGCACGTCAGCTAACGCTAGCCTGCTAATGCTAACGCTAGCTGTAAAGTGCCGGTGTTGTGCCGCACCGGCTACAAACAAATGTACTACGTTGTTTTATTATAAAGTTCGGCGCTTTACTCTATCGAATCGCTTTGATCCACTTCTTTCTTAGTATCACTTCAGTCTGGAATCCATGAAAATTTAAGTAGGGTTGGCGTTTATTCAATTGACGAAGTGGAACAGAGCAGGGACATTGAACTGGCCCGGAAGTGGACCGTCTAAGTGTTTCAAGTTCCGGAAACCGGAATACGGAATACGGAAGCGTGATAATCCCCTATTGGGAGTAGTGTGCCTTGTGGTTCCGTCGAGGGCACTCTAGTATCTAGTATTCGCTTAAAAGGGAAGGTTTTTTTTTTAATCTGGACCTGTTTTCTAGCATGAAATACATTCATTCTCTCACCCAGACAGTTTTGGTGCAACTTGAATTCCTTCTGGAGATATTTGGATCCACTCGAGGTCAGCGTATGTCCAATATAATGGAAGTGATGGGGCAACTGCGCATAGCCTCTAAATAAGGCATTATCTGCCACAAATTTCTTCATTCCACCAATGTTTTGTTCTAAAACATTAGTCGGACCCCGCGTGAGCTCGAAGCGGCTTTTTTGTGTTGTTTCATCCTTATGTACAGACATTTACTTGTTATGGTGTTGCATAATAGTGACGTCATCAAAGCCGCCACAGTAAAAATGTCTGCAAATAAGGATGGATTACCACAAAAAAGCCGCTTTGAGCTCACAGGGCGATCCGACTAATGTTTCGTAACGAAACATTGGGGAAATGAAGGAATTTGAGGCAGATAATGCCTTATTTAGAGGCTATGTGCGGTTGCCCCATCACTTCCATTATATCGGACATACGCTGATCTCGATTGGATCTAAATATCTCCCGAAGGAATTCAAGTTGCACTAAAACTGTCTGGATGAGAAAATGAATGTATTTCATGCTAGAAAACAGGTCCAGATTAAAAAAAAAAACTTCCCTTTTAAGCTAATACTAGATACTAGAGTGCCCTCGACGGAACCACAAGGCACACTACTCCCAATAGGGGATTATCATGCTTCCGTATTCCGGTATCCGGAACTTGAAACACTTAGGGCCTGATTTACAAAGACTCCAAATTGCGAGTCTAATGTCTTTGCCTCGCAAAAAAAATAGCGTGCGCTGTCATTTTAGCGTTTGCGGGTGATCTACAAAGATTACACGCGCAATCTGTAACAGGCGCAAACAGCAGGATTTAAATGAGGATTTAGCGTGCGCTCTCCCTGCGCCACGGAAAGTTCAGAAGAGCATGTGGTAAACGCAAAATGAAATTCATCCTGATAGAGAGATGTTAGTTTCAGAGATATAATGAGGCAAAAAAAAAAAAAAACAGAATATAAGATAAATATGAAGAGTTCATTTGCAAAAAAAAAAAAAGACAAACGCCATTTAGAAAAAACGGAGTTAACTGCTTTTGCAAATAAACTCTTCATTTACTTTTTGAATATTTTCAGAAAATCAAGCTCACATGAAGTAGAGGGTTTTAATGATGTAAAATGGAGATAGGACGTTTGTACCCAACAGCAACAAAAGTTAACTCCGTTTTTCCACAGTGATGTTTGTCTGTTTTTGCAAATGAACTCTTCATAATAACTATAAATAAAAATAATGCAGCAGGTTTCTCTGTGGATCGTAAGAAGAGGCCAGTTTAAGGACATGGATAAGGACACACTGTTGAAGATGATCTGATATTACGCACAGACTGCGCGCTCTTTGGCACCATGCCAGGCGCTGGACCTGCGTAATTGCCCCCCACCCCATGCAAAACTCAGTAAAAAAAATAGTATCATTAGTTTGTGCAACGTTACTGGTTATTTTCACTGAGTTTTTTGTGGGGTGGGGGCCAACTTCACGCAGGACAGCAACCTCAGAACACAGCAGCAGTCGCTGCGTGTGGAGGAGCAGGAGATGATTTTAATTTAAAAATATGCCATTGGCAAAAAGTAAAAGAAAATAAAAAGACATAAATAATGTCAGCTTTAACTACCATGATGCTGCAGCTGCAGATGTTCTGGTTCATGTCTAGAATAACTCGTGTTTAACAGTGATGTTGATTGTTATTTAATTAGATAATGAAAACTTGACGTGTCGCCTGAACACATTATGAAAAATGATTCTGACCCGATGTCTGCAGTCCTGTGTGCAGCATTCTTTCAGCCATCAGTGCGTAAAGCTGCCAGTTATACCTGCTTTTCAGACGTGCTAAATTACACGCAATCTTTTGCCCCCGCATTCCTTTGAACAGTTGATAGATCACATTGCGCGTGTTAAACTGAAGTTTTGCATAGTCTCCTCCCAATATTTTGCGCCTTCTGGCAGAAACGCCCAGTTTGAATATTCATCTGCAGCAGATGCGCAAAATGGACAGCGGCGCTATTTTTCCCCTTGACAGGCGCAAACCTCCTTTTGCCCTGCTTTGTAAATCAGCTCTGGCGGATTATTGCGTGCGTAATGAAGATAGCGCCTGTTTTAACAAGCGCAAACCTTTCGTAAATCGGGCCCATAGACTTAGTTACTTCAAAAATAATGTACACATCTTCACTCAGGTTAAAGTTTGACTTTCAAGATGGTGTTCAAGGCTAATGGTTCCAAAGGCCTTTTGGAGGAAATCAGTACTTTGTGTCATTGGGTTAAATGTAAATTAGACTAATTTTCAATTCTTTGTAAAATCAAACAATTCTTTGCATCTAAAAGAAAAGATTTTTCCAAGAGCCCATATTCACAGATTAACAGAGATGGAAATGAAGTCTAGCTAAAGCCAATATGCCACATTAGCAGAGCCAACTTATAATTGCTTTATTGTATATGGAGCTGGTGATGGTGATGATGGCGTACAAGCTACAATAGGAGACTTTAAACAGTCAACTCCAGCCAGTGCTGCAAACAAAAGAAAGGGACAAAGTCATTTATACATCTTACAGGTAATTTCCATCACAATCTCTCATGTTCCATATATTAAAACTGCCCTTTCATTACACATTCAATCTCAACTATCTGCCCTAATATCAAATTTAATTTCTCACTCTCTCATTCTTATAATTGTGAAATGATTATCTCAGTATGCTATTGTCAGAGATCATTCTTAACATTTCTTGGTCTGAACAAGAACTTCTAATGGCGTTCTGCTCTGAGGAATTTAATCTTTTTGGTCCGTCTTTGACACTTTCATCTTCTGCACTCCTCAAGGTTTCCAGGTAGTTGTTGAAATTTGCGAAGTGGTTTCAGGTTGGGATCAGTAATGGAGAAAATGATCCAGGAAACATCTGCACACATTGGATTGATGTTTTTGAAAAACAAGCTCTGCCATATTCTTGAACTTTAAGGGACATTTCCAAATGTCACATTAAACTATGTTTGTATTTGATCCTTGGTACAACAGATTGGACAATTCGATTAGATGGATGATTTGATCCATTTATTTGCTGAGGTGACTGCAGGTAAATAGATTAAATTTGTTTGAGGTGACACAACAAGGGCAATGCTATATTTGTGTTCTTTGTCAAAGATGCAAACACACTGAACTGGGGGTTTGCAGTGAGTCAACAGTCAGCTGTTTTGATATTAACATCATGGAATGGAGTCAATCAGGAAGGACAACGGAGTGAAAAAAAGACCTATTAACTGTGCTATCATTATCCTGTAGAGGCAGGGTAAGACCTGAGTGGCCTGCTAGTCCATCACAGTAATCACAGATATACAACTATGCAAGCTAACGCCTGAACCCGACACATCGTTTGACCGGGTCATCTCTGTTTAAAGGAATAGAACATCCACAGAATGATGTGTGTTCATTTTCTACTCACCCTCATGCTAAGCAATACTGTGGACCAATTTTTTAATATCTCAAATGCAGCCGACGATCGGACAGGTTTTCGTTTTCCCCCAACTTTCATATAATGGAGTTCACTGTCAACTGAACCAAACAGGTCCATAAAAGTCCACAAAAACTTGTCAATATTCCTCCATACTGCTCGTCAAATGTAATCCAAGTGTCCTGAGTGGGTAGCGTCCATAATTTACTCCAAACAACATCATTTAGTACATTTTATAGCTTAAACAGTACAATGCATTTTCTATTTGCGGGTTCATGCAAGTTCACGACACTAGCCGCTGGCACCTGCTCTGCCAATAATGCAACCGTAGAAGAAGAAATTAGCTGTTTACATTGTGCTAAGAGCGAACAAGCTGCAGACAAACCGGGACAAACACAAGAGGGGTTGGCTGTTGATTTAAAACAAAGAAAGAAAGAAAAAGAGATGATGCGATCTCCTCTGCCGCAACTTCTGCAGTGTCGTGATCTCGCAGGGGCGCGCTTTGCGGCAGCTACATGTAGTACTGTTTAAGCTTTGAAAATATACTAAACTATGTTGTTTTGAGTAAATTATGGACGCTACCCACTCAGGACACTTGGACACTTGGATTACATTGGACGAGCAATATGGAGGAATACTGACAAGTTTTTATGGACCTTTTTGGTTCAGTCGCTGGTGAACTCTATTATATGAAAGTTGGGGGAAAACGGAAACGTCTCAGATCTCCGGCTGCATTTGAGATATTAAAAAAGTGCTCCACAGTCTTGCTCAGCATGAGGGTAAGAAGAAAATGAACGCACATCATTCTGTGGGTGTACTATTCCTTTAAGCCTTTCTGCTGTAGTCTTGCTGCTGTGCCTGGGATCATCGTCCTGTGGCATGACCCAGCTTCGACATAGCTCTAGCTGTCACGCAGATGCCGTTACATTTAACTCCAGGATGTTTTTGTGCAGATGATTTAATGGTAACCCAACATGGTGCTGAGCATTATAGCCAACTCGTCTATGATGTTGTCTCTTAAAATAAGAGTCGTTACGAGAATGTGCAAACCAAAGATGTGGCTGCACAACAGGACAGCACAGTGCTGTGGTGGTTAACACCCCAGCCTCATAAGAAGGTTGCAAGTTCGAGTCCTGGCTGGGGAGAACACATTAATGCATGGGTTTTAATCTCTGGGTACTCCGCAGTGGCGTCGCCAGCCGATTTTCCCGGGGCTTCAGCCCCGGATGTTTTGAATCTAGCCCTATGAATTTACTGTTTAACCACCTTTTCCTGAAAAAAAAGTCTGATGAAAATCCAAATGACCCAGCTTTCTACCAGCACTTGAACGCAGCATGAATGCGTGGGTCCAGCTTAGCTCCCGTTGGTGTGGTGTGTGAGTGAGCGTGTGTGTGTGTGTGAAGTCTGAGGTCCGATTAGCCCCCATCTGATGTCAGACGAAGCTAAAGTAAGTTTGTCAGCTCCGTGTGCGCATGTGCAGAGGAGAGCAGCAGTCACATTAAAGTATCAGCAGATGATGAGAGCAGAGATGGACAGAAAATATGAGAGAAAGCAGCAGTTACATCCTCAGCTTTTCAGCAGGACAGTAAAAAGATATCACAGTGGTGACTTTTTTTTCTCCTTAAAAACAATATGAAAAGTTAACATGAAATCCCCCAACATAAAAAACGAGGCTGAAGTTGGCAGCAACTCCTTTCCCAGCTTCTGTTTCGATTTTGGTTTAAAGGGCAATTCCACTCAAATAATTTTCTACTGACAACATTTAACGAGGTCCTGTGTTAAAACTACAACACGTAGACTTTTCAGACCTGGACTCAGATGTTCTTTAGGGACTGTAGGTTAATTAAAGCACAGTTTCTGATTTGTGAAACCTATAAATGAATAAATGAGGAGAAAATGAGAACAAATGAGGAGAAGAAAACAAATGAGTAGGAGAAAAGGAGAACAAGTGATGAGGAGAAGAGAACAAATTAGGAAGAAAAAGAAGAGCGAATAATGAGATAAGAGCAGGTGAGAAGAGAACATGTGATGATGAGGAGGGTCAGTGATGAGTCAAAGAGAAGACAAAAGGTGAATACTGTATGAACTGTTCTGCTTGAGTGCAACAAATGTGTTTTAGCAACATAATAGTCAACATTTCATTGTTGATTTTGTGGTTAGTTCATTTTTTAAAATTAAAATGACAATTTATCCACTCCATTATGTCTAATATTGCCTTCTAAAACACATTTTTGTAGCGAAAGACTAGAGAAAAGCTTGTCTAACTTTTTCAAATTTACACCTGGCGCGACTCCAGGCTAAGCCCAGGTTGTCCTTACAGGCTGGAGACGCCCCTGGTACTCCAGCTTCCTCTCACTGTCCAAAGACATGCATGTTAGGTTAACTGATCCCTCTATAACCCTAGGAGTGAATGTGAGTGTGTGTGGTTGTCTGTATGTCTGTGTTGGCCCTACGACAGACTGGCGATCTGTCCAAGGTGTACCTGCCTCTTGCCCGGTAAATGCTGGGATAGGCCCCAGCAACCCTGAACTGGATAAGTGTTACAGAAAATAATTTAGATAAGTCATTTTCATCCAGAAAATGAAAATGAATGAATGAGAATGTGCAAACCCAAGATATGCTGTCAGGCTCTTTTCATAGAGAACAGGTTTCTCCTGCAAACCTTCAAAACAAGCTGCACTCGTTCATGTTATTGTCCTGTATTTTATTGCACAGTCATGAACTTTGCTAACTTGGGCCTGTAGAGTTTGAGATGTTGCTTTCCAGGTTTTACAGTTCCTCTGAGCATTGCATGGCTGTCTGGAATTTTCTACTTCTCTACTTAACTCATTCCAAATAGTTTGGAAACCTCATAATCCTTCCCAGATTGAAAATCATTTAGCAGTTGCTTCTCTAAGGCCTCTTCTCCACCAAAGAGGAGCCGATTCTGGTCTGGTGCTGGTACTAGAGCCAGTGCTTTACTGGTTCAACCCTGGTGCTTCCAAAGACCTAGTTCTGTTTTCCACGGATGGAGCCAAGTTTGTATTGCGTCACTACATCTATAGGTGGATTTTGTTTTTGTGGGGGGGGTTGTGCTGCATCCTGTTTCGTGCCCCGTTAGCACTTGTTTCCATGTTCCGTATCCTGATCCCTGTCCCTGAACGTATTTCTAAACTTTTTATAAACTAGTATGTTGATGCTACTCTCCTACGTTGGTAAGCAGCTGCTCTCTTCTCCCTCTGTTGCTGCTCAAAGCTTCAGATGATCTTCACCGCGATTTGGAACCAGGGTGACCCGTGAAACTTGGCACTTTGCTTCACTGGCGCCCAGTCAGTGAGGGAGATGTTTTCACCGCTGCTTATGTGATTAAGGAACATAGAACACAGCTGAAACCAAATGGGGGATGATATCTTTTTATTATGTGGGCATCTCAGAATCTGAAACACAAGGTCTCCTCCTTGGACCGGTTTAGTTTCTGTTTTAATGCATTGCTGCACTGGCTTGAAACACATCTGTGTTGCCAGGTCTGGAACCAGTTTTTAGAGCCAAGAGCCAGGGCTTAGGCCGTGGAAAGCCAAAGAACCGTTTTTTTTTTGTTTGTTTTTTTTGTTTTTTTGTTTGTTTTTTCAGGGTCCTGCTCCGAACTGGGTTTCAAATCAACTCGGTGGAAATGGGGCCTGAGATCATTGCTGATGTCTTTCCCCCTAAGCGTTGTGTCAGTACAAATCTGAATTCTCCAGACTAGAAAATGACCAAAGCCTTTGCTCTTATACAGGTGTTCCCACTTGATAATAAATTAATTAAATGTGTTAATTAGCTAATAGATTGGGTTCTAATACAATACACAACAGTACTGCTTAGTTTTTTACATACCATTTCTACTCAACATGTTGATGTAAGATTAAAGCTTAAAGATACAGTCCAAAGTCTCCCCACCATTTCTGTTTACAACAGTATTCAAACTGAGTGCCCCTCCCTCTCAGGCTAATGGCCGCCTCGTTCTTCAAACCATTCAGCTTCAAGCCTCTCCTTCCAGAGCTCAGAACCGGGTAAAAGCCAAACCAATATTAACCCTTTTTCCAACGTGCACTATCTGAAGCTCTTACCTTTCCTTCGGTGCATCCACCGGTTTTCTTTCTTTCTTTCTTTCTTTTTTTCCTTCGAGAGTTCAAGTGACTGACGTCTGCTGCAGTCATGAGCTTATTCCCACACAGCGTCATGCTCTTAGCTCTGTCATTGGCTGGTGATATAAACAGAAATCTCCACCCAGAAACGTCCTGAACACAACAAAATAAAGCTAAAGAGCGAATTACAGACAGGGGGAGAGGATGTTGCATTCAAACTCACCACTGCATGCGAGTAGAGACCCAAAGGCGCGGTTTGAGACGGATTTCACTTATACAACGTTTATTTTCGGGGGGAAACTTCGGACTCTACCTTTAAACACAAAATAGTTCAATTCATTTCAGCATGTAGCACATCACATAGAAGATGAAGGATGAAAGGAAAGAACCAAAATGGCTGTATGTCTGCAACATTCCCTAAAGTTCACCAAGATTTATAAGTCCACCAAAGTGGGTCACCATCTAATTTCCAAAATCCATCAGAGACTTTCTGATACACAACTCAATTTTCTTCCCTCTCCTGTTAGACAGGTGGCAAATTGCAAAAAAAAAAAAAAAAGGCGATGTGACAAATACAGATTCCAAGAAATAAAAACAGCAAGACATGAAAATTCTATTATACCCAATGGTGTTTATAAATATTCTAGGCAGGCTGTGTTGAGACGGTCTTTGGATGAAGAAAGCAGGAGTTTAAGATCTGAGTGACTTTGAAATAGGGTTCATCCTTGGTTCACAGGAACTTCAGTCATAAAAAGACTGAAGTTTCATGTTTGGAACAGTGACTGCCGTGACATCTGGATTTCCATCTCCTGTTTAGGGAGGGCATCAATGAAAATCGCTAGTGTGTCTATTGTTGATCAGGCTTCTTCTATATTAGTACAATTTGAAAGGAAAACAAAAAAACCAATGATTGCTGACAGAGAAAGCCAGTTCAGGACATGAATTCAAGAAGTCTTGGGCACAAGAGAACAGTAAAGGTCTGTATGCGTGATCTACACTTCACCATCCGATAAATGAATAATCCAGAGCATCAGAGTTTGATTTTGCTTTTCTTAGCTGGAAGTATCTCTGCACTTAATAATAGTTGTTCAGAGTAGTTCCTGTAACCCTTTGATAAACATTCTACCTTTATGAGAGTTGATTCCTCCAGGATAACAGTTAAATCCATGGAGGTGTTAGGTTATTGAATGGTTATTGAATAGTTTTAGGAATATGGAAATGATGAAAAACAACCTATGGCAAACCTGATCACCTCAATTCATGGCAGCCGAATAGGTGCTGGAGATCCGGATCAACATGCTACTGAGAAGGAATCTCCAACCCTAGTCCTTGAGGCCTACGCTCCTGCATGTTTCACATGTTGCCCTGCTGCATTACACCTGATTCTCACCAATATCTCATTAAAAGAACTGTGTAGAACGTAACAACAAGTTGTTGTTGGGAACCATTTAATTTGAATAAAGTGTGTTGCAGCAGTGAATCATTTAAAGTGCTGATGACGCGTTTTGACATTTTTTGGCATGTTTTATTGACCAAAACGTTTTTCATGATGATCGATGTAATAGACACAAGCGCAGCTGCATAGATGAGTTATTAGAAAACATCGCTGCATTTTAGCATATCTGACCAGACTGTGGCGCTGTTCGCCGAAACCGGACGTGACATCTGCCAGAGAATATTCTCAGCTTATTCAACATTAAGTGTCAATGGCTTCATTGTGGTTTGTAAGTTCCTTTTCCAGTTTTATGAACAGTAATGACTCAGCCTTCAAATTGTATTGACAGTTAATGGTTGAAAGCTCATAAGTGAAGCTTTAGTTTATTTAAGTTTCCTACAGATCAAGAATTTTATTTTGAAGAGGATAAAGAAGCAGGTCGGACTTATCAGCACGTCTCTCCTGTCTACAGTGTCTGTTTACTGGAGCTTCAGCCACCAACATGTTAAGATTTCTAACACATGAAACTGTGATCATGTCATCTGGAATATTCTTATTCAACCATTATTGCTTCATCAGATCAGTCATACAGGTACTGAATGGACAGACACCTGCGGCTCAGTTATATGAGGAAGTCTCTGGTCATCAGATCTTCTCCAGCTGCTTCCAAAGATGCATCCTTCCCTCCATCCTCATCTTTAGAAACAAGAACTATCTTAAACTTGACTGGACCCATGTAAGTTGTTATCTTCTCATTTTTTACTGAGGCTAGCGGTTAGCCACGAGCTAACTCGTTAGCCAGTTAAGCAGCGAGCTAACGCAGGGAACGAGTGCCTCTCCTCTGTCATGCCTGGCTCTTTGTTAAACCGATGCAGCTCCTTAACAATTGTGCTTTTCTGGGTCGCTCCTTACAGTTCTTAGTTCCCTCGGTGTGGTCTTGCAGGCTTTTAGCTGAACCGAGTGGACATGAAGCTGGGAGACAGACTGTAGGCAGCGGCTACAGTTCTACTCCGGTTCTAGCTTGTAAAATGTGATTTCCCCAAATTCCTCAGCATCATCACTCTTCTGAACTGGCTGATGATCCCACCACACAAACCAGTTCCAATCTAGCTGTTCTGGAACATCTTTCATGCTTTCCAAGGCTTAGATTATACATGTAACTCAATGCGCAGATCGCAAATCTGTATCCCGCTGATGTCACGTCACAGAGGCTAGTTTTGCTAGCAATAAACTATTAGCGCTGAGCCAAGCCTATTAAACATCGGACTACGTAAATACATGTCTGATTGACTTCTAACTGCACGGAAATATTTATTTTGTCTTGGTGTGTTGTTGTATGGCAAAGTTCCATAAACCTGAAGGACAGTGGTGGACCAGACAGTGGGGATCCCTCTCATAAGAGTCCCTTTAACTTCCAAACCGTTTATACCTGTGGAATGCAGTAGAAATAACTTGAAGTCAGGGTGCATTCAGATAGTTTTATTTCAATTTTTTTTTTTTTAAATTTGGAATTAATTACTCCGAATGAAATAACTCTGAATGAAATAATTCTCCTTCCTGTTTACATGTAAATAATAAGTCCTGGTAAAGGATTACATGGAAAACATGTTTATTTAATTCTGCATTAGATCTGGGGTTGGGAAGTGTTCTGATTGGACAAGGGGCGGATTACCCAGAAGTAGACAAGCCCCGGTTTCAACTCCTTTTTGTTTCAGCTATGACATGAAAAACCATATGAAAATACAAATTTTCCCTTTGACTTTGATGATAGTTTGAAGTAACAGCATGACACTAACATACGACTTCATATGTGCCAGCTGGCTGGAGTCCAACGCTTGTTCCATGTGCACTTTGACGTCCACCATAACAACAGGACACAGGGCGGAGCATGTTCATAACGACAGGAATTAACTTAGAGCAGAACTAAAAGTTTACATGACAGAAGAACCATTTTGTTCAGAATTAAAAGAGGAATAAACCAACTACTTCATTCAGAATTCTTATTTTATTCAGAATTAGAGGTTTACATGGTCTTTTTCAATCTTCTTAAGGTGGAATTAGCTTTTGTACAGAATTAAAATTCTCATGTAAATGCAGTCATGGTGACTCAATCTTTTGCTTCAGGATATTTGGTCCCAGTACAACCAGAGTGAAACTGTTTCCAGCAGCAAGTCGGACTCAGTTCCAGCTTTTGTCCTACCAGGGCCCGTCCTCAGTCAAAGCCTCTGTTTAGAAACCTAAACAGGATTTCTAGGCTCATCGGAAAAATTCTAGCTCAGTCAACTTTAACTGCTTGCTTTGAGCAGATGATGTGTCCTGTTGACCTTCAGCAACAATGGGTGGTTTCCAGCTGAGCACGAAGATTAACTGCTTCCATGTTCATTGGGTGTAAAAGGGTGGATGACCCCCTCCTGGGTGGAAAGGGATGGGAGATTATGAGTAGAAAATAAGTGTCTAAAATGGAAGTATATTTTGGTCTTGTTTGTGAGACAGGAGAGTGTAGGAAGAGATAGACAGGAGGATTACAGCGGTTATTTTAATGATGTGAAAATCGTTCTGGTCTGAGGTGAAGAGGGCTGAGCTCCTGGGCAGGCCTGTTGGTTTTAATCCATACACACTCCAACCCACAGTTATCATCAGGAGATTTGGATCATGATCAAAAGAATGACATCAATACAAGAGGCAAAAATGAGCTTCCTCCAAAGGGTGGCTAGATGTTCGGGATGTCATTAGGAAGAAACTTCACTGCTCTAAGTCAGAAGGAATGTAAAAGTTTGATCTTAGAGAAGACGGAGTCTTAAGCCTCATTCATACCCTACGATAAATATGGATACAGATGTTTTCATCCGTATCTGGAGGTCGTTTCGTCCGTCAGTATGTCTGTTGTGAGAGAGCTTATGAACCTGGAGCGCTCTGGATGAAACGGAGCAATACCACCGGAATTCGTGGCGGCAGTATAGAGTCAGAGTTTGCAGAGTTTACCCATTTGTGAAAATTGAAGAAGAAGACTGAATGAAGAAGAAGAATGTCAAAAGTTAAGATAACTTTGACCACTTAAGTGGTAGGACATGCCACTGCTGCAAACACTTACTCTTTTTTCCGCCTTTTCTGAAGTAGACACAGCAAAACTACTTCCTCTAATGAAGCCATGTTCGCAATTGACGATGTTGGTAAATTTCAACGCAACACTGCCCCCTAGAAGGTGTTCAGAGCGACAACGCTGAAACCGGATGGAGGTATGTACTGTAGACCAGTAATAAAAACAACGTTTGGTACAGACGAGTCGATTGTGTCCGTATTCGGAGTACAGAAACTCATTCTGATGACTGTATTTATCGGTTTATGAAATAAAGACATCAAAAATCACTCTGATGTTCTGTTTATATGTCTTCTTTTGTAAAGTTCCAGAAATGTGAGGTGGACTTAGTGTTTTATCCTCATTTAGCTTCAGGAAAAGTTGTTTCATCAAACATTTAACTTCTTTTGGAGGTCCAGGAAAACTTCTGAAGGACCTCAGGTATGCCATCGGAGTACAAAAATCTGTAAGTCAGAGCAGTGAAAAGAAACTCCATGTTTTTATAGAGATGGAGCCCAGAGGAAACATTTCAACAAGAAGAGAACTGGACCAAGGATGGACCCCTGGAGGATCCACAAGAGAGCAGAACTGAGGAAGAGGAGGATTCTCTAATCTTCACAGAACACCTTCTGTATCAAAAGTATCTATTTGCAGTATCGACCTGAACATTGATCAGTACTTCACAGAAGTACAGAGCTCTAAGGTTATGCAGACCATTGTTACTAAATGGTTATTTTTTTAATTTATGACAATTTTGGCCTTAGTTTTTTCTGAATTTTGAAGCAGAATATTAGAGGCAATTAGATCTTTACCTCCAAGACCAAATCCACGTTAGCTTGTAGCTTAAACCAGTACATTTGCATCTACTGTCAATATATTTTTATTAGCATGCACTGCCCCTATCAAATAAACTAATGAATGAAATTAAACAATTTATTCTGTAGGTCTTTTATTTGCTTTAACCACATGATTAAAGGTCATGTTTTTAACAATGGATTAATTAGAGCTGTGTTAAAGACCTGGGGAGCAACAGCAGTTAGATTTATCTGATCTACCCTATCAGCTCTGTTCGGTTCAGGGTCAAAGTCAGAGTCGGTAGAAGACAAATAGGTCCGTTAAGTTTCTACGATCAAATCGTCAGAGAACTAAGCTGTGCAGACTGACGTGCAGGAATTTCATTCTCTAGTTGTCAAAATTTTACCATCAAAAGTCAAAATAAGGAAGTTGTAATTGGTGTGAAACAGCCAGCAAATCTGGGGGGAAAAAATCTCTTGTTTTTCCTCTTCACATATCGTTAAATGTGCATTTTATTGGTGTGATTTTCTTTAAAATCAAAATGAAGTGTCCTCAACTGATAGAAAACAGGCCAACTATGGCCCCCACACTAAACTTTTGTTTGAACCAAAGGAGTTAATCTACGTTGGCAGTTTTACACTGACTTTGCTCATGTAGGCTAAACAGCTGAGAGGGAGCAGGACGAAGCTGTAGCGTTGCATTACACTGTCAGGCTCCTCCGTGAACACACATCCAGACATCCTATTGATTGCATCAGCTCTTTATGGCCTCGGCATGACAACGATTTATTGCAGCAGATTAGCCCCTGCAGAGCGTGCAACCCTCAGCAACCAACCACACGCAAACAAAAGGAAACACATTTGACTTTACTGCAAAGGAAGATCACTTCGTTCCCAGAGCTTCCAGCTCCAAACTTCCTACCTGCGCACTGTGTGAACACAATGAAATGAGGAAAAATAGAGGCAGCACTTTGTTTTGGGACAGTTTCAATTATTTAGAGTTTTCTTGGTCTCAGACGATCAAATATTCTGCAGCCAGGAGAAGTATGCTGAGGGGCGAGGATTTCAAGCCTTAACCCTGCTTGGCCTTAGGGAGGCCATTACTGCTAAATATTGTAGATTCAGATAAATCTTCTCTGTGATTAATAATGCAAACGTTTAGACATGATATGAGGGAAACTTCAGACTCATGAGGCAGTGCCAAATATGTGATATCTCAAGGAGAAGCAGCCAACACTGGAAACTCTTCCTGTTGGACACTTTCAAGGACAAAATAATGTTAATAAGGCTTCTAATGAAGTGCAGGCAACCCAGCATCCTGCTGTGTTAATGGTTTGGTTACACCTGTGCTGTGTTTCTGCCATGAAATGTGCTCATCTGTGGGTTTGCTCCTTTTCTCAGCTCACACAGGAAATTTAGCCTAATGTTGTCAACAATCATATTTGTCAAGGCCAAAATGAAAGGATAGCTTTCTTTTTTTCAACCTGGACCTTATTTCATGGAGTTTATATGTGTATTTACTCACCGGTACAATTTCTGCATCACTTTAAGTCTTTTGGAAGATATAATGTCTAATTGCCCTTTGGTGTACATCCAGTATAATGGCGGAGACGGGGCAGACGGGGCAATGACTATAGAAACCATGACCTGCAGCAAAACTCCTTGATTTTTGCCAATACTTTAAGTAGAATGAACAAACGAACAACTACTATTGTCCTGTGAGTCCAGATTTAGCTTTCCTTTAGTTATCAGGGTTTTTCTACACACTTTCCGGGGCCGCGCGTTCATGATGCGCACTTCCGTCGTACAGCTGAGATGAGCAGCTTGCTACCAAGACAACAACAAAAACACAATTTGCGAAACTCTGAACTCACAAGACAATAGTGCTGATTTGTTCGTTCATTCTACTTAAAGTACTGAAATCAAGGTGTTTTTACTGCAGATAATGTCTTATACAGTATAGCGGTTGCCCCGTTGCCGCCATTTTACTAGATGGACGCTGAAGGGCAACTCAACGTAATATCTTCCCAAGAGTCAAAGTGATGCAGAAATATTACTGGTGAGTAAATGCACGTATATACTCCTGGAAATAAGGTCCAGGTTGAAAAAAAGAAAGTTATCCTTTAAGTCCCATCTAGAGCTGCAGCCCACCATTATTTAGTTAACTGAGTATTCTATCAATTAATCAAAGGAAGAATTAATAAAGGAATAATAACTGAAAAAAAAGAAAAGAAATAAAAAACACGTCCTTTACATCAGACCTGCCTTTTGGTTTCTTAAAAAGTTTGTAAAAACAGTCTAAAGATGGTACTGATAGATTTTTTTTTATTAAGAAATAAGTTTACAAGATATATTTATTCATTTTGATTTAATTTCTGTCCCACTCTGTCTCCTTCGCTGTACGACACAGGGCCGTGCAGAGACCTTTGGAGTGGCAGGTGCTCGAAGTTAAAAAGGGGCACGTGGGGGACAAATTTCATACACCTAACAGAAACTGACTTTACATTTAAAGACACACAACATGACTTTTAGAGATTAAAAATACGAGTTCATTCATTATTCCATTTTTGAGCCATCACTGCTCAGAGGCGTCCCGGGGGCTCAGAAACAGCAGTATGTAAGTTTTGCATCCAGGACGGTCCTGTGACGTTGCAGCGAATATGAGCCAGACTTGAACACAGCGAGTGTTTTGAACGCACGTCATGTAGGATTCAGCAAAGAAACGCAAGGAAACATCACCGGAGAAAGAGAGGAAGGGACAGAACAAGAGTCAAGATAAGACTGTCTTTTACTGGCAAGAGGGAGCTTACAGTACACATACGATGCAAGATGGATGCTAGTTTTGCTGTCGTTAGGGGCGCGCCACTGAGAAAACTGCTAAAAGTTACGTTGTGGGCCTTTAACTAGTTGAATTGTAACAACCTTTATTCATAAAGAATGCAACATGGACGAACGCCATACCAAAACACTGCCCACACCTCTTTGCTAGGTGGCAGTGCAAAGCAAAAGTAGTCTGTGTTTATCCTGATGGGTGTGTTTTCGTCACCTGTGGAGGTGGCTGGTGAGGGGGCTGTGGTGGTTTCTACTGATATTTGTAGGTACGACTCAGACTAATGAGAAACAAGTTGATCTGGAAACAAGGCACAATTTCCTTCAGGATGTAATATGGGTGCTGTAATGGGTACAAGGATGCTGGAATCACACCCAATATCTCTCACACCCAATAAACCCACCATATTGTATTTTTCAAACTATGAATTTAATTTTTTTCATAGTTTCTCTGGTCCTGCAACTTATAGTCTAGTGCGACTTAAAATATATACCATGTAACATCTTTTTAAATGTTAAAGGTAGAGTCCAAAGTTTCCCCCCTGAAAATAAATGTTGAACTTGTGCGAGTGAAATCTGCCTCAAACCGCACTTTTGGGGCTCTACTCGCGTGCAGTGGTGCGTTTGAATCCAACTCACCCCCCCTGCCTGTAATTCGCTCTTTAGCTTTATTTTGTTGTGTTCAGGACGTTTCGGGGTGGAGATTTCTGTTCATATCGGCAGCCAATGACAGACTAAGGGCATGACGCTGTGTGAGAATAAGCTCATGATTGGAGCAGACGCCAGTCACTCAAACTTTCGAAGGAACAACAAAGAAAAAACAGTGGATGCACCGAAGAAAGGATAAGAACTTTAGACAAGTTGGACAACCAGGATTAATATCACTTTGGCTTTTACCCATTTCTGAGCTCTGAAGGAGGCTTGAAGCTGAATAGGCTGAAGAACGAGGCGGCCATTAGCCTGAGATGGAGGGGCGCTCAGTTTGAATACTGTTGTTTGCAAACAGAGCGGTGGGGGGACTTTGGACTCTACCTTTAATTCATTATGACTGACATGGACTGGGGGGTAGAAATTACCATCTGCAACCACAAGGGGGCGGTCTAGGCTTGTGACAACTCCATGCTGCTACGAGCATGAAAATCCCAAAATGGCCTTATCTCCGTGAGAGGAGTTCATTTTGGACATCTGGCTGTACTGTGTACGGTGGAACAACTCGTCAAAAAACATGTTTACCTTCTTTACTTATCCCAGGTTCCCTATTTTACAACATTTACAGGCATTAATTTTGGAATACGAATGTTCGAGGAAGTCTAACTTAAGTCACATATGTCTGTATGAAAAATCACCAAATGGCCTTGTTTCAGTGAGAGGAGTTTATGTTGGACATTGCATTGCATGGCCATGCATCTCCATGCATTAATACATGGCTATGATTTAATAATGCATAATAAGTGATATGTGGCCAAGAATTTTTTCTTTTTTCCTTTCGATGTCACCAGAGGGGCTCTTGGATCAGGAGCTTGGTGAACTTGCTTACTGGTATCTTGCTTGTTGGACTGACTGGCTAGTTATGTCAACTTAACTTATTCACATTCAGGAATGCTCTTCATGCTATTATGTAGCTGAATAACTGTTACCAGACACCTATTCAGTCTGTTGTTAAAATCTGCACGTCTCTATATTCTTTCTTTTTAATCTTAAATCCTTTTAATTTTGAATCATGCTTCTAATTGTTTTTTCTCTCCCTTTTGCTTATGTTTTATGTAAAGCACTTTGAGTTGTTCTGTACATGAAATGTGCTAAACAAATAAACTTGCCTTGCCTTGTTCTCTGTTGTGTAAATGAATAACGTGCTTTTCCAGTTTAAATGTCCATTGTTGGATTTTTCAGGATAAATTTCTGATATACTGATGTATGTGTGTGTGTGTGTGTGTCCATATATTGTGTTTTGCTGCATGGGCAGACATTAAAGGCAGTTTTGGGGAGGCCAGTAACAGGTGAAATATCTCTGATGGTCACACTGCTGGTGGCAGTAAGTTCATCATTATCTGTTGGACTCCTCTTCAGGCATCATTCCTGCCTTCAGCTCCCCGTCTGTGTCGCTGAATGGGAACAGTGTGTCCATAAGCATGTCCTCTGGTCCCATAAATGGTATTCCAGATATGTTAATCCAATTAAAAAACAACAGGTTAAGTGAAGTCTGACAAAGGTGAACGATCAGTCTACCCTGACTGGGGAGATGTTCCTCTGTGGTCTAATGTGAGTCTCTGGGATTTCATCTCTACTGTGTCTGTCTTCATTATCGCACAAACTCTGATTCCACTGGATGTGGCTCCGTTCCAGCTAAGATGTAGTCGAAGCAGAAACTGATTACTTTTGTTCATGACATTGCTTGTGAATCACATGCTGCACCAAAACAGATTCCAGTAGGTTCCCGGTAGCAGCTCTATGCTTCATTCTACAAAATGATATTTTTGGTCTATTTTTGCTAGAGGCGATGGCAAGCAGTACAGAGCTGAGGACCTGGGCAGGAAGTCAAGCATGGAAATAACGGAGAGAATGCAGTCAATCTTCGAAACTCAGAAAAAAAACAAAAAGCAATTCATACATTCCAGATTGTTCATCATTCACTGAGGTATGGTGATATAAACCAGTGATACCCGGCCAGAAATGGAAGGGGTCAGCTCATTTTGGCCATAGACGAGAGTTATCACAGGAATACATGACTTATTTGTAAGTTTTCCAATCAGGCAGAAAATGTTCTGCTTCTGAAATGTTGAGTGAAGCCATGCTGCACTTCAGCTGTAGGCCAACGCAGCCATGATTTCAGGGATAGTATTTCCATGATATCCATGTTCCATCCCAAATTCAATGCCCATCATATGACCTGATGCATTTTATTCAATTGTGCAAGTTTCTATTGTAGATATAGCAGCTAAATTCTCACTTAAAGGTTGAATATGGAATACTGACAGAACAGCGACATCACGTGTGTCTAGGTTGTAGTTGCAACGGCAGAAAAACAACTCCAGCCGCTGGGATGCCAGGCTCACTGCCGATACGCAAGTGACCAACAGTCTGCAGCATGTTCAACAAGTAACGCAGAGAAGTTTATAACTGACAGCTAACGTTAGCCATGTTAGCAAACAAGCTAGCTTACCGATCCAGGAGAAAAGTCGCCATTTCCGTGTTTTACTGCGTGGAAAACGTTTATGTGGGTCCATTTAGTGAAGTCTTCACCTAAATTTACTCCAGGTTTTGCTCTTCTCAGGTCACTCCTCCTCAGAAACAGATAACAATATCTCCAGGGCTCTGAAGCAGCCGCTTCACTCGTCATCTCCACGGTTTTCCCCTGTACAAGCCTGACTATGACCGAAATATTGTGTCCACACAGAGATCGTATTTGGCAACCTGCAATGGCGGCGTGTATTGGCTTATAAACGTAAATAAAATGCCATTATCGAACCCGTAAAAAATTATTTTATAATTATTTTTAGGCTAAATATAATTTTTCTGGGAAACGTTGTACTTTCATTCTGTACACCCCCAAACGACCTGTGGAGGTATTATTTTTGAAAAAATATAGCTTTTAATAAAAATGTTCCATATTCAACCTTTAAATACTGCTGTTAGCGTCTGAATCAATTGCACAAGCAATCGTAGTTGTTCACCTGTAAATGATCAACACAGTGTGCACAATCTATTTGCGCTGCAAACAATTTAGTGTTCCTTATTTGAGACCTTTATAAATCAGACCTTTAATGTTTGAGTAGAAGAAAAGTTGCTGTGTTCTTGCTGTAGCTCCACATACACGCATCTGCCACCATGCACACGTTTTGAATTTTCCACAGAGACTATCTGTTGTTTTTATCCGGTAAACACTTCATTTGACACTTAAAAATCCAGGAATATATCCAAATATTACACTCAGGGCTCTACTGCTTATTTCCTGCTATCTTGTGCGCAATGAATTCTGGGAGAAATGAGGCAGCGAAGGATCCACTGCCAGTGGCCTTCATTACAGGCCACATTGAGTGTGGGTTTGTGGGGTGGATTCGGTGGCTTCTTCACAGGCTTTCAAAATGGGACAATACTTGGCGCGCTGCTGAGACGTATGTAGCTGACGAAACTGCACTTCAAAGTGCATAGATCTTCAACTGAGACACGACTTCTGAGTGGACAAACAACTCTGTTAAGTTTTAAAACTACTAATGCAACTTTTTTCACTTAATATTGTAGTAGACAACTTAGACAAAGATTTTGGTTTATAAAAATAGCTTCCAAGTGCTTCCTGACACATGCCGTCATTTGCTTCCTGCTCCTTCCAGCTGAAGACATGGTCAATGCAAATCATCATAAATTTCCATGACTTTTCCCTCCAAACATATTCATTATTATCGAGTCATCCAAGTCTCTTACCCTCGTCCTAAAACTTGTACCCAGGGTAAATATTTTTTTTGTTCAAGGGCTTATTTCCATGAGCGGCAACAAAAGTTGCCAGTGAGCACAGCTTGCCACTAACAACAGGCAAACACTGTCTGCAGGATTGCTCATAATTTACTTATTTCAGATGGTAGAATGATGCACAATTGCTCTTTAATACTCTTAGGCCCTGATTTACAAATAATTCAAATAAAGAGCACTAATTTCTTTGCAGCGCTGATAAATAGCGTGCAATGTCTCTTTAGCATTTGTGGGTGGTCTACAAAGATCATACACGCAATCTGTAACAGGCTCAAACAGCAGTATTGAAATGAGGATTTAGCGTGCGCTTTTGCTTTGCCATAGAAAGTTCAGAAGAGCATGTGGTAAAAGCAAAATGAAATTCAACCTGATAGAGAGATATTAGTTCCAGAGATATAAGACAAGAATAAAAAATAGAATATAAGATAAATATATCTTATCGCTCACACATGAAAACGTCTTTATGTGTGGAAGAAGTTTGGTCACTGACGGCCACCATACAGTCACAATGTGCTTTACCCATCTTTACCACTAGATGTCAGTAATTCTTACTCACTGCACCTTTAATGAATCTAGTGCATGAACTTTAAATTTTAAACATCGACACCTTGCATCTTTCGTGCACATCTGACATTTTTGGTTTTTTTTGGCCACTATTTAATTCACTGTACTTGCAAAAGTCAGATTATTGAATACAAGCAATACAGACCGAGGCTTTTCTTTACTCTGGCTACTTAGGAGCAGACCCTTTCTGATTGCAGTTTCTAATCATATTTATGCCTCAAAATGAATCATGGAACAATGTCCATAAATCTTTCTGCCTCATTTCCACATATATGTGGTAGCAAGTCAACCAGAAATCAGTTCATTTCCATAAGAGTTCCTGTAATCAAGATAAATGAGTTACTTTTCACCTACTGTTTTATTTTTTTAGAATTTGCGACACAAACAAAGAAATTTCCGTCTGATTTTAGTGAGACTTCACTGTTTGTCAGGGAGTTTAATGGAAATGCTTGTGAATATAATTGAAGAGACACTGACGGACAAATAATAATAATAATAATAATAATAATAATGAACTGTCTGGCTCAGATTTCATGATCTCAAGCATGTCTTTTAGGGACGTAATGGGGCTGACCTTAAACTGTCTGCCAACCAGACCAATGGGCTTTGACTTTTATCTGAGTCTCAGCTTTTATGTGGAGGAATTACAGTCAAAATGAGTCTAAATATCTGCCTGCTGTAATCATGTAAGCATGAGACTGCCATCTGGCCTCTCATCTGATTGGTTAGAAAGCAAATGATTGGCCTAATGTCACCCCACACCCTCCATTGCACCCGTGGGTTTTACATATGGATACTGCACAAAAAACAGCAGATGGACCATTCAATGGCATGCCGTCATGATGCTGACAATAAATGTGTCATACATCCTGTTAAACCTCAAAATATAACTGATGCTGAAAACTGATTGAATGCATTGAATCATTCAACATTAAGCTTCTGCTCGCAGCTGATTAAAGAGAGTATGCAACACATTGGACACCTCTTCTATCCAGTCAATCAATTTCTGTATTACAGGGTAAATCGCTCATTTTGCAAGGTCACCATCCTCCCCAGGAAGCCAGTCTGAGGGGGGAAACTGATCATTTCACTGCTGTTATGAGGTGCAATAGTTCAATTGATTGACACGACTGTGGCAGGTATCTCCATGGTGCCATTAATAGATCCTGCTGGGAGATGAGAAGACAAAAAGAAAGCAATAGTCTGTTTTAACGCCAAGTTCTCCTCCATGCTCTCTGCACTGAAACAATTTCCGCTGAACTGTATCCGCTCGGTCTTATAAAACAGCATAAACACCGACATTAGAAACAGCAGGAGGTGAAAGATTCTGACTCAGTACATCAGACGAGGATTAATAGTAATGAGTGCATGATCCAGTTGTCTTTTCTTTTTTCTCTGAAATGTCTGGCTGCTTGTGTAAGCTTATTATTACCGTCTGGTACTGTGCCAAATTGTGTGCAGATGCCAGACACTTTTGTCCAGGGTCAGAGGAGAAGTATTTACAAGCACATGTGCAATGGAGAACCTGAGAACAATAAACACACACAGCTGTCCTGGGTCAGTCACACACACCTCAGTCCTTTTACACAATCAGCCTTCACACCCTCAGCTTCATCACTCAGACTTTCTTCCTCATGTAAAGCGTGGAACTTTTCGATTTATATCGCTGACACAGAAATGTAATATATTTTCTCCTATTCCCATTATCTCCTTCTTCCATGTCTTTAATATGGCGCAGGAACAGCAGGGCTGTTTAAATCTGCAACGCACCGTCAGACTCGGTTTTCTCTCATCACACTTGTATCGCTCTTTTCCTCCATCTTGTCTCCAGGGACAGAAAATCCTCCCAGCTGTAAGTGGGAACACCAGTGGAAGTATTTAGGGGCATGTAAGCATATTACACTTGACATGAGAAGCAGGGTCTAGAGCTCTAGTGTGAGGGTTAGATAGCCTTTCAGTCACCATGCAGATCAGCTGTCACTATGCAGCAAGTGTTATGATGTGGGTGCAGCAAAGTGTTACATCATCCTTACTTACCACAGCCGGATTATCAGACATGTCCTGATTACCAACCAAGGATTAAATGAACATTAATTAGTCACAAAGAATTCAATCAAATCCAATTTGTTGTGTTTTAAGTAAGGAAATGGTCCATTATGGTAAATATTATTCAGAAAAAAAGGGGGGGGGGGGGGGGGGGGGGAGCTTTTACAATATGGAATTTCCCTTCTGGTACAAATGTATTTTTCATTTCATTTTAAGGTGCATGTGACAAAATCACATACGAAAGCTCATTTTAGTTTGAATTGCACGTTTCATCATATATTGTAAAGGCGAAACATTTAAAGGGATACCATGTAACTTTTGGCCACTAGGGGCACTAAAGCTGTAACCTCCCACAGGCAACATTAAACAGTCTCTATTGGTATTTTGGAAGTGTGTGTATAGATCACGTTGATCAGCTGATAGTGAAGTCATGGAGCTATAAAGCAAAGCACATGATCCAATGTGACACAGATCCGCTACTGCAAAGTTAGAATATCTGGTTTTTGAGGAGAGCAGCCCCCTTGAAGCACCGGCATGCGTCAAGTGTTGTATATCGACCCTAGGAATCATCTATTAGGCCTATCACTTACTGTACATTAGGCTAATATTTGGGTCAAAAGTTACACGGTAGCTACAATCTGGAGTTTTCCCCCCTGAAAATAAATGCTAGAGTTGTGTGAGTGAAATCCGTCTCATCTTTAGGCCTCTACTCTCGTGTGGCAGTGAGCTTTGTTTGCAACTCCCTCTCTCCCTGACTGTATTTTGTCTTTTCCCTTTGTTTTGGTGTGTTTGGGATGTTTCTTGGTGGAGATTCACTCAAATTCTTGTCAAAAAAAGGCAGATGCAGTGATGAAAAAGAAGTATTCTGCGGCAAAAAGAGCTTTAGATAGTGCACGCTCGAAAACCATGGGTCAATGCTGGTTTGGTTTTCACCCACTTCTGAGCGTTGAAGGAGAGGTTTGGGGCTGGAGAGTGATGCGGCCGTTCGCCCGAGGGGAGGCGCTCTCAGTTTCAATAGTGTTTACAATCAGAAATGGGAAAACACTCCGGATTCTACCATTACAGGCCCACAACGCAACTTTTCAAACTTAAAGGGACTAGAGGCAAGATTAAGAAATTAAACTCACAACTGGCGCTTTATGTAACTGCAGCCACGAGTCAAGCCGTCACGGCAGCGTGCACAAACTGAAGCTATAATGTTGTTTACTCACCTTTTTCCTCATAGTTCCACTTTTTAGTGTCTTTCAGTTGATCTGGATCGTTTGCTGACTGCAGCAGAATCCATAACTATCGCTTACAGTTTTTGAGTTTACCGCGACCGTCTGCAGCGCTTTATGCAGCATACAGCCTGTTCAAGGCAACAGAGAGAGACGTGGGGGGGCTCGTTCTTCTTGGTTTTTAACGCTTCATCACCCATAAGTATTAAATAAACTGGACATTCTTGTTTATTCTTTTGTAATTACTACCTCTAGTCCCTTTAAAAATCTGCATTTTCTGACTCGTTTTGATGGTCCACCAACATTCATTATGTGCCCTCCTTCAGCTGTCACTGCCCAGCTGCATCCCGAGGCTAAGAAACCGGACTGTGCACTATGTGCAGCGTGAAGTTGCAGCCAACTATTGGTTTTGCATCATGTGTGAGCAAATGGAAATAAACGCACTGGGTGTTTTGAACACATATCATGGTGAATTCGGCAAAGAAACACAAAAGCACATTATCGGAGTCTGAGTCTTTACTGGCTGGAGTGAGCTCACACTACTGGTAGGATGCAAGATGGATGCCACTGTAGCTGTCGATAGGGGGTGCATCACAGAAAAAAAATGCAAAAGTTCTTTAAAGTAAACTTGTGAAAGTATATTTGTTGGTTAGCGATATTTTCTAGTCCTCATGCTTGATTTAAAGTTAGTCAGAATGGGCTACTGCAGTTAGAGGTATAGTAGGATTGGTCATGGTTGCACAATCACAGATGCAGCACAGTTGATCTACAAGTTGGTATACCCAATGCTGACTGAAAAATAAGTGGGTATACACCGTATACCTGCGTATACCCCAGACTACACCACTGTCTATCATACAAATGAATCTGATATTAAATGAATTTGTGAAAAGTAAAATTGAAACATTACACTGCAGATGTTAGAGGTTGATTCGGAGCACCAACTCAATAATCTTATGCTGATGTTTTATGGACTGTACACAGCAAATTTCAGGGGTGAAAATATTTGGGGTTAAGCAAAAAAGTGTGAAAGTGTTAGATTTTGGGGGTTTATTTTTCAACCTTGACTCTCGTTTGAGTTAAACTACTACTCCTGGCAGTGTTTTATTTTGGAGTCTATTCGCCGGGTGTTCAGTGTGTAAGGGCGCGACCAGCAAGGAGGACCTCGACGGTACGTATGGTAGATAAAAGCACAATTACGACGATTTATTTAAGATGTTAGATATTTCATGATAGTATGACATAATTTTGTTGACGCTGTTATTTTATAAACTGGCTTTACAAATGTAAATGGTGGTTGCACACTTTAGCATTCGTAACTAACGCTACAGTAATGGCGACGTGGAAACATTAGCCACTAGTTATTATTATTATTACGGTTTGGGTATCGCTCAAGTCATGAAGGCAACTATATGTCAGTCTTGAAAGAGAAAATAAAACAGCGAAGCCCATCTTGGCCAAGAAGCTAGCAACCGGAAAGTTTAGCCGTTTTGGATGATGACGTTTATTCCCCCCAACGGTTCATCTGCCACAACAAGTCGACGCATGTATTTTAGTTTCAATGCTTGGAAGCGTTAATATTGCTGCTATTTAACCATTTAGCAATCGTTAAGTTGTGTTGATTATCTATTTCACATTCAGTATCAGGACGAGATGTTAGTGAAAGTGCAGCTTGGAGGGAAAAAGAAGTATCTAAAACTGCAAGACGTTTGCTTCGCGGAGTTTCTCGCTGCAGGTGAGTTGTGTGTTTATTAAGCCGTTTAAGGCATATTCCACCCCTGGGTGAGATTAAGCTTCCCCCCGCAGTCCTCTAAGATGGACAAGTGGGCAGAAGCGTTTTCTGGCCGACCCGTTCTCTGAATCTGGCAGCACTGACTTTAGCTTAGCTTAACGTAGTTGCTGTAATCTGGTGTTTCCAACTAGCACCACTTGGCAAAAGTGAACTAGTAAACTCTGACCCGCACCCATGACTGCGGGGGCGGCCCAATTTCACCCAGGGGTGGCATATTCCTTTTAAAATTGAGGGAAAATAAACTTTTTAACACAGAATCTGCTCTATGTGTAGTCCAGCAGAAGTTTCTGATACCAGACACTACACCACTGAGAGTCACAGATGACCAGGGTGTTGAGGTTGATGAGGATGTCTTTCCAGAAATTGCAACGACCAAAGAAGTGTGCTTTTACGTTTACACTGGTCAAGGTAGGGTATTTATGATCTTTTGTTGCAGAAACATTTTGAGGATTTAGATCTTGATTAGTAGCTTGAATATCAGGAACAAGATATGGACATATCTATAATCTCAATATAATATGTAATATATATATATATATATTGAGTTAAATGTGCTATGTCTGTTTCAGACCTTCCATCTGCTGAAGCGTCCATGAACTCAACTGAGTGTTCGGACCTGACTGAATATGTGACCCTCACTACTTGTGGTAAGTAGTACTATACCCTGACATGGTTTACCGATCTAAAACCGACAAGTTTTTATTTGACATGCGTAACGATTTGCCACTTGTGCCCTCCAATTACAGATGCCGGTAAGACGAGGCATGTTTTCTGAGTAGTTAAATGTCATGTTTTGACTTGAAATAGTGAGCAGCCATCCAGACACATGATATACTCTTGTTTTGAGCTTATGTTAGTTTTTATATCTTTCATACTGTGGTGTTTTTTTGATCTCCAGATTTTACTGTCCTGCAGCAAGAGGGTGAAAGGACCTCTTCACCATCCCTGACAGATACAGTGTCTGTCTCAAGCAGTTTGAGTAGCTTGAGCAGTGAGACAAGTGATCTCATACAACAGATTGATCCCCCTTTGAACAGCGTTCTTGCAAAAAAAGTAATGTTTTGGAAATACTTTACAAGTGACCAGTAATGCAATATTCCACCCAATATTTAATTTATACTGGTTTGGTTAAATATTGTAACCTCTTCCTTTGTCTTTTCTCTTTTGTTTTCTTTTAGAATGTGGAGGAAATTCTCTCTTCAAAACCAGCTGGCATGACTGTGATTAAAGAATATGAGGATACCAGAAGTTTGAAAGATTCCACCCGACGGTTAATGGTCAACATTATTGTGGCTCACATGCATGAAAAAGAAGGGTAACATGCTCTAAGAAATAACCTTTTACTTTGTTTTTATTTTGAATTATCTAAAATGGCATGATTAACACTTTCACTCTTGCAGGAGAGCTGTTAGTAAAGCAACCAAGGAATTCCATGCCCTTGGAATTGTGTCACTCTTCCCAGCTCTGAAGGACCCATACTCTAAGAAGGGATACGTAGTCTTATTGTTATAAGTACCATATCAGCCATTTAAACTTACTGCTGTTGCTAAGCTATTCTATTTCCAACATGCCATACTGCTTTCCTCGCAGGAACACTTCTATGACATTCAGAGCAACACAGGCTTTCTTCAGTGGCGTGTGAAAACCGTGCAGCGTAAATCCAGAACCACGTCAACAACCAAGGATAAAGTGGAACTTAAAGGAGGTCCTACATCAACTAGAACATGTGGTACCATGGATGACCAGCGAATGGGAGATGATTGTATGGAAGCCATGTCTCTCCTTCACCACACAACTGACCATGACTTAGTGTTCCAGAAGATGAGGGAAACCTTCTTCTACCGTCAGCAGATCCTGCATGATCCACAGCGCTCAGCTGACGTACTACAAATGTTTCCTCGTTTCCTGGATGTCAAGGGACTGGTAAGTATTAAATTGAGATTTTTTTTATTATTATTCCTGAAAGAAATTCAGTCTTTAAAGTTGTTGTACTTTCCTTTTCACAATTAGATTTTGCAAGATTTCTCTCTGATGTTTGGAGCTGATGTTGCTTCAAGATTCCTTGAAAAGTGGAACACCAGTTTCAAAGAAAAAGTCATCCAGGAGGCCAGGACCCTTAAAGAGACCATCCTCCTAAAAGAGCAATTAAAAGCTGCTCTGAGTGAAAGGCCTGACACTACTGAGGAGCCAGGTACAGTCATCAAAAGAGTAATGTAGTTATTCTGGTAATCAAGTAACTCAGATTACAGTGTGCATGTTTGTCTGTTTGTTTTTTTTTTTTAATTACTTTCAATTTAAAACAAACATAAAGCAATTTTCCTTTTTAGATTTTTTTTTTTTTACTTCTTCTGTCTGCACAAAAAAGAATACATCCTTGTAGCTTTTAGTCCAGTAACTACATAAGCTCTTCAATATGTTCATGCACCATGCATATTTACTTGTACATGTGCATAAAGTAGTCTTACTGCTTTCATGTTATCAGCGTCACGCTTTCAAATAATTAGTGTGTATTTTTCTCCAGAGTGGGACAGCGACATGGCTTCCATTCTTGTCTTGCTGCATCTTCTCACACCACAACCAGCTGGCAGGAAGCGGCCCAAGAAGATCAGTGTTGGAGAGGCAACAGATCATCTGGTGAAATTTCACAAGGTTTGCCAAAACAACACAGTTCTATTCTTAAAAGATACTTTGTACTTGTATAACTAAATTTTCATACATTCATGTTTTTGTGTTTCAGTCATGCCATAGCCTTGAAGATCATCTCCTGACCACTGCAGAAACCTGTCAGCCATATCTCCTCGCTATTGGGACTTCAAAGGCCCAGGTTTTCACCTTCTACATCGTCTTGGACAAGAAGCTTCTGCCATGTCAGTCATGTACATCCTTAGGTGCTTTTGATGAGCTGTTCAAGTCACATTTTGTCTTCAGTGTGAAGTATGATGATGCCCTGTCCAGCCTGTACACATTTCTGCAGACAACTGTGTACAATATCGACATAGGTACAACAGATGAAACACCAAAAGTTAAAGAGCTGAGAGCAAAGCTGTTGAACAAGCTGTAGTTGGCTTACTCAGCCACAATGTTAAGTTGTTTTATTTGTGCTTCATCCTTTGGTACAGTTGTCCATTTATTCAGGCACCTTAAACTAATTCACGGAATGTATCCGGGGCAAAGTCTGAGACTGAAATGTGGTCAGACAGGTTGTTGCTTACAGTTCTCTAGTTTTTCTGGATTTAGGAGACACCTCATCAAGATACATTCTTCAGTCGACCCCTGCATGCCTTGTGAAGACCCTTCTAACTGTGACAGTGAAAATAATAATAACCAGTCATTAGATGATGAAATGCCATCTACTTCATCTCAGTGCCAAACTGTTGAGGCTAGACCTCCAGTACCCACTCATAACAAAGATATGTGTGCTTCAATTATAGCCAAGCTTTTAGGAAGTGGTGTACCAAATACTGTATTTCTTTCCACAATTGAAAATTTAGAGGGAGTTTGTGGAGGATCTTCAATCTAATATTAAGGACCAGGTACTAAACGTACTTCCAGAAAGCAATCCATCCAGACCAGCGATTGAAGACTTGTTTAAAAGTTTGGATAACCCTTTCAGTCAGTTGAACTCAGATACCAAGTGGAAGAAACATTTCAGGGATAAATGGGGTATAGTAGAGCCAGTTGAAGTGCGCCTTGGAGTTAGGTTTGATACAAGACGAAATAAAAGTGGGACTTACGAACAAGTTCCTGTCAATGATAAATTCACCTACATTCCAATTTTGAAAACGCTACAGTTCATTTTTAAAAATGAAAGCATTTGTGAGATGATATTAAAACCAAGACATTTTTCTTCTGATATTTATGAAGACTTCTGTGATGGGAGTTACTATAAAAATCATCCCTTATTTTCAGTTAATAGATTTAGTCTCCAAATTCAGTTGTACTATGACGAATTTGAATGTGCAAATCCTCTAGGGTCAAAAAAAGGTATACATAAAGTTGGCTGCCTTTACTTCATTCTCAGAAATCTTCCCCCAAAAGTGAATTCTGCCCTTATGAACATCCACTTGGTATCTTTGTTTCATGTGCAAGATGTAAAAAAATATGGAATTGATGAAATACTCAAACCCTTAATCAGTGACTTGAAGATTCTAGAAACTGTTGGAATTGATGTTCCATTTGCTGAAGAACCTGTATGTGGCACACTTGCTCAAATTACTGGTGACAACTTAGGTATGCATTGCATTCTTGGATATGTGGAGTCATTTAGTGCACATTATTTCTGCCGTTTTTGCTTAATTGATAAATTTACAGCTCAGTCAGTTTTTTCAGAGGATGACCCAAGGTTAACTTTAAGATCACGAGTTCTAAACAATCAACACTGTACAATTTTGGATGATGACCCAACACTTACTTCCTCATTTGGCATTAAGAGGAAAAGCACACTTAATTCTTTGACATATTTCAATACCGCGGAAAACTATGCTGTTGACATAATGCACGATATTTTGGAAGGAATTGGTCAATATGAGATAAGACTACTTTTTGAATATTTAATTGAGCATTTCATTTCCAAAGAAAGCTTGCTGAACCGCACATATGCTTTTAATTACGGGTATTTAGAAAATAAAAACAAACCAACCAATATTAATCTGGACTGTGTAGGACATGGAATAGGTTTAAATGCATCACAAACACTTTGTTTAATTACAAACATTCCATTAATTTTTGGTGACCTGGTGCCAGAGGATGATTTGCACTGGCATTTATTTCTGTTGCTGTTAAATATTATGAATATTGTGTTCTCATACTCAATCACTGAGGGAATGACTGTGTATTTAAAGCACCTTATCATTGAACATCATCGACTCTTCAAAGAACTTTACCCATCAAAGAACTTGCTTCCGAAACATCATTTTTTGCTCCATTACCCCAGATGCATTAGAAAGATTGGACCTCTAATTCACATCTGGACAATGAGGTTTGAAGCAAAACACAAATTTTTCAAAGATTGTGTGAAGAACTTCAAAAATTTAACTGTATCTCTAGCAAACAAACACCAGTTAGCAGTTGCATATCATTGGGAGTGCTTGTCCTTGAATCCAGTAGAATCTGGTCCAGTCAAAATGTGTTCAGTTCAAACTCTGGAATTTTCAGAAGATGTCATGTCATTTTTTAAAATCGATTCCCAATTTACACTTAATCTTACAAAGTGGGTAAAATGCTGTGGAGTTGAATATCGTGTTGGACTCTTTGTTTGCACAGGTTCTGATGAAAATGTACCACTTTTCAGCAAAATAAGTTCAATTGTTTTGCACAATGGCAAAGTGTTTTTTGTTTTGGTTGAACACATAGCTGATTTCCATGTCCATTTTCATGCTTTTCAACTTAATGAAAGCATACCAAGGAAGATACTTGTTATAGAGAGGGACAAATTAAGACATTTTAAACCTTTTGATGCTCAGATGTCTCATGGGTGCGATTCACAATTTTACATTGTATCAGAAGGTTGTATAATCTGATTTTATTTCAGTGTTAATTTTTCCTGTATGTTTTATTTGTATACATGTTATGCAATTCTGCACCGCAGAGATGCAGCTGTTTTATTGGTACTACTGACTGGAACATCCTCTGTAAAGCTGTATTTTGGTGTCAGATTTGACAGTTCTTACTGGAGCACCTTTTTGAAAATGTAACCAAGCATGACATTTTTTTTAAACCTCATGCAAGGTGACAAAAAATAAAAAAAAATGTATAGAAAATTATACTCTTTATTGTTGTCATTTTTACATAAAAGCAATGTGATGTATAAAAAATGCTAACTCCTAATAAGTGTTAAATTAATTATATATTTAAGAGTCAGTTCTTAACACTGGTTAGGAGTTAATTTAAAATTAACTCACTTTGAGTGTTAATCTTACCCCTTAAAGGATAAGTTATTTTAACTCCAGGAAATGTTAAAATTGAACTATGACAGGGGGTTAAATATTAAACTCTTGCTGTTGAGTTGTTTTAACTCTAGCTAATAGTTTATTTGGTGGTCACGCATGTACACTCAAACTGAGTTGAGTTTAACTCCAAGGGAGTTTATTTCAAAGGCTGGAATTTGCTGTGTATGTGCAGCTATTTAATGAAGTTGCTGCACACAGTAGATTTATTTTGATATGTGCAGCGACCAAAGAGGTCAGAGTGCTGCACACCGACTTAAGAATCTGCATTAATTCAGTGCTGAGCCATGGTGATGGAGATTTAAGGATAAATGTGAACATTAACTTTCATTTTTCACCTCAGTTTTTCAGTCTTTCACTGGGTAGATAAGACGTAATCCTGAGAGTTCATCATGGCCAAACTCATGCATGCCAAGACCTTGGCAGGAAATGCTCGCCATGTGAGCAAGTCAGTTTAAACAATGATGAAATCTCGGGCCACAGTTGTGATGTAACAGAAATATTTAGTTTCCTCAGGATGTAATTGTGACTTTCGGAGATAAGTGACTTGGTTTTAATAAAACAAACTCAGCTCTGTCCTGTCAGTACAGTTAAGTTAAACTGGTCAGAGATCTGACATTCCCACCATTAACATCTGAGGCTCAATCCCAAACTGACCCTTAAACTCCAGCCCTCTGCTTGTGCCTTCCCACGGAGGCTCCGCCATATTAAAGGCCGTCCCAAACTATAGGACGGAGGGCGAGTTGACTGTTCAGCCCTTAAATAGCGAGTCTGCATCATCAAAAAGTTTTTGCCCCCTTCCTAATGTCTTACGTTTTTGCATGTTTGTCACACTTAAATGTTTCAGATCATCAAACAAATTTTAATGTGAGTCAAAGATAACACAAGTAAACAGAAAATGCAGTTTTGAAATAAGATTTTTTATTATTCAATTTCTCTAGCCAGACCAAGGCTGGATTCCTGCCACACCTGTTCTCAATCAAGAAATCACTTAAATAGGACCTGCCTGACGAAGTTTAGTAAACCAAAAAGATCCTCAAAAGCTAGACATCATGATACGATCCAAAAAAACCTTTAATTTAACTTAAATATAAAAAATCTTCATTTAAAAACTGCATTTTCTGTTTACTTGTGTTATCTTTGTCTCACATTTAAATTTTTTTTGATGATCTAAAACATTTAACTGTGACTAACATGCAAAAAAGTAAGAAATTACGAATGGGGCAAAAACCTTTTCACACAGCTGTATATTCTTATTTTTATATGACTTGTGAATTTTTGGCTGGCCAGTGTTTTTGTGTAGTGAACTTTTTCTGTGGACCAGCAGGTGAAATTTAAATTTTTACTTCTTTACACACAAGTGTGACTGATTATTTCCACACAAATGTGTTTGACACATCTTTGTGTTGCCATGGCTATGACTGCTCTCCGTTTCCGGTGAAGGGAAGAGGGCATCCCTTTCTTCTTTACACCTTCCACCTCCAATTAAATAACCCTCCACAGTTGTGTGTGACATTATTGGAAGTAACTCTGTGGTACATGGGTAGTGTGTAGGGGACAGTAGGGATGGGCATATCGATAACCTGGAGTCGATACTTTAATACCAGCTGGACAAAATAACGGATTTGATACTTTTTGAGCGTGGAGATACCACTGTCCACACACAAAACATGAAATTTGTTTTCAATTATGAGAGTTTTAGGCAATGAAAATATGTTTGAAACTAAGCAGATTCTAGCTTCTGTGTCACATGATCATGGTAGATGATCAGATGTCATGATGATGATGCTGTTAGTGACGATGATGATGTTTTATTCTTTTTTTTTTTGTGGTGTAATGCAGATTATTACAAATGAAATTTTGTAAATTTATAACAATATTATTACATTTTATATTTTAACATTTTTCACTGAATAATCTTAACCTGTACTAAAGTTATTTGATAATTGAAATAAGTTTTTAATCTTTTTTTTTTCATGTACTCATTAGGACAGTATTTCTTTCCAGTACTTCTATCTTCTATCTAATTTTGCCTTTGCATTCAAGATATTAATGCAAACTGTGCAATCATGCGATTTTCTTTTAAGGCGAAAAAAGTATCTGTATTAATATCAATGAAAAAGTACCTCAATTGTATGAACAGGAAAAAAAAAAAGGTATCGGCCACCCCTAGGGAGCGGTTTGGGATTGGGCCTGAGCCTCTTCTGCTCCGGGCTAGTGCTAATACGGGAGCTAACGCTAACACTCAGTGCTTATTGCCATTGTTGCTGGGATGCCGGATACTGACGTAACACAACCATAACAACTGCAAAACCGAATCCATTGCTGGAACCAAGCCGCTTACAACTGATGCTCTGGACATTAACCCCTGCTTTCCAGATATACAGCAATATTCTCATCACACACACAATGCCACAAACAAACCCAGGCTAAAATACTGCAATTTCTCTGTAACTTTATCATACTAATGCTGTACAAATGACAAGATTAAGTTTTGTAAAATCACGCCTCCTGTCCACGGCTTCCACTCCGTCCTGCTGTGATCTGATCTGCTGAACTCCAGCCCGTCTTTACGGCGGGCTGTAAAATCCGTACACTGACCCCGCATAAGTCTGCCAGCCCCCTCTCTGTTCAGCCGCAAAGCAGGTAAAAATAGTTTTCTGTGTCCATGTTTTCAGGTGACAGCGTGTCGAAGTTTTGACTGGATCTAACGAGTACCTACGGTAAAGTATCCTACTTTGTCGGGTGTATGGATTTGGCCTATTTAACTCGAGGTCCACACACTTTGACCGATTTGCCCGTAATTCCCAAATCACACAATATGCGTTATTTTTATTTCATAAAATGGTCTTTATTAAGATGCTACAATATGAACTATGAATTTTATACACATCAATTAAGTACTTCTCTAGTACACTGCAAAAACTCAAATCTTACCAAGTATATTTTCCTAATTTCTAGACAAAATATCTCACCACACTCAAAATAAGACAAAATTATGTAGAGAAACATTTCAGTTAGATAAAAAAGTTGGAAATTTTGCTTGTTCCATAGAAGTTTTTGCTTATTTGCTTATAACAAGCAAAATAATCTTTAAAAAAACAAACAAACAAAAACAACTTATTTTAAAAGCGACTAAGATTTTTTTTTTTTTTGGCTTGTAATAAGCAAAAAATTCTGCAAATTGAATTAGCAAAATAAAAAAGTAAAATAAAAAAAAAATTAACAACACAGTTAAATCTTCTCAAAAGCAAGTTAAAAAAAAAATCTGTATTTTTGGCAGAGTATAGGCGAAGTAGTAGACTGCTTCTCGTTGCCTAAAATAACAACGGATTTGCTGCATCATACGGACCGGACCGAACCGAACCGGAGCGGAGGCAGTGGACGGAGGGGGTCAGACTTGCAGATGAGTGTCTGAATGGCAGCGATCCAGAAAAGTAATGATCTGGTATCTTTTTCACTGAAATAAAGAGCATTTCTGCAGAAAAAACAAATACTGGCAATTTAAAGAGCTTAGAATGTGCTGCACTTTGTATGCTGCATGCCGACTTCGTTACGTTACCATTTGTTCCCAGTGCATGTGTGATCGTTTGTTCGTGTCTCACCAGGATCCGGGCTGGGAAAGACACAATGCGTCAGCTTCTTGTTTTCAAAGAGCCAAGCGCTGAACTTCTAATCTGATCAGGATAAAAGTCTCTGACTCCAGAGGTGATGAAAGTACACAGAAATCATTCATGTGCACAAATAATCGATGGAGTCATGTTTCTGTTTCAGGCTCTTCTAAACAAGGACTGAGATATTAACATGAACCAAGATAAAGGTGCACTTGATTAATCCCAGTCTCCATATAATCTCGCTGAACAGCAGGGGAGGGGAGAAAGAAAAAGACTTTCCCAGGCAACGCTGCCTGCAGCTTCCTGTCACCTACAATGAGAAAAAACAAGAGCAATTCCCATATGAACTTCCCAAAATGACTCAAGTCGATGGAATCAGCTTCACACGGTGCGGAAATCAATACCTGCATTAGCATCTTGAAGCAGAGAGAGAGAACTGACAAATTTCCCAATGAGGCCTCGGCTTTATTCTCCCACGCACTGACCTCGCCCTAGCTGATGAAGTGGAAGCTTTGTGAAATAAACGCTCTAATAACCATTTAATGATTCATCTTTTCTTTCTACAATATTCTCTGGCGCAGACTGTGGCAGACGAAGATGTCTTTATATTACAGCTAATGTTCGTGGCTGTAAACTGGGAAGCAGTTATCATTAAACTTGGAGCTTATCTATTCTGTGAGGGAATCATTTCAAAAGCAGCTCTAAAGGCAGTGAAAGCATCCCTCATCTGGGCCGTAGTTCAGAAGAACAAAAATAAATTACTGTATAGCTGCATGTATGGAATTTATGAGATAACGCACCCCACCAGGCTTCGTACACCACGCTATCACCAACTTTGTAATTCAGACTTTTCAAACTACTTTTTTTGTCTCAAAGCACGCTCTTAGCTGCAAATCTAGTAAGTTTTACTGGTCCTGCGTGACAAAAGATCCTTTCCTCACTATAATTTACCTCTGTTCTGTCTGGCAGAGGAAAACCATTAACCCGCTGGAATACATGCTTGTTACTCGTATATGTTATTCTAATTACTTAGAGCGGGTCTGTGCATCATCTTTCAAAAGCCGTGTAAAATTAATCATGAATCACAGAGCATCACATCAGAAAGGTCAACATTTCATCATTTCTAAGTTTCTCTGAGAAGATTTTACTGTCTTGTTTTAAAAAAAACAATGGGCTCGATCTATCAAAGGTTTGCGAGTATAAAAACCTGATCAATCAACTTGCACATGCAAAAAATCTACAATCTGATCTACTAACGTGCAAAAAGGGTTGCATCTTTCAAAGGTTCAAATTAGCGCATTCTATCCAGATTGTACGTCTGCTGCAATGAATGTTAAACTAACATGAATTAAGTTAAATCAACTCATATTTCTTTGGTTCACCAAAAGCAATAGAAGTAACGTAAAAGTAACATATCACAATTATGTGGATTCATTGTTTTGAGTGTGTAATATGGGGCATTTACACCCAATTCTGCATGTGCTGGGAGGAGAAAATGTGTATATATTAGTTTAGTGTGTCTGAAAAGCAGGTGCAAACTGTCAGCTCTTTCATACAAAAGGCTTCAGCTTCTCAGAACAATGTTGGATTGCAGCCAAGCTTAACTCTGAAATAAAATCATTTTACACGAGCAGTGAGGTCAGTTTTCATTCTTGAATTCAATAATAATCAACACAAAAAAATGCCGCTGTTAACAGTGGTGTTAAATATCCTGGACAAACCTTTTCCGTGAAAATTTAAGTAGGGTTGGTGTTTATTCACGTTATTTACGAAGTAAAGCAGGGACATTGAACTGGGCCGGAAGTGGGCCGTCCAAGTGTTTCAAACTGGAAGTTCGGAACACGGAAGCGTGATAATTCCCCATTGGAAACACTGGTTGTTCCACAGTTCTTGGAAGCAGTCGACATTAGGGATGTACGATATGAAAATTTCATATCACAGTTATTGTGACCAAAATGATCACGGTTATCATTTTTATCACAGTATTATAGAAATATCCCCCAGCATCTTTAAAAATATCCAAAATGGGTCTAAATGTCTATTTTGTCCTTGTAGAAGGGGAAAAATCTCAAGCGAACTGTCCATGTGGGCACCTTTGTTAACTTCTGCCATGTTTTCCTAAATTAAACTTTGCAAACTGCAACTGCTGTTGCTTTTCCAGCCAATGAGCAGCATCACTAAGGGTTTTGTTTAAAGTGCAGTAATCAGTCACGGTTTTAACGATAATTAAAATTTGAAACGGTATTAGTAATCATTGGTAGTTTTATCACGGTTAATCATTTTCCCGGTTATTGTTACATCCCTCGTCAACATATTTCAGACAGTAAATGTGGGTTTGTGGCTGTGACTTGAGTCATCGTAGGTGTTTCCTAAAGCGGTTTCACGCTTACAGACACAGTTATAGTTTTATTAGGCGAAGAGTGCACTGGAGGTATTCTCTCCCAGTTGTTTTACGAACTGGCTCCACTGCTGTCATTTGCTTTACTGAAGGCAATCTGATAGACAGTGACAGACAGATGGTTTATCTGCCAAGTCCTCCCTCCTTCTCCGAACAGTAAACATCCACGGCTCACCAGATGGTTCTGTATAATAAACATCTGGCTTGTCTTGTGTCATTTTTCTTTTTGCAAAAGAAAACAGACATATCTATTACTATTCATTAACTCTATCTACAGCTGCATTGTGATAGCATTTTGACTGCAGGGTGCACTTAAGCTTTTAAATATGAATAGATAATGTTAGTGTTGCAGCAGATTTGTAGTGATGAAACGCCAGGTTGACATTTAGCAGAAAAATCTTCATCTTCTTACACTTGCAATAAGAAAGAGAAACTTTAGTCTGTAATCATTGAACATTTTGCCAAATTGAAAATCTGGAGATTTGTGTGACATTTAGGGCAGCCAGAATTAATGAGTTGTGAAGAAAAAGACTCACAGGAAATCTGCAGAGTCAGTGTGAAGTTGGGAAGCGGAACATCACCAGACCTGCCTCTATATCTGCATGAGACTAGAAGCGTGAGGCTGTATCAGCCACCTTCAACATGGCATACTCCAATCCCTGCGGGACATGTAATCTGAATACTGCAGGTGATTGGTTTTGATAATGAGAACGGGTGGCCTGCTGTGAAAAAAAGATCTTTTGTTCTGCATCACAGGCAGACATTATTGGAACAAGATGTTACACATCTGCCTACTTGCACATCATTTTATTTATTTATATTTCTCTACTTTATAATTGTTCAACTTGCTCAAAACTTAGAAATTTGCCCAGATGTGAGACTTTTTTTCTACCTTTTAGGACGGCTGTGGTTAAACTGGAACAGTATTCTTTTGACCAGTAGGTTCCCCTTCGTGTCCATTTATTGAAGTATTCAAGGTTAATAGGAGCACTGCTCTGACACACTTATCAGGATGACAAATACTGCAGAAAAAATGCATACAGTTATGCTTGAGAGTTTACATCTCCTCAGACGGGAAAAATCAGCTTTCAGTGAAATACATTGAAATTGACAAGAGCAATAATAAATTAAATTTATATATAAATATAGACATCAGTCATTTTCTGTACTGCTTGCTGGAGTCTATCCCAGCTATTATCAGGCGAGCGGCGGGGTACAGTCTGTCGCAGGGCCAAAACAGAGAGACAGACAACCATGCGTGCTCACATTCACTCCTAAGGTCAATTTAGATTGATCAATGAACCTAACATGCATGTCTTTGGACAGTGGGAGGAAGCCAGAGAACCCGGAGAGAACCCACGCATACACAGGGTCCACACAAGAAGGCCACTGTTGGAATTGTTCGAACCCCTCCCCAGCTGGGAATAGAACTAGCGACCTTCTCATTGTGAGGCTCAGTGCCACCACACCACGGTGCTAGCCACCGCGCCACTGTGGTAGATCAGTGATTTCGGTTATTGAGTTCTTACATCAATAACTATGGCATTGTACTGCCAAAAACAGCTTTTAGGCATTGAATATTTTTTTTCTGTCTCTTTTAGTCACATGATTCACACCACAGTTGGTACGCATCACCATTATTTTTAATTACAAAAATGGTCTCTTAATTTTTTCCATGCTTGTATATATATATATATATGTGTGTTATATATATATATATATGTGTGTGTGTGTGTGTATATGTACTGCATGTGTAAAGGGTGTTGGGGCGGGGAATGTTAATGTCATTGCTGTTATCCACATACCAGTACAACATCGTCAGCAGTGTGGAATTTTGTTATAAGTTGTTAAAAACAAATAAGGATAATGTTGGGGAAAAAAAAGAATGAAAGGAAATGATATTGTACCTTCTTCTAACACACTGCTGTGATGACAATTGTCCTATTGTCCACTGCGTGAAGGAAACTGAACAAATCACCCGTGTCATCTGGAAAAATCAACGCTATCATTTTAATCTAAGAAGGCTCAGGAAGCTTATGGACAAACAACTGAATATGAAAACAGACTACCTCCAGAGCTCTTCTCAGGATCTCAGGCACTGTTGCTAACTCCCCAGGGAGAAAAGTCACTATTGGCTGGCCCAAAAATTGCCAGAAGTCGCTAAATGACATCACTGCACCGAATAATCAATTTCATGCATGTGCAGTACCATTTAATGGTATCCTGTATTTTTATTGGTTGACAAGCTACAATGCTAATTTACAAGGGTACAGAAGGGGTGACAAACACATCTGAGTCATGGTACAAAGAAGACCTAGTTGTACCACAAGGCACCATGGGAAATAATCTGGATGAGGAGTCGTGGTCATCTCACAGCAACTTGGAAGGGCTGCTTCTGGAAGGGGGGGGAGGCAGGGAGGCAGGGAGGGAGGGAGGGGGCGGGGACGGACCCTATGAAGAAACTGTTTATTATGTTTACATGCCCAAAAACTAGAATATTTTCCGTTTGTAAAATATATTTCTTGAGGGGAATAAAGAAGTGTTAAAAAATGATAAGTATAGAATTTATAATTTCAAGGTAAGTCTCAGGAAGTATCTCCGGTATCAAACTGTACCAATTTGTTTTCTTACAGTTTTTCATCCTTATTTATCTTTGTATTAACTATAAATAAATTAAATTTGAAGTTTGACGGGTATCTTTGGGTCCCTTGAATTCCCCAATTACCAGATTCTTACATATTTATATTTTTCTCTTTTCTTTTTTTTATTTAAACCGATATTTTTGCTAGATTAAACATTCAGTAATTAAACTTAATTTTGTTACAGTTGGAGATTATTTTTTTTTAATTTATACATACTTACTAACAAGCATACTTCAAAAAATTATATTCCAAAAACACCAATAGTTTATAACTTTTTTGGTTTTTTTTGTTTCCTAAAAATAAATAAACCTGCTGGAGGCTGTTTAGTAGAATAAGGGGAAAGTGAAACTGAAAGCAAAGTCGGTGTTTACTTCTTCAAGGTTCCAGTAAGACAACAAAATGAATAAAGGGTTATAAACAAATGCACCATAGCTGTTTCTGCTGTCGTCTCCTAAACAGAGAATATTCAGAGGGTAAAGTACTTGAAGATCTTTGTCTTCTATTGTTAACTCTTCCAGATGCCTTCAGGCCAGTTTCCTCCTCTTATCTGGAAGGAAGGGAGTAAGTATTCAGACGTGCAACAGATACATGGCTGTATTCTTAGACCGTGCTGCATGCAGAAGAGTTCATACGTGGTAGACACAGAGAATGTGATACATACATACAACCCCCCCTCTCCCTGTCCCCCTACCACTGTTCTTACGAGCTTCTCAGTTTGCAGATTTTTGACCCTGGTGCACAAAGTTGCTGCAGCTACAAAGAGAAGAGAGACTGAGCTGAAGCAGTGCCAACATTCCCAGTTCAAGGCCACTCTCCAGTCTGGGTGTGCGGGGGAAAAGTGCTGATTTATATGAATGGTATAACTGTGCTTGTCAAAGAAGAGATTCCAGACTTTTGCTACCACTGTGGATATTAAACCACAGCCAGATTTAACAAGGCCGTACAGAGTGCGTTTTCCACACCGACGGGTTCCTACCATTACCTTTTCTTTTCCATGGTCCTGCTGCCTTGTTCGCCCCAAACTGCAATAAACATCAGTGTGCATTAGGAGTTAGGACACTTCCACATACCCTGCCAGGCAGCCGTTACCATAACTAACTTTTTATGGTGGAAACATTCATGTCTCACCTTAGAATTTAGCACAACGACTAATTTGGCAGCATTCATGCAATATAAAGGAGACTCTATTCCCCAAATCTGCTAAGCAAACTCAATATAATTAAATAAATGTGAGTTTTAAATTAATTTAAGAGACTTGTTGAGTTTTCCAATTGTTCATTTATCCCCAAATGGTTTTCTTCCTGACAGTAAAGTGTCTGAAGTCCAAGTGTAGACCTCAGCCAGTCTTATGAATAGGTTAAAAGAGTGTTAAGCAGCCTTTGGAGCAAGAGACGGGAAAGCAGCCGCAACCCAATATTTAACGATTTAACAATAACAAATAAAATGTCTGTGTGAAAAAGATCAAGTTGCTTTGCGGTTGTAACAGTCAAATAAGCAGTTATCTGAAGAGAGAGGACATATTTCTCTGGAGAGAGAGGAAATTATAGAAAAGTGTTAAGCTATAAGAATCCAGGCATATCCATCCTTCTACTTTGCACGGGTCATTTAACTGCTGTGTGTAAATCCAAACCACAGCAGTGTGATATGAAGTCAATCCACACTCGGATACTATGGCTGCCTTGATTCATTCACGTTCCTCACTTTTCTAGCTGGTGAGCAGCCAAGTTTGCTGTAAGACGTCGGCTTTCTGCAGAGCAAATAAACTGTTGAAATGTCTCAAAAATAAACAGCTCAGGCGTTTTGTTGCACGCAGGGACTTTCAAACTCATTGCATTAAATCAAAGCTGAACTGGGAAGGCCAACGTAGACTAATGACCTTCAATGTTAGATCAGCTCAGAGAAGTTTCTCTGCTGCAAATACCTCATTTTCAAACAAAAGGTAGTGTGTTGAAATGGTTTGTCTCCATGAAATTACACTAATGTATTATTTTCAGTCCACTGTGTGGCGTTGCTGTCGGCCATTACACTTCATACTGGAAGAGAAACCTGGTCTGTAGCTGTCACCAGGCGTGGGGTTTGGGTTTTTATGCATGTTGTGTTGTAGATTATTCTTCTTCCTCAATTGGATCCGATTTAAGACCTTGGATGAAAAAATGACCTTTTAGGGCCTAAAAGGTCTTAAAAAGGGCCATTTTTTCATCCAAGGTCTTAAATTTGATCCACACGTCTTATTTTTTTTTTACTTTTATTCATTTCAGAGGAGCATTAGCCACATAGTATACGCTGAATAATCTATCAGAAGTTGATTCTGTCCATCTTTCTGAAAGGTTCAGAGAGCTACGAGGGATATATTCAATTTCATTTTCTATTTAAAAAAGAATGAAATGACATGAAATGCATTTCTGTTGAGTAGCGCTTGAGTTAACAGTATTAATGTCCGTGCCTAGTATTTGATTGAATTGTTCACTAAAATCCATTTTTTAAATAAGTTTCTTTTGGGGTAATTATTGTTATGCAATTAATCAAGATAGATAAATTACAAACCCTGTAATTAGATTTTTTAAAATCTATTCCAATTTAATCTATTCCAATCTACCCCTATTTTTTATTTTCTGGGATTATTTGAATGTTTATAATAGTGCATCATGTTGGAATTAAATTTGATTTATAAAGGTCTTAAATGGTCTTTAAAAGGTCTTTACTGAAACTTGCAAGAGCCCTGGTTTCAGGCTTGTTTGAAACAAGGCAAAACTTTATAAGGACCCTTTCAGAGGGTTCAAAAGAACATTCAGTCCCTCTGCATAAGAGATAGCACTTAACGTTTATTCCAACAACTTTTGAGCTTCGTCATCACATTATTATTGGTATCAGAAAGTTTGTCTTGTCTTGTCACAAACAGACCGTTCTGGTCCCCTCTGTCCAACATATCCACCAGAATCGCTTTGTTTTGTGTTTTCCTGGTTACTGGGGTGACCGATTGGACCCATATCTGAAAAAGACACTATGACGGCACCGGAGGTTCCCTGAAAAGGTCAGACATTATTAACTTTGTGCACAACACAAAAGAGGTAGAGCCCTCAGAAAAAGAAAAAAATATATACTTGGCTTTTTATTAAGCAGCCTCATGCAGATGCACGCGCTCTCTACTCCATGGAAACAAGTATAAATTAGTTCTGAATGTACACTCAATTAATCTGTTATCTGACTTGTTGAACCATTTATGTTTTAATTTTTTAAATGTCAAATACAGAATATGAAAAGTGCAAGTGTGGATTACATTAAATGTTCTGAAGTAGCCACAACAGAGTAAAGAAACAAAAATTCATCCAGGAAAAAAGATTCTTCCCATGACAATACAGCACAACACATGAGGTGAAAAGGATTATTTTTAAAGGAAACGCTTTCTCATTTGTGTCAGGATTCAGTCCGGGAACAACCCCTAAGGTTAGCAACAGAGTATATTTGTATGTGTGCAACCAGGCACAAATACAGAGTCATATTCTCTGCCCTTGTGAATTATAGTTGGTGTCACTCAGCACATTGTATTCCAAGACAGACACACGTAATATATGACTCATGGATACTCTTTTCTCCAGGCAGCCTGGACACACAACACAGGATAAGACCCATCCATCACCACGTGTAGCTGATAGTAGCGGTGGCTTCTTTCTTTCTCTGGAGGAGGAAAAGCCAAATGACTTTTTTAACATCTCCAATAACCCAAAAATTGGGGCGCAGTGAATGTAAATGAAATGTAAAACAAAAAAGAGAGAATGCAATGCTTTACAAATCTCCCAAACTCATATTTTATTCCCAGTAGAACGTAAACGACATATCAGACATTGAAACATGGACATTTTAAGGTTTCATAGAAAACATGAGTTCATTTGAAATTTAGTGGCAACAACACATTGGAATCTTTTATCAATCATATTTAAAGATAGACAATAGAGGTGTGCGATACTGCAAAATTTGGCATCGATCTGATACCAAGTAAATAAATGGCTAGTATCGTCAATACCGATACTGATACTTTTTAATAGGGCTGTAAAATGAACAGATTTATGCAAAGATTATTCTGTGGAATTGATACACTATTTTTTTCAATTCATTGATAAACAACTAAATTATTATCCAAACCATATAAATTTGAATTTGGCATTATCACAGCGAGGAAACCTCATTTTTGGCATGTAGAGGCCTTGTCATCGAGGTGAACCAAATCCATCAAAGACCACATAGCCTCCTTATTTATGAAGTTTGTAATAGATTAAGACATTACATTTAAATTTTTATAATTAGGTGAACAGAAGTCATCACTGGTGCCATTTTAAAAGTCCGAATTTGGCTTTATCTTGGTGAGAGAAGCTGATTCAGGGAATATGGGAGGCCTTGTCTTAGCAGTGAATTGAATCCATGAAAGAAAAACACTTTTTCCTCCATATTTATGAAGATTCTGATGGTTTTTAAGCATTACACTGAATCGGTGTCAAAACCAACGTTGGTATCGATATTTGTATCGATTCGCCCACCAGTAATAGACAATTTTTCGGCCGATATTTGTGGTGTTTTGCTGGTATCAGCATTGGCCCACAGTCGGCATAATTTAGACTTTTTTATATGTACTTACCGTAAACCCTCTAATAGTGACCTCTATTCTATTACAAACCATCCATCCATTAATTTCCAGGAGTAGCATTGACATAAGTAAATAATTTCTGTCCCGCTAATACAAGCCTAGTTTTTTTTCCAATTAGAGGCTGATGTTCACTATGCCCGCCCCAGAGCGCCATTGGGCACGAAGGCACGAACACAGTCCTTCCTGCAGAGCATGCGAGGAATCAAAACCAAACACAGAAGCAACATGGCGACTACCGGCACCAATAAACGGAGAAGAAAGTTTAGTGTGAAATTTAAAGAAACCGTTCTGGAGTATGCACGTGAACAATCTGGAGCGAAACCTGCAAAACACTTTGGTGTTGACCCAAGACAAATCAGGTATTGGAAAAAGCAACAAAATAACTGTCTGGAGCTGAGAAAAGCTGAATGGAGGGGGAAGGAAAAAAGGCAGCAAGGACTTGGATACAGTGCTTACTGATTGGATTCATGATTGTTTGCACTACCGTATTTTACCGTTTTTCAATCCAGCAATTTTTAAAAAATGAGCCCAGTTCATTTTACTGTGTTAGAACTGACCCCAAATATTGATTTATTCATTGTGATCCATTTGAAAAATAAAAATATGAGCCTCTATTCTAATAAAAGCCCCGTCCTTGGTGCCCCGAAACGAATAAAAGCCCCAGTCACTATTAGAGGATTTACGGTATTACAATGTAATGTTTCTATTTAATATCTGTTTATAAGTGCAATGTTTCTTTTTAATATATTTTTTTGAGGTGCTTTGTTCTTTTTTTTTATAATAAGAGTTGTAGAATCACTTTTCATTGGTGAGCAGCCCATGCAATTAATCATTAAATCAATTTGGGAGTCGAATGCATTATCGGCCGCAAATATTAGCGGGTTGTATCGGCTATTGGCTGATGAGAAAACATCGGTATTGGTTCTAAAAGGGAAAAAAAAAATTGTGTTGGTCGATCCCTCATCATAGTTCTGTGAAGATGGTGAAATCTTCAAAGTTTGTGGTTTTACTTTGAGCAGTATTTTTCTGAATTTGTTCCACAACTTTTAGAGCCTGTTTGTCCCAGATTGGTGAAACTCTGTCCATCCTTCCATCTGAGAGACTCTACCTCTCTGAAATGCTCCTTTCATAGCCAGTCATGTTACTGACCTGTTGCCAGTTAAACCAGTTAGTTGTCAAATGCTACTCCAGTTTTACAGACTTTTGTTGCTTCTGTTTGAACTGTTTACAGACATGTTGCTGCCTTTAGATCCACAATCAGTTAATATTTTTCATTAAATGGTGAAATGTCTGTTTCATCAAATTGTTGTTTTTAGTGTGTTCGTGGGTGAAATAGGTTTATGAGATTTACACATTCTGGTTCCAAACATTTCACACAGCATGCATCTTTTTGGAATTGAGCTCACAAAAGTTTTGTTTCTAGCTTATATGCAAAGAAAAAATAAAAACATCTGAACTGTGATATCTTGTGCCCATCTGGAGAGTTCTAATCCACCTTAGGAGTCTATATTTAGGTATTTATATGACAGATACGGCCTGGAACGGAGCCAGAGTCGCGCCGTGTCTTGTGCAACCGCTGGCTTTTCCCCTGCTTGGCTCTGCAGGCTCTTCATGTGTCCTGCCATGTCTGTCGTCTACCCTCACCCTGTTCTTCACCCCCAGCACTGTCAGCAAGTCACACAGCTTCCTCTGCAAGGAAAATTTGCTGCCACATCTAAGGCCTATTTGATGTACGTACAAGTCATGGCTGGCAGGCATATATATAAATATAGAAAATATTTTTGTATTCCTAAAAGTGGGCCACCTGGAGATGAGGGGGAGCTGGAAAAAATAATCAAACTTTTTATAGATTCTCAACAAGAGCCCAAGTTCAGCCACTGCATATAGTATAATTGGTCAAAGGAAGGTATTTCACACAGCTGGATTTTTATTTTATTTTTATGAAACTCAAGGCAGTTGAGTTTCCACCCAATAACCAACACAAGTGAGAGCAGGAGCTGATACAAAGAATAATCATTTCTAGGGCTGTCACAAATGATATCGATTAGTCACCGATTATTTAAGAGGGACCCAACTGCAGTCACGATACGTCGCCATATATCCAATCCATGCTGGAAGTCCCAAATGGAAGTTTCTTCTTCATGTAACTTACTAAAATCTAACCCTAACCCTGACCCTTCCCCTAACCCTAACCACCCGACTACACCATACGCATCTGTTTGCAAGCCACAAATAGTTACTGTTAGCGGTGTTTAACGAACTTCCGCTTGAGACTTCCTGTATGGATTGGATGTATGGCGGCACCCTTGTCGGTCATTGTAACTGCAGTTAGGTACTCTTGGATTATTTTGTCGATTAGTCGACTAATCAGATCGTGTGAAAACTGTAGCATATTTACAGTACCAGTCAAAACTTTGGAAACTTTCTAATTGAATCTAATGGGAAAACGTGTCCAAACTTTTGACTGGCAGTGTGTGTGTTTGTTCATGTCAATAAACTATTCCAGAAAAGCTGACCAGACAGAAAGGCAGTGGAAAGTACAGTGGCAATTTTGAGAGGAAAAACAAAGCTTATAAACAATAAACGATTAGTCAATTATTAGTCGCCGACTATTTTGATAGTCAATGATTAGTGAATTAATTGGCTAATCGTGGCAGCCATTATAATTTCTTTACATTGTAACTGAAAATGGTCCTTTTGATGATATTAAAGCCCCTATAGACTTGCGCTGGAAAGCGGTCCTTTATAATGCTGCATTCAGACATGCGTTCCAGTCTTTTACCTCAGAGATGTAGCGGACATGTACCAGCTGGACCCCATGTCATAAGAGTGGAAATGTTGCGGGACGTCATTTTGGCTGAACGCACAAGAAAATGTTCTGGACAGAGTTGAAGGGAGAGCTGTGATGACTTTTGCACAACATGTCCTGATGTCTGAAAGCGCCCGGGACGTGACAAGTCCGCAAGGAGGCGGCATGTTTGAAAAGACGATTCGTTTAAAGAGCGGATGGACTTTACCGCTCATGTTCTTTCAACTACATGTTTGACAAACTAGAAACACAATGGATTCAGTTTAATGATGATTTTCTGGATTTTCCATCTAAACCAATGTCTACAAACTTAAACTACATCAGGATTCAGTGTACAGTATATCCACTGACTTCCACATAGATCAGGTAACTGTCGGGCAACAAAAGGTCAACTATATACAAATGATTGCATAAACAAATGAGTATAAATGTGTGTTTGTGTCCACCATGCCAGTATTATAGATGATATGTGGCCACAAGAAAAGAGAAAAAATGAGCAAAGCTGTATTCACGTCCCCCAACTGAGCTCAGAATTTCTCACTGAGGAAACATCTGATGCTAAAGCCCCATTTATGCTCCCCTGTGTATGTAAATGGGGACGTTCGTTTCAACATTGTCACCTTAATACTTCCATGTGACTTTAACGTCACCATGGTTAAATCAAGTTAGAGCTGGGCTATTAATTCAAAATCAATCAAAACCGACATTCAAAACAATTTATCGGTATAAATTATTTCAATTAGCAATATTTAGAAATATTCATTAGATGGCCATAAATTCTTAAACTGTGTGTGCTTCCTTTCACTTATTTTAAAATCAACATCTGCTGCTTTTCTATGATGAAAATATTTTCAACAAATACTTTCAGTAAGCGATGAGGACTAAAAAGAAAATATTGAAATAATTGCCAATTAATTGTAATCGAGCAACAATTAATCGTGGTTTCGATTTTAGGTCATATCGCCCAGCCCTAAGTCAAGCCATCCACTAGTTGGCAGCGATGAGTTCTGAATTCTGTGATCTGCATTAAATTGTTGCTGGAGCTCCCACGTTAAGCTAACTTATTGCCAATTAGCATTCATCAACATGTAGCGTCATCTTTGGAGCTCAAGTGTTTTTAGCTTTCTTTCCATGATGGAAAATGGTCATCTACAGGACCCAACAGCACGACGGTATCTTAATGAAGGTATTAAATGACTACTCAGTCTTCAACAAGCTGGGAACTCTTTAGCTTTCCAGCCAAGTGCAGCAGCAGAGGGACCACTTATCAAACCAGTCCACCGTGTTTGACAGCAGCCCATTGGTATTACTTCTGGAGAGGGGTGTGAGAATACACAACCTTTGCAACTGTATGAATATGTTTCAACTTAATTTTTTTTAAAAAGTGAGTACAGAGATCAACTTAGATTAGTTGTGCTTTCAATCAAGACAACAAGATGTGGAAACAACAGCTTTTGAAGCTTGTTTAGGCGATCCACAAACAGCTGAAAAACCTGCCAGATCAAATTCACAGCTGACCCATATGATTACCACTCGACATTTTCAAATACCAGGATTATCACAGCTGTTTGGCTCGACTCGCATACGCATGGTGCAGGCCTTTCAGGTGGCTGAAATTGCCCCTGAGCCACAGGCCACAACCGGAACATGTAAACGACACTTTCAGTCAGTTTGGCAGCTGTTGTTTGTAGTTGAGAAGCACATAGTTAGTCTTCTGTTTGGAAAGTTACGTTATTTACATTTCAATTATTTACATTTCTAAATCCTCAACCTTGAGCTGTGTAATGCAAATCCACATGAAATATGCACATGTAAAACATGCATAGGCGGGAATCCCGAAAAGCTGCCCCCCCCCCCCCAAAAAAAAATCATGGTCAAGAAAAGTACAATGTTTGAATGCTATTATAGTAATGTTCAATATGATTGCAACGCACACAGTGCAGATTATAAAGATAGAACAATGCTTCTCTTCACTGTTGAAGATCATGACTTCCAGATTCCTCAAACTGGTTTAGTCCACATGCCCATTCAGAGGGGCGGGGCTACCAGCAGCGACAATCTTACATGATGAGGAAACCACAACAACGTGTAAAAGCCAGCAGGTCTAAGTAATTTACCACCACATGTTAAACAAGCACAAGGTTGGAACATAAAAAGTAACATTTCTCCCAACATTTTGCCCAAGCTCTGCCTCTTTTTCTGTCTCCTTTATGAGCACGCTGGTTAAGCTAATAGCCTAGCTAATGATGCTAACAAGCTCAAAACAGTAGCTGCATAGAGGCAGTGACGGTACAGAGGATGGATAAAAGAGAAAAACGACAGTGGAGGGAAATAAATGGAAACAAAAATCCTTTGATTTGAGTTTGATCCCTGATTTTTATATCATTCTTTTCTGTATCTCCATGAGTTTGACAGAAATCTAATTTCTGTAAAGTCAAACATTGTTCAGTTCTGATTGTTACACTGATAACAGTATGTTTAATAACTTGTATATTTTGTGTAATTTATATTTAAATATATATATTAGTTGTATTACTAATACTTAATAGCTTTCTTTGAGCTTCAATTTCTTGTAAAGCTACTTTGATGGCCTACAGGCTAGTTGAAATTAGAGCAGAGTGGAAAGAAATTCTGTTAGATAACGGTGGATCATTGCCACCTTCCATCTAATACCATGTTGATGTTGCTGGCTAAACAACACCTGCATACAGATAGAATAAGCACCAATACAGAACAACGCTGCAGCTACTTTTAATGACATTATTTAACATGATGAGGGCTCAACCCTGCAAGGAAAGCTGAAGGGAGAGAGCAGAAATTACTCTCTCAATTTTTTCTGTTGATTGTCTACCCCCAAAGATGAAATAGGATCTTAACCAATGAAAATGTGAATATTACAGACATTTAAAAAAGCTGCTTTTTATCCATAAAAGCTTCATTTGTTTTGTTTCTGTTGCAAAAGCCAAACTCTCATTCATGCAACGTTGGGAATTACAGCTGGTTAGAGTAAAATCAGAATAAATAATGCAGATTGTTCCACCTTTTGAGACAGATTAAGTCAGACTGTGACAGGCGATCATATCATAGTGCCCCACTCTGCATTTTCTACCACTGTAAAATCTAAAGTGACTATGACACCTCGGTATAACTTCATTTTCATCAAATAAATATTTATCATCTCTGTTAACCAAGCTGTCAGAAACCTGTTGGCTTAGGAAATTCATAGTTCCTGTCCTGAACTCTCTGAACTTCCTACGGTTTAAATTTCCCATGTTCCTGAACATGTTTTACCCACTTTCACCCATGAACATCAAAGGGCAGCGTTTGTCCCATGTGGACATGTTTAGACTGCATACCAGGAAGTAAAACAATGTAAACAGACAGATCCATAAATAAATACCGCCTCTGAGCGCACCAGAGCTTCTGTTGGACAGAAAAATCCATCACCGCTGCCAGGTCTAAAGCATCCGCTTGCTTGTTAACAGAAAGATGCCTGAATTATTTAAATCCCAAATGTTGGTCAGAAAAGCCGCTCCTACCTCACAAACTGCTGTTATGAGCTCGCAGCGAGGCCGTGTGTGTAAGCATGAAGCTCTCAGTACATTGCTGGCTGCTGGCAGACGGAGACCTGCGCGGCGAGCGCTGGAAACGACTCCGCCGGCTGAAGTAGCTCCCCGCCGTCCACGACCGCTTGTGCTTCCTCAGATACTCTTTGTAGTTCTTGGTGAGCAGCGTGTAGAGGAAGGGGTTGATGCAGCTGTTGGAGTACGTCAGGCATGTGGTCAGGTAGTTGATGTTGCGTTTGGCTTTGGTGGAGAGGGACAGTGAGGGGTAGAACTGACCTAGCAGCTGCCAGATCCAGAACGGCAGGAAACATGCCCAGAAGAGGAGCACAATGGTGAAAATCAGGTACAGCACCTTCAAGGACACAGAACCACAAAGAGGTTACATCAAAAAAGAGTCAGATTTAGCTTGAGATTAACTTTTGTAGATTCCACAGTCTCCATGGCCACATCCCAGACACACTTCAGGGCGTTTGATCTTTTTAACAGTCTGACATTGAGATGGATTTAAACTAAAACGTATGAAAAACCAAAGAAAATACTTTTCCCCGCAGATGTCCAACAAATGCAAGAACAGAGTTGAAGGATAACTTTCTTTTTTCAACTTGGACCTTATTTCTAGGAGTTTATACATGCATTTACTCACCGATAAAGTTTCTGCATTACTTTGACTCCTTGGGAAGATACAGTATTACGCTGAGTCGCCCTTTGCCCAGTAAAATGGCAGAGACGGTGCAGCCACTATATAAAACATCACTGCAGAAAAAACTCCTTGATTTCATCAATACTTTAAGTGGATTGAACAAACGAATGAATACTTTTTCCCTGTGGGTTCAGAATTTCGCAAATAGTGTTTTTGTTGTGTGTGGAGCAGCTGCTATTCTCAGCTGTACGACTGAAGTGCGCATCGTGAATGCGCGGCCCCGAAAAGTGTGTAGAACTACTTGATAACTAACAGAAAACTAAATCTAGACTCACGGGACAATAGTAGTCGTTCGTTCATTCTACTTAAAGTATTGGTATAATGTCTTGTATAGTGGCTGCACCGTCTACGCTTTTTTACTGGATGTACACCAAAGGGCGACTCAACGTAATATCTTCTGAAGGACTCAAAGTGATGCAGACATTTTACCGGTGAGTAAATGCACATAAATACTCCTAGAAATAAGGTCCAGGTTGAAAAAGAAGAACGTTATCCTTTAAGGCAGGGTGGCAGAGGCCTGGAAGAGGTGGGCCGGAGGCCTATCAGCAACGAAGGGCAGACGTAGGAATACATGTTTTTCTGTAAAGGATTGCTTTGATCTGGATCATAGACCAAACCCACGCCCCTTCCGGTGAGCCCCATGGGCCTTAGAACTGAAAAAATATGAATGGAAGTAAATGGGGAGAAAATAATTATATTCTGGTCAAGCCGCTCTCGTGAGCGATGACATTGCTCCCTGTGACTGGTGTGAACCAGACCGACCATCACACCATCAGTGTAATGGAAACACTCGTCATGTCCTGACGTAATGGTTTTCACCTCTCTCAATGCTCTTTTCCTGTCCTTGATAAAGTGCTGGAGTAAAGTCACCATGCTAGCGCACCTTGGGCAGCTGATGACGCATATTGCTTGCGACGAGAGCTGTAGTCCACAAAGCCGCTTCAAGCTAAAATCAAACCGTTTTTTCATTTTCTTTGCATGAAAAATTTTCATTTATATTTACAAGTGACATATTTGGAATCCTGGCGGAGAATGACTTGAAACAGAAGATATTTATTTTTGTCCCGTTGACTTGCATTCATATTTTTTTCATTTCTTAGGTCCCATAGGTCAGAAGTAGATGGGCATGACTTCAGCTCCCTATAGAGACCTGGATAATGCAAAGCCATCGTGTTTGATGAAAGAAATAAACTGAATTTTGTTTACAATCACAGTTATTGGCCTTACTTATTCTCCTCTTACACTTTTAAATTACAGAGAAGAAAAGTGTTGACTGTTTTTTTTTTTTTTTTTAACTTTGTGTTAATTATGATTATTTTCCATGTTCTTTGACATATACTATCGTGAAGTACACACCATATTTTGCTTCATCCTCATGTTAATCATTATTATTGGTAAACAAAGTGTGACATTACTGAAAATGTCAACATCTAAATAGAGCATGGTGTTATATACACTGCCTGCCCCCCCCCCCCAAAAGTCTCCACCAAAAAAAGGTCATTAACTCTAATACTTTGTTGGACCGCCTTTAGCTTTGATTACGGCACGCATTCGCTGTGGCATTGTTTGGATAAGCTTCTGCAATGTCAAAAGATTTATTTCCATCCAGTGTTGCATTAATTTTTCACCAAGATCTTGCATTGATGATGGTAGAGTCTAACCGCTGCGCAAAGCCCTCTCTAGCACATCCCCAAGATTCTCAATGGGGTTGAGGTCTGGACTCTGTGGTGGCCAATCCATGTGTGAAAATGATGTGTCATGCTCCCTGAACCATCTTTCACAATTTGAGCCCGATGAATCCTGGCATTGTCATCTTGGAATATGCCTGTGCCATCAGGGAAGAAAAAGTCCATTGATGGAATAACCTGGTCATTCAGTATATTCAGGTAGTCAGTTGACCTCATTCTTTGAGTTCATACTGTTGCTGAACCTGGACCTGAGCAACTGCAGCAACCCCAGATCATAATACTGCCCCCACAGGCTTGTACAGTAGGCACTAGGCATGATGGGTGCATCACTTCATCTGCCTTTCCGGGCATGTTTCTTCTTGGCAGACGATGGGTCCCCACTATCCTTCCAGTTTTTTTTTAATGCGTTGGACAGTTCTGAACCCAGTTTTAGTAGTTTCTGCATCTCCTTAGATGCTTTCTCTGATTGATGCATGCAAATGATTTGACCCTTCTCCGACAGACTCTCATCTTTTCCATCACCACGGATGTGTCTTTCCACATGGTTGTTTAGGAAATGAGAAACAACTCACTACACCAGTTGGGGTTAAATAACTTGTTGCAAGCTGAAAGATAATAGCCCGCTCAGTAATATCCAATAGGAGGCTCATACTTATGGTGGCGACTTTTTTTTTGGGGGGGGGGGGGGGCAGGCAGTGTATGACCAGCAGACAAAACAGTCTGTCCTTTGCTGCTGATTTGAGCAAGATATGGGGCAGAACTCATTAGAATAGTAGAAATCCCGTTAGGGCGCTTGGAAAACGTCACATTATATACACTGAAAAAACTAATTCTTTAGAACAATTGAAAAAAAAATACTGTAATTTGTTACATCTACATTTATTCGTTTTTCATTTACTGGAAATATATATCTTTTACCTTATGACAAAGAAAGAAATTACATTCATACAGAGTAAAAATATTATTCATAACAAACACCATAAACAATTTATCCTTTTTAATTATACTTTAATAGGATATATATTTAGCACCAAGCCAAAAGGGTACTTAAGGTATGAGTCTGCGACTGAACAGCAACTTAGACAGTAAATCCATCATGTTGATTTTGTATCATACAACAGATAATAATCACATATGGTGACGAGTTTATCTCCTCGTACTGTCCTTCACTCATAGTGCTAACTTTAATATCCAAACTAAACTGAATTTCTCAACAATTTTCTCCGAATGTGAATATAACAAAGGCAGCAAACACAACGCAAATTTATAAGATAACAATCATAAAAGGTTAGATTCCTGCTGAATTTGTGTTTCCCATGAGCCTTTGTAGTGCAGATAAGTTGAGTTTGAAAAATAGCCCTGCCTCCTTTGTTGTTCATGCTTGTTGAAGCTGAAACAAAATTAATAAATTTACTTTGAGTGAAAGTAAAAACTTATTTAGATTAAAGATCGTGGTTTTTAAGTTGATTTGACTCAGAAACATAAGATTTCATCACAAAACTAAAATTATTACTGTAAGTTAAATCAATGCAAATAAGTCTTTCATATCAACTACAGCCCAGATACTATTTTTACTGCATACATGGCAGAAAACGACATTTTTGGTGGCACCTAACTTGAGAAACATAGTTTGGGAGTGTGTTCAGGAGCTGTCAAAATGTGATATGAATGGCTTGCGATGGGGATTTGCACCACCCACTTCATGCGCCTGGCTTAGTCGCACTCCACAGGAACTTGGAGAGCATGACAGGATCTAACGCCATGAATTGAATGGCCCTTTCAAAAATAATAAATGTAAACAGTTTGTTTTTTTTATAGAAAACCCAGCACACGAGAACTGCACACAAGCACAGTAGGCTACAGAGTTCAGCTTTTTATAGTCATGATCAATAGAAACAAATGCCAACGTATAAGTTGAAGACTTTCATCTATTTCAGTTTCTTTTTGTTCACAATCAGTGTCCTTATCTGTGTATGACCGATTTAGAACATGTACAGTACAAAAATACTTGACCTTTAAAGGCGGTATAGAAGATGTTTTTGGCATTTCAGAGAGCAGACTGTTAGCGAGTTTTTGAACAGTGTGCATGCGCAAGACCAACCTGCTAGATTTACAGCTCCCCCCCCCCCCCCCCCCGGCCACAGAACAACGTTTCACAAACCACTCCGGTGTTTAGCAGACAACAGGTACAGATTCTCCATGTCACAAACGCAAGTCAAGCAGATGTCGTCATCTGAACTTTGCTAACTGCTAGCAGAATGACTGTTTGCAACCTACTGGAAACATCAGACGAGAATGCGCCGCTTCCAGTATGCAGCATCACTCTTGCCAATCAACCACTCTCATTGATCAGTCTCGCCTATTACCCGTTGAATTGCCTGTCCCTCACTCTTCCTACGGTGGTAAAAGTGATTAACGAGCCAACAGACAAATGAAAACTATAAGGAATGCAGAGATGATCAGTGGATGTTTTTTCAGCCCCATCACTTTCACAGCTGATGTATAGCAATATTTATATATTTAAAGCTTTTAATCAGTCATAGCATATGGGGTAGTGAACCCAATTTCATCGAATACTGCAAAAATTGTTGAAAGAAACATCTTCTATAACGCCTTTAAAGGTACAGTAATTATTATCAAACTGTGTTTTTTCTGCCTGAATTTTGTGTTTTTCTTTGCTATGTGTCACGGTGAAAACCCAGATGTAGTCCACGTTCACGTTCCTCTTTGGTGCTGTCTGAGCTGTGGGGATTGATCAGGCCTGCACCAGTACAGCAGAAAATTGGAATGGCTTTGTAATTTTGGCACCAGCTCTTTAAAAACAATAGCAACATAGTTGCTGCGCCGTGCGGAGCTGAGCAAGCTAGAGGATCCCACTGAGCCAAAGACGTCTATGAGGCAGAGAAACACCGGAGAGACTGACAACCGTCGTGGTTGTTGCCAGAAAATGGGCGGTTCAATCGGCTTCAGTCTCACCGACACGGTGAGGAAAAGTGCTCAAGAACACATCGAGCTGACTCCAGACCTGGGTGTACCTTCTGCGCATGCGCAAAATATGTCGCCACAACAGCAGGTGGCGCTGATCTTTATTGTAGCCCCCAAAAACCAGAAATGACGGACTATTTCTCAAGGCGAAAACACATAAAAACTGCTGCTGTTGTTGTTAGCAGAGAGTGAGGACTGCTAGCTAAAGTCCCAATATGATGCCAAACGATGTGTGAGGGTTTGCCTTATGTCTGTTCTTCATCTGGTTTGTTTACCATCATGTCGGGTCTTCTCATTTGCTGATTCGCCAGCAAAGTCAAGCCTCCTCTAATATGATTGGTCAGCCCGTTACCGATTGAACAACTGGCTAACGCCTCTTACACATGTTCAGTCGGCTGAAAAGAACGCCGACGGTACTGGCGACGGCTGCCGACAGCCGACGACACAGAACACACCAAACTGACTCACGACCCCAACTTAAGAAGACTCCATGACGACACCAGATGGCTGAAAATCGGCCCAGTGTGTCTCTTCCTTTAGACGTACAGTTTACGTTTAGACCGAAATTCACCCGACTATAATTGTTCCATATTTTAGTTGGAATTTAGACGTTATAATTAAATCCATTATTATTCAATATTGAATTAAAAAAACAAAAGTAGGCTGTATAAATGATGGGCAAAAGTTGGATTAAAATATTTTGCCAGTCATTGATCAGTGTACAGTGTAGTTTAGATTTAGTCTAAGCTAGTCTAAGCTTAGACGGCTAAAAACGTTTTTATTTTTAGACCAATGCTAGACCGATATAGATGTCTAAAGATCAGAACAACTTTTCCATCTGGGACACTGCATGATGTCGCTGAGTTTTGCTGTGTGTTCGGGATCTTACACTCTGTCCTGCAAGCTTTACATCAGGGATGTACGATATAATTGGCCTACTAATATTGTCGGGCGATATCTGCATTAAATGTGATATCAAAAAATAAATAAATCTTGTTGTTCCATCACAAAATCTCACAAGATCTTGTTCCATTAATAATAATAATGGATTAGATTTATATTGCGCTTTTTTTCCTATCAAGGAACTCAAAGTGCTGACAGTAGGTCCATTATTCTTTCACTCCTCATACATACGTGGTGATGGTGAGCTATGTATGTAGCCACAGCTGCCCTGGGACAGACTGACAGAAGCGTGGCAGCCATTTCGCACCTACAGCCCCTCCAACCACCACCGTAACATTCACACACATTCATACAAGGCAAGGGGGGTTAAGTGTCTTGCCCAAGGACACAACGACATATAGCTGGGGGATCGGGGTTCAAACTGCCAATCCTCCGATCACTGGCCGACCTACTCTACCACCTGAGCCACCGTCGCCCCAAATGCATTGGTCTAGCACGTGGAAGCTGTTATTTAGCTGCTATCTAGCTGTTATTCTGGAAGAACTTCATATCCCAGCATTCCTTTTAGAGTCGTGACTACTTTGTGATCGTGACTTGCTTTGAAACTGCTTATAATATGTCTGGTTTTAAGTTGTTGGTGAAGTTACACAGTTGTCAGAAACTAATTAGCCACATGTCGGCTAATACCTGCTAGTATCTGATATCTGGCAGCCAGATGTCCAAAATGAACTCCTCTGGCTGAGTTATGACTGTTTTGGGATCTGTGCTCTCAGAGCAGAATATAGTTGTATCTCTCAAAATATGAGAAATACAGCCTCACAGTTGTCTACATAGATCAGTATTGGTTGATATCGGATATCAGAAATTAGGAGTTGGACAATATCGGATATTGTTTTTTTTTTTTTTTAAAAAAAAAAAGCCAATATCAAACTACCTACTTCAGATGTTTCAGTAAATGGCTCATGAATGGATGATTAATGATTAATAACGCATTGCTTGATTAACTTAACTTGAGTTTGGTGTTACAGCTGTTTCAGATACCTGCCCTCTGTAGTTACTGTCAAGTATTTTTTTTTTAAAAAAAGAAAAATTGAATTTTTTAATTAATTTTTTTGTCCATGTTTCAGATTTTTCATTGTGATCATGAATAAATGAACTTATAAAATCTAACCTGAAGGACGGAGGAGGGTTTGGAATAGTGTTTCTACACATAACCTAATACACAAATGTATTTGAATAAGAAAAATAAAAACAAACATAGAGAAAAAGAGGGATGGGTTATCACAAGAAGCAGCATGAGAAAGCAAGTTAAGCCTGGGATACACTGTGCGATATTTTCAATCATTGCTCGCAGCCCCATCTCAAACTGTGCGAATCAGTCACAGAGTTAAAAAGTTCACAGCTTGCAATGTATGTCCTGGTGTAATTGCCGTGCTCAGCCCAGAAATTTATGAGTTTTCAGTTTGTTTTGCCAGCTTTGTTTTGACTTTGACGTTTGCCTCGTGAGCGCGCTTACAGACAGGTCTAATTCTCATGAACAAACAAAAGTTGGGAATAAAAAGAGGTTAAAATGAGCTCATTAAATTTTCGTCCCACCCAACTAGAATTAAAAATTCTTTTGAAGATAATTTAAGAAGGACTGTGTATGTAAAACACTAGGTTATGACACCTTTAAATTTTCATGGATTCCCGACCTAAGCGATGCTAAAGAATTAGTGAAACAAAGCAATTCGCCAGGGTGAAAGGCCGAACTTTATAATAAAACACGTTTGGCTGTTGTTGGCACTTCAATGATGCTAACAGCTGGCGTTAGCAGGCCAGTGTTAGCCAGCTAGCGTGTCTAACTTTGTGTGTCTGAAAACACACAAGCATCTGAAAATTGGGTCTGTACCCTCCCAATTCCAGCGGATCAACTGGGGACTGCCAAGAAAGGAGACCGCTTATAAAAGATTATGTGTATCAGACAAGGACATTGTCTCTTCACATAGCAGCAGCTGCACGTCACCACTACTGGGTGAACGTCATGGCTTAAGCCATTTTTTTTTTCCCTAATGCTTTCTTGATGATAACGGCATAAGATCTGATTTCCAGATGCTTGTGTGTTTTCAAACGCACAGTTGAGCACATCAGCTAACACTAGCCTGCTAACAACCAGCTGTAGTGTCGTCTCACCGGCAACAAACAAACATGCTACCTTGTTTTATTATAAAGTTCGTAGACTTTTATAAGCGGTCTCCTTCCTTGAAAGTCCCCAGTTTTTCCACTGGAAACGGGAGGGTACAGATTCAATTTTCAGATGCTTGTGTGTTTTCATATGCACAAAGTTAGGCAAGTCAGCTAATGCGAGCTTGCTAACGCTAACCTGCTAACGCCAGCTGTTAGCATCATTGAAGTGCTGGCTACAGACAAACGTGTTTTATTATGAAGTTCGGCCCTTCACCCCGGTGAATCGCTTTGATTCACTAATTCCTTAGCATCGCTTCAGTCGGGAATTCATGACAATTTAAGTAGGGTGGCGGTTTTTATTAGATTTACAAAGTGGAACAGAGCAGTGACATTGGATTCATCTACTGTTGAACTGGCCTGGAAGAGGAAGCAGCTAAATGTTACAAGTTCAACAGGAACACGAAGCGTGATAATCCCCTATTGGCTGACCAGATGTGAGCTGTACGGTCTGTCAGTTCTACAACAACAACTCCGTACAAATGACAAGCCGGGTCGCCATGCTGCCTCTCCTTTACTTCCGGTTTGTTTCATGCATGCAAAATTTGAAAATCTCTGGGGAAAGAGTTCTCAGTCTGGTCGTGGCCCTGCTTCAACAAGCGATTCACTCATGAGCCACGACCAAAAAATCAAACCGGTTTGATTTTCTTGCAAGCCATGATTTCTGATTAGGAGCTCGTCATGAGGTGCCAATTGCCTCTTGTGACCCCCTTGTATACTGCATGATGTACGACACACGATTTGGCCAAGAGTCAGCTCGATCGCCAAAATTGTTGCATGACTGGAAAATTGGCCAAAAATCGCACAGTGTATGCCGGGCTTTACACCTTGTTTAATGCATAATTTATTCAATGCACTGACCTTTTGATTAGGTAGTTTCTTGGTTTGTTTGAAAGTTTCCGTTTGTGAAATCCAGTACGTGCGTGCTAGCTGGATGTAAAGATAGCCAATGATCAGTCCTGGAGCAACAATGCTGGTGCAAAACAGGAAGGAGATGTAAATCTTGTAAGACAGTGGTGTTAAGGTGGGCTGACACATTGCTTTGGTGCCCACCGGTGTTAGCTTGATGCAAATGATCATTGGCAGGGTAAGAATTAAAGAGGCCACCCAGACCAGCAGAGCGATAGCCTTTCGGTAACTTTTAGACCGCTTCACAGTGTCAAGCGGCTTGAGCACAGCAAAATAGCGTTCTGTGCTCATGATTGTTAGCGTGAAGATGCTGGCGTGCATGGTCAGGAAGTCCATGCTGATCAGTATCCGACACCCTGCATCTCCGAAGTACCATCCTTTTAAGAAGTGTGTGCAGACCACGAAGGGGATGGTGAGAAGATACAGCAGATCTGCCAGGGCTAAGTTTATGATGTAGATGTACATGGAAGCGGCAGTCCTCATGGAGTGGCACATCACCACCAGGGTGTAAATGTTTCCTGAGACTCCGACCAGGCACATGATGGAGAGGATGGTACCAATGGTGAAGGTAGCAGCCATGTCCTCATGCGAGCTGACAGGGGGGTCAGTGGCATTGGCGGTCTTTTCCACCAGGACTCCTACAGGCTCCATGGACGCCGTTGTCATGCCTGCATGGGAGGAAACATAAACATGAGGTTATAAAGATGACTGTTAACTCATGTTTTCATTGGTCCTTAAGCCTGGGATATACTTGCTGTGGACACAAATGTTCACGCAAGCGGTCTGCATCGTTTGTGAATATACTTGCTGCAGCATGTCGCGGCTAAAATGCTCAATACTAGAGGCCACTGCTAGGAGCAGTACACAGCACTTGGTCACTGAGAGTGTGAAAAGGTCAATCTGCTGGTCAGATTGTATTTCCGGGGCATACGTGAATGACCCAGGTGTACGTGGAAAATGGACGTTATTTTTCTTGAGGAAGAAGAAATATAAAAATGCCGGTAGTTTTGGACCTGGTCCGACTCTTCAAAACAACTCGCCGACTCCATTGTGTCCACCATTGTCTTTACCTCTGACCTCGTGTTCACACTTTTCTTAAGCACGAGCACCTCTAGCGTTCAAGTCAATATTGCGCCACGTTACCTCGCATCAACGTGAGCAACCTACGTGCCATAGGTACGTTGGGAATGCGTGTGCGCCATGATGCAGACGCGGATGCGTTGCCAGCAGCAAGTATATTTCAGCCCTTAAAGGTGCCATGACATCAAATTTAACTCATTGACTGCCGGACATTTTCAGAGCAGAGCACTCCATATTGCCCAGGTTTTTAAGCATTTTCACTGACTTTTGGAAAGCCACAGAACATTGTGTACTATGCCTATGTGAACACCAAATCCACCAAAGGAAACCTTAGACTCTTTTTCCATTCTTTAGTAATCTGCAGTAGAACATGGGGCAGCTCAAGCAAAAATGCCCGCTTTTCAATCAGAAGCTGAGAAAACAAGCTTTTTATGCAGCTATGCACTTCAAGTGGAAAAGTGACTTTGACGCCAGTATTTTTTACCTCCAACACCTGAGCAGCTGTTTACTTCTATAAAACAACAAAAACAGCACTGAGGAAAGAGTTTTGGTGGCAAAATAATTATTCACTAGCTGTATAAGCCACAAGAAGTTTGTTTCACAACGTAACATATGACTAAAACGTCTGTCTTTCTATCCCTCCCTCGTTCCTTCTATCCAACAACGTCTGCTTCGCTTACGTTGCTCACCACCCACCACTCAAGAGAGAGTATCAAAGTCCCCGTTCATGGGCAGTCAGCTTTGTGCTTAGAAATGGTTTAATCAGACAGCAGCTTATCATTCTTCCGAGGTTGTCATTCTAACTAATTCATATTTTCCAATTAGAGCACATTATCAAGCGAACAGCCTCCCCCTACCCCCAGCTGATTCAGCAGTGGGTTGAGCTAGTCCAACTGCTGAACATGAGTGAATTCAGGTCGGGGGTTTTGAACAAATGGATAAAAAAAATAAATCTTTTGCAACAACACTGAAGAGGGTAACCATAATGTTGTCACGAGTCAGTTTACTTATTTTCTAAATGCTGTCTTGTCTGATGAACATTATGCTAACAGATAGGCTTTAGTAGATAAACTCCGACCGCTAGCTACCTGCAGGTTGACCTAGTTTCTCTAAATAAGGTTATAGCCAAATAAGGTTGTAGCCAATCAAAAATTAAGTCAACTTGGTCTCCGGGCAGATCATATCAGTACCGCACACAACCCTTGTAGTGAGGAAGGAAATCTGGCATAACAAAACTCCCTCCGAATAAAAAAAAATGTTCTTTTCTTTGGAAAATTGACATATACAGCAATTTCTACAAGGGATGTAGAAATTTACCAATTTGAATCGGTATTCCGACACAGCTGTGTGAGATGCGACTGCACCGGTAGCTTTAGTGCGCATCGGATACAACTGGTGGCTAATTGCGCAACGAATCTTTCTTAGTGTGTCTGAAAAATCACACTAGAAAAACCTATGGTTACACCGATTATTACATAGCTTGTCTCCTCGTCACACATATTTCCGAGGTGCATTGAACGTACCATCACTATCTTTTAACTTTCATTTGGAAAACATCCATGTCAGGTGGCGCAACTGCAATAAGTAAACAGCAAACATGGAGGGAGCGAGACAGCAGGTGAAGAGGACATATTTAGCGTCTCTGAGGATACACGTCCAAAGTTTGGAAGATGGAAAACTGGTGGTTTGAAAACAATGTCGTGCTGCTATAAAAGATGTCAGCAGCATGACGAACATGGCAAGGTGGGCGGCATGGTGTGGATGCTCCCCCCACATCTTCCTCAGCTGATTCTACTGGTGAATTGAGATGAGGTGAGCAGTTGAATCGCATTGTGTAAAGTTAAATCGTTGTCAAATCATTGGTGAATTGCATCACATCAGCAGGGGGCTTCACTGTATCATGATTGTATCGTATTGCTGGCAGTGTATCGAGATGCGTATTGAATCAGCCTCCTTGGTGGGGACTCACATCCCTAATATCTATATGAAATAGTTTATACTGCTGTGTCATCACTCCTTTAAACAATTACTTTCATAATTCATGTTCTCAGTCAGCAGCAAATGAAGTTGCATTTCAGGTTCTATCTCAACAAAAACCTGTCTTTAATGGCATATTATAAAAAGTGATGAGTTACCCATCATCCATTTTCATATATTAAAGGAAATAAACTTTCCTCATGCTCTAAAGAGTTTTCGTTTTGTTTTGTTTTCAGTATATTAAAGGCACAGTATGTAAGAATTCCTGAAATCTAGTGGTGAAGATGGGTATTGCAAAAAAAGATGTTTTCTTTCAAATGACTCCATATTCTAAGCACTGTATGTATGGTGGCTGTTAGTGGTCAAAATTCTCCCAAAAATAAATATGCTTTTATCTCTGAGTGGATCCAGTTGGTTCAGGTGTAGCTATAACTGTACAATGAGTAGCTATTTTTAATGTCTTTTAAGGCATTACTGATCCCAAACAGTCTCTAACTTCCATTAAACAAAGCTGGTACAGCAGTTTTAAAGTTAGGAAGGTTCTCACTTCACATGCATTGTTTTGTCCATTCAAGGACACCGTAGTAAAAAATGGTGGAACAAATATGGCAGCCTCCATATGTGCACCACCCAGCAAGTAGATATAAATGACTCATTATAGGAAAATAAACATATAACAGCTATTCTAGTGCAGCGATTACACATCAGTTGAAACACAGTTTTGAATTATACATCACATTTTTCTGCCACTGACCTTTGATTTTTTACATACTGTACCTTTAATGTTTATTTGCCTGATGTGCACTTGCAATATAAACAATAAGGGTAAATGACTGTGAATGTTCCCGGAGGTTATGAAAGTTTTCCAAGTTGCTGTTTAGAAATGATGTTGCACAACTTCTGAAACTATCTCATTGGAATATGAACTGTGGTCCCAGTCTGATCCACATCGCATATCAAGATACCGAAGAGAGAAAAACTCTGAAACTCGTGCTTGGAAACATAAAAAACTCTTGTGGGGAAATCATTTCTAACGGTGGTGAGAGCTTTAGTTAAAGTTGTTCAAATATTCCTTCAAGTCAGCAAAATATTTGAGCTTTGGATAGCTTTCACATTGTACATATAGCTATATGATTTTTACTCAGTAATTCTGCTGTTTTTGAGACTCAATATGACCAGACCTCCACTCATGGGCCACTTTATCAGGACCACCTTCTAGTACCAGGTTGAACCCCTTTTTCCTCCAGAACTGATTCTAGGTATGATAGATCCAACCAGGTCCTGGAAACATTCCTCAGAGATTTTGCTCCATATTGACATGATAGCATCACACAGTGGCTGCAGATTTGTCAGCTGCACATCCATGATGAGAAGCTCCCGTTCCACCACATCTCAAAGCTGCTCCTTTGGACTGAGATCTGGTGACTGTGGAGAACATTGGAGTGCACTGAACTCATCGTCATGTTCAGAAAGCAGTTGGAGATGATGTGAGCTTTGTGACATGGTGCATCATCCTGCTGGAAGTAGCATCAGAAGATGCTCCACTGTGGACATGATCAGCAACAACACTCAGGTAGGCTGTGGTGGTTAAACTGCCACGTTGGTACTAAAGGAGCCAAAGTGGGCCAAGAAAACCTCCCCCACACCATTACACCAGCAGCAGCCTGAAGAACTTGATCCAAGGCAGGATGGATCCATGCTTTCATGATGTTTTGACCAAATTCTGAGCCTTGCCTCTGAATGTGGAGCTGAAATGGAGGCTCATCAGACCATCAATGTTTCTCCATCTTCTATTGTCCAGTTCTGGTGAGTCTGTGTGAATTGTAGCCTCAGTTTCCTGTTCTTAACTGACAGGAGTGGCACCCAGTGTGGTTTTCTGCCGCTGTAGCCCATCTGCTTCCAGATTGGATGTGTTGAGTGTTCAGAGATGCTATTCTGAATATCTTAGTTCAGGGGTGTGCAACCTGCGGCTCCAGAGCCACAAGTGGCTCTTTGGGCCTTCAAACTATGGCTCTCAATTACTTTGACTTTGAAGATAATAAAAAAAAAACAACTAATATTTTAAAATAGTGGTATATTTTGTACATAATAACATTTGCAGGTTTGAGCAGTTTTTCCATTGAATAATTGTGTTGAATTTCCACAACAAAATGACATTAAAAGTACCAGCAATATATTTTTTATTTCTATTTTTCTTGTCATTAACGTGGAAATTAGGGCAGAGGGTTCCCACATAGTTTCCCACAAATATTTACATTTTTATTTATTTATTCAACCTTTAATTATTAATTATTATTTTTTTAACCTTCATTTATTTATTTAACCTTATACAATTAAGTCCCATTGGGGAGAAAAATTCAGTTTAAGAAAATGTATCTACCCTTTTTTTGCAAGTTTTTTAAAAATTTCAATCCTAAAACTGATTTTTTTTTTTTTTAAAAGACAGCAAATTTTCTACAGTAAGTATTAATCAAAAATGACAATCTACCTTTTTTCAAAAGGACATGGCACGTTTGTGGCTCTAAACCACTTTTATTTAGCTGGTTGAGGTGAAAAATGGCTCTTTGGATTGAAAAGGTTGCAGACCTCTGTCTTAGTTAGACTCAGTGATTATCTGACTTCCTGTTGTCTTTCTATCATCTCCAACCAATCTGTCCATTCTCCTCTGACCTCTGGCATTAACAAGACATCCTGGTCCAGAAAACTGCTGCTCACTGAATATTTCCTCTTCTTCAGACTATTCTCTGGAAACCCTGGAGATGGTTGTGTGGAAATCCCAGTAAATACTCAGATCAACAACCATGCCACGTTCAAAGTCACTTAAATCCCCTTTGTTCCTTCCTACATGCCACCGCTGGTTAGATATCTGTGTTAAGAAGCAGCTGAACAATTGTACCTAATAAAGTGGCCTCTGAGTTTACATGTTAGTTGTTCTCTTGCCCCACAAGTTAGTGATTGATCTCAGTCCCAGATTGATTCAATAATTCATACGTACATTTGTTAGGTGTCACGTCTGCAGCCCGCCTCCTTTAACACAGTGACACATCATTCCTTCCAGACCACCGTCCAACTTTAGCACATTTATCACATTAACATCACCAAGTTATTATACTCTGTCAACTTAGATCTGAGTAGCTCGTTTTCTTAGACAATGTATCACAGCTGATCTGCTAAGAAAGGTACTTTGTAGTCAGACCAGTGTCAGATCCAGAAAAACATCACTGATAAGATCTTCCTCCTGGTGACTGAAGTAGTTCCAAAAAGCAGTCACATTTACTTAATATTATGCCAGCACGAGGTAATAGACCTGCCTGCCACCCTCAGTGCATGCACGTTAACAAACAGTATCTCTTCAGACATTCCCAAAACTGTCTGCAGATTAAACTGAGCTGAGTTTCTTACCTGGACTGCCTTCTGGGGCGGAAAGGTTTAACACTCAGCTCCATCAGCCATGCTTTGTCTCACTTTTCTTCTCCAAACTTCGCACTCACTATAAAAATCTCACGCTCCATAAAAGTGCCCACATATTCTGCAGAGTAACTTGGAGGTGAAACGTGCAGGTGGAGCAAAGAACAGAAGAGAAAAAGAAAATTCCTTCTCCAGCAGTGTTGAGATGGGAAACAGGGTAAATGAGTCAGACATTACAAAAAACACCCCTGCATTGTTCAATGGTCTCTCAACTGCAAACTCATGGATCCAAAGTGGCTACAGTCACGAGATGGGTGCACTAATTGCAGTGTTAAAAGTTCTCCATTCGCTCAGTCCTTTGTGCACCTCTGGAGCATCCAAACACTGGATTCGGATGTGAAATCAGCAGCTGAGAAAATCCAATTCCAAGGAGTAAAACCTTAAAGAGCAGAGAAAACATCAATGAAATGATGACGACTGAGGGTTACAGTGAGCTACAGCTGGTTACGGAGAATCCTGTCTATGACTGAGGGAGAGTAACAGAGAGGGGAGAGTCAGAGGTAGAGAGAGGAGGAGGAGGAGGAGAGAGAGCGGAACGTGCTGGCGGTGAGGCAGAAGCCCGAAGTGGGAGGGAGAAGAGAGAGAGAACGGGCAACAGAGAGGTATGCAGGAAATGTGCTCTGCTCCCTCTCCAAACCCCGTGCCATCTATTTCCATGCAACAGGGGCGTGCACCACAAACCGATACGCACACTGGGACTGAAGATACATCAGACACTGACAGAACAATGCCGCTGGCTCAAAGACGCTCACGCAGTAAATAAATCAATAAAACACAGCCATCAATGGCCATTTTTTTGAAGTGTGTCCATTATTTTAAACGAGGCGTGCCAGAGGTCAATGTCACCTAACAGGAGAACAATTCCTCCAAGCACAGTCATCAAGCATCATCTGCTGCAGGACGGCTGCTCCAAGCTAAACAACATCCGTATGCATCAATAAAAATAGATGGGAGATGTTCCTGCTGGTGTTCGTTTGGAACCTGGAAGAAGCATTTTTAATAAAAACTAGCATGGTGAATTTTGTTAGGCTTTATTGAGTTGGTTTGGACTGGATATGATTACATGCTGACTGGTGTCTTTCCTTTTTTGAAAAAAAAAAATAGCTAAAAGCTTCTATTTGTTTTGTCTTTCATTGCATCCAACTCAACTGGCTGTACTGTTTACAGCTGGCTCGGTGTGCGGTTGAGCTTGCCATGTTTTTACACTTATTAGTTATGCAATACGGCTTCGTCGCAGGGCTGAATTATGAGTTTGTCATTCTCTCGTGAAAACAATACGTCACCGAAATAATTTGAAGGAATTTCTTTGTCCTTTGCATAAATCTGTTGTTAAACCCAAGACTGAGCCGATTAAAAAGAGGAAATAAAAGCTGAACTTCAGGAAGCCAAACCGGATCCAGAGCAGAAGTGAGACAAATCTATTGTATTCTCTTCATGAATGCAGGAGCTAAAATGGGATTTCAGCCAGAAACAGACTTTCATCAGTTCATTTATCAGCTGCATGTAGAAATGATGCAGTCTCTGAAAGTGGTGCTGATATTGACGTCTCCTTATCAGATCCACTGGCATGATCACAAAAAGATAATCTTCATGTTTTCACCAGAAAAAGCCAGAAGACTGAGCCAGCAGAGCATATTGTACATTCAACGTGTATATGTTACGCAATGGGATAGAAACGGAAATTACAGCCATTTATAAAAGTGTTGCTACACTGTATAAATAAAGACATGTTTGTGTTCTGTTGGCTTTCCAGCATCACTTGTTCGATTTCAAATGGAAGGCGAAAGAAATCCTTCGTCTCTGGCCTGGATCCTGGTTTAGAGTTTGAATTTGAATTTATGAAAGTTCCCCTTTCACAGCTGACGGGAAACTGCAGAAAAAACACCCTAAAGCTCACCAATGTTTTTGTGTTCTGGAGTACACTTACATGCAAGTCCAAATTAGGCTAATGCTACACTTAATAACCATCCCACCCCTTTCTCCAGCATGAGAGCTCGCACCACACCAAGGCCCTGATTTATGAACGGTTTGCGCTCAATAAAACAAGTGCTATCTTCACTGCACACACAATAATCGTCCAGAGCTGATTTACAAACAGGGCAAGAGGAGGTTTGCACCTGTTAACGGGCAAATAGCCCCGCTATCCATGTTGTGTCACTACTGTAGATGAATATACAATATGGGCCTTTTTGCCAGAATGCGCAAAATATTGGGAGGAGACTGCAACAACTCAGCATTGCACATGCAATGTCAACCATGCAACAGAAAACAGGTGCAAAAAATTGCTTTTTTAGCATGTCTTCAACGCAGGTATTAACTGGCAGCTTTATGCACAACTGACTGGAAGAATGCTGCATACAGGACTGCAGACATGCAGCATTGGGTCAGAATCATTTCTCATGAGATGTGGAGGCAACTCGTCAAGTTTTCATTATCTGATTAAATAACAATCAACATCACTATTTAACACCAGACAATCTTCAACAGCGTCTCCTTAAAGGGACACTGTGTAATCGCGAGCAGCTCCCTCGTACTTTTCATGCTGCATTCGCGTGAGACCGGGCAGACTGACGACATACGATGCATGTAAAGTTATTACCAGCCTCTATGTGAAGATGTGGTCCGTCAGTTACAGTGACATCAGTCCACATCTGATTTGTTGTCATGGCAATGTCGTATTGTTTTCCCTGACCCATGTTTTACCGTCTTTCGCTCGGCTTCATTGATTAAAATGACATCTGGTTTGTTACCAACGGCCGTCTGCCCGACTGCACGTGAACGCAGCATCAGTGAGACGCTGGTTTCTCCCCACTGCAGAGCGGTGACTTTTCGAAGGCATTACCTCGAACTGAGCTGAAAACTCCGGTGTGTCCGGTGAGTTTCTGTGTTTTCCTACTGTCACGCTTCTCCCGAACGCAAAAACATGGCGATACGACATGGCAGCCTCCACCGAGCCGCCCCGCTCGATGTATAAATGAATGATACGAACGGCAAATTTAGAACTTAGAGGAGCACTTCAGTTTGTTGATGGGAGTGATTACTGATTAATGAAAAAACACCAAATAATCAGTTTTTGTGAATAAAACACAGGAGAACTTACACAATATCCCTTTAAGCCAGGATCAGACTACACAATTTTTTCATCGTTCAGGACGGTTGCCATGTCAGATTAACAGACATTATATCATAAAATCGGGCGGTCTTGTTACTCACGAGTGGTCACACTACAAGAACGGCACCAGACAGACAGCTGCCTGATCATCGCTGGTGTCGCAAAAGACTGCAGCAGCAACCCCAGATCATCACACAGGCTCATACAGTAGCACTAGGCATGATGCTGCATCACTTCATCTGCCTTTCCGGCCACATTTCTTCCTGGAAGACGATGGTCCACTATCCTTCCTGTTTTTCATAATGCGTTGGACTGTTCTGAATCCAGTTTTAGTAGTTTCTGCATCTCCTTAGATGTTTTCACCTCTTGATGCCACTGATTTGACCCTTCTCAGAAAGACTAACATCTTTTCCACGACCACGGATGTGTCTTTCCACATGGTTGTTTAGGAAATGAGAAGCAACTCATTGCACCAGTTGGGGTTAAATAACTTGTTGCCAGCTGAAAGATAATCGCCCATGCAGTAATTATCCAATAGGAGGCTCGTACCTATTTGCTTAAATCCAGGTGGCGACTTTTTTTTGGCCAGGCAGTGTATTATATCTCTGGGACTAATATCTCTCTATCAGGTCAAATTCCATTTTGCGTTTACCACATGCTTCTCTGAACTTTCCATGGCAAAGCAATAGCGCACGCTAAATGCTCATTTAAATACTGCTGTTTGCGCCTGTTACCGTTTACGTGTGTAATCTTTGTAGATCGCCCGCAAACACTGAAGAGACAACACACGCAATTTATCAGTGTTGCAAACATATGAGCGCTCTTTATTTGAATTCTTTGTAAATCAGGACCCAAGTCTGCAGAGAAAAACATGAGTGTCTATGTCATTAAAACCTGAGTTTCCATTACACTTTTTTGAAAAATACAATCAATATTTCTTAAATTTTGAAAAAGTACAATTGCAATATGCAGGTGTTTCCATTGAATGGTGTTTGGCGCATAAGCTGAATAATAATTCTCATAAAATTCTGACTCATGGGACTCGTTCTTGAGGAGGATGGAGATACAAAACATTTAGCATTTTAGAGCTAGCTACTGCTGCTTCTCATCAGGAGATGAAAGCAGCAGATGATGATTCAAAGCCAAAGTCTGTATGTGCGGAGCCCTCTGATCACATTGGCAGGAAAAATAAACTCATGGCAACTGCTAGGCACAGCCATAAGATGCTATCCTGTGGTCACGCATTATTAAATCATGGCAACAAATAATTAACATGTGGGAACGAAATAACCGAGTCGTGGCCATGTGTTCCAAATGTGTGGAAATGACATAAATAACTGGTGGCCAGTTGTTTCTAATGAAGAACTTAAACCATATCCACATGATGTCCAAAAATGCTGAATTATGGCAATTTTCATATTTTTCATATAACCCTATATGTGACTGGTAAAACTCCCCCATCGCTTTAATTCCAAAGATAATGCTTGTAAATGATCATAAACATCATAATTAAGATGGAATAACTGTTTTTTGCCCCCTTATATCACACCTAATGGTGTAAATGGGAAAAAGTGTTTCCACTGTTGGTTTATAATCATAATATTTAGGTTTAGAAAAAATCTAGATGTAACGGAAATGGAGCTAATGACTGTAAAACCTAGTTTTTACCTCTGTGTAGCACTAAAGCACACAAGTCCCACACTGCAAATCTTCAACTCGAGTGAATCATCAAATAATCAAAGAGCTTGTTAATTATTTTCCACATCTTTACATTTGCATTGTTTCAGGATGGCCATTAACCGGTGTTACTGACCACTAACCAACACACGTGCCAGCTGATGAACTCACCCAAACTGGTCTAAAAGTCAGATGAAACGCTGTAGCAAAAGCTGAAAAAAGAAAAAAAATTCTGCTGAGTCATTTCAGAGACTCAAATGGAAGTTCTGGAGAAGAAGAGCCCAAGTCCCAGATATGAAAGATAATTATATCCAATGATTTGTAAAACACTGAAGGTGATGGCCTGAGTAGAATATGACATCAGACGACAGAAAATAAATATGAATATGACAGCATCAGCTGATTGGATGATGCTGGATAAAGCATAAATCTCTTTTTAAAGCCCCTTTCCATATTATGAATTTGATACTGGTTTAAGACAAACAAAAATAAGTATTAAACAACTGAATAAGTCCCCTGATCTCTGCAATTTGCTAGAAAATGAGTCATTTCATATTCATATACGTATAAATGTCTGCATTTCATACATTGGTCCTTTTTCCTTTTTTATTTTTTCACGTATAACCTCATGTACCAAATTTACGTTTTTGTCTTTACTTTCAAGGACACTTTCAGGAACAGGTCAATCAACCATCACTGGTTGCTTGTAATGGGCAAGCTTTCAACTGTTGGCAATCCCAGTAAACGGTTTGTATTTTGCTTTTAAACCCTAATATTATACATTGTTTAGAAAAGTGTTTTTATTAGCTAAAGATAAAAATAACAGCTACCACTGAAAGCTGCAGTAAAGGCCTAATCATCACAACAGAAGAAAGCCATTCTTATCTGTCATCTCGGTATTTCCAGGGGCTTCAGACGTCGGTCAGTCACTGCCTGGAAAGGATGTTTACATTTCCAATTACATTTTACTTCCTGAAGAAAGAAGCTCGTGCATATTAAAAAAGCGTGACTCAACCATTCAACTTGGATGTAACTGCTGGTAGAGGAGGTTCCTGTGATCTATAGGAACTAAAGGAAATAATTACTCTCGGTGGGCTCTGAGCTCCCCGTTCCTCTGCTCTGTAAATTGGACATAAATGAAACTCATCATGGTAAGCAGTAAAAACAGATGGTTGCTGGATTGTGATTATCTTCAGTGTTGAAGAACCGCTTAGAAGCAAAGCTGTTTTTTCAATAAACATCCATTGACTTGTCGTCTTTGTTTTCCTTTACAGTTTCTTCTCCATTTCCCACCCCAATTTGCCCATTTTTATAGACTAATTTACATCAAACAGGAACCAGAAAAACATGTTGTCCTGTTGTAATTACATTTATAATTGATAAGAGGGGAAATCTTAAACTCATTCTTATTATGGGAAAGTTTTAAGTGTCTTTACCTAGTGAGGTAAAGTGGAGTTGAAGGATTTTTATTGATTTTGGTCTGTGTGACACAGTTTGCAAAGCTGTGCTTCTTCAGTCACACAAACGGCTAATGTGGCACCTTTCTGTAAGGTTATGTGTGAAGGTACAAACCATGTTTTCTCAAATACAGAAAACACAAAAAAGTACAGATGTGGGCATGAAAAAGTTCCCCTTTCTGACGACTGCCAGCCACTTGTCTGCCAGTGGCGGAGCCAGACTTTTATTGTTGGAAGGGAGGGAGGGGGGGGAGGCAAGGCTATCTCTGGGGGGTCCACTATAAGAATGACAAGTAACACAGTAACAGTACTTTCAATCATATTCGTGATGGGCACCGATTAAAATTTTCATTCGTGCTTAATTTTATGTTTGATGCTCGGTGTTTGTCTCCTTTAAAAGTGCTGCTGTATGAAGAAAATGCTGCAGCCGTTGGTTTACCAGTTACAAACTAACAAGACAGAAATCTGGGACTAGTCCTGGACTCAGACCTGAATTTCAGCATCATTTTAAAGGACTGATGTCTCAGCAGGACTAAGAAAAACAGTTGTGGGTCCGCTTGTGCTGTTCTGGGTCGCTCCTTGCAGTTCTGAGTCCACTCTGTGTGTCAGCATTGCAGGATTTTAGCTGAACCAGTGGACTTGAGGCTGGAGACAGACTGTAGGCAGCTGGCTAAAGTTCTACTTTGGTTCTAGTTTGTAAAATGTGATTTCCCCAAATTCCTCAGCGTTATCCCACTTTTCTGAACTGGCTGATGATCCCAGCACTCAAACCAGTTCCAATATAGCTGTTCTGGAGCATCTTCCATGTTTTCCACAGCTTAGATTATACATGTAACTCAGTGGGCGGACCGCAACTCCGTATCTCACTCTCGTCACATCATGGCGTCTCGGTTCGCTACTGAAAAGCTATTAGCATTTAGCCGAGCCTCATAAACATCAGATATTTACGTAAATACACGTCTGATTAACTTCTAACTGCACAGAACTACTTATTTTGTCTTGGTGTGATGTTGTATGGTAAAGTTACTTAAAGTTAAGGTCGTGTCATCAGGACTTTAACCCTTGTATTGTGTTCAAAGACGTCGTCTTTAGTGTTGGCGTTTCATATTTGACCCGGAATCTAGCTTTACCTAAAATACTCAAAAAACAATAGATATAATCCATTATTGTTTTTAACCTCATAGCTAGCTCAGAATGTCTTCATGTCCACCTAAATATTGGTTTAAATGTGAATTTTTTTGGCCACATAGGCCTTTTATCTTATAAACACCACTCGTTTTGGACTGAAAAACTGTTCAAATTGACTCATTGTATTTCCTTTGGGGGTGACAATAGTTCAGATTATAATCTGAGTCTACTAGAATATTATTAGAGTACAACTACCCCAAAAAGAGTTTGTTTCTTTTACTTAACGCAAAATCATTAACGATTGTGACATATGTAGTGTTAAGGGTCAAAAATTACCCATATAGATTTCTTTTGGGGAAAAAGGCAAAAAGTAATTTCCTTTGATAAAACCAACTTCATCTTACTCAGAATAGGAAGTTCAAATCGACAATCAACAGTTAATTGACGATTGTAAAACAATATTTTGTCTGTGAGTGTTAACATGCATGAATCACAGTATTTGATCATACGTGGTGATAGCTGATGAATGACGGTTGCTCCACACATTTGTTCCAAACAATCTCGATGAGGGCAAGTTTGGCATTTAATTTTATCTCCCGACTGTAAACGCAGATTATTTTTGACAGCACATGAATGTCTGAAGTGACATACCATGAAAAAATAGAGTATCTTGACTAACTGTCCTATAAGCTGGCATTAGCCATAATACCAGGTGTGCACACCCAAGAAGCAGCAGTCTAATGTATCATGCAGTTGTGTTTTTTCAATCTTTCTGTTGTCAAACAGTCCTCCTTTCCATGTTGGTCATCTCCAGCAGGATTTTCTCAAGAAGTAGTGGTCAGTTGTCTCTATTTCTTGGGTGTCTGATGCAGCATTTTCAGCAGGTTAGGATTAGGGGTCATTCTCTAATGGTGCTCTGCATTGAGTGTTAAAAGAGCTGAATGACCATACAAAAGCACATTTGTGGACATCTGTATCATCTTGGTCACTCTATCCATCAGATAAACCTTTTTTTCAGGAGGGAACATCACATAATTCTCAGACACATCTTCTCCAGTTTTGCTATTTTTTGTCCTCAACATCATTTTCATGATCAGTGATCAGGCAAATACCCTCAAAGATGGCTAAAGTTGAACTGATGTTGGCTGATGCTGCTGCAGAGGGAAACTGATCACTTCTTACTCAGAATCTATCAATATTCAGCAGAAAATCTCTGTTTATATGGAAGATGGATGAAATTATGTGCGTGTGTACATGCGTGTATGTCGGTGTATGTGCAATGAGGCAAAGTGAGTCATATTTGATCCATGGAGCAACCCACAGCTTTTAATTTGCATGCAACAGCCAATATTTTCTGCCGGGTCAAATTTGACCCAGAGCACCACAAATGTCATTATTTGCTTAGAGACCCTGAGAATCAACCAGAATTTTTTTATGTTTTTTGTTGCGTGAAAATAGTTGTTCCTGAGGATATCATGGAATCTTGTTCCAATAAAAAAAAGAGCCAAATGGCACATTTTACACACCCAAAGTTGAAAATGGGTCAAAAATGATCCGAACACAATATACGGGTTAAAAAGGTTTAGGACCTATATGACATTGAACAAAGTACTTATGCAATTAGACAACAAAGATCCGCATTTATAAAGCGATGGAGCCTTGTAATGAGTTTGTTAACACAATAACAAATGCACCTTTGTCCAATATGTTATTACTAATTTGTTATGCATATTCCTCTTTTTTTTATTTTTTGCTCTTCTTCCTTTGCTTTTTTCTTTACTTTTCTCTGTACCTGTATGTATTTTATGTGAAAATCTGTGGTGAAATGGATATCAACCAGATGAAAATGTGTATAAGCATGAAGAAAAAAATGTAAAACAATATTGTATGTACAGAATGGAATGTTTTGGTTAGATAAAATATGAGTTTTAAAAAGTACATGTTTCGCATGTTTTATCTGACTTGGTTCACATTTCTTCACCCTGGACAGGTTTTCCATTTACAATAAGAGAGCTGAAAAAATCATTGCAACTCACTAAAGTCATGAATCAATCAATTTGACTCCTTCAGAAGATATTATGTTGAGTTGCCCCTCGGTGTACATCCAGTATACTGGCAGAAATGGGGCAGCCTCTATATAAGACATTTTCTGCAGCAGAACCAATACTTCAAATAGTATGAACGAGCAAACAAGTACCATTTTGCTGTGAGTCCATGTTTAGCTTTCTGTTAGTTATCAGGGTGTTCTACACACTTTTCTGGGCTGCGCATTCATGATGCGCGCTTCTGTAGTACGGCTGAGAAGAGCAGCCCGATACAACAACAAAAACACGATTTGTGAAACTCTGGACTCACAGGACAGTAGTACTTATTTTTTCGTTCATTCTACTTAAAGCATTGAAATCAAGGAGTTTTGCTGCAGATAATGTCTTACATAGTGACTGCCCCGTCTCTGCCATTTCACTGGATGTGCACCGAAGGATGGCTCAACGTAATATCTTCCCAAGGAGTCAAAGTTACACAGAAACTTTACAGTGAGTAAATGTACGTATAAACTCATAAAAAATAAGGTCCATGTTGAAAAAAAAGAAAGTTATCCTTTAAGTCTCACAAATACACAATTTTTTGTGACGCTAAACTGAAAGCAGATTAAATGGATTGTGTTTTGGAGTTGTCTCTGACCAGAATTAAAATCATCCACTTGAATGTTACTGAAATAATTCTGGATAAGGTTCCTCATCTGCAAGGATCCATGAGTCATAGCTGTGCTCTGACTTTAGTTCACTGTCTTGCTTATGTCTTGGCAACACATGAAGATCGATTGTACAGTTGCTGCAGTGTCTCTGCAAATCAGATCCATCCTCTGACATGATTGACCAGGAGGGTTTCTTTCCTCTGAGAAATGTTGATCGTATTGACATCAGTTATCCACCAAGGTCGGGGCCCTGGTACGAGGCCATGGCCCTGACTGACTTCATTTTTAAAAAGGAAAGTGCTTTTCTCTTTGGCAGTTGTATTTTCAGTGTGTAGGCATTGTGTTCCTCAGAGTGGAACTTCCTCATTTATGCTTTTTAGATCTAATATGACAGATTTCAAAGTCATGGGCTATTTTTCCATTTGTTTGTAGCTGCATGCACATTTAGGTTTACGTTTGTAAAACCAAAACATAAAGGAGAAAACTGAATGTTTACACTTGAAAAGGTTTAAAATTCAGCCCAATGTGCAACCTGTTTAACTCCTTCAGCCCTTCTGTGTTTGTCATTTGCTACTTATCTAATCAGAGCTGGCCTCCAGGCAGACCTTTTCTTTTTTTTTTTTTTCAAAGCAATGGACTCTCAAACAGGCTCTTTATGTTGCTATGTATATAGCTGTAACCTTTTAACTTCACACACTGCATTTCCATTTATAGCTATAGAATCTTCCTTTGCTGCAGGTCAAGATGCTCAGCGGCTCAAAACGCTGATAAAGTGACTTCAACAAGAACCCACATGGTTGTAATCATGGACCTGCTTCAAGTACATATTGGTGGCAAGAGGGAAATTATGAATATTCACTGGAAAACGACTCTTAAGGTGCATGAAAGACGCACAAATCTTCCTGACAGCCTGCAGTTGACTTTATGACAGAATAAAATGTCTATGAGCTCCTATCAATCGGACTGTGTAACTGGATGTAAACATGTCAGCTGAAAAGCAAGCTGCCTCTCCTCTCCGCTTCTTCTCAAAGATTTAAAATAAATCATGTGCTGTTATGCAATGCAAGAGCCAGCATACATAACGCGTGTCTGAGAGGTTGCGTGGCATGTAGCTGGAGTTTATAACTTGTCCGCAGGATCTTATCTCAGCAGGGGTAACATTGCTTCTGCATTGCGTGTGTGCATGTGTGTTTGGAGGTCACTCATAAAATAAAAGGCGATCTGTAAAGGGGTTAGGAGAGCATTGATGTGCTGCTATTACAGCCAGATGAGGGCTGAAGATCAAGACTTATTACATTGTAAACGATGGAGTGCAACAGCCGGTTGTAGATTTCTACAACTGTGAGAGTGCTTCCACTTGTCATTAGCCGGGATATGATTACACTGAAGGATAAAATGAAGTCAGGGGCGGAGCTAAAGGGTGGCCAGAGTGGCATTGGCCACCCCAGGTGCCGCCTCAGGTGATTGATGGGTCCCAGGAGGAGGACAAAACACTACAGTCTGAAATGGATCACCAGTATCACTACCAGTTTGAAATAAATGTGAAAGCATTTGCCTCATTAGTTATCTTTTCACAGTATCAACATTTTTCTCTTTCTGTTTTTCCTTGGAAGAAAGAATTTTAACCCTTTCTTTACTAACAAAACCTTAAAGTATTCTCTTATATTGCATATTCATTTTGCTCCTTTACAGTTTGGGAGATGAAAAATTTCAGCGCTTAAATATACTGCCTGGCCAAAAAAAAAAAGTTGCCACCTGGATTTAACTAAGCAAACTAAGCCACCTATTGGATAATTACTGCATGGGCGATTATCTTTAAGCTGGTGTTGTACTTACTGTACGTATCAAAAGGGAGCCTTATATTCATAAAGCTTCCTCCAAGGAAACATAAATAAACGGCATCCTTATGAGCTTTTAAACATTAACTGGCAATACAACAGAAGGCTGAGCTGCTACTGTTCGTCTGTAAAACTGGAAAAGTAACTTAAAAACTGCAATAAACCCATTAAAACCCACATTGACGTAAAGCTTCCTCCATCAATGTCACGTCCGGTTTCTGCAAACAGCGTCACAGTCTGGTCAGATGTGCTGAAATGCAGCGATGTTTCCTAATAACTCATTTATGCAGGTGTGCTTGTTTCTGTAACATAGATAGATAGATCATTATGAAGAACATTTTGGTCTAAAAAACATGGCAAAAATTGTCAAAATCATGTCATCAGTACTTTAAATTGGTAGCTATCACCATCAATGCATTTTAAAGGGAATTTGGGGGCCAAAGTTATGCAGTCACAAGTGACCAGTGAAAGGAACAAAGAAGAGAACAGGTTGATCATTTTTTTCTGAGAATGCGCATCATTGTGACTTCCTACGTGGTTGCCATTGGTGTTGAAACTGATGTCAGAACTCAGACTGAAGTCTAAACTCTGCCCTCTAGTGGATGTTTTCCTGGAAAACATAAAGCACGCGAGGAGACTATAGCGGTATCTCCAACTGCGCACTTGCCCGAGTGCACTGGAATTCAGTGCATAGTGTGTACTTCGTCTGTAGTGCACATTATTGTCGCTAAACGCTTACCTGAATAGAGCACTGCACTGAAAGGAAGTGACAGACTAGAACTGCTCGCTAACATGAGCTAACTCTATTTAGCTGGTATAAGCCTCAAACACATGACCAGATCATAACTGTCATCAGGGAGTGAACAGCTTGGTAGCCACAATATACATTAGTAATTATGTCTGAATGATTTCATTAACGTTACTTACATCAGTACAATACACCCTCCACTGCAGCAGGGGTCGCCACCACTTTGTTAACCAACATTAATCAGCTCTGAAAACAGTTTGAAAGTCCCGCCTCTTCTGCTACGTCAGCAAGATGGCGTCCGCTTAGTGAGAGTTGTGTGCTTCGTTTTGCAGCATCCGGGTATTTTCAGAGAACTGAGTTTTCATTGAAACCACATTTTCACTCAAAGGTAGTGTACTGCATAGTGCAAGTGTGCAGATTGAGACAGACCCTATGTGGGCAGTGAAGTTTGACTATGGTTGAAATGGAAGTACGTATTCATGTATGTTAAGGGAGCACAAATGAGCCGTAAAGTGTCATCTTCTTGTATTTCCCTAATTTAAAAACCTGATGATGAGAGCAGATAATATTTCTAATATGAGCTGATAGTTTCATCTCAAAACCGATACAGGATGTACTTTCTGTCTCACAAGGGTATGCATATATGTATGTGTAGAAATGTATTAGTGTATACTTTTTCAGATACTAAAAATGTGATGAAAGCTGATATTCAAATACCTGTTTTGAAAATCAAATAAGCTAACTGTAGCTAACTGTGGAAGTGTCATTTGACTGTGTTAAATCTTCTTTTAGATGCACCTGTAAATGTTCATGACAGCGTGTGAGTTGTGTGTGTATTTGCAACGACATGTGTGCACGACTTCTTTCACCATGTGATGTTACATGAGTGCGCAGCATTCATGATGCATCTGCTGAACAGCAGTGACTTCTGACCAGAAAAAGAAGTTCTTCAATACACTGGACAGAGAGGAGGAGGAGGGTGAATGATATGATGAGGAATGAATGAACGCACATCAGTTCAAACTCAAGATAAATGCATAACAAAGGAAAAGAGAACAAATCAACTGAAGGACGACCAGACCACCGAGGGGATGGACAATAGTAGCTTATCTGAAATGAATGTTTTACATCAGTGATCGTATTGACAATATGGGTCCTAACTGTTTACCTTCAATGCAGATACGAAGGTAAAGATATGGAAATGAGGGTGAATATGCAAGTGATTGTGTATTAGAAGCACGTGTGTGGGCTTCTCCTCTGTCTGCCTTCCACATGCTGGGGTTACATCATGTGTAATATCAGTCTGCGATACGATACCATATGAATAATGACTTCACTTATAGGAAGCGTTTCTGCCTACTTGTGAGTGTACGGGGTTAAGTTGATGATAAAGCACCATCTGGCCGATCCAATTTAGCATTCTTAGAGCTGGAAGAGAAATAGAGGCCAAGTGCCAGCAAAAGGCCCTTTCTTTTCTCAAAAACTTTCCAAACCTAGCAAGATCCAAGCCATCTACACGGTTTGTTTCCACTACGATGGGGCAGAAATGTGATGTTACTTCGGCTCAGCATTGATTACTTTTTTGGTTTGACTAAACAAAGTGCTGATTAACAGGGTTGAACAGTCTGAACTCTCCACAACAAGCTTTCTTGTTATTTCAGGAAGTAGTCCGGGGACAGTTCTCCAGACTTATTGAAAGTCTTTTTTAAAGCTCTTCTCTGGACGTTGGCCGCCTTTTGTTCGGTTCTCCGTGAAGGTGATCCTGCTTCATGAAAGGAGACATGTTATGCAAAAATCACTTTTCTGAATGTTTTCATTGTTTTCTGTGGTGTTCTCGTTGATCTACTTCCTGCATCATGGACCTGCAGACACAGAGCTGGACGCGGAAGGACAGATTCTTCCAGAAAGCTCCAGCAGCAGCTGACAGAACTTCTGTGGGCCTGGAATAATGTTGAATAGCAAATGATGACACATATTTCTATCACTACCATCTCCCTCTATCCTCCCAGCTGCTTGGATAAAATGTGAAAAGGAAAAAGTATTTCAAGATGGAAGATAATTGTCTGTAATTGACGACATTAAAAATGTCTTTATATAACAAAGTTCTGTTTCTTATCTTGTTCATCCTTTAAAAGAAAACTTTGGTCCAAGTGTTGAGCCGTTTGTTCTCTCACTGTCAGAAATGAACTGCTTAACAAGATAAATTTCTTAACTAAAACAGGGAGTTATGAGATATTCTGTTAAAGACCTGCAACGCAACTTTAACAGTTTTCTCAGTCCTCTATCGATGGCTAAGCTAGCATCCATCTTCATCGTACCTGTACTGTGATTCCTTCCAGCCAGTGAAAAACAGCCTTATCTTGACTCTTGTTCTGTCCCTTCCTCTCTTTCTTTTCCTCTCTTTCTCCGGTAATGTTTTCTTGCATTTCTTTGCTGAATCCGACATGATGCGCATTCAGAGCATCTGCTGTGTTCATATCTGTTTCGTATCCGTTTGCTAATAAGTACGCTGTGTGCAACCAATAGTCCGCTGCAACGTCACAGCCACGTCCTGAATGGAAAACCTACTGCCGTTAGACTATCTGTGTAGCTGTTTGCTCTCAAAATGCATCAAAAAGAAAAAAAAAAACAACAGATGTGGATCAAGTCATGGAGTTGTTGGCGTTTGCAGTGTGGGATGTTTAAGAGCGCAGAAGGAGTTGTTTACTAGCAGGCTAACAAGCTATCCACTCAGCTGTTATCGGTTATCTTCGCTTGTAAACCATCTTTGCACTCGCTCTGGAGGCGTGGTTTGGGGGGGTGTATCTTTGAAAATATAACTTGCTCAAACCGTTTTTCTAGGATCCCCTACCCTGCCTTTAATGTCAAGTCGATAGGAACGTTCGCAATGTTGACGAAATTACATCTAGCGATTTTGCTACATTTTTTTTTTAAACCAAGGTCGATTTTCTTAATATTCTCATCTGACAGATGCACATTACACCAATCAGAGAAGGCACTCTGGCAGTCACAGAGCTGGTCACGAGCTGCAATCGAGACTGAAAGAAAAACGAGAGAAGTGTCACTTGGTTGCTGCTGCTGTATCATCATGGTAGACTGCGTAATCATCTTCGTGTCACAGAACTCTTGTTTGGCAAACGAGGGAAAAAAATCACGGCCGCAACAGCTGTGTTTCACCTACAATTTGTAGCCATTTGAAGTTATTACAGGTGTTATATTAAAAATCCGCATTTGGCATCTCCAAGGTGAGATCAGCTGCTTTTCAGCATCCAGAAGTTTACCTTGCAACCGCCTCTCCCCCCATCGCTGCGCTCTTCATGTGGTCATGTTTTTCTGGAATAACAAAAGCAAGATCATTCTTGTATCTTCGTAATTTTGTGTTGGATTAGGTGCGTATAGACAAAGACATAGATATTTTTCCTCCAAATTATTCTCAATTTCATGCCATTTATTCACACTTGTCCCGGTGTGAAAAGGCCTTAAACCTGAAGGGCTGTTTTTGGAGGATCACAGAGAAGCTGCTGCTCTCCCAGAGCCTATCTGACCAAAGAAGGGCTCTTACATGTCATTCAAATATCACAGAATTATTTCGGTTTGGGAATAAAATGCATATGTCCCCTTTAATGTTGCAGTTGAGGCCCTGAGTCATCTCTCTATAAAGCCTGTTGTCACTGATTTCCAGTCCAGTTCTTGTCATGTGGGATACTTTGAGAAGGGTCTATCTGCGGCTCGCAAGACAGGGGCGTGTCGTAGTGTGACGTTACTCGACGACACGCCCACCAGGCCAATGAGAGCACGGTAAAATCTAGCCCTACCCCTGACCCTTCCCCTAAACCTAACCAGACCCACCCACAATGTGACACGCCCACAATGTGACACGCCCACACTATGACACGCCCACTGGGATGCAAGCCGCAGATAGATACACTTGGATACTTTGGCCTTTTCTCCTTGTTTTCACTTCCTTATGAGCAGCTTCTTGACAGCCATCCTTCTCAATAAGGCTTCAGTGATTGGACTTCAGTTAAAAGTCCAACTACAGCTCAAGTCCTGTATCAGGTGTATCCCTAAATCTTAAATGCACCCCTTTCAGATATTGTTAATCTGCAGGCTGCAGCAGAGCTTAGGTCTGACACTTCTTTTATCCTCCATTCATCCGATATCTTGGAGTTTGTTAAGGACCGTCTGCACACCACACTAAGATACCAGTTTTAAATAAACAGCCTTTTAGCAATGCTTCTAAAAATAATGAAAACGCTGCCTAAACTGCCTATAGACAAAGTCTGAAATTAGATCTGTTGATTTAGGTGTCTGAAATGTCGAGGTTAAGGGATTGGACTAAAAGACCAGTCAGTGTTTTGAAAAAATCTTTGAAAGACCTTCAGAAAGCCTGTTGTTCAAGAAAGCTTTTACTCTTACACAGTCCTATATATTTAATGGATTTATAAATGAATTACAATGAATTAATTTATCTTTGACCGTGGAGGGTGCCACATGCACATTCAAGAAGGTTACCCTCCACAAAAAAGAGAAAGTTTGACCAAAATGCTTGTGTAGACTCAGTGGAATATTGAATGAGAACAGTTGGTTCATTACAGAATAAATATTTAAAAGCTATGTTATCCACTACAGCTGCACAGCATTAAAGTCAGCTATATTCATAACTCTGAACTGCTTTCAGAATTTATTTTTTTGTAAATGAAGTCATTTCTACGGAAAGTTGATACTGAAAGGTTTAAATTGTTGCCTTAAACTTCACCAGCAAGTTATAAACAATTCTAAAACAAAAATTTACTTCAGCCTCAAGTTTTCACTCCAAACATTGTTTGAATGACTGATACACAGATATGCGTACACTAAGGCAATGCAAGTTTATTTGTTTAGCACATTTTATATACAAGACAACTCAAAGTGCTTTGCATTAAACATTAAAACAGAAGAAAAGAAACTTTAACAAGAAATAAAATCAATTAAGTGAAGAAAGATCAAACAAAATAAGATAAAATGCAAGAAATAAAATAGTTAACGACTGTTTCATAAAAGGTGGAAAATTTATAAAATTTAACCTTGATTTAAAACTGGGGGTTTGTTCTACATGTGAGGAGCATAAAAACCGAATGCTGCCTCTCCAAGTTTAGTTCTGACTCTGGGAACAGAAATTTGACCCTGATGACCTGAGGGATCTGGTTGGTTCTTAACAAACCAAGAGATCCTGAATGGATTTTGGCCCTTAAACCATTCAGTGCTTTGTAAACTAACAGCGGAAAGAAGTCACTGTAAAGATGGAGGTCTATGATCCAGGTTCCTGGTCTTTGTGAGAACTGGAGTATATGAGCCAGGTTCCTGGTCTTAGTGAGGAGCAGCATTCTGGAGTAACTGCATCTTCATGATGGACTTTTTAGGGAAACCTGTAAGGACATCATTCCAGTGCCTTCGTCTACTAACGGTAAATGCAGAAATCCTCCATCGTCTAATCCTCCAGTTTTTCTTTAAGTGATAACAAGTTGACTTCACAACTGTCTTCATGTGATGCTGAAATCCAGGTCTGAGTCCAAGACTAGCCCACGATTTCAGGTTTAATCTCTCTTTCTTGGCTAAAACTATTATTTCAGTTTTGTCTTCATTTAAGTGAAGAAAGTTCTGAAACATTCAGTCTTTAATCTGATCAATGCATCTGATCAGTTATTGGATTGAAGTATAGTCTCCTGGTGAAATGGTAATGTAAATTTGTGTGTCATCAGCATAGTTATGGCAACATATTTAGTTGTTTTTTAAATTTGTAGATGTTGAACAGCAGTGGCCCCAAGATGGAGCCTTGGGGGACTCCATGGGTTATTTTTGTTCTCTCAAATTTATACTGTAATTATCTATAGACTAGACTTGTAGTCAAGACTGCCTAAACCAAGACAACAACATCAAGACCAGAGAGTATCAACCAAGACAAAAATCAATACCAAGACTGGTTCAGCTCGAGGCCGAGACCAAAAAAACCCCTTTTTTTTTGCCATTTTGCTTGGATGTTCTACAACATTTTGCTTGTGTTGTAGAACCTAAGCACCATACTGGGTTAGGCTACTTAGTATAAACATGAGATTGTGTTTGGTACTTGATTGGTATTTGAAGGGGGCGTATAATGATTTTTTTTTTTTAAATCAAACAAACAAACCAAAAAAAGAACTGAGCCTGCGTGGATATTATAGGTTACAAATCCCTTCGAGATCATGCAGCCAGTCTGAGACATTGCGAGACAGAGGGACCCGAGACAAGTCCTAGACTGAAGACTGCCGAGGCCACGACAAGACCAAGACCGTGTAAAAGTGGTTTAGAGACTGGTCTCGTTCTGGTTGACTGTGTGAAATGTAGCACTGAGATCCAGAAACACCAGGTCTGTTTGCAACTATCTGCTGCTAAGGTGCTATTAAGCCCTCATGCATTGATTGTGGAATGGCACATGCACAAATGCATGCAAGCGCATTAGTGCAGGTGTAGGTACAGGTATGACATGGTTAGTATCTTCCAGCTACTACTTTTAGAGGACACCTTAGACAGGATTCAAACTCTTTAACTGTGGTTTTAAAATGACTCATCTGTTTAAAGGAAAATATGATGCCGCAAAATAAATAAGCCTGGGCCTCCACAAGGCCAGTCATTGTATAATTAGATTCCTGATCCAGACTGTTCCAGATGACACAGGACATGTACCATGACGTTTTGTTTTCCTGGGCACAGAATAAACTGGGAAGTCTCCAGAGTTTCAGCAGACTGAAATATTAGATATCAACAGCTAATTGTTATTGACTGTCATGACAGTAATTGCTTTTAAAAATGTCAGTGCTTGGCAGCTTTGATGCATGTCAAAGTGACCTCCCTCAGAAGAGTGTTTTTCATGCATCAGCCCACAGATGACATTTTCCTTCTTTCTTATACTTCTGTGTCTGGGATCTTTTTGGGATGCAATGTATGGCCAGATGAGGTGGACATGCCCACCAGTGATGATATATGAGTGTGAGGACAGTCGGCTGGTTGTGAACGTTCACATAAAAATGTTGGAACACTTCCACACAAGGCTATGAGGGTAGAATCTGGCCATCACATGGCTTGACACTTTTTCCCCTTTTGATCCATGTTTGCTACCAATGTTACTACATCCTAAAATGAAAACCTGAAATGATACCGTGCAAGTAAAAACCATCCCCTTCATTACTGGATCTGACTTACTGGCTACATCAAAGTTGCATTAAGCACAAATTCAGAGGGAGCGAGTATGAAAACTGCAGCAAAAGAGGAAAAAGGAAAACCACCTCTATACAGGGTTGGTTTGCTGGTGGCGACATGCATTACCCTGACAATCACAATCAATCCTCCCACATGGATTAGTCAGTTTGTAAAGACACAAACACACATCTAAAATTACAACTGTCAACTTATTGTGTGTTTATAAATATTTCCTGCAAGTCGGGGAGAGACTACAGAGAAAAACCGATTGTTTTGTTCTGTGGTGGCTTTGGACACGTCTGTGGCCCATCGCTCTGCAACTCATTACTCCTCCATTCAAAGTCAAACAGGAAGCTGAGATGAGATGAGAAATCAGCTTTTTTCATCAGAGGCCATTCAGAGGCCTCCCTGTTTGTAAGAAATGACATACTAGACATGTTATCAAATATTCAGTCGGCAAGGGGGGGCAGATCAAAAATGATAGATGGCTATGAATAAATGCTGCAACTGGAGATATCGATCAGCAGTTTTTCTGAGTAAAAGGTGGCAGAAATGATTGTATTTCATTAAATATAATATTAAAAGCCATAATAAATACATTATAAACTAATTATTTACTGTGTTTCTTAAAAAGAAAACAAAGCTCTTTGTTTAAAGAAAACAAAAGCCCTAAGGGTGAGATAAACGTTGGTTTTCATGGCATTTACGTGATCTGCTGAGCTGCTTCTTTTCCAGATATCAGTGCTGTTTGTCAGTTTTATGACTGCAGAAAAGCATCTCTGTTTATTAAATCTTAGACATTTAATTGGGTTCCAAAAGCCATAAAATCACCAGTAAATATACTTCTGAGTTTCTTTCAAATACAATGAAAATAAAGTCTCAGAGTGCGTGACTATGTCAGCAGGATCATTTTTAGTAAAGGCTAATTTATTAAAAAATGTTGCAGTATCTGTAACATTTTTTCAGTGTTTGCCTGATCCATGTATAATTATGAAGTTCTGTGGACTCCACAAGGTTCGCTGAACCCGATAACCCAAGTTATCTCTGCACGATCTGGACGTGATCCTTTCATGTCAGGAATGTTTGGCTTCCTCCTTCTTAATGTGCCCCCATAAAAAGTTCAGGATCTGAGGTCTGGTGGCTTACAGAAAGCCCACGACAGCCAGCTCTTGTTTACCTTGTTTGGCTTTGAGTGGTTCCTCTGTGCTTCGAGGTGTGTGGGGGTCTTGAACTGTAGGAACTTTCTCCTCATGTTTGGCCTGTTGGGCGTTCCGCATCTGTTTTGCTGCTGTAGATTATGTTTTAAGAACTGCTCAATGGCCTTTTAGCTCTGTCTTTAGAAGATTTAGTCCGTAGCGCCACAATTTCAATTTGTTTATATTGGCAAAAAGTTGGTCAACAACAGCAACTCTTAAATCTAGCTTCTTAAGCCTTAAAGAAAACATGACGGGTAAATTACAACTCACTGTCAGCCTTCTCCCCACCAGCTTGCCATTGCATAACTGCAGATAATCTGAATTTATGCGAGGGAAAAAAGCCTGTAAAGGATGCAATTACCCAGGGAGTTACCCGGTCTATCCGGTCTCTGGGACCTCGTGCACGTCTGTAGAACTGTTTGGTGTGATTATACAATGCTTCTCCACAAAGATCCAAACCAATGGACCTACCTAGCCTTCTGAAGGATGGAGTGCTACTTCTTATGGACCAAGAGATAACCTCATGGGTATATAAAAGCTAAATGTGTAAACAGCCTCAGACAGGATTCCCCTCAACTTGCAGATTAGTTCTGTTTATTTTCTATACCTGTTTCATACTGTATGGAGTCACTCACAATCATTTTTCAGATCAATAGTCAATCACAACTTTACATGCTTTTTCTGAACAGTGGGAGACAGTCATTTACGCTCAGGGAGAACCAAAGATTGTGAAAAATATGGATGTAGTATCCGGTCACGTCTGAATAGGGGAAAGTGAAGCCAGTTGGGCGTGTCCCACCGTAACTATTTTGCCGTGTCACGTGTGTCATCACTTTTGGAAAATATTAAAATGGGCAAAGCGCAGCCTCAGGGCCAATAATTGACAACCAACGTACTCTGGGCTAAATGCAAACCAAGCTAACTCGAAACTAACAGGAGCTAATGAAGATTACCCTCCTGAGTGGCGGAGGACATAGGAAAGGCATGTTTGGACTTCATGTTAGCTGGCTAAAAAACACCATTTTGCTACTCTGCTGCAGACTTGAGACCTTACCAAGAGCAAACAAGGAGCTAACAAGCAGCCACCAGCCGGCAGGCCAGCGTCCAGTTTGCCACATGTCAATGAAAAGGATACGCCCATAATTATGTGTAATTTCAAGATTAAATAACATCTAAACTGATGAATTATAAAAGAAAATTCACCCCCCTCACAGTTGACATGAAGGTAAACTTGACCTAATAAACCTAAAATGATTTTTTGAACCAGGCTGTAAACATGTTTATTTCTGCTGTGAAGTTGGCCTTTTTAACATGGGAGTTTATGAGGATTTGCTCTGTTTTGCAGCTCCTAGCGGATGAAGAAAGAACTACAATCATTAAACTAAACTTCCGGGCTTCACACTTTTCCAGTGGAGTTTGCCCCTTGGGGACAACACAACATCCACATTGAACTGCTCCAGCCAAGACTGGTGCAGGAACATTCTTACTGAGAGGAACCACTGACGCAGAGATCATTGTTCAGATTTTTTATTTTTTATCCGTAATAACAGCAGAAGAACAAACTGGTCTCACCATTTTCAGAGCCAATCAACGAAAACAGAACTCACCATCTTGCTCACATTCTAACTACAGTTATCATGTTTTATTTCTAACCAGGGGGTGGCTACTTTATCAATTATAACCACATTTTTGCTGTTATTTAGCTGAAGTTAGTGGTTAATCCTTCAATTCAATAACTAATACCATACAACCATAAATAAATTCAAGACATTAAAGGCAGGGTGGATGGTGTTTTCTAGGAGTATTTTTTGATATATTGCTTAAAATCTACACACCCCGACTGTAGCCAATTAGTTAAGGGCAGAGTAGGGGATCCTGGAAAAAAGGTTTGATCAAGCTACATTTTAAAAAATACACCCACTTGAAACCACGCCTCCAGAGCACAGGAAAGTGTGCACCGATGGTTGTCGACAAAGATAATCGAGAACAGCCAAGTGGCTAGCTTGTTAGCTTCCCAGCAAACAGCAGAGGAACCATGTTTCCTAAAAGTGATCATTTCCTCACCTCCAACTTCTTCTGTACAGATGCAGGCATGAAAAAGTTCCCCTTTCTGCCGACTGCCAGCCACTTACCAGCGACTTGTCTGCTAATTCAACTGCACAGAGAAATGCCCACGTTCCCATGGGGAATGATCGCAGAGGTTAAATGAATGCCCGGAACAAGGCCGTTTCCACACGCCAAGTTTGGACACTGTGCGTGATGACATATTCGTGGGAGAAATCGTTCAGCCAGTGATAGTGCACTATTACCGCACCAGTTCTAACTCGTATACGTTTATTATGTCAATCCAAAATTTTAATTGGACGATTTTGGCTTGGGGCCACAATTACCATGCCCCAAAACTGTCTACTGAGAGCAATTTGGGCATGCGCAGTGTGACTTCAGTGGTTAATAGCTTTAACATTATGCTGATGGGCCGGCCCCATTCTTAGAGAAAGATACTAATCTTGTCAGCATTCTGAGGCTTTGAATTATGCATATAATTTTTTGACAGAATTGTTTCGGTAACATAATCAGTCTTGATTTAGAATTGATAGTCTTGATTTACAAAAAAAAAAAAAAATCAGTGTTAGATAAAAACCAAGACTTATCCTCTTATTTTAAGCCAGCTAGTGCTCCACAGCGACATCTGGGGGGCCAAGCCCTACTGGTCCTGAATGCAAACACGTCACTGCTGTCCAGTCATATACAGTCTATGGTAACGTCTTTGTTTTGCTGTGGAAAAGACAGAAGTCATAATTTGTACTGTCACAGATGAAAATGTTTTAAAAAGAATCATTTTCCTTGTTGTCAGCACTTTCCTGGTTAAATTAATGTTCATCCAACCACGTTTTACCTCTGATGACTAAATTGTTCAGTTTGTCGGTAGACTGTCGACTACTGTAGGTTTTTTTCCCCTCTTTTATTGTGCAAAACAGGTGATAAAGTACCCTACAGGGCGTGTAAACAGAAAGACAAAGGGAGGAGACATCAGAAACAAAAACAAACAAACAAAAAGAAAGAAGTGAAAGAACATGATTGGTCAGGAGATAATGTAATGTGGATAAATACAATTTGGGTTGGTTAGAAAGAGAAGTAGTACATGTACACGTATGCGTTCACAGATGCATACGCACACACACCTACACAGATACATACATAGTCATCCCCAAAATTATTCATACCCTCCCCTTAAAGCAGTGGTCCTCGAACTGGGGGGCTCAGGACTTTGTCAGGGGGGGCCCTGCCAGGCCTATAGTTTTTGTACTTCTAACCAAAAATGGGCTTATTCTTTAAAGTACTAATGAACAAATGATGATGACTCAAAAGGCATTGCCTTTGAAAATAATAATAAAACAAAGAAACTGTCCCGGACCAATTAGAGCACCTCGCTCATGAACGGTGGACCAACATACCTGACAACAGGTGCAGACGTCTTTTTGAACATTAGAGAAAACACCTGGTTGCAGTGATTGTCTCAAAGTGTTACAACCAAATTTTAGCTTTGAAGACCCATCATGCTTGTATACTTGTTTTGTTTGTCTGTTTTTGGTTTTTGTTTGATTGTTTGTTGTTTTTTTTGTTGGGTTTTTGTTTGTTTTTTGTTTGTTTTTGGTTTTGTTTTGTTTTTTGTTTTGTTTTTTTTTGGGGGGGGGGGGGGGGGGTTGTGTTGGTTTTTAATATTTCTTTTGAACCAAAATTTACAATCAATGTCATGATTTTCATGTAAAAAATTATTTATTATCACTTTTGTCAATTTCAACTTATTTCACTGACAGCTGATTTTTTTGTCTTTAATGGGAGGGTATAAATAATTTTGAGGACGACTGTATATGCATACAGTACATACATGCATATACAAACATACGGTAAACAAGTAAATAAATAGATAAATACTAATAAATGAACTAAGGACAGTGATAATGACAATTGTTAAAAAAGTGTGTTGGCAGGGGGGCAACATAAACCAGCAGGACAGGAAAAAATATAGATATACATATGAGTAAAAAGCCACCTAAAAATTAATAATAGCAAATAAATCAATAAGGACAGGCTGAGCTTATTAGGGATAATTGGAGGCAGCTGTATGGGGTTGGGTGGATGCCACAGAGGCCAAAGTGCACCAGGGGTTATAAATTAGAACGTGCACTGTATGTGTGTTGAATTAGGTGCCTTAAATTAAGCATGGCACTGTATCATAAGCAGGTAAATCTTCTAGGTTTAATACCCAAACTCTTGGAGCCATGCATGCAGACACCTCTATGCAAACCCTGCATGTTCCTGCATTCTGTGCGTACCTGTGTGTTCGGTATGTGGTGCTGTTATTCTCCTCTGCATATACACCCCTCTGTTTCAATCTTGAATCTCCGGTTTAAGCTCATCCACTGTGAAAAGCTGCTATGTGTTAATCCACCCCAGGATAAGATATTGTTCTCCCCTCTGAGAAGCTGTTTAGATACAAACTCATCCTCTGACACCAGGAGCAGGCCGTCTTCTTTTGACAGTTTATCTGATTGAGGTTTTACCTTCTTTATTTTTAAATGGCTTTTCTGTCTGTTGTTGTATTAAGCTTGATGTATTGATCTTCTGGTGTGCTGTCTTTCTGTCTCCCCGATCATGCTGTGTGTAAAGCTGATTCAGTTTCCACAAATTGTTTTTGCTCTGCCATGCACTGCCTCCTCAGAAAGCTTCAGTTTAGCTCTGATTTAACCTGTGGAGCTGCTCTGGATTCGGAAAAACAATTTAACTTCTGACACACTCACTTAGGTCCAACGCCACGCTTCCTACTAGTATGTTATATAGAGCGAGCCCCGGTTTGCAGGATGTGAGGCACTTTATCCCTGCAGGTTATTTACTTTGAACAACTGTGCAACAAGTTATTTAAAGACCCACATCCTAACTTTTCACCCTTAAAAATAGTGTTTCTGACTTGTTTTGATGGCACACCAACATTCATTATGCACTTTTCTTGATCCATCACTGCTCAGCGGCTTCCTGAGCCTGAAAGACCACACTATGCAACTTTTTCCGTCCAGGCGAGGCGTGACGTAGCCGAGTATTGGTTGCGCTCCATGGCACATGCTAGGAAATGAAAATAAACACATTGGGTGTTTTGAAAGCACATTGTGGCAGATTTGGCAAAGAAACACAAAAACAAACTATCAGAGGAAGAGCGGGAAAGAAAGAGAGGAAGGGACAGAACCAGAGATAAGACAAGAGTCAAGATAAGACTGACTTTTCCTGGCTGGAGTGAGCTCGCAGTTCAGGTAGGATGAAGATGGAGGCCAGTTTAACTGTTGATAGGGAGCGCGTCACTGAGGAAATTGCAAAATGTTCTGTAGTGCGCCTAAAATGGGCTCTACGGACAAATCCACCACTTCCTGAACTTGAGGCAGCTCCTTTGTTTCTTGTCTTTCAGTACTGGACAAATTCAGGTGTGCCTGACCTCAGTAACCACGACGACAAAGGCCAGACACACCTGGATTAATCAGTTTGTCCAGTAATGAATGACAGGAAACGAAGGAGCTATATGTGCATTTACTCACCGGTAAAGTTTCTGCATCACTTTGACTCCTTTGGAAGATATTACGTTAAGACGCCCTTCGGTGAACGTCCATTATCATGGCAGAGACGGGGCAGCCACTATATTAGACATTATCTGCATCAATGCTTTAAGTAGAATGAACAAACAAACGAGTACTATTGTCCTGTGAGTTCAGAGTTTCGCAAATTCTGTTTTTGTTGTTGTTTGGGTAGCGAGCTGCTCTTCTCAGCTGTACTATGTAAGCACGCATCATAAACGTGCAGCCCCAAAAAGTGTGTAGGACACCCTGATAACTAACAGAAAGCTAAATCTGGACTCACAGGACAATAGTACTCGTTCGTTCGTTCATTCTACTTAAAAGTATTGACGAAAATCAAGGAGTTTTGCTGCAGATAATGTCTTAATAGTGGCTGCCCCGTATCTCCCATTTTACTGGAGGAACACTGAAGGGCGACTCAGCATAATATCTTCCGAAGGACTCAAAGTGATGCCGAAACTTTACCAGTGAGTAAATGCACGTATATATTCCTAGAAGTAAGGTCCAGGTTGAAAAAAAAGAAACTTACACTGCAAAAACTTAAATCTTAGCAAGTATTTTTTTTTTCTCATTTCTAAACAAAATATCTCATCACACTCAAAATAAGACAAAATTGCTTAAATAGAAACATTTCAGTAAGATATTAGATCTTGTTTTAAGACAGTGCATCTCATTTCAAGACATCAAGAAAATTTTGCTTGTCCCATTGGCAGAATTTTTTTGCCTAAAAGGCAGGGTGGATGATGTTTTCCAGGCGCATTTTTTACTATATTGCTTAAAGTCTTCTTCACTTACTGATTGCACCCAATTAATTAAATGTTCTGACACAAAAATTAAAAAAAAAAAATCACCTGTAGAATGTAGAATAAAAGGAAAGACACTGGAAAAACCCCTTCCAATTAAATGAATTTCATTGGATGGAGTGTTGAGCGGCCGTTTTGATTGATTGATTGGATGAATATATCCATCAAACTCGACTGCTGTCTGTCGCGCACCTACCATCCTCGCGCGCGTGTGCGCACGCTCGCAATTCGCCGTGACCATCTCAGTGCAGACGAACCGAGAAAACATGGCCGATGCTGCTCATATCTATGCCGCTGTTTGCTCTTAAAAAGATAAAACGGATGTGGATCAAGTCATGGAGGTGTTTGGTGTTTGCAGTGAGGATGTTTTACGCCGCAGAATAAGTTGGAGGTGAGATAATTATCCCTTTTAGAAAACGTGCTTCCTCTGCTGTTTACTTGTTAGCTAAGCTAGCCACTCAGCTGTTCTCTGTTATCTTCGTCGATGCGTACGCGACCGTTCCTGTGCACTGGAGGCGTGGTTTCGGGGGTGTATTATTTTTCAAATGTTGCTTTTCGAAATTGTTTTTCCAAGATCCCCTACCCTGCCTTTGAGCTAAAAAAAAAAAAAATCCTTTTTTTTTTACTTTTTTAAAGGCAATGCGTCTAATTTCAATAAATCTTATCAAGAAAATTTTGCTTGTCCCATTTTTTTGCTTATTACAAGCAAAAAAAAAAAAAAAAAAAATCTTGAAATAAGATCTTATATCTTACTGAATTGTTTCTCTTCAAGCAATTTTGTGTTATTTTGAGTGTGATGAGATATTTTGTCTAGAAATGAGAAAAATATACTTGCTAAGATTTGAGTTTTTGCAGTGAATCCTTTAAGTTCAGGAAGTAGTGGAGTTGAGCACACAGCCCATAAGGCTCTAAAATCTGACGTGTACAAAATCTAGCATGTTCAGGACCACTAATCCTCAGTTTAACTGCTGATTTAGGATTCAAGGATCTTTGTCATTTTTCTCATTCCAGAGTAGTGTAGCAAAAACAACACTCACCCTCAGCCCTCGCACCTGCCCCTCATTTCCCCCACACCTACCAATTTGCATATAACTGGTCAAAGGTTTGGGATCACTTTAATGGGAAAGTCTACCTCAAATTGATACTTTCACAATATTTATTCAAATAAGAACAAAACAAACAAGACTAAATTATAATTTAGTGAAATAAAATATTGTTTTTGAGTCGTGGTTGACAAGAATAAGTTTTCTAAAAAACAAACCAAACTGTCCCAGACAAATTAGAGCACCTTGCTCATGAACAGTGGACCAACACACCTGTCAACAGGTGCAGACGTGTTATTGAACATTACAGAAATCACTTGATTGCCTCAAAGTGTTGCTCAAAAAAATTTCCATTTAGAATTTGTTTGTTGTACATAAAATGAAGCGACAAATTGTTTTTAATTATTCAAAAACTTTCCAGTTAGTTTTTCTGTGAATTTATGAAAATCTTATTTCTTTATTCATTTCAACACTATTTCACCCTGTGTGTGTGCAGGAAATGCTGAGCTGAGTAGTGCAAGAAAAATAAGACCATTTCCTCATAAAACAATGTCACAAGTTACTTCATAAAGATGGTAAGTTGAGGAGCAGTAACTAAGATGAAGCAAACATGCCTCTGTGCTTTCTACTCTGTAGCACCAAAGAAACATTTACAAAAACACTAAGATCTTTTCTGTATTTGGTATTAGGCAAATGCATAATGGTCAGTGCTGAATAACCTTTTTTTTTTTTTTTTTTTTTTTTTTTTAACATTTTTGAGTATGAGATATAAAACAAGCTTGTTCCCAGATCACATCTTTACCAAGCAACTGGGTGTAGGGAATGCTGGGAACACCAGAAAACCTAACAGTTAAAACAAATAATTTGAAATATGTTTTAAAAAATACAAATAGAATATTATCATATATGCCTTAATGAGATCCATGTACATTTTTTTTACCACTCTGTTAGTTGTTTTCTTAAATTCTGTGACTTTGGGAATCAAATAAACAGATGCATAAGTTAGTCAAACCCAAAAAATTGAACTCAAAATAAAGGAAAAGAAACAGAAAGGAAGACAGACAGAGGGAGACAGAGAGTATTAATGGTCTTTGTTAAAGGACAAATTAGTCCATTTTGAACCTTCAGCACTTCAGTTGGTGGCTCCCATTTATACCATCATGGTTCCACATCAGCCAGTTTGATGGTCACGATGTATGACAGAGTTCCCCCCAGCGCCGAGCTATGTCTTGTTTTTGTTTCGTTAAAGTCTGTGAAAAACTCTGTCTCTGCGTGTCAGTGAGGGAGAACTAGCAGCAGTGTTGCTACCTTAAAGAGCCTCCCAAACTGGTTCAAACCAGTCACCTTTAAAAGAATAAAAAACAGGATAAAGGACCTCTGTGACATGTTTTGCTTTTATGTCAATTAGCTTTGTGTATTTTATATGTTACCAAATATTTCTTGCTTTGCTTTTGGTTTAGGACATCCTCCCCCAAAACTCCTGAACATCACAGGGGGTCTTAGGGCATAGTGATGTCCATTAGTTGGTAGTCCATGAACTCCTCACACACTTTTCCCAGTTCCTGCGGTGCATTGAATCAAGTAGCTCTCAAAATCTAAAAAGAAAATTAAATGTAAAGAAGTGATAAGGATATAGTTGGAGAAAGCAGTTTGCTGCATGTCCATGAGGTAAACTTGTCTGAGCAATGTGTTGAAACCATAGAAAATTACTGAACTCTTGCCCGTCCACAAAGTACGGGACATCTTCCACCCCTCCATCAGTCTTTTGCCGCACACCATCAAATCTTGCACGCTTCAGCAGGGCTTTCATCAGTGGGAGATGACTCATGGAATAGTCCACAGCCATGACCAGGAGCCCCAGTGCTGCCTGATTCTCCAGAGTGGTGATATATAGCCTCTCCAGGTCTGTTAAGTGTAGCTCTGGTGAGGAAACCAACATCCAGTTTTTCTCCTAACACCATGTTGAAAGTTTGCTGCAATCAATTAAGGGACACGTGAAGGTAAAAGAGGGCCCAACCCAGTAACATCAAGGTGCACCTAATAAAATTATCATTGTGTGTATATGTTGTGTTGACCTAGTAGCCTACAGGGGTTTCAAAGTGGTTCCAGTGGCTGTGTAGCTGCAGGCTTTTATTCCAACCAAGCAGTAGCACACCAGACTCCACTCATCTCATCAAGTGAGTCCAGTCCACAGACCGTTTATAGACGGGGACGATCCCTCCGCTACGTCACCTGTTGGTTTCTGAAGAGCTAAAAGTGAAGCCAGTTGGGCGTGTCCCACCATCGGCATCTTGCCGTGTCACGTGTGTCGTCACTCCTGGAAAATACTAAAATGGGAAGGGTCAAGGCCGCTCCGAGCCACGGAGCAAATGATTGACAGCTGACGTACTCTGGGCTAAACGCTAACCGAGCTAACTCGAAACTAAGAGGAGCTAGCAAAGATTAGCCCCCAAAGCTGCGGGGAAAAGCTAAAACATGCTTAGACTTGCTGTTGGCTGACTAAATACCTCCGTTGTTTCTACTCTGCTACAAACTGAGACCTTACTGAGAGCAAACAAAGAGCTAACTAGGAGCCACCACATGTCAATTGAAACACCCTTAATTATGTGTAATTTCTCAAAGTCAAAGAAAGGTTGTTATGTAATTTATTGGGTTTTTTCAGAAATATTTGTTACAGTAAGCAACCAAACTCTACACTTGCAAATAATTTGTGTCAAAAATCAACACTGTCATAATACTAGGCAGGCAGTTAGTGGTTATATTGCAAGAGATTAATCCTGAACAGATGCTTTACGCAGGTCTGTAATGTAAAGAGCCATAACAATGTGGAACACCTTGCCTAGTATAATCACTAATGAATTCAGAAAGAGAGGTTTTAAGAAACTGTTTAGAGACTATGTTAAAAATAACCCAATGAAAATGGAATGAGTGGAATAAGACCGGGCACGAGCACCTCATTGTAAGTTGCCATGCCCGGTCAGCTGTTCTCATGACACGTCACGTCAGAATTCCTTATCAGCTGTCTATATAAGAGACGTCACACCAGGAAGTCCGACAACTTCTGATAAGGGCTGAAGTGACAGCCGAAAGTGTCAAGGTAAGAACAGCTAAAACAATTTGTCTTAAAAAAGGGAAAAAAAGTCAAGATTATCACACTGAAGACAAAATGAACATCCTGAATTAAAAAAAAAAATGGAATGAGTAACTAAGCTTTCAGTGCTCGAACAAGATATCGGTGATTGTTTCTTGAAGACATTGTTATGGAATGTTTCAGTTTACTCTGATATGTATTGTGATATTTATACGAGGTAATGACAATTTTTTCCCCACCTTTTTACTTTCTTTCTTTTGTTGTTGCCTTTTAAAATTATGACAAAGCTTGTATTTGATTTGTAATTTATGTCATGGTTTTACTAGCAGACCCCAGGAAAAGTAGCTACCACCTTGGTGGTCGTTCTCATGTTTCTGTGCCACGTGAATCTTTGTCACCCAGTATTAATGCTCAGAACCTCCAGGTCCCATCTAGATTAGGGATGAAGAGATTCACCGATTTGAATCGGTATTCTGACACAGACGAGTGAGACGCGACTGCAGCGGTAGCTTCAGTGAGCATTGGATACAACTGGTGGCTAATTGCACAACTTATCTTTCTTGGTGTGTCTGAATCGGTAAAAACCCATGGTTACACCGATTATTACGTAGTTTGTCTCCTTGCCACACATATTTCTGGAGGCGCCTTGAACGTACCGTCACTATCTTTTAAGTTTAGTTTTTAAAACATCAGGGCCAGTTGGCGCGAGACAGCAAGTGAAGAGGACATATTTAGCATCTCTGAGGATACACGTCAAAAGTTTGGCGTTACTTGGAAGATGGAAAACTTGACAAGAAATCCGTGGTTTGAAAACAATGTCGAGCTACAATAAAAGACGTCAGTAGCATGACGAACATGGGAAGGCGAGCAGCATGGTGTGCATAGTAGGCTACTGCTCCCCCCACATCTTCCTCAGGTGATTCTACTGATGAACATAAATGTGAGGTGAGCAGAAGCAAAACTGGTGAGAAAATTATCTCATTTTTTTCTTTAACAAAATTGACACTTTCTGACAGCTACGTCTGTCTACACCAGAGTAAACTGCATCAGTTTAAGATGAATTTATTGGTTTGATTAATAGAACACAATCAAAAACATAAATATTAAAAACATCCTTCAGAGGTAAAGAGAAAACTTAAAATAATTGTGATGATGCTTACAGATGGAGACTTCTAAATTATTTTGTGTTGAATAGTTTTGAATCACAGAATTGCATTGAATCCCATTTCATTGCGTAAAGTCAAAATTGTTGTCAAATCACTGGTGAAAAGCATCGTATCGACAGGGGGCTTCACTGTATTATGAATGAATCGTATCGCTGGAATCGTATTGAATCGGCCTCCTTGGTGGGGATTCACATCACCAATTGACCTATGGCTCAGCCACGCCCCCTCCACTCACCCGGACAAACAAACATTCAGTGACAGGCGCTATGTGACATCTCGGGAGATGACAGCTGTCAACACGGACAGCAGACGCGTGATCAGACAGAGAGACCATGACAAGATAAATTAAAAAAACATTTTAAAAAAACCCAAACAAACAAAAAGAAATTGTTCACAAGTCTTAAACTGGGAGTAGAAATCAGCCTATGAAGTCTCTGGAATGTGACTCGTGTCGCTCCCTCAGTTTCTTGCCCAAACTGCTGCACGGCTGCTGCTGTTGTGCCAAAAAGTGATCATCTGACAAAAACTGATCAAACAGCCACGGAAGCGGAGCAGTCTGGCTGAAGCCAGAGGCGTGTCGTTATTGACGTTACTACACGACACCTGTACTACACGACAGCGTCTTATGTACTGTTACCACGTACCAAAACTAGCATGTTTAGCTAGCGTTAGCTAACTTAAACTAACGTTAGGGAAGGTAACTTCATGTTTCTTTCAAGCAAAGTAACAGCATGTGCCTCAAATACGATGTTGCCTTACCTTAGAACAGATGTAGACATCCTTGTTCATTTTATCCACGTTCAGTTGATGTTGTGGTCTGCCGCATAACTTTGGCTTGATGTGACTTGGTAAAAGGCAAAAAATACACCCTGTCACCCAGCCTCTCAGGATACCTAGTGTCGGAGTTGCATGTACCCCATGCACACGTTTGACCATTTTAAACTAAAAAGAACACATAAAAACGAACAAAAACGGACTAACTTCAATGCATTTCAATGGACGTTCAAGCAGAGAATGTCCGAGTGTATGGGATAGTTGTGCGCACTGTGATTGGCTCATCGCGTTTGGGGGCGTGGTTTAGCCATAGGTCAATTGATATATCTATCAGCAGCATACAGCATTTATGTCGGCTGGTCTAATGTTTAACATAATGAATGGAGAAAATGAAAGGATAGAGGTGGCAGAAGAAAGAAAAGTCTTGTAGATTTTCTTTCATCTCTCCAAAATGTTGATTTCCAACCTACAGGGGGTGCCATGGGTCACAAAGTATGCTCATTTTTACTCCCTAGAAGTTGTTAAATTCTAATTGGCAAGTCAACATTTTTACACTCGGCGATGAGTTCGCTCATATTCAAGTTGATTCAATGGCAGAGAAACATGTCCAGAAGACACGCTGTTGTGTCCTGACAGGATAAATAAATCCCCCTCCTCCAGCAGCAGTTATTTAACATTAGAAACAATCTGACATCCTGAATATGCAACCTGAATTGCCGCCATTCATTTGGTATCTACAGTATATATTCATTTATTATTCAAAGTAGGTGGGGAGACCTACATTGACAAGAAATAAAAATGTAAAAAAAATGTTGAAAACAATCTCTTCTGGAGCCAAAGTGTGATTGCCCAATGACTGACTCCTGCATACTTTTGTGTTGGACTCAGCTCAAACCTGAAAGAACTTTTCTGCAGTGTGAGGGTAATTGCTCAGTTATCAGGAGATGTTGAACTGAGCTGCCAACATGGGAGTCTGTCCTAAAAAGCTACAGCTTTGGTCTAATTCCTGATCAGCTAAGAGCCGTTGAGAAAATAATGTGTAGCTTCAGGACTAGAAGCTGCAGGAACAGCATCATTTTTCAAGGCCAACATAAGGTTTGTCTCAGAAATTACAAATGAACTTTGCTCTTCTTACCCTCTTCTTCCTCTTCTATTCCACCCAGACACACCTGCTCTCTCACACACTTCATTTGCCCTCTGTACACTCAATCCCTCCTTTTCACCCACATCTACTCATTTCTCACTGTCACTCGCCTTCACATGCTCTTTCACACACTTGCCCTCTATTTCCACGATTACATCCTCACTTGTCTTCAGTCCACGATCTGTCTTCCTATACCTCACAGGAAGATGTTGGTTTTGGTAAGATGAAATGAAAACAAGGGGCAAAAAGTCCTGCGGCAAAACATTTGGCCCAAGTGTAGTTAAGCAGAAAGGAAAATGTCAACATTTGATGGATTTTTAAGGATCGGAATCTGGACTGGTAAAGCTTCGTGTGTTTCAGCTCCTTTTATCCACAGAGCCCAAGATAGCTCAGTCTGACCCTGCAGTTAAGGAGCTGTTACTGTCTCTGTCTGAGGATGTTTTTCTAATGGAAATTTTAAAAACCATCCAAAGCCTTGAGACAACTGAAAGAGAAAATGTTAGAAAGACAAAGAGCTGGGGGAAATACGAAGCCTTACCCTGCGTACACACTAAACGCGATTTGGGTGTCAAAATCGCGCCTGACGCCCAGAGTTGGACGCTTGGTCACTAAAAAGTCAGACGTTTGATTTCCAGCATCTTGACGCCCTGGTCGCGTGGTGAGGGATGCCCAGCCAAGGCGCACTGGACGTGCCTTGGGAGGAGCCCCTCCTTTTTCTTTTTCCTGTCACCGGTCTGCCAGGAGCTGCGCTAGCAAGGGGCGCTTTCAGCCGTCTGATCCGGCCCAGTTTAACAACCCGCTGTCCCAATGCGGGGCATCATTATCAGCCCAGTAAATCCAATCAGCACAGCAGGTCATCAAACCGCCGTTCAGACACCGGGACCGGACACAGATCACAGTTTACCCTCCTCTGTCTTCAGAGAGAGAGGATTCCCCTGGTTCTTCTTGGTGTTTCTCCGTCCTGTCATAAAAAGTGTGTGTGTGTCATGACATTGAGTCACTCTGATTGGTTGATGCCCCACGTCAAGACGCCAAAGTTCAGATTTTCCAACTCCGGCGTCTGCCGCCCGTGATGCGCATAACGCATTTCAAACGCTCAAAATCTCCAAACTCACCGCGTAAAACTCGTGTAACACGCCTAGACGCGCCGCACCCAACGCGCGCAACGCACCGCAGGTTTTTCGATGCCTCCTCGACGCGCGTCGGCCATTGACTTTGCATGTAAACCTGACACCTTTGACGCCCAAATGGCATTTGGGGTGTACGCAGTGTTAGATTAGACTGGAAGAATAACGCTCAACGCTGATCATGGTAACAAACACATTTGAGTCCAGCTCCTTGTGCTAATGAACCAAAAGGTAATGGTGCACTGCGTCTACCGAGCCTAAACACCATGACACAGTTTTATCTCTTTAACAGCAAAGATCTGGAGGACATCTTACGTCAGCTGAACTCCTCTTGGTGCCTGGACATTCTGCCCATAGTTTTCTCAAAAAGGTCTCAAAGATTTTGGAGCCAGATCTGTTGATTATTGTAACAGTGTCTTTGCTTGACTACCTAAAAGGAAAAACAAACAAACAAACAAAACCCAGACAGCTGCACCTCATTCAGAATTCTGTTGCTCCAGTCCCCACAAAGACAAGAGATCTGGACCACATCAGTCCAGTTCTGAGGTCTTTACACTGGCTGCCGGTCCGTCAGAGGATAGACTTTAAAGTTCTGTTGCTGGTCTATAAAGCTCTGAATGGTTCAGGACTTCCTGACCCAGTATGAACCCACCAGACCCCTCCGGTCATCTGGATCTGGTCTTTTATCAGAGTCAGAACCAGACATGGAGAAGCTCTGTTCAGCTTCTATGTGCCACATGTCTGGAACAAACTCCCAGAAAGCTTCATAACAGCTGAAACAAATCCAGGTTGAGACCCACCTGCTCTCTGCTGCATAGTTTTTATTCAGAAATTCAGATCTGCACGGCCTTTTTTAAGATGTAATTTTGAATTATGCTTTTCATTCTTTTACTTTTTGATGATTTTTATTTCCTGCAGTAATTTTTTTAATGTTTGATGTAAAGCACTTGGAAATGCTTGGAAATACAGGAAATGTGATGTAGAAATAAACCTGCCTTGCCTAATGGGGTTACTGGCTGCAGTTTGCCCTCGACAGTTTTAATTGTGTGGAAAATTCATGTGACACCTCCTGCTTCCTTCTCTGTGGGAGATCACCCAACATGTAAGTATAGCCACATTCACTGCAGTTGCCTGTCACAGTGTGACTCATTTGCGGCTGCGTTCAGTGATCACCCCGCTGTGTCACTTCAGATGAGCCCTGAAAGTCCTGAACAGAGACGTAATGAAAGTTAGTCGAAAAATCTAACTCCACAACTCAGAAAAATTTATTTCTATCCCTTAAAACCTCTCAGGAACCTACTGTTTTACACATATGAGATGTTTCCGTTCAAATCTTAGGTTCATTTACTGGAACTTTAAATGTGGGAATGCTATTTCCACCAGTGCTTACTGGTCTGATGTAATACAGTTGGTCTGATGATGGCAGTTTGGTTCATGCATAATTATCCTGAACATTTTCCAGGCCCAGTCTGAACTTTTTGTGTTGCTCTTATTTGAAATGAAATCTCTAGATATTGCAAAACATTTTCCACAAGAGTGTGTGAAGACTCAGATTACAAAACTGTCTCTGAAGGCTTTACAATATGTTCATGAAATACAACCACATGGGGAATATTTTTCACAACTTCACCTTTAGTACTTCTACATTTTAACTTTCTTAAAATCCAAACTGTTTCTACCTGTAAATAAAACAAAAAAAAAAAAAAGAAGAAACAAACTGCATTTGAACAAATGTAAAAGATGCATAAAAATGCCCATTTTCACTTCATTTTAACTGTAGTTTTATAGCAGCTGATGCAACTTTTGTTATGAAGATGTTCTGTCTTTGGTTGGAAGGAAAGCGCTTTGACATCAGCGGAGTTGGAGTTAAAAAAATAGATGAAGCAGCAGGCGTGTTGGCAGAAATCTGTTGTTTTCGAGCCGCTAATGGACACAACAGCAGTCAGGGTTCCAGCTGATGACTGAACCTGGCTCGCGGAGCTGCTGTGTGTTTCGTCAAGATGAGATTACATGCAGTGCTCGGTCTGTGTGTTTACAGACGAATGCGACCGCAGACTGACTCAAACAGCATGGGGTTGAAACATTCTCTGGCGATGACCGTCATTTGATTGTAACCATACAAAAACAGTGGTGTAAGACGATTCTCTGTTTGACCGTCTGTGTGTGATGATACTCTGTTTACAAGAAATGTCTGGTTGCCCCTCAGGAAACACGATGAAGGTGTAATTTGAAATGCCACATTTTCCCTGGTGCTTTCTTTTATCTATCGATTCAATCACAAGGACATTCTGGGGGCGAAAGACGGCAGAAGCAGGTTCTCGGTAAAGGCAAAGCAAACGCAGGCAGCCAGCTTTAAACTAAGGCCATACGTTTCTTGTGGATGGCTGATTTCCTCTAAAGAGAGCCGTCTTTTATCTTCAGGCACTAGATGTTTTCCCAAATCTGTCAATGAGCAATGGTTGTAACTCCAGCAGGATTTTCTATCTCTGCATTAACTTTCATCTCGGGGGCTGTAGCTCAGGAGGAAGAGCAGTCGAATGTCAACTTAAGGGTAGTTGGGTTGATTCCAGACTTCCCCAGACTACATTTTGAAGTGTCCTTATGCAAGACACTGAATCCCAGGTTGCCTCTCGATGAGCGCCATTTTCTGCAAGGTTTAGGGCCCATCCCAATACACCCCCAAGCCCTACTTTTTAGCCCTACCACTAAATTTTACGTGTTCCCTTGAGGGTAGTGTTGTCCCAGTTCCTCTTTTCATATAGGGGTAGTGGACATAACAAGGGGTAGGGGGTATGAATCTAGCAAGGGATGTCAGATGCTGACTTGCTGAGGAAGGGCCAGAAAAAATTCCCCAGAGCTTTATGTCGTCATTTGCATACTGAATCAAGCAACAATAACAACCCCCAGACAGTGACAGGACTCGGAGAAGAAAACTCACAAATGTATATGTAGGTGACAGATTACACATTTGTTCGTGATGTTAGCCAGACTAGCCACGCTAGCTAGGCTAGAGTACTGATGAAAAGCTTGCAAAGCAGCAGTCGTCAATGGCAACTTCTTCTCCATGTGGTTGTTTTGTTTATTAATCAGCAGAAGCATGATGATTGATGATAAAAAAAGAAAAACGATCGCAATTGTTAACTCCGTGTTGCTGCTGGGTGTGTTGTTATGGTCACACGTATGTGCAAACATCATTACGCAGTCGCTTACAAGCCTGAACATAAATGCAGCAAGCGGTGTCCCAATTCCTAGGGAAGATTACAAAGCCCTACCCCTTGTGACTTCAATTCGAGGGTGTAGTGGTAGTGGGTGAGGGCTAGTGATTGAAAGTACGGGGAACATTGGGATTGGGCCGAAATCTGTTAAGAGCAAGTAGATTTGGTTTAGTTATACTGAATTAAAAGTAAACACAAGATAAGATCAATTAAACCAACACAGTATGAAAATGGGCCCTGGACCAGTTTGTATGGAAAAAAAAAGGTTGAGAATCTCTGATCCAGTGGAACATCACCTTTGAAGTACACCATCATTCTGAATCAGCAGAGTACTCCAGTACCGAACAATGTCAACCCTGCCCAAGGCAATTCACTATTCCAGCGTTTGTTTATGAAACAGATGTGTACCTTCAAAGAGCCAGAAAAAACCACATGAAGAATGGAAGATTTACAACTATCTCAAAGGTCAAGGCAGACATACCGGAGAAGTTGGCTGAAACTTTTTTTATATACACAGCTAATCCATCAGCTGGACAGATAAGTGATGCTGCTGAGGCGCTGGTCAAGAAACATCCATGTCTCAAAAAACCTGGTTCTTTTTCCGGTTATTTTGCCTGGCAACAAATCTTTAAAGTACAAGATGGCAAATAATGGCATCAAACTCTGTGGCTTTGATTTGAGACAAGAGCCTCACTGACCAGAAATCTGCCAGGAATGTAAAAAATCCCAGAAAAGCATAATTATCTCCCTCCATACTCAGCAGGAGAGGATGGACAGACGGGAAGAAGAAAGGATTCAGCTGCTCACCAAAGTGAAGTGAAAAGACAATGACAAGTAATCAAAGAAAAAATTACTAAAACATTTTCACATAGACGACGTGACATCATCAGTCTGTCACCCTGAGGACATCAAAGCCAGATGGCCAGCTTTGTGTGAGGCCTCTCATGGACGTGGTCATTTTTACATAGAAAAACCCTTTTCCATATTTCACCAATCAGGTTTTCTTGTTTTGTAATAAGTGAGGCTTTAATGTTTTGTTTTTTTTCCTTGTTGTTGTTGGCGTTTTGGCGTCATTTCTATCAGCTGCAAGATGAGTTTCTAAGGATTACCACAATATAACTGCAGCAACAATTCAAGTCCAAGCTGGATGAGTATTCTCCCAAGATGGGCAACCTTCAGTTCCAAGGGGGGAGCCATGTGGCTGTTTCTGCATCAGGAGACGGATACAAAAGCCTCCCCAAAATGGACTATGCTGTACAGGACGCAGGAGACGAACAAAACTGTCAGTCTCCCACATCTAGCATGAATGGGCCACCTCTGCAGGTGTAAGGAAACCTAGACTCTGGACAGGAGCAAAGCAGAAAATTCAGATCTTAGAAATCTTTTCCCAGTTTAGCATTTTGCCTCAACTTTTTAGTCTGATGTAGCAGTTTTAGTTTTTCTGTTCCTTCTACATCCGACCATTTTTGTTCATCAAGGAATCTGAGCAACTCTTATTATATAAAATTGCTTTTAACTGAAAAGCTGGATTTGATTTTCATCGTTTACCTGCAGTATCTTTTCATCTGTAAGTGGCAAAGAACCTTCTTGAAAACTTTTCTATGAAGATATACAACTTTGATGGAACTAATTGATGAGACTTTCTCCACATGTCAGATTCATAAGAAGTGTTGCTGTTTATCTAAATTAGAGCTCACATCTCTGCCACAAGAAAGAAGTGCCAAAGTAAAGACATAACTCAGAAACTTTCTGCAATGCCAAAGAATTTGGGATGTTTACGCAATGAGCCACGAAATATGAGTTGAATTGGAATTTCAAGCTTACAGAAAGAATGGCCATCATTTTGATTAACACACTGATAAAATATAACACTGATTTTAGTTTTATTCTTCTTCGCAGGTGCACTTTGCTGTAGAGTATTCTTGTATTATGAGACAGGGAGCTTTTAATGGTGTGAGTCCCAGAAACTTCGACCCAGAAACTAACAATAATTTAGAAAATTTATATTAAAAGAAGAGCCAAGAAATAAATCCAGTCAAGATAGTAGTTGCAAAGAGCTTTTTAAACCATTTTAACCAGAAAGAAACAGGCAGTCGGATCGCACTGGGAGATTAATTTAAAATTACAGTTACAATTTCAGCATCCACCAGTTTTTATATGGCCAATAACTCTTTAGATAACGAGGTTAAAGAAGGGCAGTTACTTTTAAAGGGGCATTACAGCAGTTTAGTTAAGGAAATTGATGATGAGGAAGACTAGACAGTGAAAACAGCTGCATAATAACATCTGTGGATCTGGAAGAGCTTCATCAGATAAGGGAAATCATGTGGAAGAGTGTCAGGACAATGGAATGAGGGTTATGTTTTGTCTTGAAATCCAACTAATGTGAGAGCTTACATTACATTCTTGGAGAGTGGAGTTGAGATATTAGATCAAAGTGTCCATAGATCCTTTAAACCAGGAGTGTCCAAGTCCAGTCCTCGAGAATTACTATCCTGCTCATTTTGATCATATCCTTTCTCCAGCACACCTGAATCAAATGAATAGCTCGTTACCAGGCCTCTGCAGAGCTCAATGACGCGCATGAGGGAATTAAGCATTTGATTCAGGTGTGTTGGACGGGGTACACCCAAAAAAACTGATTCAAGCCCCTTTTAAAGGTGACACATTGAGATTTAATTTATTTTACTCAAATTTAGCAAGTAAATATTACTTTATTTTTCATGGATGTAAAGTGAAATAATTTCATAGCAATTGTTCAAACGTTTAATGAGTTTGATAGGCTTATTTACATATTTTCCCGTCATGCATAGCAGTACTGTCTGTCCTTTCTGCACCGCGAGTGAAATGTCTATGTAATCTCATGACTCTCTCCCCGTCTCCTTTACATTTTGTGTCTAAGCATTGGCACTGCCAACGCTGTTCTGAGTATAAGCATGTCTTTTCCAATTGTACAAGGAAAAGATCGGGAAAATAGTGTGTAATAACAAATTTTAATCATTTAGATATTTTCAATAATAGTGACTTGATAGTAAAATTTTAACCTCTATCGATTAATATGTTTAAATTGAGTCAAATAAACACAAAATATTGTAATTTAACCCCACTGATCCATATGATTATGTGTTGGAGTAACTCAATTATATTATATTGCATGAAAGGATAAAATTTAAGTTCATCTTACATATATTTATTGGATGAAAAAACTGCCCTCAATTTAATTGAGTTGACCCAATGAATCATTTCTTTGAGTGTATGTTCTAAAATTTGTGGGATAGAAGCTGTTGAGGACCAGACTACGGCTGTGTCCCAAATCCCCTTCTTCCATACTCAATACTAAAAATCCCAAGTTGAGTATAATAACCATACTATCTACTCAATGGCTCAGTACGTGATTTTCAAGTTTGCAGCACTGTCCCAAATCACATGAGCGGAGTACTCACCGGAAATGAAAGCGAAATGTCAACTTCTTCTTCTATGGAAATTTTTGACCGGCTTACAGCCACAGCACACTGCCTTTGAGTGCTATTTCTCATCATGAAAACACGAACATCCTTCGTGAAGCCTTACGCCGAAATCAGCACCGGCAAATCGATGTCCTCTTGCTATTGGCTGAAGCTTAAGCTGCCATTTTTCCACTTTCCACTTGTGATGAGTAATGGTAAATGGACTGTACTTATATAGCGCTTTTCCAGTCATACTAACCGCTCAAAGCGCTTTACACTACATATCACATTCACCCAGTCGCACACACAATCACACACACATTCATACCCCGATGGGCACATCGGGAGGCAACTTGGGGTTCAGTGTCTTGCCCAAGGACACTTCGGCATGTAGTCTGGGGAAACCTAGAATCGATCCCACAACCCTCCGGTTGAAAGACGACTGCTCTTCCACCCGAGCTGTAGCTCGGGTGGAAGTGCGGTGAGCGTCTTCTTCTTTTTCTTCTTCTCCTCCTCTTCTTCTTCTCCTCTTCTTCTTCTTCTTCTTCTTCTCTTGAGTTCTATGGCAGTTTGTTACCCATTTCAGGGAGCATTACTGCCACCTACTGAACTAAATTCGGGACAAGAGTGCGGTGAGTGTCCAAAGTCACCTACTCAAAATCTTGACGGATTTGAGTACGTCATCTGGGTACTTTTGCATACTCAATTTTTACATACTATGCAGTACTCAAAATTTTGAGTATTTAGTATGGAAGTAGGCAATTTGGGGCAAAGCCCTAACCCTGTTTTAAACAATCTTGACTTCAATGCATGCATTTCATATTTGTTGTTCTCTTCTATAAGATGAATATTTGTGGATTTAGAGGTGTCTTTACTGCCCCTTTCAGATTTGCACTGGAAAGTGGTAAATCTGACCGAGATTTACCACTGTTTTAGTTTAGTTTTTTAGTTTTTAAAAACTAAAAATTTTTAGTTTTACGTCTGGAGTTCAAAGTCCAGACTTTGTCCTTTATAAAGACTAAAAACTCCTGGGTCCAAAATTACCCATAATAGGTTATGTTTGACCGACTGCTGGGTTACAAAGGAACCAACTACAGTCATTTCTGAGCTACTTTGACCTAGAAAATTGGGTTAGTTTTTTTTAACACAACTGTTGGGTTGAATATTTGATCCAGAAGTTAGATTATATTGACTACAGTATTGGTTTATTTTTACACAGAAGTTGGGTAAATAACCCAACAACCCAAACATCTGTGTTGAAATAACCTGGAAATTAGTTGGTCCCTTTTTAATCCAGCAGTTTGACCAAGGAGTTTTTAGTGTGTACCGCTTGCATTCAGACATGCGTACCACTCTTTTAGCTCAGAGATGAGGCAGACACGTACCAGCTGGCCTCCATGTCATAAGAGCGAAAATGTTGCGGCACGTCGTTTTGGCTGCACACACAAGCAAATGTTCAGGACAGAGTTGAAGGGAGAGTGTGGTTGTATTGACTTATTCAGAACATTTCCTGATGTCTGAATGTGGCCAGGGTGTAATAAATTTGTGAGAAAGCAACATGTTTGTAAAGACGAGCCCAGTTAATGAGCGGATGGGCTTTACCCCACATGTTCCACAATGCAAGTCTGAAAGCGGGTTACAAGTACTGCTTAGACAGCTGTGATAACGCATTGATATTTCTGTGCTCCTACATGACAGCTTATGGTAAAAATTTGTGGTCTCAAGACCACATAATCCAGACATTTTCTACTGTTTATCTGAGATTGGGTTGCAGAAGTAACGGGTTAAGGAGGGAAGCCTAGACACCTCTCTGCCCGTGTGACTCTCCAGCTCACCCTGGGCCATTTGAGGTGTTCTTAAGCCAGAAGGGATGATCCCTCCAGCAAGTGCTGAGTCTGTCCCAGGGTCTTTTCCTGGTGGGACTTGTTTGAAGAACTTACAATGGGAGATGAACAGGAGTCCTTTAAATGAGATGCACAAATCACTTCAGCTGACTCCTTCCCATACAGAGGAGCAGCAGCTCTACGCTAGCTCCCTCCAGATAAATGAGCTCCTCACTCGATCTGTCCAGCTGAGCCCAGGCACTTTCCCAAAGAAGCTTTTTTCAGCTGCTTATATCTGCCATCTCATTCCTTGTTACTCCCAGACTCTCGTGACTAGTTGGACTGTGAAAGCTTTGCCTTTTGGTTCAGCTCTCTTCACCACAACAGAGCAGTGCATGATCTTCATAACTGATCCCAAATGGGAAATTTGAATTTGTTGACTGTCTGTATTTCACCCAACTCAAGATGACTAGGTAGTGTATTACTTAAAGTATAAAAGAGCATAGATGCAGAGACAGAACAATAACTTTAGTAGCCAGTGTCTATTGTTAATTTTATCTCCAACAGACGCTGAAGTGTTGTGTATGGTGGTGAGTTTACTGTCCTTCACACTCATGATGCCAACTTTAACATTCAACGGAAAAAAAAATTTCAATAACTTTGGCTAAATGTGAACATGAAGGCAATAAAGCACATAACTCAATTATATAGGACAACAATCATAGAAGGTTACATTCCTGATGCATTTGCATTTTCCATGAGCCTTTCTGGTCCAGATATGTTGAGTTCTGAAGATAGCGCCCCCCCCCCCCTCTAACAGAAACATACCCTACTAAATGCTTAAGAGTTAACAAAAAAAAACAAAAAGAAAAACAGCATGACTAAACTGTGTGTGGTATGTGTAAAAATCAAGGACTTAAATTTAATTGTCTTGTACACAAAATTACTTAAAAAATAAACTTACATTGTCTTACCTTTTGGCACCATGTTAAAATGCTAGTTTTGCTAATTAGCGCTTTATGTGCTAACGTGCTATAGTAACTGTTATACCACTAAACATAAACTATTAACGTGTTTTTTACATCACCACGTTCTTGACTGTTAATATGGTAGTTTTGACATTTAGCTAAAAGCAAGGATAGTTTGACCTTGTTTTTTTTTTTACCTCTATTGTGTTACAGATCAAATGAAAGCGGGTGTATATTATACACACAAATGGGTATAAATGAAGAAAGAAAGTTATATTATACATGCGTGTAACTCAGAGTAAAACTGTTTTTGTTTAAAGAATTAAGATGTGTACAGGAGTCATGCTTTTTTAGTGGTATTGGAAGGTATTGCTTGTGTCTTGCATTTGCACATGTACGCTATTTCCCATGAGTTCAGAAACAAAAGAAAAGTGTATCTGTGTAGAGAGCTGCATTTTCCAGTATTTTCCTCCAAGATGTGACTTGAACTTGCTTTTTTACCAGAAATGCAAAGCTCCTCCTTGTCAGCTGATGCTGTCTGCTGGACTCACACAGAGTTCACAAAAGCTTTTTATCCAATCCAGAGTGATCCTGATCACACAGGTTTTTATTCCTAATCCATTTGACTTTTTCTTTGGATTTCAGAACCATTCACATCAAACCCTGCTTCTAATGCTCTAGTCCATAAATCCAAACTATGAAACCCAAATCTTGAACCTAAAAATGCTGATAATGACGCAGAAGTGCTTGGTGTAATGAGGAAGAGCTGAGGAATGTGGACAAAGTTCCAGCCAGACAAAAAAAGACCTGAGTTGTGATGTCTGAGACAAGGAGAGAACAGAGAAATGAAATATGCAAAGATGACGTGCGGGAATAAGACTTCTTCTTTCATTGCCCTGGTGTAGCTTCCCAAAGGTGCTTATCTGAAGACGCAGGATGTCTTGATAAAAAAAAAACCTTTGACAGTAGTAAAAATCTATTAAAGGAATAATTTTTTGCAAAAACCCGAAAAAACAGAGCAAGATATTGCATGCTTTAAATTTGTGTTTCTCAACTTCAGTCCTCAGGACCCACTGCCCTGCTCGTCCTGGAGGCAACCCTACTTTCACACACCTGAATCAAATGATTGGCTCATTAACAGGCTTGCAAGGAACTTGATGAGGAAGTTGATGAATCTGAATCAGGTTTGATGGAGTAGAAACCCAATGAAGACATGGAGGAGTGGGTCCTGAGGACCAGAATTGAGAAACACTGCTTTAAAGGAATAGTACACCCACAGAATGATGTATGTTCATATTCTACTCACCCTCATGCTGAGCAAGACTCTGGAGCACTTTTTTAATATCTCAAATGCAGCCGGAGATCAGACAGGTTTTCATTTTCTCCCAACTTTCATATAATGGAGTTCACTGGCAACTGAGCCAAAAAGGTCCAAAAAGGTCCACAAAAACTTGTCAGTATTCCTCCATACTGCTCCTCCAATATAATCCAAATGTCCTGAGTGGGTAGCGTCCATAATTTACTCAAAACGACATAATTTAGTATATATTGCCTAAACAGTAGTACATCTAGCAGCTGCAAATCGCGCCCCTGCGAGTTCACGGCACTATGGAAGCCGCAGCATTCAACACCTACTCTGCCAATAATGCAAGCGTAGAAGAAGAAATTCGCTGTTTACATTGTGCTAAGAGTGAACGAGCAGTGGACAAACTGGGACAAACACAGGAAGGGTTGGCTATTGATTTAAAACAAAGAAAGAAAAAGAGAACGCGCGATCACTTCTGCTGCGGCTTCCATAGTGTCGTGAACTCGCAGGGGCGCGCTTTGCTGCAGCAACATGTAGTACTGTTTAAGCTATAAAAATATGTTGTTTCGAGTAAATTATGGACGCTACCCACTCAGGACACTTGGATTACATTGGCAGTAACTGCATTACGAGCAGTTTGGAGGAATATTGACAAGTTTTTGTGGACTTTTTTGGACCTTTTTGGCTCAGTCACCAGTGAACTCCATTACATGAAAGTTGGGAGAAAATGAAAACCTGTCTGATCTCCGGCTGCATTTGAGATATTAAAAAGTGCTCCAGAGTCTTGCTCAGCATGAGGGTGAGTAGAAAATGAAGGCACATCATTCTGTGGGTCCACTATTCCTTTAAATATTAGTTTTGTATCGTTCTTATTTCCAACAATGACATAAAAAGGCTGACTGCACTGAACCACTGAAACTCTCAATATGTGTATGCAACCATTTCATGATGAACAATCAGATTCTGACGGGTCTCAGATTTAGGTGTAACACCGGCAACGTAGCTCATGTGGATATATATTTGTAAACACTGATGGACAATCAACAGAATGAGATCGATTACTCTGTTATGGAGCTATATTGGAGCTGTATTGACTCTTGGAGGAGGTAGCTAACCTCCTCAGTGACATCACCTAGGAGGTGTCCAATCTTTGGTTTCCTGAGGTGATCCAGCTTTACTAACATAACGGTTTAGATCAGGGCTGTCCAATGTGGGGCCCGGGGGCCAAAGTTAGCCTGCGACCTGTTATTTTTGGCCCACTGCCCAGTGTCATTCTTTTCAAAATGATGCTTTTCCCAGCAATGTGAAAAGTTCTTTTGATATTTATTCGTTGTTGTACTTTCCCTCCTGACCACATATGACCATTGCATTACGTTATGGAAAGGGGTGGCGTTGTTGTTCTTCTATCGGCTCAGATCTGGAAGCCTATGATCAGAAAATAAGTGAAAAGATGGATCGTGAAAGGCTAGCTGACGAGAGAAAGTTTAAAAGCAGTCCAGAACATGGGTATGTTTTCACAGAAGTTGATTCTAAATGAAAACGAAATGAATAATACTTTATTTATCCCAGTAGGGAAATTCAATGTTATAATACTGTCTGTCTCTCTCTTTTTCTTTTTTTTTTACCTTTGTTAAAGCAGTATGCCTAATATTCAAGAAGAAAGTTGCTGTTTTAAAAGGAGTATAATATTCCTTGATGTATTTTTGGTCTCATGGAGGTTTGAATTTATGTTTTACCAAATGTTTTTGAAGACCTATCTGGATATTCAGTAATTTCAGGCTGTAAACGCATAAAAGTAGGGTTATTTTTTACAGTAGTTTGTGTGAGATTTTATTTTAGACAATTCTCCTGTAAGGTAAACATATTGAATTTCACACACTGCAACGTAAATTTTTAGTTTTGGCCCATGACCATCCACCCAGAGTCATTTTTGGCCCTCCAAAGTAAAGAATTTGGACACCCCTGGTTTAGATATTGCTAAGCAGTATCACAAGGCTGGTTATTAACGCTGTTTTCCAGTTCTGAAGATGTGCATATTTATGTAAAACAGGAGGATTTGCAACCAATTATATCTATTTACAGCAGTCTGAAAAGCAAGAAGGCTGCTGCTGCCACAGCTGGTAGGAAATATGACGAGAGAATGCTAACTGTATGTAGAAATAGATAAAATGATCAATACCACTGCTGTGTGATAAAAGCATAAGTTACTAGTCCATAGGGTTGCAAGGTGTGTATGTATGTTCATGAAGCAGAACAGGATTTTCCATCAGTGCACCCCTCTGAATAGTGTTTTGTTAAAAAGGTCCTAATGCCATTGTGATGTTGAGTTTATATCTTGTATATTACGATGAGTGACTTTTTATGTTGAAATTTATTCAGTTGGTCTCAATAATGTATCTTAGGCCACCCACTCAATGTCACCACAAGCCAGCACTGGTAAGCTGTTCCACAGATTTACAGGCAGCCATTGAAACAGTCAATCATCCCTGAGTTTTAATACTGATCTTTTAACAACTGGTTGGTTGATTGTTGTTCTCTGACAGGGATGTGGACGATAAATAGATCCAATAAGCAAAATCCCTTTAAAATTATATGCTTTTAATATCAGTTAAAATTTAAGCTGCAAGATTCGTAACATTTTGTTAGCTTATGATGTTTATGATCATTTACAAGCATCAACTTTGAAATCGGACTGATGGAGGAAGTTTTACCAGTCATACCAATATTTAAGTTCTACCTACCACATCAAAAAACAAACACACAAGAATGAACAGATGCTTCTCATTGAGTGCTGCTAATCGTGATGAAACAGAGTTTCCTGTTCCTTGACAGAGAGCTGGTCAAACTGAAAATTTTTTTTTCAGTGACTCTTACGGAGTAATGAAGCTGCTGCCCCCCTGCTGCCTGCATCAGACGCGTTTTGCCAGCTGGACGCACTGCGCTGCTGAGCAGGCATTGAGGACTTGGTTTAGAGGCCTCTGAATTGACTGTTTGGGTCACTCATCAAATGGTAAGTGGACGGGGACAAATCTAAGATCACAAATTACTTAAATTATAATCATAACTTGCTAATAAACTTCTTATCTGACCCCCTTTTAATTTGTACACGTTTTCAAATAAATTCAAACACTAAGAATAAGAAAAACACAGGAAACACCGTGGAAAACCCCGAGCAAAAACATTCTAAGAAGTGAGGGGGTGAACCCAAGCCTATAAAAGGAGGCAGACACAGAAGAGAGAGCGCATTCCAGCTTTGGTTTTTGTATGTTGTGAAACACTCCGGGCACCTTTGGTTGAGTAAATGTGCTTTATAAATTAACTTGGACTTAAAAATTAGCACAAAAAAACCTTATCTCGGTCAGGTAAGATTTTTAAAACAAGTCAACTAAGACTTGACTCCAAAATTTCCTAACCCTAGATTTGTTTCTTTTATTCATTTACTTTAAAGAGGTGACTAAGTAAAAAAAAAAAAAAACAAACAAAAAAAGAAATAACAGCAAACATTATGAAGAGCACCAGTAAATCAGTTGTGCTCCTGGCAAGTGGTCGTTTTCTTGCTTTGCAGGGCTTGACATCCGGCTTTTGAGTTTCGTTAAAGGCGCTGTAGAAGATGTTTCGGCATTTCAGAAAGCAGAGACTGTTAGTGAGTTTTTGAATAATGCGCATGCGCAAGACCAACCTGCGAGATTCACAGCTCCCTCCTCTGGTCACAGAATAATGCGCACGAGCCACTCCGGTGTTCAGCAGACAGCAGGTACAGATTCTCCATCATGTCACAAATGCAAGTAAACGGAATGTTGTCTGAACGCCGCTAAATGCTAGCAGAATGATTGTTAGCTACCTGCTGTAAACGTCAGACGAGTGCGCGCCGCTTCTGGGACGCAGTATTACTCTCACCAATCAGTCACTCTCATTTATCAGTCTCGCCTATTACCTGTTGAACTGACCGTCAATCACTCTTACTACAGTATGCGATCAACGAGCCAATAGACAAATGGAAAATCTAAGGAACGCAGAGATTATTGGCGGATGTTTGTTCAGACACAGTACTTTCACAGCTGATGTATAATAATATTTATACATTTAAAGCTTTTAATTAATCATAGCGTATGGGGAAGTGAAGCCAATTTTACCGAATATAGCAAAAATAATTGAAAGAAACATCTTCTGTAATGCCTTTTAATATAATTGTTACGGAGAGAGTGAGACAACGGGCAAATAATATGGAAGACTTTGGAATGCTAGTGAGGGCTATTGGGAATCAGGAGTGCTTCCCCATGATATGACTGCAAGTACATGTTCCAGACCCCATCACCTCCACCCAGCTGTCAGGCTAGAAGCAGACAGAGGAATGATGAACTGTGAGATAACGTTTTCCATCCAAGTTGTTTATCAAGAAAGTTAAATTGATTTGCCAGCCAGAGCTGCACGAGGATCTCTGGAGATTCCAGCCTTTTTCTTTCCCTCTCCCTTTGCTACAATTCCCACTTTTCAACAATTTGTAAACAGATTTTTACTTTTAATTGAGTTTCTATTATTTTTCCTTAATAATTTTCCCTGTAGGGGATGGAGTGTAATTCAGTTTTGCCAGAAAAAAAGGGAGGGAAATAAACTGCAGCAAAGCTGCCTCTTCATCATCTGCATCCCTTTGCAATCCACATTAATTTTGCTGTCTTTCCATTCTTTTCAGCCTCTCTGGCATTTTCCACATTCTAATAAGATCAGACAGTTTCTTGAACTTCACACTATCGTGTGCTTTTTCAAGTGTGTTGCTATATCTTAATCTGTCCTACTCTGCAAAAACATTTACTTTTTCCCTCAAACTTTGCTCCCTTCTTTTTCAGACTTTGTTTTCTCAGCTTCCCCTCAGACTCATGCATAGTTCCAGTTCTTTTTTAGTTTATTGCATTTTTTTTCCTCCTTCCTCAAGGCCATGGATGCTATGGGGCTGTTTTGGCTGACACCACTTTGCAACATTGTATGGACATCAGGAAGTATGCCTCTGGACTGGCAGACCGGGGTGGTGGTCCCTCTTTTTAAGAAGGGGGGCTACGCTCCAACTACAGGGGGATCGCACTTCTCAGCCTCCCTAGTAACGTCTATTCAGGCCTCTGGAGAGGTGGGTCTGCCAGAAAGTAAAATCTTGAATTGAGGAGGAGCAGTTTAGTTTTTGGCCCAGCCATGGAACAGCTGACCAGTTATACATTAGCTCCACGGTCTTGGAAGAACCATGGGAGTTCACCTATCCAATTTATGTGTTTTGTGGAGAAAGAAGGTATTCAAATGTTTCCCTTACTGGGTGCGACAGAAATATGGAGGACTAGATTGCCTTGTAAGAGCTGTTCGGTCCGTGTACAGATGGTCTAGATTGCTGGTCATAATTTGCATGTGTTTCTGGTAGATTTTGGACTCTGCCAAGGCTACCCTTTGTCACTGATTCTGTTAGTAACATTTCTCAACTGAATTTCTAGCCAAGACGAGGATGTTAAGGGGATCTGGGTTGGTGTTCTCAGAACCACATCATCTGCAAAGAGCAGAGACCTGATCCTGTTTGCTTTGGCAAGCAATGATCCCTAACTCACTGGAGCAGTCCACAGTCAAGTGTGAAGTAGGTTGGATGGGAATCAGCACCTCCTCATCAGTGACCATAGCCTCATGAGACCATCCTGATCTCACGAGCTTCAGGTTTTCATTCGCAGATCAGTCTGGCTACTTTCCGTTGAAGGGAATTTGGAGCAGTTCACCACACAAATGTTCAATCAGCGTTGGCTTTGAGGCGGGTTGAGTTGTGACGCAACGAGAAGCGACAGTTCAGTCTAAACAACATGGCGGCTTCAGTGGATAAAACTAGTGTGGCTATCGCTCAAGTTTTATCGGAATCACAGAGTATTTCTTCACTGAAAGAAGAGTAAAACACTGCTCTGTTTGCTGAGCTAACGAGCCATTGCTGTCAGCAGCAAGAGTAGCCTGGCTTGTGGTTGTGTTTTCGTTGTCGCCTTGTTAGTACGTCATATGCTTCGTTGAGCTGATTGGTTGATTTGGCCCGTCTATCACCAACATAGGTGGTGATAGACGGGCCAAATCACCACCTATGTATGTGATCACCAACATAGGTGGTGATAGACAAATGCCTTATCCAATCAGCTAACCAGTATTTTCGCCCCTTCCCAAAACTACTCTAATGGATTATTCCCAGATGGATATGCGGGAGCAAATCCATCTGGCGGAGTCAGGTTACCAAGACCATGCCCAGCCAGAAAAGGTGGTGCGTTCTTTCCACGAATGCGCTGCTGCTCCAAGTGGAGCTCAAGTATCTTGCTCAAAAGTGAGGGAAGAATGGGGTGAGGGTTGAAATGGTGTATTGGTACTGCATCGACAGGGGTGTGGACTCTGCTTCACTCTGCTGGCTCAAAAATGAAGCCCCATGTCAAAAATTTTGAACTACCCCTTTACAGAGTCTCTCTGCCGTATTTCTCTGTGTGATCATCATATCTCTTCAAGATGATTAGGCTCATTTAAAGTTTATGGTGAGATTATAGTGAGACTCGGTCAGGTAAAAGCTGTGTTCATGATGTTTCATGCTAAAAGCTTCACATCCTCCATGTAAGACGCTGGATAACCATGTTTTGGGCTGCCACAATAAATGATTATTATTATTATTGTTGTTGTTTTTATATACTGTTATGATCCCTCACTAGGGTACTCGTTCTATTTAATTTGATAGTCCACTAATCGCCGATTTATTTTTTCGATTAGTTAACTAATGGGACCATACGTAAATTAAACATAACATATAACATACAGCTCATCGCTCCAGCATGAAGCTGCTTTTATACAAATGCAATTCGTTTTTATTTTTAAGTGATTAATGTATATGTTTACTAAAAATAAAGATACCTAAAAATAAATAAACCTTTAATGAAATATGCTAGTCGCAAGTTCTAACAAAGCAGTCCATTGAAGAAGAACATACTTTTTTTAGCACTGAAACACACGTCAGAAAATATCAGCAGAAAATTTCTTATTCAAACTCAACACTGTTGAAATGTTACAGAAAACATGAAATATGTGTGCGCTAGGGGCGACTAATGAATCAAATCTTCATCGCTAATGTTAATTTTTACCGCAATATGAATTAAGGTTTATATTTGCTGTGGACGCAGGCGTCAGCATTCGGAACGTTTGTATACATAGTTGCTGCAGCACGTGAGGAGCACGGGGCGGCTGAAAACCCTCAATACTGGAGATCTCAGCTAAGAGGACTACGCACCACTTTGACTGGAAGTCCAACCCGCCGGTTACAGAGTATTTCCTGTGCATTTCTGCAATCAACAGTTTACTTTAAAACTGTTGCTAACTGTTGCAGCACGAGTGTTTGTCACTGTGCAACAGGGAGAAGACAGAGACACCAGTAGTTGCGGACAAAGTCTGTGTGGCGCTCGTCCAAACAAGTCACCATTGTGTTCACCTCTGACGTGTTCATGCTTTTCTACACGAGAACCTCTTACATTCAGGTCAAGACTGCAGCACGTGAGTAGTAAATTAGCTCTGTTTACACTAATATTAGAAGCTTACCGAGTCGACGGTCCCTCTTCATCACTGTCACACCACAACGTGCTTCCTTCTCAGGTCCTCGTGCATCGCAGTTGTGCTGATGTGGAAGGCCAGTTCCGTCTTTCAGATATTGCATTGCACATTTTTCTAATTTGCTTTCTTAAAATGCTCCCACACTTTTGTGCTTTGTTGCTGCTTGGTAGCAATGACTGCACACGGGCCCGTCTGGTATAACTTCCGGTGACATCACAGCTGACCCCAACTGCCACGACTGCGCATGTGTGCCAAGGACAGAAAGGTAGACGGCAGTGGAACATGTTGCAGCAGTTTTGAGCGAAAAACAAGGATTAAAAATTTTTAAAACAATGTTTCCACGATTAAATTAGTCAATTCTTCGTCAATGAGTTTAATAGTCAACAAAATTGTGACCAACCAACCAATCATGGCAGCCCTAACAATGTGTATGTAAAACACACAAAGTTTCTTGTAGGCTGTTCTAGGCTGTAGAATCTAGAGTGCATAGTATTTAAGGTTAAATATGCAACATTTTTATTAAAAGCTATATTTAAAAAAAAAAAAAAAAACCTCCACAGGTTGTTTGGGGGTGTACAGAATGAAAGTACATTTCCTAGAGAAATTATATTTAGCCTAAAAATAATTATAAAATCAATTTTAACGGGTTCGATAATGGCATTATATTTACGTTTGTAAGCTAATACACGCCGCCATTGCGGGTTGCCAAATACGATCTCTGTGTGGAAACAACATTTTGGGCACAGTCAGGCTGCTACAGGGAAAAACCGTGGAGACGACGAGTGAAGCAGCTGCTTCAGAGTCTTGGAGATATCTGTTTCTGAGGAGGAGTGACCTGAGAAGAGCAAAACCTGGAGTAAATTTAGGTGAAGACTTCACTAAATGGACCCACATAAACGTTTTCCACGGAGTCAAAACACGGAAATGGCGACTTTCCTCCTGGATCGGTAAGCTAGCTTGTTTGCTAACATGGCTAACGTTAGCTGTCAGTTATAAACTCCTCTGCATTATTCTTGGACATGCTGCAGACTGTTGGTCACTTGCGTTTCGGCAGCGGCTGGAGTTGTTTTTCTGCCGTTGCAACTACAACCTAGACACACGTGATGTCGCTGTTCTGTCCGTATTCCATATTCAACCTTTAATTCAGCAGAGGTACCGAGTAGTTGTCCCAACTGGGAGCCAACTTGTATGGGACAGATCAAGAGGGAAATGGAGAGGGCTTCTATTTCAAGGAATCTTGGGAGAAGATACCAGTCAGTCATGTGACGTTACCATCTCAGACCAGTTGGTTTCCTCGCTTTGTTTGAGTGATTAATAGGTCAGTGTTATGTGCCTTACTTAATAAATACAATTTGTAAAATGTCAAATGTCAAATCCCAAAAAGAAATTTTGAAGGATCTTCATAAAAAACTAAACATCACTTTGAAGTTGTAAAGAAAAGAGGGTCATATCAAGACTTAAACATGGTGTTGTAAAGTTTTAAAGTCTTATCAAACAGTCCTGTAATTTCCAATCCTTGTTAAACCGTATTATTCTAATAAGTAGAAGGACCGCTGTGTGTTATCTAATTATAAACAGATCACTATTTGGTTCATCAAACAGCAGCCAGAGTAGCTCCTGACAATGCAACAGATGTCCACTGAGTAAATGCAGCAACACAATTATAAATCTGGTTGTTTACATCTCGCTGTTGTTGCTTTGAAATCTTTCAAAGCCGTGCCAAGAACATTTTCTTCACACTGCCCCCTTCCTTGTATTTCCGATGAGCATAATTATCCAAAATTAACAGACAGAATCTGTACTCACAGCCGTGACTGAGAAGCAGCAGCTGAATTTACATAACACCTGTAGCCAACTGAGAATGGAAAATAAGTCACGTAATTAGACCATGATGAGCTCTCTGTGCCAGCCTCTTCCATCACATCAAAGCTTTCTATCTACAGCAGTTTCTTGCTTCTTTTTTCTTCATTTTTTATGCACTACACATCATCGATTTCACATGTTTGTGTCCCAGTAAATACTCTGTTTAATGATATTCTTTTTCCCCTTTATTCCTCAGAATTTTGGCTCCATCTTTGATTTTATTAATACGTGTTTAATGTACATCTGAAAGTTTCATTGGAAAACTAAAGAAATTTGTGTTACATCCAGTGGTGTTCACGAATGAGCTGCTCTAATTCTGTGTTCACACTGGGCACAAATAAAATTCTTAGCGTATTGAAATTAGGGCTGCCACAAACACTTATTTTGATGATCGACTAGTCACCAGAGGTCTCATTGATAAACGTTGCGTACGGGAAAATGTGCGGTCTCTCACGTTAACTCTGACCCATGCGTACGCTGGTTTTGGAGACTGGGGAAAGCGGTGACACAGATGGTGAGGTGGGGAACTGAAACCACACGGCATCATGATTCCCCTGCTGGCAGCGCGGGGTCCTGTCACTTGTATCTAAATAATGGTGTGTCCGGGCTTTTTGCCTGTTAACTTCTTGCCTGTTAACAACCTGCTGCCACCAGCAGACTTTCCTTCATCTGTGATTTCTGTGACGACCAAATAAAATGATTTTGTGAGGCTCCACTTCATCAACAAGCACCTCCACTTCAGTCTCAGGGAAATTGCATTTTATTGTCTTTTCGGTGGCTCATTTATATGCAGAAACATCCATGAGGTACTTTGCATTGACCGTTTATGGTAGAATGTGGGTGTGTAGGGGGCGGGATATGAGCCAAATTCACCTGCGCAAACTTCAAGCTAGAGTGTGATTTATAAAGGGGAAATTGCTTGAATCTGTGCGTACAAACAGTTTTAAAAATACTGAATATTTTTTGCCGTACGCAAACTTTTGGTTGTGGGCGTACGTACACTTTTGGCAAAGATCCTACGCACAGTTTTAAAAATGAGACCCCTTATATTTTGGCAATTTATCGACTAATTAGATCATACGAATATGATAGCATATTTACTCGGGATGTGCAAAACTAATCGATTAATCTATTAGTCGAAATGGTGCAAAAGTCGACGTTTGTTTTTCAAAGTCCTTGTTATGAATTATGTTTCATTGAGCAGACACATGCTGCTGTATACAGCGCTGGTCAAACAACAGCGCGGCCACTTTAAGGGGGTGTGATGACGTGCAGCACTGTGTCCAATCAGCTGGCGTGCTGCACTGTGAATGCCTGCGAGTCAGAGTGGGGGAGGAAGGGCGGCAGCAGAGGAAGAAGCTGTGGGAAACTGTTTAGCGTGAATCCTTTCAGTGTTGCCAGGTGTACGATAATTATCGTCAGTGTTGCCAGGTGTACGATAATTATCGTATTTGTACGATAATTTGGCCCTCTGTACGATGTACGATCAATAATCCTAAAAAAGGGCAAATGTACGATAATTTGACCATTTCATATTAATGTGAGCAAAACTGTCGGCTGGCGAATTTTTTTGTGAACCCTGAAGGCATCAGTTCCCATGTGACATGTTACCAGCCAATCATGCTTTGCTGAGCGTGAGATGCGAGTGACGTCCATGTGTTGATTGGTTGCATGGTAGCTGCACCCGCCCTAGGAGCCGCTCAGACAGGAAGGCGAGCGAGATTCAAAACCAAAACAACCCTGAGGGAGAGGAGGACATATTAGTATAAATAATAAATGAGTGGAAGCCGGATTGACTGATGGAGTGCAAGAAATGTGGCCACCATCTTGGACCAGTCACAGCTCAGTTAATAACTACTGTGGACGAACGATGCCAGAGCTGCGCAGCATCTTCTGCTGTAATCGGCGGAGCATCGAAAGCAGCAACCTTTTCACAAGTAAGACTGAGTATCAATATAAGTTGTGTTTAGTGGGTAAAATATTTACCGTCTTGTAATAATCTGTCTACCAGTGACATCATGCCAAGCGAGTCAGGCTCACTCACATTTGGTGGTCGCTGTTGAAGTTATGTCATGAAAATGAATATGAAACTTCATAAACCTACATACATATCATCTGTGTAGATTACACCTGATATTATGACGCCGTTAACCCATTCCGTACTGACGCAGCAAAGTCAAGAGTGCCTGTGAGCGCTTTTAAACACTAGAGTGACAATATTTCACGCATCAGTGGGGTTGTTATTTTACTTATGACGGGTGTACGATAATTTCCCTCAAAATACGATAATTTTGAGTCCCTGGTACGATAATTCTATATTTCCCACCTGGCAACACTGAATCCTTTCATTATCAGCTTCACCAGTAAACTCCACACGGCTCTTCTAGCTCCAGCAGAGTCCGTGTCTGCTTCACTACTTCGGGTAAAGTGGAGAGAGTTATCCGGGAGCGTCACCTCGCCTCTGCCGCAAGCATTTAACAGCTGTTAATGTCGGAGCTTCACCGTAGAGACCAGACAAAGCAGCACAGCTATTCAGCCATCATAGAAATGTTGCTTCTGGAGCAAAAAGACCAGACTGGAAGATGAAGAAAATAACTGGTTTTGTTGCTACTTAATGCTCCTGTGAGCACAATGTTTACTCCACGTAGCATTATCAAATCAAATCAAATCAAATTTATTTATATAGCCCTTTACAGTACCCATTGGACACACAAAGTGCTTTACAGCAGGGTAACAGAAAAAGAGACAACAATGCAAAACATAAAAATGCAAACTTAAATACTAGGAAAAGTGAAGAACAAAAAAGAGTTAAGAGTGAAAACAACCAACAGAGAATCAGAACAGGCTACTCAGGGGAGTGCAGGGTGTACCTAAGAGAGCTAAGTAAACACAAGCGCGACTAGCAGCTGCCACATGGGCACAGACAGTCCAGTTCAGTCCCATCCTCTCTGATCCGCTTTCTCTATCGACAGTAAAGCACACTAGAGCCACACAATGATAAAATAAAACAAACAAGATAAAAACCAAACAAAAAACTAATGTTTGGAACACACTCAATATATGAATGTGATATCACGCAAGTTTTACAATTTCCCTTTAGGGACAAAAGTATCTTTTGTTTTATTATTGACAACGTCATAGTGATGTCAGGTCTAATAGATTAATCGATTTTGTTTGGCCTGACTAGTTGACTTTGAAAATTCCCTAAAATGCCCATCCCTTATATTTACAGAACCAGTCAAAAGTTTGGAAACTTTCTCAGTGAAACACATGTCCAAATGTTTGCCTAGTAGTGTGTGTGTTTATTTATGTAAATATTACTGTACATTTCAATAGAAGCTGACCAGACAGAAAGGCAGACAAGGCAGTGGAAGACACTGTGGCTATTTTGAGTGGAAAAACAACGCCTAAAAACAAACTGCTAGTAGTTTCCGACCATTTTGATAATGGGCTCTATGCACAGCTCCACTACTTTCTGAACTTAAGGTAGCTCCTTTGTTTCCTGTCTTTCATTACTGGTCAGACTGATTGATTCAGGTGTGTATGATCTCAGTAACTGCCAGTGGACGAACGTTAGCGGGCAATGCTAATCCGTCACTTCCTGTAAGTGCAGTGCTCTGTTTGGGTCAGCATTTAGGGACAATAGTGTGCACTACAGACGAAGTACACAGTGCACACTATGCACTGAATTCCAGGGCACTCAGGCAAGTGCGGAGATTGAGACAGACTAATGGACTTGGTACAGAAAGAACACAAAAACACTGTTGTATCGGGAGCGAGTGAAGTCGCTGCATGTACACGCGCCGCCATGACACACTAAGAATGTAGAACAGGGGTTTCCAGCTCCGGTCCTCGAGGGCCACAATGCTGCAGGTTTTCCATGTCTCCCTTCTCCAACACGCACCTGACTCACATTCATAGGCTTATAGATTCATTTAATTTTTTTTTTTTTTTTTTTTTTTTAAAGATTAATTTAATTAGAGTCAGCTGTGCTGGTGCAAGAAGACACGGGAAACCATCAGGACAGCGGCCCTTGAGGACCGACTTTGGACACTTCTGATGTAGAATGAACATAGAACATACACCTATACATGCAGTTCAGTTGTTAGATATTTGTGTTGTCTCTATAAATAAATGCTGTCTTTTAGGGATGAGCCGTCTGAAACGAGTATCCGGTACGGATAAAGCATTTTTGATGAGTATGAGTATGATACGGGTAAAACTCATTAATCCGTGCTCATACTGAAGGAGAATCCTTATTTGGTAACTGAGTGTCTGCACACTCTGTGATTGGCCAGTCACACACAGCGCCCGCCTCCTAGAGACACACATCTCTGCAGCGAGCTGTCCTGCACTCTCACGCACACACAGACCAGTGATTGATCTCTGCTTGACTCGTGCTCACGTTGCTCTTTCATACTCAGACTTTCTTCTGCTCGCCTTCATTTCTGTTTGTTCTGTTTTATATTCAAAGTTACTTAGTGAACCTATTTCATAACGTACGCGGTGCATTTGACAAGACAGAGCTTAAAACGGCTTGAGTCGCGTTGGTCACTGCCTCCACTCCGGCCCCCCACCCCGTCTCTCTTTTACCGTCTGCCTGCAGTTTGACTGTGATGTAAAAATTTCTGAACTCGTTCTAAACGTGGTTTTGAGAAGGATACGGTAAACAAGGCTGATATATTTCACCGTTTGTTATGACTGGATGTTCACACAAATCACCAAGTTCACACAGATCATTAAAACATAAACAGCCATAAGACCACACACACAAACGCATACAGCTGAACACACAAAATAGCAGTTATTAACGTTTTTATTGTAGGCTATTTTATAAAAATAGGTATATTATTTTAAAAAAACAAACAAAAAACAGTATATTATAAATATTACAAATTAAGCTTTATATACTGTATATAGGCTTTTCATAGGCTTTGAATACAGTAGATATTTTAACTGTTACACATCGCCTCACACTCTCTCTCTCTCTCTCTCTCTCTCTCTCTCTCTCTCTCTCTCTCTCTCATACAATGAGTGATACACACACTCCTTAATCATTTTTTAATATTGTGTGGGAAAAAAACAAAATGTTAGGTAATAAGATAAATAATTAATTGAAATTAAACAAATTATTGAGAAAAAATTTGCTGTGCGATCATAAAATGAAACAGAAAATAGACAAAAAATGTTTTGTTGAGTATGAAAACTTGTTCATGCACACTTCGTAGTTCATAATTTCTGGCCTGATGCGTTGTATGCACTCAGAAATATTCATGTTATGATTTTATATATATATATATATATATTAAAAAAAAACTGTCAATAGTTTCTTTGCTATTGTGATCAAAAACATGGAATCTCAACTCTGAAGCCGTTCTGTTAAATAGTTATCAAATAAACAACAAATCAAGAAACTGTATCAATTTCAGACTTAAAATAATGTGCTGATTTAAGCCACACCCAGCTCTGCTCAAACCACACCCACTTCCTGCGTAAGCCCCGCCCATTCCGAGTACAGATACAGATAATTTAGATGGCTGAACAGATACAGATATAGATACAGATACAGATAGTGGTGTCCCTACTGTCTTTATTATTGTTTGTCATATTAATTATTTGATAATGTTCCTTAGTTGCATCTGTGATTTTGTTATACAGTTGTACAGTATTTATGTTTACATTATATTTTTCTTTGAAAAGTTGAGAATTTTTTCATTCGGCTGATTAAAATAAAACTACTTGTGACATGACATAGACTATAGACTTTGTTACAAGACGTTTGCTCTCACTTCATGATAGAAATATCAGGAAACAAATCATATATTGATATTCAGCCTAGATATATCAGGACATGACTTTTGGTCCATATTGTCCAGCCCTATGAGGTAGTCAGTGTAGAAAAGTGATAAAGTATCGTCAGGCAGACTTTCATGTTTTCCTCACCTACTGTAATACAGTAGTTTATAATACTACCAACTCAGGTAGAACAGGAGCTGAAGCCTGAAAACAAAGTTTAAAATGAAAAATAATTCTCTCTCCTGCATGACTGCTCCATCTTCCAACTTACTGTTCGCTCATTAAAATCTTCCCTTCATTGCAGCTTCACAATCTGCAGTAAGAGTGGGTTGAGATTTTAAACTTGAGGTTTATTTCCGGCCACAGGGTATTACTTCTGAGTGTCAACTAATGCATGTGACCTCAGATGCAATAGTCTTTGGAGAAACAGAGTAAATAATGTATGACAGTATTGTGATTTAAAGTTTAAGTACTTTAAAAGATTAAAATGTCAAATTCTGAACGGCATTACTAATTTGACAGCAGCTGGATGGCTTTGCAAGGATGAGATGTTTTATGGTACATTTGCTCCTTTTGCATCATTATACTGGGGTTAGGTTCAATCCTAATCTTACCAGTAACCCATATGAAGATATCCCATAACATATAAGTAAAGACAAAGCTGTTTTCAGGTTCTCAGTATGTGACTGTGAAAATTTCTGTGACGGTAAAGAAGATTACTCATCATCAAATTAACCGACTTACACTGCAAAAACAGTCAATGTATTATTATATGTACCATTATTATATTAACAATCTTAATAGCTGGGTTTCGGTCACACGACCCGGACGATGTGCGAAATGTAGACGGAGGGCAGGAAGTGTTTTCCTCCTGTTTAAAACACAGTAAAATGAATGACAGCGAGTACGCTGAGGCTTTGAATGGGCTGGTCCAGACACCATAATGCGAAAAATACATTTATACATAGTTGTGACCCGTGTAGTTTAAATAAATCAGACATTTCTTATAATCGTGTGGATTTACCGGCTGTGAGGCGATTTGCATCTCAAACCACCTCGTTACTGACAAAGCAATGCACATAACTTTGCTTCTGGACATCCAATCTTAAAATTCCAACTATAGGGGGGAGCTGGTGTCCAAAATAAAGAAGGTAACGTGTTTTGGATGCAGCGGTCTCCCCCATGAGGCTGAGCTTCCTTTTCAATATCGCTTCCTCTCCCTAAGAGGAGGCCATATACAGATTTTTCACATTGTTTCAGCGTTAACCTGTTTGTGGGCAGTGGATGATGTGTGAGGCTCGGCCACTATCACAAACATCATAACTGAGGACGATCAGGTGTTTGTTTTTTTTAAACCATAATTTGCCTCATCTGGGGGGTGTTCCAGAAAGGAGGTTTAACAAATGCTGCATCAAAGCCTGATCTCTGGCTTGCTAAATCCTCTGAAAACGTATCCCACTCTGTCGGTTCCACAACTCCAGAAAGGAATCAGCTTTCACAAGCCGGCTTGGTTAAGCCAGGAGAAAGAGAGGCATCACCTATGGAGCTCTGATATCACAATGAAAATGGCAAAATGTTGAGCACCCTACTGTTTGCAGATGAAAGTACAGGTCCTCATTGAGGCTTATGAGGAGAAAATGAGAATACTTTATTGCTCTTTGATACTGCCATATTTGATGTATTGTTTGGAGGTTTGGGGAAATACATATATTACAAATTTAATGCCTTTATTTATTGTACAAAAGAGGGCCATAAGAGTCATTAATAGGTCTGCTCCGAAAGGGCATACTACAGCACTTTTTTTTTAAGTCAGGACTGTTAAAACTCAAAGATATGGTTGTTTTACAGACATTACTAGTTTTATATAAAGCAAAATACAGCCTGTTGCCACCTGTCCTGCAAACACTTTTTACAACTAACAGTCAGACAGCCAGAAGGAAATATGATTTTAAACATCCTTTTGCAAGAACCACTCTCAAACAGATGTGTGTTTCAGTAGTTGGAGTGAAATACTGGAATTCTCTGAACAATGATTTAAAATGTTGTACTATTTATCAGTTTAGACACAAGTACAAACAAGAAGTCTTTCAGTTATATGGAAATGAATGTCAAAATAATTGAAATATATTTATATATATATATATATATATATATATATATATATATATATATATATATATATATTTATTATTTTCTTTTTTTAGTTTTAAAGCATAATGTTCGGTCTGATTTGTTATCTTATGAGAAGATTGGGGTAGGAGCTTATAAGAATGTATTCTTCTTCCTACTCCTATTCTTTTCTTTTCTTTTTTTTTCCTTTCTTTTCTTTTTTTCTCACTATTTTTTTCTGTTTTTTTTTTTTTTTTTTTTGCATGGAATGTGTTCTATTATTATTATTTTGTAATGTTTTTGGATTGTAGTTGTTAAATGATGGATGTAATACATTACCATGAGAGGAAGAGGGAAGGGAAAAGAGAGAAAAAAAGAAAGAATAAATATTGTCAAATCAAATCAAATCAAAATTATAATACTGGTGGGAAAAAAAAGCAACACGTCCACATCCAGCACCGCCCGCTGAAACGCTTGGCAGAGGATGTCCAGCAAAGTCAGTGTGTAAGGATGTAAAATTCAGTAACTGTACCACTTGCTGACTAAAGTTATTTGATTGTGAGTTTTATTGTATTAATTACTTAGTTTAGTTTTATCTGGTCCTATTTTATTCAGTTATCAGATGTTACCCATTTCAAAACAGAAGATGTGGAAATCCTGAATATTAAACATCCTCATGGATAAAATATGTAGCCATAAGAATAAGAATAAGTTGCTGATCATTTTAAATCACTGCTGAAAACTCATTTGTTTTTGCTGGCTTTCCAACCAGCTTTAGAGTGTCACATTTATATATATTTATATTTTATATTTTTGTATCTTTGGTTTTATCTGTTTATGCGATTGTGTTTTTTCTTCTGCTTTTATTTCTGATTTATTCGTATCCTGTACAGCACTTTGGTCAACTGAGGTTGTTTTTAAATGTGCTCTATAAATAAATTTGATTTGACTTGACTTTCTTCAAACCATTTTAAACTGAAATGGTTGTGATTTATTTAATGACAACAGTGACTTTCCCTCAAGTCATGATGCTCCATATGATCATTGAGTACCGGCTCCATGGTGGTGGCACATTATTGCCTAGTACACTGAACCCCCTCTCAGGACGGGCCCCAGACCTGGAAGGACCCTCAGACCAGGCAAACACAGGAATCTTTCCTTTATGACAAATGTCATTTCATTCATGACATGAATTTTGCTCTAGGCCACATTGTAACCGGTTTGTGTCCCAGGATTAGGATCAGGGTCTGGGTCAGGGGTCTGCAACCTTTTTTTCAAATATAACATTTGTAGGTTTCAGCAGTTTTTTTCATAGAATAATTTTGCGTTGTAGCTAGAGCTGGCAATGTTGAAAAAAAAAAACAGCTCGAGCAAGCGACATTTAAAAAGAACACACCACCCGAAACTACGCCTTCAGAGTGCAGGGACGTGTGCACAAATATTGTACGAGCAGGTTACCATACCATACCTCCCCATACTAGTTTATACACACAGATTTCTTGTAATAAAAAAAATATCTAGATGTATGACAAGTGGGAATTAGCTTAAAACAAGGTGTAAAATTTATTTCAAGTTTTTTATTAAGTGAAAACCCTTAAAACTAGTCAGTTAATGCTTATTTTCAGTGCTGTTACTTTCTCATTTTGAAAGAAAAGATCTTAAAACAAGAAAAACTAACCAGGAATGCAAGAACTGGAAGCATAGAGGTGAATTTGATACAGTCTCAGTGGCTCGGGTGGTAAAGCAGGTTGTCAAAAAATCAGAATATATGTCGGTGAAGGTTCATTCGTCCAGGTGAAAGGCTTCCAAAAAGGTTTTATTTAAAACACTGGACTTTAAAAACTTTAAAAACAAACACAAGACGTTTCGGTGTTCATCCAAACGCCTTCCTCAATTGTTTGGTGAACAGGAAATAGCACTGGCATTCATACACCACATGACTCAGGTCACATGTGGTCAGGTATATGTGTGTTTGGAGGTTGGTGGATTTTGTGCTGCTCTTTCAGTATGAGGTACTCCCTCACTAAAAAAAAAAACAAGCCAATTTGGCAATTCTCAGATGTAATAAAAAAACCCAAAAAGATCTTGTTTTAAGATTTTTTTTATTTTAAAATGAGAGAGAAACAACATTCAACACCACCAGACTAGTTTTGAGGGATTTTTCAAATGAGAGATTTGAAATGAGTGTTTACAATTTGTTTGAAGATATTTTTTTTATTTCAAGAAATACTACCAAATGTAATTATCTTACCCCACTGGCAGATTATTTCATTTGATTATGGTATGATTCTTCTCAATGTCAGTGTTTAACTTGTATTAAGACCACTAATTTCTGCAGCGTAAATGAGTGCATTTTTATAGAAGCAACTTAATTAAGTATATTTTTTAACTACTGTCTTTGCATTACATATGAATCTGTAAAGCTGTAGGGCTGTACTTTGACTTGTGGAGTGCACACAGTCCCTGGTGCATAGATGATGCAGGATTACAACATGGTGCTGCCTTCATTCATTAGAGTCCATCCTGAGTCAGCCCAAAAGGCTTATGGCTCCTTGAATGTTAATGAGATTAAGTGAAATAATCAGGTGGCTATGTTTGGCTTTGGAAGTCATATTCAACCATATGGATCAAATCCTAACAATATACAGTACGTAGACATTTGCAGGCTTTGTTCTGCTCAGATGAATTTACAATGATGTTGCAGCATCTTTATTGTGTAAAAAAGGTTTTTGACCATTCTGTGCTATTCCTATGGGTTTGGCATCCAAAGTCTATTCAAAGAGCTGAAAATGCCGCTTCTACTGCCTGCCACTTTGTCTGAGAAAAATCCCACTTGGCCAAAACTCATTTTGGCAGTTGAAACACTTAAATTGTTGACAGGGTGCCTCTGTGAAAAGTGATGAGATAAGGATCCCAAAAGCAGGATAAATGCCCATGAAAGGTGGAGTTTATGAAATGAGACTTTGAGTCAAACATGGATTATGAGTCAGACAGACAAGCTTACTGGCAGGAACACCCAAAAGAGTCAAAACCCCCAAAACTTTGGTAAAGTTTATTGCAAGGTTCAGACAAAGGGCAGGAAACTCAAAACAACAGCTAGACAGGTCGACACTTTGGAAAATAACCGGAAGGCTTGAAACTCATAAAACCCAGTGCACTGTTTGATTTTAGGCCGTGCTGACTAAAAGATGACCAGATGAACGATAGCCTCTTATATGAGAATATGGGGCTATCTTCTAACTCCAGACAGTCAGAGGTTCAAAGCCAAATCTACTCACCAACCAACTGGAATGTAGCAATGATTAAATGATCAATGCAACAGGCCTGAACAATAATGGCTAAAGAAAACAATCCAGGAGAACTTTGTGTAATTCCATGAAACAAGCAATTATTGCAACAGAGGGCGAAACTGTACAGCATGTTTCCTCGTGTCATATAGTAAAATTAGAGCAACAGCTATGGGTACGTTCACACTGTGGCTGTTTGGTCCACCTCCACGGATAGTCTGCTCCATTTAGTGCAGTGTAGACACAAACCGCATCCTGGTGCGCACCAAAGATGCGGACTCTAGTCCACGTGAAAGCCGGGGGTCTCTGAGTGCATTCACACCAGGATAGTGCAGGACCTCAGTCCGATAGGACGGAGATTTCTGAAAAATTTCAGACCTTTCTTTGCTTCGGTTTGCGTTCAAACTGCAGTAACTGAAGCGGACCAAATCGCCTGATTAAACCATAGTTAAACAACTGCCCACTAGGGGGTGTCGCTCCCCAATATAACCACTGATGATGGTGAAAAAGCAGGAAGAAAAAGAAAAACAGACCACGTGATTAAAGTAGAAATCTTTCTGCTTCTAATTATTTGCCTACTCCATCTCTGTCTTCACATTTTCCAGTTGTTTGTCGTTGTTGTTGTTTTGACATTGGCTTCTTCAAAAACGTGCTGTTCGCTTTGCTTTCTCTCCGACTCTGAACAATAATCTACACCACTTCCTCCTACTTCTTCATCTGTTTTATTGCAGTCGACAAACGTTACTTCCATTAGGTGTGATGGAAAATCCGATAGTCCATTTGCAAGTGAACCCTGTCCCCTGGCTTTTAGGCAGACCAGAGTCCGCTCCTTTGGTCAGAGTGCGGTTGGTGTTCAGACTGCGCCAAACGAAGCAGATTATCTGTGGAATCGGACCAGGGTCCGTTTGAAGCGGACCAAACTACCAGTGTGTGAACACACCCTCTGTTCACTTGAAAACAGACTATTGGGCTATCCAGCGGATCTAATGGAAGTGATACTGTCAAACACAAGAAAGCATCAAGAAGAACTAGTTACTAGGCAGAAGTGGGGTAGAAAATCATTTGGGCGGAAGAAAAACAAGGAAATACGGTGTGTTCGAAGAAGCTGAGGTCAAATAAACAAAAAAAGGAAAATGTCTTGTAGTCAGAGATGGTGGAGTAATGAGAAGCAAAAAGATTTCCACTTTAATAACGGAGTCCAGTTTTCTTTTTTTTCTGCTTTTTCATCATTGATCAATAGTTGTATTGGGGAGCATCACCCCCAATGATACTCCAGTTTCCCACATATCATCATTTCCCACATCACAATGTGACAGGAGTCTGAAAACGGTGAAGCTTTGTCTACAAACTGTGCACAGGCGGGAAAAACAATGGAGGCATAATTAGCTAAAATATACAGGGGCAAAAAGAAAAAACACATCAGAAAAAAATGGAGTTTGTAGGTGTAGACTTGCTAATTCCTATTAAAGGGACTTGAGGCAGGAATTTGAAAAAAAAAACAAACATGAATGTCCCTTTTTTTAATACTTATGGGTGATGAAGCGCTAAATACCAAAAATAACGTTTCCACCAATGTTTCTCTCTGTTGCCTTAAACAGGCTGTGTGCTGCAAAATGCGCAGCAATTCGGTGTCCGAATTTCCCGCGCTGCCCTGCGGACGTGATGTCAAATGACCTACATCCGCAGTTTTGATACAGGAAAAAATAGGTCACGTTAAATAAAAACACTGTAAGCAATAGTTATGGATTATTCTGCCGTCAGAATACGATCTAGATCAACTGAAAGACACTAAAAATTGTAACTACAAAGAAAAAGCTTAGTAAACAACATTATAGCTTTCCAGCTCTGCCATGCGGACGTGACGTCACATGACGCTACATCCGCTGTTTTGATATAGGATGAGGCCGGTCGCGGGAAATTCAAACACTGTAAGCGATAGTTATGGATTATTCTGCCGTCAGAAAACGATCCAGATCAACTGAAAGACACTAAAAAGTGTAACTACGGAGAAAAAGTTTCAGTTTGTGCTCCCGTGACGGCTTGGCTCGTGGCTGCAGTTACCTGAAGCACCAGTCGCGGCAGTCGCGAGTTTCGTTTCTTAATCTTGCCTCAAGTCCCTTTAAATGAATATTAGTTTTCATGTAGTCATAATTTAACATCTGTTAGCCAAAAGCTAATTAATGCACAAGTACATTAGGCCACAAAACATGGAGTTTGGAAAACTTCATGAGCTTGTGTCAAATAGCAAACCATCTCTTCCTTTCATATCCAGTTTTTGTAACACAAAGATACTAAGCATTTATTCATGAGGATGAAGCTAGCACATGCAGTAACTTCAGCTAAGCTAAACACCCGACACCAGCACAAATTCCATGTACTAGATGATGACTGTACCTGGTGGCAATGAAACCTTTCTGATGGAAAGCCTAGTTTCAAGTCGCATGTTCTTACATAAATACCAGGAAGGTTAAGTCCCCTGTCATTACTTTTACACTTGCCTTTGTGACTCCATCAGAAATATGCTATTCTTAACATCTGAGGATTCTCAGCAGTCAGCCATCAATTTCTTAACAGTGGCCTCATTATTAGCTACTATGAAGTCTTTGTAAGAGCCAGGCTTGACGTAACCAGCAGGGCTCTGCTTAATAAGCTCAAACCTTCATGAAAAACTTGCAATTATTTCTTACGTTTTGGTAGTTTTAATGGTATTCACTGTTTGGCAGCAAAATATCCACTGATCAAACACATGAAGGAAACACATGATCATTAGCATGTAAGCTAAAGTTATCCCCACTTCTAGGGTCAATATGTCCGGTGAGAAAGAAACAATGATTATAGATCAGTTTCACATGCTGTTGTTCAAATGGAACAGACGACAGGTGGAAATGAGGCAGCTACCATGACAACCCCTAGACTACCTGCCCCTTGGGAAATGGGAGAGTGATCCCAAACTTTTCAGCAGTATGTGTATTTGCGTGTGTGTGTGCCTCCCTTAAAAAGAAAAAAAAGTATAGTTGTGTGTATATTTATATATATATATATATATATATATATATATATATATATATACACACACACAAACACACACACCTACACACGTCATGCTCAAAATTATTCATACCTTCAAATTAAAGAAGCAAAAAATAAGCTGTAATTGAAATAAGATGAAATTGACAAAATTAATAATAAATAAAAATTCTCTGAAAATCATGACATTTATTTTGACTTGTGGTTTGAAAGAAATATTAAAAACAAACAAACAAACAAAAAGTAAACAAGCATGATGAGGCTCCGAAGCTAAAATTTTGTTGAGCAATACTTTGAGGCAATCAGGTATTTTCTCTAATGTTCAAAAATACTTCTTTTGTTGAGAGGTGTTTTGGTCCACTGTTAATGGGAAAGGTGTTCTTATGTGTCTGGTACAGTTTTATTTGTTTGTTTTATTTATTATTTCCAACCCTAATTCAAAAGCAATATTTTATTTCACTTATTTATACTTTGTACATTTTTATTCATCATTAATTTCTTTAGTTTCTTGTTATTTGAATTAAATAATTATTGTGAATTTAGCCTTTGTTTAATTAGAAAACATGAATAATTTTGGGGATGACTGTGTGTGGGCATGGAAAGTATTCAGACCCCTTTTAAGTTTCATTGCAGCCAAAAAAGTTAATTTTATTTCTCTTTAATGTACACTCAGTACTCCATGTTTACAAAAAAAAAAAAAAAAAAAAAAAAAAAACAGAAATGCAGAAATTTTGCAAATTTATTAAAAATTAAAACCAGAAATGTCACATGGTCATAAGTATTCAGACTTTTTGCAGTGACACTCATATGTAACTCATATGCTGTCCATTTCTTCTGATCCTCCTTGAGATGGTTCTACTCCTTCATTGGAGTCCAGCTGTGTTTAATTAAACTGATTGGACTTGATTAGGAAAGCACACACCTGTCTATGTAAGACCTTACAGTCAGCTCACAGCTCACAGTGCATGTCAGCGCAAGGTGGCAAGGCTGGACAAGGTTACAGAAGAATTTCTGCAACACTAAAGGTTCCTTAGAGCACGGTGGTCTCCATAGTCCTTGAATGGAAGAAGTCTGGGACAACCAAAACTCTTCCTAGACCCGGCCGTCCAGCCAAACTGAGCAATCGTGGGAGAAGAGCCTTGGTGAGAGAGGTAAAGAAGAACTCAAAGATCACTGTGGCTGAGCTCCAGAGATGCAGCAGGGAGATGGAGAAAGTTCCACAAAGTCAACTATCACTGCAGCCTCCACCAGTCAGGGCTTTATGGCAGAGTGGCCCGATGGAAGCCTCTCCTCAGTGCAGACATATGAAAGCCTGCATAGAGTTTACCAAAAAACACATGAAGGACTCCCAGACTGAGAGAAATAAGATTCTCTGGTCTGATGAGAACAAGATTGAACTTTTTGGAGTTAATTCTTAGCGGTTTGTGTGGAGAAAACCAGGCACTGCTCATCACCTGCCCAATACCATCCCAACAGTGAAGCATGGTGGTGGCAGCATCATGCTATGGGGGTGTTTTTCAGCTGCAGGGACAGGACGACTGGTTGCAGTTGAAGGAAAGATGAATGCGGCCAAGTACAGAGATCCTGAAAGAAAACCTTTTCCAGAGAGCTCAGGACCTCAGACTGGCCGAAGGTTCACCTTCCAACAAGACAATGACCCTCAGCACACAGCTGAAATAACAAAGGAGTGGATCAGAACAACTCTTGACCATTCTGGACTGGCCCAGCCAGAGCCCTGACTTAAACCCAACTGAGCATCTCTGAGAGACCTGAAAATGGCTGAACACCACCGTTCACCATCCAACCTGACAGAACTGGAGAGGATCTGCAAGGAAGAATGCAGAAGATCCCAAATCCAGGTGTGGAACACTTGTTGCATCATTCCCAAGAAGACTCATGGCTGTACGAGCTCAGAAGCTGCTTCTACTCAGTGCTGAGCAAAGTACTGAATACTTATGACCATGTGATATTTCCGTTTTTCTTTTTTAATAAATTTGCAAAACTTTCTACATTTCTGGTTTTTTTCTGTCAAGATGGGGTGCTGAGTGACATTAATGAGAAATGAAATGAACTTTTTTGATTTAGGCAAATGGCTGCGAAAAGTGTGAAAAGTTTAAAGGGGTCTGAATACTTTCTGTATCCACTGTATATAGCTATAGATATAATTTGTATGAACTTTTTTCTAAATAAATTTCTTGAAGAGGACACAACTTTGCCAACATTGCTTCCTTTTTCAGCAGCGAAAGCAACCAGTTCCTTTTGCATCGAGTGTCCACTTCTGGCATCCCTCAGACTTACAGTAACATTTCCACTGCTGTGATCTCAGAGAAAATGGCCATGTTGGAGAGACAGTTTTCATCTCCCTGCAGAAAGAATCAAATACACTGTCAAATCTGTGCATGACTTCTGAGTCCTGCTTCACCATCGACTGGTTGTTTGTGCAAAATGAGCTACTTTTGTCAGCAAAGTTTTGACATTCTGCTGCCAAGTCTCTGCAGCACTGTGAACTTTAAGATTACTCAGCAGTTTATGGCACTGTTGTAATTGGTGAAAGAGATCTGGTTTCAGCTTAAATTCTGTAGCTCTGGGGGATGACAGTGATGCCTTTGGTGTCTATAAGGGTATGAAGAGGTGGGCGAAGGGGAAAAAGACAGAGGCTGAAAATTAGTTGCAGAGGATGTAAAGAAAGATAAAATACTCAAATATGAAAGACATCAGAATCATGAGAAAGTGAATACAGATATGATAAATACGGACGCTTAACAAGAAATATTCATACCAAGAGTCATCAGTGAAATATGTGGCCTAAAATGCTGACCAGAGCCAATCCAGAGGACTGTGGAAGCAACAGTGATCCATCTCAGAATGACACGCCAGACACAGGAACTCTCCAGTGAAATGTGAGAGGCTGACGTGCCAGTGGACACGATTAATGGAGTTATTGACAGGAAATGAGAATGCTTTTTAAAGAAAACAAGAGCTGAATTATCGTAGCTCCTGAGATATGTGACGAAGATGATGACAGTGAAATGTAGCATACAGAACAAGGTTAAAGAAAAGAAAAATAATCAGTGAAGGAATAAACAATTGCCGAAGACAGAATTGCATTTTGAAAAGGTATGAAAAGCCTTTATTGAGAGAAACAGCACCATGTGAAGACTTAAATGTCTCTGGGGGGAGACAGAATGTTTTAGAATGATGGACAGGGACACAGATTAATTATGCAACAGGGAAGGCAGCTGAGCGAACTGGTATCCAGACATCTGCTGTCTTTTCATCTGAAAAATAAGAGTAAGCATTGGCAGAGAGTTTATTCTATTTGTATCTATTTTATAATCTTTAAATATCATTTTTATCATTTTAATTCTGTAGTAGTTTATGTCTTACAATTTATTCCTGTAGTGTATTTTATTCTTTTACCCTAGCATTTGGGGCAAAGCCATAACAATACCTGACCCAGTCTCATGGCAAAGTATGAAATACCAACAAAAATGTCAGCCAGTGATTCATGTCCACACACACAATTTTTGCTGCATTTTCAAATCTACCAAATAAAATCTTACTGATTAATGGGACTTAGAGTACTGTTTGTGATAAATTATGCCTTAAAAGACATAGTAGTTACCCATAGTACAATCATAGCTACACCTGAGACCCAGAAAAGAAAACATCTGTTCTTTCAAATACCCATCTTTACCACTGGATGTCAGTAATTCTTACATACTGTACCTTTAAAGGTAGTGGTTCTTTAAGTGAGCTGGAGATGATTAGGCTTGGGGCTTTTACACCGGAGGGGGGGGGGGACTGCTTCCCTCTTGTTGTGCTGGAGGGAAGAACGTCTGTTTGAAGAAGAAAAAAGATCATTATTTTACCCAGTTTAAAATCATTATTAATTCTTAAAGTGCTGATGACACTTTTTTTTACATTTTTTGCCATGTTTTATAGACCAAAACGTTCTTCAGGATGATCTATGTAACTAAAACAGGCGCAGCTACATAGATGAGTTATTAGAAAACATCGCTGCATTTCAGCACATTTGACCAGACTGTGGCGCTGTTAGCCAAAACCGGACGTGACGTCTGCCAGAGAATATTCTCAGCTCATTTAGCATTGAAGCCAATGGCTTCATAGCAGTTTATAAGTTCCTTTTCCAGTATTACAGACAAACAGTAATGACTCAGCCTTCAAATTTTATTGCCAGTTAATGTTTAAAAGCTCATAGTACAGCGTTTGTTTATTTAGGTTTCCTACAGATCCAGAATTTTACTTTGAAGAGGATAAATCAGCAGATCAGACTTACCGGTAGCAGTAGGAGCCTTCTGCACGTCTCTCATGTCTGTTTACTGGAGCTGTTGAGACTTTCATCACATGGTGCTGGAATCGTGTCCTCCCGAATATTCTTTTCCAACCATCGTTGCTTCATCAGATTGGTCATACAGCTGCTGCTCGGTGATAACAGGACTTCTTCGGTCATCAGATCTCCTCCAGCTGCTACCAAAGAATCCTCCTTCCCTCCATCCTCATCTTTAGAAATGGGAACTATTTAGAACTCGACTGGAACCATGTATGTTATCTTCACATTTTTTAAAGGCTAATTATTTGCCACGGCCAGCTCAGGGCTAGCGGTTAGCCACGAGCTAACGCAGGGAACGAGTGCCTCTCCTCTGTCATGCATGACTCTATGACAAACTGGTGCAGCTCTTTAACAGTTGCAGGTCTGCTTGTGCTCTGGATCGCTCCTTACAGTTCTGGGTCCGCTCGGTGTGGTCTTACAGGCTTTTAGCTGAGCCGAGTGAACCTGAAGCTGGGAGACAGACTGCAGGCAACTGACTACAGTTCTACTCCGGTTCTACCTTGTAAAATGTGATTTCCCCAAATTTCTCAGCATTTTCACACTCTTCTGAACTGGCTGATGATCCCACCCCACAAACCAGTTCCAATCTAGCTGTTCTGGAGCCATCTGGAGCCGTTTTCCATGGCTTTGATTATACATGTAAATCAATGAGCGGACTACAACTTTTTATCTCGCTGACATCATGTCACGGAGGCTAGGTTTGCTAGTGAAAAGCTATTGGTACTTAGCTGAGCCTCCAAAACATCAGATATTTATGTAAATACACGTCTGATCAACTTCTAAGTGCACAGAACTTATTTTGTCTTGGTGTGTTGTTGTATGGCAAAGTTACTTGAAGTTAAGGTCGTATCAGCACTTTAAATGCAGAGCTGCTGCAACATTTGATCTGAAAGAGTGCCTGGATAATTATGAGTCAAGCTGAGTATGTGCTAATTGGGGGTGGGTTACATAAGAAAAGCTGAGTTAACTAGATGTGAAAGACCCGCAGGAAATACAGTGAGCGAAAATATTAGGCAGATAATACATGTAGTCGGCCAACGGAGAAAATTAAGTGAGTTGGTAGGACTAGTGTTAATTAATGGGGCCCGCCCACAGCAGTCAGATGCCCAACCTGTCATGATGTCCTGGCACTGGGACTGCTTACTTTAGAAAACTTTGAAAAGATTTGGAAAAGACTTTTGGAAGACTGCCATGTCACAACAGCTCACATCTAAAGACAGTTTTTAGTCTCAGTCTAGCCCCCGACTAAGATTTTACCAAGACTATGAATCTTGCAGGGTCATTATTTGCAAGCCTACAGCTAGATTATTTCAGAATTTTTTCCCATCATGCAGTTTGTTCCCATCATAATACATTTAATTTAATAAAAAGCACCTTATCAAAGCACCCAAGGACAGAGTAGCAGATACAATAGATAAAACATTAAAACAGTAAGCTAAAACAAAAACCCAAAAAAGATAATATGCTCTGTCTAACCTTAGAAAATTCAGTAACATTACCTACCTATGTTTACGTAGTATTTACTGTCAGTAATCTGTTGTCAGTTTTGCAGTAAGATATGAGAGCCTTGGTGGATCACGTGACTGCTCGTATGTGACAGTATGGGGTCCTGTCACTATGCCTCCGATTGATCATGCACTCTGGCTACTTGGCCACAGGGATATCTCTTTGGCTGACTGGTAAGTGCGCATGACTCTCACCCACGAGTCTGTGGGATTGACTCCTGCCCGGGCCCTCCTTTCACACCTTGCCATACATGGTACTGGTCAACTTATTTTGCAACTGAGAATTCACGGCTCTGTTGTTTGGCACTTGTTTCCAACTTTGTCACAGCTCATGTCACTACCCTAGATCTCATCTGCTCCACTGGTCTGAACATCCGGCAACTCTCCAGCTTCAACCTTCACATCTCTGACAACCCGGCCGTAGTTTTTTGCATCCACCTCCCCACTCCCATTTTAAAGCCCCCTGGTTCATCCCCGACCTCCACCATCTGAAATCGCAAAAACGTAAGCTCGAAAGATAATACAAGAAAACTGGACTCACAATTCATCTACAAGCTTATATGGACCACTTTCAACTATACAAAACTGCCTTGAACCGTGCCCGATCTACCTATTACTCCAATCTCATCCACACTGGCTCCAATAACCAAAAGGCTCTCTTCTCCTCCTTAAAGAAACTCCTCAACCCCAGTGACAACACCTCTGACACATTCACCACAGACAAGTCCAATTCCATTCTCTCTTTTTTTCCAATCAAAAATTGATTCCATCTGTAACTCTGTATCTGCTTCTCCTGCCTCCCATGCCTCCCCTCTCTCCTCCCCTCCTCTCATTACCTTTCCCATCTCTCCAGGAGATCTGGTTAAAATCATTGCCTCCATGAACTCCTCCACCTGCATTCTTGATCCCATCCCTTCCTCCCTTCTTAAGCATTGCCTCCCCACTATCTCTCCACTCATCCTCAGAATTGTGAACTCCTCCCTTACTTCCTCCACCGTTTCTCATTCTCTCAAACTGTCTGCCGTCACCCCCATTCTCAAGAAACCTGGACTCAACCTTGATGATATCAGCAACTTTCAGCCAACTTCCAACCTCCCTGTATATCCCAAATCTCTGTGAACAATTCAAGTCTGGACTCCGTACTCACCACAGCACCAAAACAGCCCTCCTCAAAGTCACCAACAATATCCTTCTCTCCTCTGATGCTGGACTTCTCTCCATCCTCATTCTCCTGGACCTCACTGCAGCCTTTGACACCATCAACCATACCATCCTGATTTCTTGGTTATAATCTCTCTTCCACATCACTGACAATGCCCTCTCCTGGTTGACCTCATATCTTATAGACAGAAAACAGTTCATCTCCATAAACAGCTGCTCCTCCTCAATTGCCCCCCTGTCCCAAGGAGTCCCCCAGGGTTTGGTGCTTGGTCCTCTCCTCTTCATCCTCTATATCTTCCCCCTTGGTCAGATCATCCACCATCACGGTCTCCAGATTCACTGTTATGCTAATGAAGTTCAACTTTACATATCTACTAAATCCATCAACCCCCAGACCCACACAACTCTTTCAAACTCAACTCCAGCAAATCTGACGTTCTCATTATTGGTCCTGATTCCCTCACCTCCTCAGTCAAAGATTTCCACCTCTCATTAGGCAACTCCATTCTGTCACCTTCACCCCACTGCCATAACCTTGGTTTTTTTTAACTCAAAACTCACCTTCCAACATGTTAAACATGTCACAAAAACGGCTTTCCACCATCCCAAAAACATTGTTCGCCCCCGCCCCTCTCTTTCTGAGCAGCTGAAACCCTGATCCATGCTTTCAAATCATCCCATATTGACTACTGCAACAGCATTCTTTTTGGCAACTCCTCCAATCTCCTCAAATCAACTCCAGTATATTAAAATCTCTGCTGCTCGTCTCCCCACTCACACCTGTTCTCGAGAACATATCCCCCCTGTCCTCCAAAATCTTCACTGGCTCCCTGTCCATTACTGCATCAAATTCAAAATCCTTCTTCTCACCCACAAAGCACTCCATAACCAGGCCCCCACCTACATAAAAGACATGCTTCACGCCTACACTCCTTCCTGCTCCCTCTGCTCATCAAATGCAAACCTCCTAATCGTCCCCAGGACCAAGCATTGAACCTGGGGTGACAGGGCCTTTTCAGTAGATGCCCCCACCCTCTGGAACTCCCTCCCACAGCGCATCCATCACTGCATTGACCCAGCCACTTTCAAATCACAGCTAAAAATGTACCTGTTTCAATCTGCCTTTAGTACATCCACTCAAACCTCTTGACTTCTTAACTGAGCTATTGTCTTTTTTAATTTGTATGTTTCCTATTTGTTGTTTTTATCTTGTTCTTATTGTTTATATCTGACCTATATAGCTGCTTTGAGACCTTTTAAAAATGCTTTATAAATTAAATGTTTTATTAATATCATTATTATTATTATTACCTGGCTATTGATTGTGTTGTGTTGTTGGGCCTTGTGATAATATCAAACGCGTTTGATATTATTGCAACCGAAACAGTATGTCTCTCTTAATATCAAACACATTTGATGTTATTGAAAGCCCAAGACTAGGGCGCAGAATACCACCTTAAACTTAACGATCGAGACCGTGGGGGCATGCCTCGACTCCAGTAAAACTCCTGAGATTTACTGAAGACTTTTAGTCTTAAGTCTGGGACATTGAAAATCATTTGGTGTAAGCCCAGCATCCTTACACCGAACGATTTCCCATCATGGCACACGCGTGTCACATGAAGGCAGCATAGACAATCTGGATTTAAATGGCTCACAAATCAAAGGCTCACAACTGAGATCCGAATCTTTTGAAAGAGCCGTTAAAAAGAATTGATTTGTTCATGAATGTCACATAGACAGAACAGCTGCTTTCTACAGAAATAATCCTGGTGTAAGCATTAGCTGCTAAATCTATTCGAGAGACAGGCACAAGTAACTGTAGAAAGAAAAGGAAACTCATGAGCTCCCAGAGGAGCCTCAGGAGGGAAAGAGATGGATCCAACAGTCTGAAAATAAAGACATGACAGGCAAACAAAGAAACAGGCTGCCGCATTTGTGGTTAGAAAACTGGTGACACTATGGAAGGAAGGGATACCCACCAACCTTACAAAGACAAGAACACAGGAACAGATTTATAACTGGAGCTGTAAGGGTTTTCATAAATGCATCAAAGGCACAGCAGTGGAATAAGTCCATTATTTGTTTTAAGAATGATAAATGAAAACTATGAAAAAGTATCACAGCATAGAGCAAAATACATCACTTACAGATGACTTGGCCCATATGGAAAAAGGGTAGAAAAACAGAGTGTTTAACACAAATGGAAGAGGAAAATAAAGCGATGTGGGCAGTAAAACAAAGAAGCTAGTTCTTGGCAGAAGAAATGGAGATACAGTAGTTTACCAGAAGATGGTGTATGGAGGGGAAATGGACAGACAAGTCATTAAAATTCCTTTGCTTTGCATTTTGATGCAAGGCAAATATAGGCTCAGCTGGTTTGATTTAAGGGACTAGAGGCAGGAATTGTAAATGAATAAACAGGCATGTCCAGTTTTTTAATGCTAATGGGTGATGAAGTGTTAAAAACCAAAAAGAACGAGCCAACCCACGTCTCTCTCCGTTGCCTTGAACAGGCTGTGTGCCGCATAATGTGCTGCGATTCGGTGGCCGAATTTCCCGCACTGCCGTGGGGATGTGAGGGCAGCTGACACTGCATACTGCATACCCCGACAGTTTGAATACAGGAGGGAGACAGTTGGGGTGAATTCAAACACTGCAAGGGATAGTTATGGATTCCTCTGCCGTCAGCAAACGATCCAGATCTACTGAAAGACACTAAAAAGTGGCACTACAAAGAAAAAAACTATATCAGCGTAGTAAACAACGTTATGGAATCTGTTTGTGCACGCTCCCGTGCCAACTTGGCTGGTGGCTGCAGTTACCCGCAGCGCCAGTTGCGAGTCTCATTTCTTAAGGCTCTTTCAGAGAGGACGCGTTTTTCGCTGTGCTCACCGCGGGGTAGGGTGCTGAGTCGGCGGTAGAACACAGCGGCAGCAAACAGGAAGTGTTTTCTCCCCGGCACGCTTCGTTATGAAAGATGTACCTCTCATCGTCGCAGCAAAGAGCTTTTCTCTTGAGGAGGAGATCAGCAGCAGAAAAAAGGGTGGGGGTCCACCTGATCCTGATAACAAGGCAGGACTTGGGGAAGTTCAGGCTCGTCCGGGAGCTGCATTCTTTCACACAGACTACTTCTAGGTTTACTTCAGGCTGACCAAGGACCACTTTTTCCCCTGAACTTGCCTCTCCTATTGGACGCGCTATGATGTCATCACAGCGCACAGCGCCAGAATTGAATAATGTTCAATTCGGGTGCAGCAGCGTCAGCGGCACCGCGGCGGCATGCGCCCACCTTGCGCGCTGGTTGCCGCGTTCTATCTGAAAGGGCCTTAAATCTTGCCTCAAGTCCTTCTCAGCACGCAGCTTAAATAACAAAGGAGTGGCTTCGGTACAACTCTGTGACCATTCTTGACTGGCCCAGTCAGAGCCCAGACCAAAACCCAACTGAGCATCTCTGGAGAGACCTAAAATGGAATGAAATGAAAAAATACTTTTTTTTATCCAAGAAGGAAAATTCAATATGGTAATAAGCTCGTACTCTTTTTTTTTTTTTTTTTTTTTTTTTTTTTTTTTACAACATATCATGTGACATTTCAATTGTTCTCTTTCAATAAATTTGCAAAAATTTCTACATTTCCGTTTTTTTTTCTGTCAAGATGGGATGCTGAGTGTACATTAATGAGAAATAAATCAACTTTTTTGATTTTAGAAAATGGCTGCAATGAAACAAAGAGTGAAAAGTTTAAGGGGTCTGAAAACTTTCCATACCCACTATGTTTAAAGCTTTTAATCCATCATACCCTATGGGGCAGTGAACCCAATTTCATTGAATATTGCAAAAAATATTCAAAGAAACATCTTCTATAATACCTTTAATTTAGTATTTCCTTAATTTAGTGTTTCCTTGTCTGTTTGTTTAGTTTTTTCTCAGTATATAACAGGTCTCTTATGTTTCTCCTGCATCTATTCAATCATCAATTTTCGGATCTAAAGTGATCGCGCTTTGACTGCTGTGTCTGCAAGTTTGACAGCTGTGATTGCATAATGTTGTTTGTTGAGCTCTATATATATTAATACTAATTATGAGCAGATACAGAAACAATATCTATCTCGTTCAGAACAGATTATTCTTTAAAGGTAGAGTCTGGAGTTTCCCCCTAAAAATTGACGCTACGCTTGAGCAAGTGAAATCCGTCTCAATCTGCACCTTTGGGCCTTTACTCTCATGTGGTGGTGAGTTTGTGTACAACCCCTGTCTGTAATTAGCTTTTTCACTTTGTTTTGGTGGGTTCAGGACGTTTCTGGGTTTGAGATTTCTGTTTATATCACCAGCCAATGACAGAGCTAAGGGCATGACGCTGTGTGGGAATAAGATCATGATTGGAGCAGATGCCAGTCACTTGAACTCTCGAAAAAAGAAAAAAAATGGCAGACAGTGTAGAAAAGGAAGCAGTCTGCAGTGCAAATAGCTTATAGTGCACGTAGGAACACCAGGGTTAATATTGGTTTGACTTTTACCCACTTCCAAGCTTTGAAAGAGAAACTTGAAGCTGAATAGGGAGCCAAAGTCACGCCCATCTACATTACTTCCGCTCCATGGGACCACAGAGATGTTAAAATATGAATGGAAATCAATGGGGAGAAAATAATTATCTTCTGGTCCCAGCCGTTCTCTGCCCTGGATTCCAGATATGTTGGTAACGGATTTAAATTAAAATTTTTCGCGCAAAGAAAAGTTAACATACTGCAACGATTTTTGATTATTTCAAGATTTACTTGACACAGCTTTGTGGACTGCAGCTCTCGCCGTGAGTGATGATGTCAGTCCCTGCGACGGGCGTAAACAAGACCAGCCATCATTCCATCACCGTAATGGAAAGACTCAAAATTTCCTGACTTAAAGTGAGTTTCACCTATGTCTGTGCTCTTGAAAAAATGTCTGTTCTTGAAAAAAATTAAATAAAAGCGGTGACGTGCCGGAGTAAAATTGCAATGCTAGCGTACTCTGGCAGCTGGTGACGTATGTTGCTCGTGACAAGAGCTGTTGTCCACACAGAGGCTTCAAGCAAAACCTAAAATAATTCAAAATCTTTGCGGTATTTTGTTTTTCTTTGCATGAAAAATTTTCATTTAAATCAACAACCAACATATCTGGAATCCAGAACAGAGAGCGACTGGAACCAGATGATAATTATTTTCTCATTGACTTCCATTCATATTTTCAGTCTCCTGGGTCCTATGGGGCTCACTGAAAGGGGCGTGATTTCGGCTCCCTATAGGTTGAAGAGCGATGTGGCCATTAGCCCGAGGGGAGGGGCGCTCAGTTTGAATGTTTACGAACAGAAATGGGGGGGGCACTCCAGACTCTACCTTTATAGGAAAAAAAAATTGAACAGCAATCATCAGATCCATTTCCTTGTCAGCATTGTTTGCTGTTTTTTCCAGCTTTCAGTATAAAATGCTCATCTGCCAGCAGTCTCTTAAGCCCTGTTTACACCCGACCCCGTCTGGGTTGGGTTGGGTCAGGTCAGGCCAGGCCGGATTGGGTGGGTTTTGGTACGGATGTGTTGATTTAACATTGCGTCCCCACAGCAAACTGTACCCTTGGTTTGGAAGCTGAGTATTAACCAGATAGCGCTGCTACATGATCATGTGACATCATCGCCGTGCAACACCTTTATACGAAAGCACCGTGACAGAAACAAAAGGAATCACCTCTGCTTTGTTTTTACGCTGGGCCACGCAGGAAGTGACAGATTTTTCAATGAATCAATGGATTGCTGTGTATTAGCTCCACCTCTTTGGTCCGGATCGGTTAGATCAGTACCCCTATCGAAGGGTACCAAAAAAGTAGGTCGGGTCGGGTTGAATATAGGGTGGGGCAGGCTAATAGTCCCAATTTTATCTGCGGAGACGCAAAAAAAACGTGGACTGATCCGGCCTGGCCCGACCCAGAAATGGGTGGAAACGGGGTTTTACACTCAGCCCAGAGAGCAGGTGGGTGGGCCCAGGCCCAGTAGGCCCCCCATAACACTGTGGCTGCCCACAGAATACTTTTGTCCTGGGGGAGGATGAAAATATATTTAATTTCATGACAAATGAGGTGATACATGTTTTCATACGAACGATAGAACAGCTGCCAACATGAAGGGAACAGTGACCTTTCCATCATATCAGCGCAACCAAAGCAGAATAAAACATTCATGGAGGCAAAGAAAACTTTTAGAAGTTTAAAAAAAAAAGTAAAACGACAACTTAATTCATGCAGTTTACAGGTGGTGTGAATATGTTCTTATTCCATGAAGTGTAATTAATTTGTTGTTCACTGACAATACGAACTTAGGTGATCAGAAAATACTGGCTCCATCGCAGCGTCTCATCCACATGAAACTTCTTCCATCAGAGTAAACATAATAAACACTGAGAAGCTTTACTCTGAGTAAATCCTGCTGGAATTTCAGCTCAATCGTGGTTATTTGTCCCCATAAAATCAAAAGCCTGTGCAGTGCCGTTGTCTTTGGTTGGAGTCATCTGTTAAATCTTCTCACTCCTTCATTGTGTCAGTCTGCCACACCACAACCAGTCAGACATGTTGGCTTAATTAGAGAAGAAGGAACCCTTTTTTTTCTCATGTAAATGAGACAAAAGGGAAATAACTTGGCGTAATATGAGAGCTTCGACAGCTTGGTCATCCTGCCTAAATGGGATATCTGCAGTCTGTCATGAGTGCAAACTGTGTTTGTGTGTGCGCGGTGTGTTTGGTGTGTACACGGCAGAGTCAGACGCAGGCTGGAGGTGTCCCAGAAAGGATGATTATTGAGGAAACAGCTACAGACTAAAACAGATGGGATGATTTGGCTCCAAATCAGTGGGAAATACCAAGCCTGCTGCGGTGAATTAGGGCTGCTTTTGATTGCAAAGCCACCCTGCCTCAGCATCACCGTTTCTGTTCTGCTACTTTCACAAAGTATCTGTACTGGTGTTATAAGCTTTAATCATTTGAACATACCTAAACGATTGCTGTTTATTTGTTTCCTTTTTTTTCTTATGTTTTTCTACCAGACTTGACTGTGGAGGCCGAGTCATGAGGAGGTGATAGTTGGCATGCAAATAAATCAGATTCACCCTCTCTTCTCTCAAGCTGCCAGATTGCAGGTGAAGAGGTTTTTTTTCACTGGCTAGTCAAGCATAACACGATACAAATAGTCCTGGCTTTTCCTCCAATTAGTCTGTTTACTGAATTAATTTAATGACAGAAAAACGATGTAATAAATACCCATGAATCCCTCCAATCTCCCTACATATTGTACACTCTCTTTATCTGGCCCACCTCTAGTACCGGGTTGGAACCCTTTGCCCTACAGAACTGCCATCATTCCTGGCCTGGTAGATCAAAGAGGTGTTGGAAACATTCCTCAGAGATTTTGCTCCATGTTGACATGATAACATCACACAGTTGCTGCACATCAGTGATGAGAATCTCCCGTTCCACCACATCCCAAAGCTGCTCCGCTGGACTGAGATCTGCGGACTGTGGAGGCACCAGATCCAACTGCACCAACTGGGGAGCAGTTGGAGATGATGTGAGCTTTGTGACATGGTGTGTTATCCTGCTGGAAGTAGCATCAGAAGATGCTCCACTGTGGTCATAAAGGGATGGACGTGGTCAGCATCAGTACTCAGGTAGGCTGTGGTGGTTAAACCGCCAGGTTGGTACTAAGGGGCGCAAAGTGGGCCAAGAAATCTCCCCCACACCATTACACCAGCAGCAGCCTGCAAGGTTATGAGTTTTGGAATTTTATTTAGTTTCATTTTTTTATTTAGTGTTGACTTTTTGTTTTTCAAATCAGTTAGTGTTTTTGAACAGGTTTGCTATTAGTTTTTTTTTTTTTTTTTTTTAAATGCTTTGTTTTAGTTTAGTTTTTATCAGTGTTTTTTTTTTTTTTTTTTTTTTTAGTAAATTAAGGGTATTTGTCTGGTGTGGCATTTAAATGCATCAGAAAGTGCTATATTATAAAGACTCAACAAGACACAATTTTTAAAAAAATGTATTAAGAGGACACATGAACAGCCACCCATGACTCAACAGCCCGCCTGACTGCAGCCCTAAGTACAAAATGTGTACAAAGCTGGTTCTGAGGCCGGTTGCACACAGTGTGCTGAGTAAAAAACCAACATAGCCGACAGGCAACACACATGAACAAAACCCTCTCTTGAGAAAGGTGGCTAGTCTTAGTGGAAGCAGTCCATTATGGACGCTGTTGTCTCACTTCCCTTGTGTCACCTGCTTCTACGACAAGACTCTTACCTTGAGTCTCTTACTTATCGTTGACATGGTCATAACCGAAGAAATCCAAAACAAGACTGCTGCTTTCTCTGCCAACTTTCAGCATAGTCATGGAACTGCAAAAACTGTGTTTCAAAATCTTCCCACTCTGAAGGCATGATAAAAAAAAAAGATTGTTTGCAGATCCCTGAAATGCAGGTTTCGTATGGATAAGAGGCTGCAGTTTGGTGGAAAAATTTGTGAATTTAGGCCCGAGTTTGACTTCGTATGGACCAGACCTTAATGAAAATGTTTTTTCAATTTTAGTTTTCGTTATTTTAATTAGTTTTAGTTAACTATAATAACCTTGGCAGCCTGAAGCTTTGATTCCAGGCAGGATGGATTCACGCTTTCATGATGCTTCCAGCAAATTCTGAGCCTAGCATCTGAATCTAAAATGGAGACTCATCAGACCAGCAACGTTTCTCCATCTTCTATTGTCCAGTTTTGGTGAGTGTGTGTGAATTGTAGCCTCAGTTTCCTGTTCTTAGCTGACAGGAGTGGGACCTGGTGTGGTCTTCTGCTGCATTCTGGTCCAGACAACTGCTGCTCAGTGGATGTTTTCTCTTTTCAGAATATTCTCTGAAAACTTCAAGAGATGGTTGTGTGTGAAAATCCCAGTAAACACTCAGACCAACAACCATGACGCGTTCAAAGTCACTTAAATCTCCTTTCTTCCTCATTCTAATGCTCAGTTTGAACTTCAGCAAGTCGTCTTCACCATGTTTACATTACTAAATGTTGCCATGTGATTGGCTGGTTAGATATTAGTAATAACAAGCAGTTAAGTGGCCAGTAAGTGTATTTTCCAATGATATAAAATCCAAACAAAAAAAGGGGGGGAGAACTCAGAAATTGCAGGGGAGATTGCTTTGGAGTTGAGGAAAAGTGGTCCATTGTAAGAGGAGAGCAGCTGCGGTCGTAGAGATTTGATTCATGTCAAAAGTGTTAAATTTGCAACTCGTAGTGAAGCAGAATTTGCCTCTTTAGCAAGTGCGTCTGACAGGCGTGCATAGTTTGAGGAGAAAATGATCACTTCATGGTGTTGTGTGCTGAAGTGTTGGCAGCAGAATGAAGAGCAGGGGCTTAGTTCAGAAATCAAATGCAATCATGGAACTCCGCTCTGAAAAACTAGCAGGGAACTAATGCCATGACACTGGAAAGAGGAGATCACAGATTTTTTCCAATAATCAGGCTTTCTGAGGCAACTTCAAAACGTTTTCTGGTCCACTGCAAGTCTCAGAGTTTCATACATTTAGGCTCTCCGTGTGCTGCTGGCGTCCTGCTGAGACATCAGTCAGTTCAGCTGAATCCCACTAAATCTGCCATTCTGCAGATAACTGCACTCCTCAGTTTACTGGCGAATATAAAGTAGATTTGTTTCAGGAAATTGAGAAAATGATGTAGTTTGGTTAAACTTTTCACTTCTAGCACCCATCATGTACTAAAGCAGGGGTGTGCAACCTTTACAATGAGAGTCTAATGAAAACACCGTTAGTGTTGAACAGTTAGTCTATATGCTTGCCCAATAAAGCTGAGATCTATCAGTGCAGTGATTGCCTCAAAGTGTTGCTAAAAAGAATTTTAGCTTCAGAGCCCCATCATGCTTGTTTACTTGTTTTATTTGTTGTGTGTTTCTGCTTAAAAACAATTCAAAATCAGTGTAAGGATTTTCATAGAATTTTTATTCATTATTACTTTAGTCAATTTCATGTTATTTCGCTGACAGCTTAATTTTTTTCCATCTGTACTTACAGGGTATGAATAATTTTCAGGACGATTGTACATGTAAGTGAAGATGGGGACACTGGTGCTCCATTCTTCTCGGTTTTACGCCAATGTTGTGCACATAGCAAGACTGAAATAGGTGCTAACAGGGTTTAAACAATGGCAGACAGCAGGAAACATCCACTTCCCTCTATTTCTGATCAAACTCGTCTTCATCAAGATCGCAGAACCGTCTGAATGCGGCATGTCTGTTTACACCAGGTTTTCTTTCCTTCCCTCTCTGCCAAATCACACCACGTGCTTGTCCGCCTTGTGTTGACATGACAGACACCGATGAACCAATCAGAGCGAGCTAAAGTGTGTCAGCATGGAGTTTCTTTGTTTAGCTCCCTCTCCTGTTTCCCAAACGCGAGCAGAGCAAGCACTGCTGCTAATGAGAGTACGAAAGTGAGGAGTTGCTCCCGGAAAAAGTCAATTTCAGTCATATTGAATTAGTTTGGATTTTCAAAGTTTGCAAGGATAAGCTTCTTACGTCTGATGGAAATGCGACTAACGTTTTTAGTCACTTTAAGAGAGCAGCCTAGTCTGCAGACAGACAGAGAGGTAGGACAGCGGCAGCCACACCACCACCCACACAGGTAAAAACACAACACTCAGAGCCGTTTGACAAGGCAACTCAAGCGCTGGAGAGACATTTACCTCCACTTCAGAAAAGAAACTTGCGTTTCACTCATCACCAGGTAGGATGTAGAGGTGCTGAGCGGACGCAGCGGAGCTCAGAGCATCTGCATGAAACGTACACAAACAATTAAGCTAGCATTAGCTTGTATTTAGCTTAGCCGTTCTTCATAAACTGCCCTTTCACGAACCTGCTACTCTGATCTGACTGCAGACGTTTCGCCAGGCTTTACTCTTCTTAAAGAGATCACGATCTGCCTTTTAGGTGGTTTTAATGTAGTTTTCTATAGTTTCTCTTCCTCCTCTGTATGTAGCTTCTGACTATGTTACATAGAACTGTCATCTCATTGGCTGAGTTTTGAAAGGTCAAATGCAAACGAGGTCAAAGTTCACATAATTTTCATTAAAAGTTGTGAAAAATTGTTAAGTTTACATGGCAGCTTAAGGCCCAATCCCAATTCTCTTTTTTACCCCTACCCCTTACCCCTTCCCCTTGGCCCTTGCACTTAAAACGAAGCTACAGCCTGGTAGCGTTTATATAACTGAATGTAGTACAATGTAGTACTCGCGATTATTTTTCATGTGCATTTTGCAAAAAAAAAGACCGTTAAACATTTAAACAGCATTAACCTAGACTACATAATGGTTTTCACACTTTTTAAACTTTATTTATGGAGAAATATTTACATTTGTGGATGTTTTTGGACTCAGTAGCACCCGTCGTCCCAGTGATTTTCATACCCCTTTGTTTGAAGTGTGCTCTTGAAAAATCTTCGTTTGAAGGGGTATATAGCCCTACCCCTCTATCCTACAGGTATTGGGACACCCCTACCCCTACACATGAATGCACAAAACGGAGGGGAAGGGCTAAGGGGTGAAATGGGATTCACCCTAAGTATTGTTTCACGAGAAGTGACATTTGCATTTGATATGACTTTTGTTAAAAGCTGTTGTTTGGTTTTATTTATTGTACTTTGGTACTGATTGGATTTTAATAATGTGTGCCTCCTCAAAAAATCCATTGAAGTCACTAGACTGGTGCTGCCTTGTTATTCAAGCATTTTTTATTCAGCTGAGCAAAAATGTTTCATAACATCTGTTTTAAGGGACGTTTTGTCCTTTTCAGGGTATAGTTATAGGTAAGTTGGTTTGTGTTACTGTAAATAACTTGCAAAATAGTCTGAATGGCATACATGGGAAAAAAAAAGTAAAATCGAGATTGTGGTTTTGTAAAGAAAATATTGTGATATAATTTTTTTTCCCATATCGCCCACCCCTAGTTAGGGGCAGAAAACATGAATCATACTGTTCCTTGTTTTTGAAAAAGACTTTGTGATTAATTGAACCAGAGTTTTCAACTGATGAAATTAATTCATTATTAAGTAGCCTAGTTAAAGATGTGGGCTTTGGACCCGGCAACCCCCGTTTGAGTCCATGGCATGGCACTAAGGTTAAACCACTGCCTTAACCCCAATAACTGCTACCCCAGGGCCAAGACATGGCAGCATACTGCTCTCTGGTTAAGATGGTCAAATGCAGAGACTGAATTTCCCAAGTGGAATAAATATAGTATCACAAAAAAAAAAGAAAAATTATTTGTCCTGGAAACGTCATTCAGATTGCTGTGAGCACATCTTCAAAAACAAACAAAAAAAATCAGATATTAAATATTCAGTTCAAGTGCATTTCATTTATGAGGATCAGCCTGGTAGGTTTTGACACACAAAAATACCAGCTGCTTTAATCCATCCAGCTTATTTTCCACACACGTGCTGCTCCATTAGTATTCCCAGCCTAGAATGAGATGATGCATATAAGTATTTTCCCCTTAAATATTTCATAAGATTGAGTTCTGAATGTTTATCATATTTGCACATCTAGCTCAGGCTGCACAGCCAATCATTGTTTTTATTTAGCATCCAAGAATTCTGAGCAGATCTTATTGAGTTTCTGCAAAACCTTAAACATGTGTTCCAACCTCAAACTTTATGATTCTTTTCATTCTTTTAAACTTTCAGCAGTCAGACATGAGGCCCTGTAAGAACTTGAAGTAAAAGCCTAGACAGTCATACTAGTCTGTAGAAAAGTTAGTACAGTTTTATCCTAAGGGAGGTATTTGAACCAAACTGAATAACCAAATGTTACTAAAATATTCCTTCCAGATGGATCTATTGCTATTTATATTACTTAATTAAATAAAATGCTCTTGAAGTGCTCATGGTAATTATAGATGCTCATAAATCCGGTTGGGAAGTTAGAAAAGATTGAGCCACTTCCCTCAGGTTGTTCATGCTGATTTGTTCCACATAGTAGTGCTGCAGCCAGAACACACCAGTGCATTGTTTTACTAGCTTTGATCCAGGTAAATAAAAAAGCATAATCTGACCAAAACATATTAACATGTCTCCTCTAAACCAGACTAACCTTTTCTGTTCCTCGATGGACTCATGGGAATACTGATAATACAAAGCAGCGTCTGCATGTGTCCCATTGGTTGACACTCCAGGAAACCCTCAGATGTTCAGTATCCACGTAGCTGGATGGTCATGATGTCATAGTTGATTTATGTGCATCCAGGACATTGTTAGTCTGTATGAAATAAACTGGGCCACTTGTTAGTTATCAATATCCCAAAGGACTTTTTTTCCACATTTGTGTTGTTATATACCTGCAGCATTAAAGACACACAACAGAACTTTTCGACCTTAAAAATCTGTGTTTCTGACTCGTTTTGATGGCACACCAACGTTCATTATGCACATTTTCGAGCCGTCACTGCCCAGGGTCGTCCTGGGGCTCAGAAACAGCCGAAGATTACCATCCGGGACGCAACAGTGACGTTGCAGCCGACTATTGCTTGCAGAACTGCGTCACTCACTAGCAACCGCGTGTAAACCAGGTATAAACACCCTGGGTGTTTTGAACGCGCATCATGTCATATTCGGTAAAGAAACGCAAGGAAACATTACCGGATGAAGAAAGGAAAAGAAGGTAAGGAAGGGACAGAACAAGAATCAAGATGAGACTGTCTTTTACTGGCTGGAGTGTGCTCACAGTACAGGTACAATGCAAGATGGATGCTAGTTTAGCCACCAATAGAAAACTGCTAAAAGTTACGTTGTGTGTCTTTAAGACAAAAACACACTTTTAATGACACATGAATATCCTTTTGGCTTTAGTTTGTGTGCGTGAGTCTCAACTTGGAGTCTGGAGATCGAATCCTGCTAGGGCTCTCTTTGCGTACCAGCCACAATCTGGCATTGTCAGCAAGATCCACTGGTAGTTAGTCTATGGATTTCTAATTGGTGGCAACCTACATGAGGACATGCTTGAGAAAAGAGGGGTAGAGATGTAGACAGTTCTTCTTAGCAAACTGTGACATCATCAGTGGACAATTATTTACCCAATATTTGCAGTCAGCATTGTCAGTAGTGATGGGAATGTGACAGTTGGCCTGTCACTATGTACCTTGCCATATTCTGGCATTGTCTGTAGAATCCATGTGACACTGGTAAATAGTCCATATTCAAAATTGGTGGCAGCCTGCTTGAAGCACGAGGGTGTGCCTGTGAGAAGAGTGGGAGGGATGTGACAGTTGACGGTCCTGTCACTATGCCTCCAAGTGATCATGCACCCAGGCCACTTGGCCAAGGGGATAACCCTTTGGCTGACTGGTAAGTGCGCATGACTCTCACCTGGGAGTTTGTGGGATTGAATCCCGCCCGGGCCCTCATTGCACACCTTGCCACAGAAAGTTCATCTCTTTTCAGAGAGCAGGATCTTTTGGCTTGGCTCCCGGCTTTTTCAACTCTCCAATGGTTCTTTAAGATCTTTTGAAGATTGATATTTTACCTTGACTTTGCAAAACCTGTATGGTCTCTGTTGAAAACTTGTGTTCTGTGTTTTTATGAGAACCTTTATAATTTTGTGAATTTATTCTATCATCAAACTGCAGGCAGATGCTGCTTTAATTTCAGGTGTCAGTTTTTATATTACACGAGTATGCAATGCACTTGGACTGTCTTCACCACTGTCTGCTGTCTTCATGTTCAGTACAGCAACATAATTTAGTATTTTCTTATGGCTTAAACAGTACCACATGTAGTTACATGTAGAAGCCGTGGCATTCAGCGCCTACTCCACGGATAATGCAAGTGTAGAAGAAGAAATTTGCTATTTACATCGTGCTAAGAGCGAACGAGCTGTGGACAAACCGGGACAAACACAAGAGGGCTTGGCTATTGATTTAAAACAAAACAAGAACAAAGAAAGAAAGAAAAAGAGAACGCGCGATTTCATCTGCCGGGGCTTCCGTGCTGTCGTGAACTCTCACGGACGCGCTTCGTGGCAGCTAGATGTACTATTTAAGCCATAAGAATATACTAGATTATGTTGTTTGAAGTAAATTATGGACGCTACCCACTCAGGAAACTTGGATTATATTGGATGAGCAGTATGGAGGAATATTGACAAGTTTTTGTGGTCTTTTATGGACCTTTTTGGATTGGGCGCCGGTGAACTCCAATATATTAAAGTTGGGGGAAAACAAACCTGTCCGATCTCCGGCTGCATTTGAGATATTAAAAAAGTGCTCCACAGTCTTGCTCAGCATGAGGGTGAGTAGAAAATGAATGCACATCATTCTAAGGGTGTACTATTCCTTTAAGCTGCTGGAGAGCCACAATAGAAGAAGACGCCAACTGAGTATGAGGACAGTTTGTTGATGACAGATCAGCTGTCTGAAATAAAGTTGTGACTGGCTTACTTGGGTTGATGTGGGGGTTGGGTGCTGTCGAGTGCTTGATGGCTATGGATCCCTGGCGGTTGACTTGGGGGGGGGGGTCTGGGCTGCCTCGCCGCTGGGGCGGGGCTGTATCCAGCCCGATGGGGGGCATGGGGGGTCAGCGGTTGGGGCTGCTCTGCGGCGGTGGGCGGGTCGCTGGTGGGGCCCTGGCCGGTTGCTGTCGGCCGGCGCCGGGTGGCCGGGGCCGTCCCGGGGCAGGGGGTCCTGGGCCCCGGTGCTCGGGGGAAGCCCCTGCCTCTGGGGCCGGGGGACCCGGCTTGGCGCTGGGGGGGGGGGGGGGGGGGGCGTGCCTCCTCTGGTTTTGGCCGGTCCTCACGACCTGGTGACGTTTAGTCACTGCGCCAGGGGCCGGGGCGCCTCTGCTGTGTGCGTGCGGGTGTGTGTGTGTGGTGGGGCTGGGGCTGTGGTGGGGTGGTCGGGGTGTGGGGTTTTGTCCATATCGTTCAGCTCTAGAGTGTGGAGGTGGGGGGTTGCGGGGTGGCCGGGTCTTTTCCACGCCGGGTGCCTGTCCTGCTCGGCCGCTGTGTCGGTTGGGGCTGGCCTGCGCGGGTGGTCTCGTGCGGGTTGGTCTCGCGTGGTCCGGGGGCTGGGGGCGGTGGACTTGTGGCGTGGGGGCTGGTGGCCCCGTGGTCCCCGTCCTTGGTGTGTGTGAGTGGGTGTGTGACTGGAGGGGGGGCGTGAATGCGGATGTGTGTGTGTGTGGTTGCCTGTGGGGGTGTGTGGAGATGGGTGGGTGGGTGGGGGTGCATGGGGGATGGGTGTTTGGGTGTGGGGGTGGTGGTGCATTGGTGGGGTTTGTGTGTCGGGTTGAGGGGGTTTGGGTGGGGAGCGGGGGTGGATCTGTGGGGGGATCGGATGCGGGGCGGCTGGGTGGGTGGGGGGAAGGTGTGGGTGGTGGCTCTGGCGGGGTTGGGGGATTGTGCGTGTCGCGGCCTGGGTGGGGGTGCAGGCTTGGGTTTGGAGGGGGCATGGGCACTGGGGGGGCGGATGTGCAGGGACTAACTGGCTATACAGGAGGGGCGGGAGGAGGATGGGATGGGGGAGTGTTGACGGGGGTAAAGTTGTGGGTTGTTTGAAGTAGGGTTTAGGGGTGAAGAAGAAAAAAAAATACTCACAAAAAGTTAGGGGTATTTGACCTTCGGTTATGATTTCAGGAAAATATAGTGTTCATATTTAACCATTGAACAATGTACATGTGCATCAAAAAGTTTAGAAAAAGTCTAATTCAGTTCACTTGGACAAGTCGCAGTGGATTTTAAGTTCATTCTGACATCATCCAAAAAAAACAAATATCCCTAACTTTTTGAGTAGTGTAGTTCGTTTTGTGTAAAACCTGAACGCCACTGAGTTTCAGATGGCTATGTTAGTTCCTGTTGACATCCTTATATATTTAGCTCAGCTTTCTGCTCATTATTTTTGAAAACCAGAATGAAAAATTAAGCTTAATGACTTAATCATCACCTTTCCTCACTGAATTTCTAAGGTGTTTATGGTTTTTCTGCAGCATGGTCGTCCCACTTTGGTCCTGGTTAAAGTGGTATGAACGTGGGCTGGTATACCAGAAAGAACTGAGGTTTCCAGACTCCAGAAGACAGCCAGAACCAGATCTGTGTATGTCTGAGAGCAGTATTGTAGAAACAATAGTAAACTACATTTGAATAAACACTGATGGTTTCCAATATGACAATAAACTCCTTGTGTTCTGTCCAACAACTCTGCTCACATGTAAATTACTTATTGCATTTGCTCTGTACATTTGATTCATCCCAGTCTAGCTGAAGCGCAGTCCTTGAACCCAACAAGCAGCATCCTGTATCTGGAATGCCTGCGCTAACCCTCCAGCACCAACCCTTCATGTTCCTGTTTGCAGATGTGTGCTTGTGAGTTTCTCTTTTACGTGGACATAAGACGTGCTTTGGTCGCTGAACCGGAACCGGTCACGCGTGATCCCTGGCGACCTTTGAACCTGATCTGGCAGCATACAGCGTAATGAGACGAGCTGGATGAGGTGTGTCAGGCTGCTGTGGTATGCTGAGCCATGGCTCAGTGAACAGACTGATGACAGCACAGAGGGAGAGATATGACACACAGAAGCTGAGGAGAGATTTCAACCATCAATTTTCCTCTGATGTGAACTTGCTAACCACCTCAGCAGTATCTTTAATCATCGATGTAGGGGCCTCAGTGTGTGTTTATCTGAGAAAAAAGAAGGGAAGTTCAAAGCAGAAAGTCGTCACTAAACCCACATTTCTCTTCAAAAGGAATGTGCACTGCTCATAAGAACGAGGAGAGTATTCTGCAGGGACCGCTCCGAAGTACCAGCTGGGTCAGCACAGCTCCTTCGTCATCACTTCAGAAATGAAAGCAGTCTCCTCTTCGCTCCCTTGGGTGCAATGCTCCTCCTCCTCTGACAGGCCTGAGTCTGATCTGTAGGGCCTCCGGCTCAGAGAACTTGTGATGCCCTACGCTGATTTCAGTCAAACAAGTGTGAACAGTCCTCTGTGGAGTTCTGATCCTGAAGAGTTCCCTGTTGAGCAGTTCACGAATGAGGTTCAAGAAGTCATCGTAGAGACCCCCTCTGGCTGACAAGGAGAAATGAAGTGCATGAAGAATGGATGCTGTCAGATTTATATGATAAACAGTGGAAGAAGCAACTGTTACCAAAGGGTTCCCAAAAACTAATTCTAAAGAAAATTCTATAAATTTATGTAAAACATTTTAGATTATAGCTTATGCAAAAGTATCAGAGATGCATGGACTTTGCGACCTGTGCAGGGCCTCGGGCCTGCGATCCTACTGTTTCTTTTTTAATCAAATTTGAAAACAAATACATTAATTAGGCTACATTTAATCTTTGCTTGTTTCTGTCAATGATACATAAAACACACAAGTAAATAAAAATACCAAAACAGTGAATTTACTCGTGGAAAAAGAACCTGTCAAGATTGCCGACTTTGATTAAATTTTGAAAGAAAAGCCTCGGACTTCTTTGCGGTGTTGAGGATCGGCCTAAACTTCGAGAGATAATCCCAAAGAGAGCAACTGCAGCACTTAAAATACTTTACCTCAAAGGGACTGAAGGAACTTTACCCAACTTAACCAACTATTAACGTTCCAGTAACAGTGGCATCAGGCGAGCAAAGCTTTCAAAGTTGAAACAAACTACAAAATATTTGGACTCCTCCGCGTCACAGGGCAGACTGAGCTAGCTTGTCTTGCTATCAATTATAAATGAAGTTCCAAACTGGATTATAGAAGTCTTGCTGCTGAGAAAGCAAGGAAAGTGATGACCAGTTTCTGGGCAATTTTTGCATCGTGAGTTCATCTCACTTATTAAAAAGTAAATATGTGTATACATGTAGTTGTACAGATAAATGCAGCCTATATTATGATTGAAAAGCGTCCTGGGGAAAACTGCATTTTTCTTACTACGCCCCATGGGCTTGGAATAATTTGCAGAAAAACCTCAGATTAGAAACACTGATATCGATGAATGAATTTAAGGGCATCATAAAGAATGTGGTGAAGGAGACGTGTGCTTGTCTGTCCTTAGTGGTTTTATGTCTTATTGGTTGTTCTTGTTTTTATTGTGGGATGTTGTCTGAAACCGAATGTTTTTAGAGGTTTTCTAGCAATTATTCATCATTCCTGATACCAGAAAGCATCAGATTGAAATGAAATCTGCAGAGCCGCTCTGATAATATTAACAGGAAATAAAACATGACCATGCAGGTGTTATTATTGCATCCAGTGCGTGCATAATGTCCGCAAATTAACGTATTAATGTCCAAAATTAACGCCTCTGCTGAATTAAATTTTTTTTTTTTCATTTTAAAGATTACACATATAGGTTTGGTCAAACTTCCGTGATCACTTTGATTTCAAAATTATTGCTTTTAATGAAATGAAATGAAATGAAATGAAAAATGAAATGAAATGAAAAATACTTTATTCATCCCCGAAGGGAAATTCAGTATTGTAAAAGCTCACTTTTTTTTTTTTTTTTTTTTTGAGAAAAAAAAATGATCGTTAAATGATCGTGACCAAAATTATGATCACAGATGGTAGAATATTGTTGTAACGTGTTTAACTGCAAGAGATCGCAGGATATCATGGTTCATTCCAAGTTTGAAATAAAATAAAATAATATTCTGTATGTTTTGTGGCTTTTATTTAACATGTTTCTGTTGTAGCTTTGAGTAACGTGTATTATTCTAGTACAGCTGTGGGTTACCAATGTTTTTACAATGTTATAATGAGAGGCTGAGACGAGGCAGTCCGGGTTCAGCGATCTTTTGCTAGAGTTGAGGACATAATTTTGTGTTATTTATTTATTCTATTTCATTTTTGCTCTCTGACCATATCAAATGTTTACAGCAGGAATTGATGCGGTCGCATTCAGTATAACAGTCTGTGCTCATGGCAGTCGTGTCAAAATGACTCGGCGTTTAATGACGCTTCGGCTTTTCCGTCCCTATTAATGTCTATCATAGATGGATGTTGAAAAGTCCTGGAAATGGATGTTGGACTGCTTTAGAACAAAAGACAAACAGCCTGGTGCTGCAGTGACTTAACTTTTCAGCTTGAGACGTTGTTGTCTTAAGCAAAGATCCTCGCACATTGCGTATTTCCGGTCAAAAAACAAGGAAGTGTGAAAAAGGTCTATAAAGTGACTGAGCGGACTTGATGTTGAGAGCTTTGCTGTACAGTTGAACCCCCCCCCTTTGAAATAAACAGCAAAAAGACATAGCTAAGAATGTTTAGCATGCCATGTCACATTCTACTTGATAAGAACGTACTGAGGATTATGCATGCAGTAGAACTAGAATGGGTGTATGTGTGTCTGTTACTCGTGTGCAAAAGCACATCCGTGTCAAAAGGCAGGGCCTTGCATTTAAACTTTGCATAGGGTCTTGTACCCTCTCTTGCGACGGGCCTGCGCAAATCATCCAATTCCACATAAGTACGTGTATTTGTGTACCACTTAATTAATTCACCTGGAATCCCAAACATCTCAGATCATCGTGCAGAGGTCTGCCTTCTGTTTTCAGTCTGCTACATCCTCCACTGGAAGCAAAAACTCTCTTCTTGTTCTCGAGGCCGTGAAAATAATGTCATGTTGTTCTTGTGGACTTCTTGTGGCTTGTTCTCGGCACATCAGCAATGTTGCCAACTCTAGGAGAGAAGTCGCTATTGGCTGGCCCAAAAGTCGCCAGAAGTCGCTAAATGACATCACCAGACCGAATAATTAATTTTCCACATGTGCAGTACCATATACTGGCATCCCACGAATTTATTCTTGACATGCTACATTGCTCATAAACAAGGGTACTAAAGGGATGACATACATATTTGAGACATGGTGCACAAAAGACCCAGTTGTGCCACAAGGCATCATGGGAAATGATGAAGATGAGGAGGCGTGGTCATCTCTCAGTGTCTGCAAAGGAACAGCGGGAACAGTGAGTGAGTGCCAGGAAACGGGGGGAGCGGCTGATTGCAGGCAGCGATACGGGTGGAGCGATACGAACTTTATCTGTCTCCAGGAATAGTTGCTTGGCGCTTTTTTGAAAATAAGTCTGAAAAGTCCCTCAATATAGCGACAAAGTCGCTAAGTTGGCAACAATGCACATCAGCCGAGAACTTTCTCCTCACGGGGCTCCGAGAACTATTGTGTGATTGGTTGGCTGTTCTAGGCGGGCGTGGTCAACACTGAAAAGTGTGAGGTTTAAAGTTGCTTCTTCCACATTTCCACTGACGAACGGATGTTGAACGGACTTTTTAAATGAACAGCTGATTGAGGTGGAGACAAAGTATGAAAATGTACACAACACGTGAATGGTCGGATATGGAACACGGACAGAACAGCGACATCATGTGTGTCTAGGTTGTAGTTGCAACGGCAGAAAAACAACTCCAGCCGTTTGGTTTCCAGCTTTGCTGCCGATACATCAGTGACCAGCAGCCTGCAACATGTCCAACAAGTAACGTAGAGGACTTTTATAACTGACAGCAAACATTAGCCACGTTAGCAAGCGAGTTAGCTTACCGATCCAGGAGAGAAGTCGTCATTTCCATGTTTTGATGCCGTGGAAAATGTTTACGTGGGTCCATCTAGTGTAGTCTTCACCTAAATTTCCTCCAGTTTTTGCTCCTCAGGTCACTCCTCTTTAGATACAGATAATATCTCCAGGGCGCTGAAGCAGCTGCTTGACTTGCTGACGCCACCAGTTTTCCTTACTGTGCTGAACATACTGCCACAGAGAAACTGCATGAGGCAACCTGCAATGGCAGTCTGTATTGGCTTGTAGATGTAAACATAATGCCATTGTCAAACCTGTTGAAATTTATTTTACAATTACTTTCAGGCTTGAAATAATTTTCAAGGAAATGCTGTACTTTCATTCTGCACCTCTCCAAGTGCCTCGTAGAGGTAGCCTATTTATTTTTTTAAATAAAGTTTTTATTATAAATGTTCCATATTCAACCTTTAATATTGTATTTCTTTTATTTGTCATCAAAATACTTAAAACAATTTAGATTTCAAAAAGAATGGTCTCTGATGTTTTGTTGAATCACTTTACCTTTTGAGTAATTGGAAGCTCTGGTTTCTTGCCTTCTGGTTGCACTAAGTTTGCTGAATCCATATGTTTGCTCTGGTTTTAATGGTCCTTTCCTTGATGGAAACTAGAGAGACTAGTAAGATAAATAGATACTCTAAAAACATTCTTTCATGTAGTCCCCATTTGTGAACAGCATCACTATTTCCTGCAACATAACCGGCAGCAGTGTTGAGTTTAAGAACTTGATTCCACTTATTTAAAGTATGTTTGCTCAGTTCATCCTCCCACAGAACGCCTGAAACCACTTTTATTGATCATCTTCACCTTGGTGCTGTTTGTTCAGTGGATACCTTTCCATGTTACATTTTCTGTTCTTTGCTGATCTCTTGGCGCAAACAAGCGTAAGCCAGCATCATTAAATGAATGCAGATGAATCTGTCCACACAGAACTGAATTTTATTTTCATCTGGAGCCAGAGAGGTCAGCAGAGCCACAGGTTGCAGACCCCTGGTCTCCGGTCTAGCCAGTACTGAAGTCTCTCGAAGCTGTTACAGATTTCTCGTAAATCTATTTTTCCTTTTTTTTTTTTTTCTCAATAATGACAAGCAGGCCAGTCCAACAACTGGTCCAAGTCACACTTTATGTGTTGAACTTACCTCAGAAAATCTTATTGGATCAGTTTTATGTAAAAGGATTATTTGGACCAAATATTGTTATTTGTGCTGAAAATTAGTTTATTAACTCAATTAAACTGATTCAGTCCCAGCCTTAGAAAGTTGATCTGATTTGATTTTATAGCTGAGATCATTTTTATCTAAGAGTTTAATTTGTACTAGTGTAGAATGGTATAAGATAACTTTTGCACGTCTTTCTTTTAATTTAATGTTGACTCAAGCTATTTTGGAGTGCATTCACTGTACACACCCAGTCTGAGTACCTCAATTCTAAATACTGTCAGATATTTTGAGAGAAGAAAGTGCATAATTTTTTAGGCAGTAGTGGCTTAGTTTGACAGAAGCTGGATATTAAGGTGGGCAGAGAGGAAGGGGATGCTAGAATTTAACAGAACTTAGATCTGAGCCGGTTGCAACAAGGACCAACAACGTAAAGGATCTGAAGTCCGTTACACGAAGTAGGTTCAACAAACTTTGATTGTAACCCTGAAGTCTGAGTTGATCTACTCGGAGATACATAACTCTGAGTTTTCGGTCCCAGAACAGCTGATTTGAGTTGGTTAAATCAACTCAGGGTAGTTCAACCTGGGGTTTTACACTTGCGCCACCATGATAAAAAGCCAGCATCAATAGGGGATTATCACGCTTACCGGAAGTTCCCGGATTTTGACACTTCCTCTTCCGGGCCATGTTAACGACAGCCGTTTCTGCTCTGTTATACTGTTTAAATCGGATAAACTCCAAACATACTTAAGTTTTCATTCTAGACTGAAGTGATACTGGATCAAAGCGATCGATTCGCCGCGGTGAAGGGCCGAACTTTATAATAAAACACACGTTTGTTTGTCGCCGGTGGGGCACAACACCGGCACTTCACAGCATGCTAGCATTAGCCAGCTAGCGTTTACTGACGTGCTTAACATTGTGCGTCTTAAAACACACAAACATCTGAAAATCGGGTCTGTACCCCCCCGTTTCCAGTGGAACAACTGGGGACTGCCAAGAAAGGAGACGCTTTCAGATACTTGTGTGTTTTCAGCCGCACAAAGTTAGGCACGTTATCAAGCTGGCTAATGCTAACCTGCTAACAATAGTCCGCCAGATACTACTCTTTTAAACTTTGTAAATCGGATAAACGCCAATGCCAAGTTTTCATTCCAGACTGAAGTGATGCTAAGGAAAAAGTGGATTAAAACGACCGATTCGCCGCGGTGAAGGACCTAACTTTATAATAAAACGACACACGTTTGTTTGTGGCTGGCAGACTGCGCAGTCGTGTTAGCAGGTTAGCATTAGCCAGCTCGATAACGTGCCTAACTTTGTGCGGCTGAAAACACACAATCATCTGAAAGCGTCTCCTTTCTTGGCAGTCCCCAGTTGTTCCACTGGAAACGGGGGGGTACAGACCCTATTTTCAGATGTTTGTGTGTTTTAAGACGCACAATGTTAAGCACGTCAGTAAACGTTAGCTGGCTAATGCTAGCATGCTGTGAAGTGCCGGTGTTGTGCCTCACCGGCGACAAACAAACGTGTATTTTATTATAAAGTTCGGCCCTTCACCGCGGCGAATCGATCGCTTTGATCCACTTCTTCCTTAGTATCACTTCAGTCTAGAATGAAAACTTGAGTATGTTTGGAGTTTATCCGATTTAAACAGTATAACAGAGCAGGAACGGCTGTCGTTAACATGGCCCGGAAGAGGAAGTGTCAAAATCCGGGAACTTCCGGTAAGCGTGATAATCCCCTATTAAGCACAGATTCGACGAGCCACCGTGGCAACGTAGACACGAGGGTGCGGTTGCATTCGCCATTGAAGGGGACTATAACTTCTAAAGTCTCATATGGCGAGTTTGAACCACTGCTACAAAAAAAAAAAAGAAAGACGGCATGGGAGAAGATTTAAGTTTAGTGCTGTCCTTTACAATCACAATGCTGTTATAGAGTAGAACTGGTTAAAGGTGCCATGACATCAAATTTCACTTTTCTGGGGTTTTGGGTGTATAATATGATCTGTTGTGCACTGATGAGGCCATGTGAATGTCCAGAGTGAGAATCAAAGTTCCTGTTTATGGTCTGTCAGCTTTGTCTATCTGCTCAGAAACAGTTGAATCAGACAGCAGGCTATCATTCTACGTAGTTCTATCATTCTACGTAATTTAATTGCTCCAATAAGAGCACACTATCAAGTAAACAGCGCCCCCCCCCCCCCCCCCCCCCCCCCTTCTCCTAACGGTCTATGCTCCGTCCGCTCCCCCCCTCCCCTCCCTGTCTGATTCAGCTGTGTGTATGGAGCTAGTAGTAACTTCTGAGCAGTCAGGTCTGGATTTTCAAACAAATGGATTTAAAAGCAAACTTCTGCAGCAACACTGAGGGAGGGGGCCACAACCTTGTCATTACCTGTAAGTTTATTTATTTTCTAAATGCTGTCTTGTCTGATAAACGTTGCTCACTGTCTAAAGTGCACATGTTGCTAGCAGTTAGCCTTTAGCAAAGTCCGACCGTAGCTTGACCTAGATTCTCCAAATAAGGTCATAGCGAAATAAGGTGTAGCCAATCAAAATGAAGTCAACGTGGTCTCCGGGTAAAGCTCCATATCATCACCGGACCCAACTGTATTACTGAGGAAGTGAGGTCTGGCGTTTCAAAACAATACTCCGCTGTAAAAAATGCCGTTTTTTTCTTTGGAGTATTTACATATAAAGTAATGCCAACAACATAAACTAGATTTTAACTGTTTTGTCATCACTCCTTTAAATAAATTTAGACACAATCTAGACATTTACCGAACAGGAAATGCAAGTCTAATTTCTTATTAAAGTTCAGATTTTAAGATTTTTAAGGAAAAAAAGCCACAAACGGACCACCGCGCCCATATATCATTTTTATTCTATATATCATTTCTTATTTATACACACAACTAAGGAACCAACTGTTTGGTCTATACTATACAACCCTCGCTCACTTAGTTGGATGTGTAATTTCTCACAAAATCCACATGCTGTGTAAGAACTGACCCCTTTGCAGAAGAAAAATAAAACTATCTGAGACCACAGCTGCTCATCTTTAATCATCTGGAAATGTTGCATTTAGCAACAGCAACAATTTACAGCAGGTTTAGAAATCTTTCTGATCGGAGTGCTTTTCTCATTTTGATTTCGAAGCTCTGAATCCTTTTTGTGGCCTCTGCGCTCAGATTTTGCTGGAGGCAGATTTGAAAAAGGTCCAATTCACTGTAACAATGAAGAAAATAGAGTCAATAAACAAATAGTTTATTAAATTAATATACACTTCACTATATATGAAAACATCTATATTTATTATCAAACCTCTGGTCTTTATCTTACCATGGTTCATATCGTAGGCCCCGTTTGTACAGCTCAGTGGCTTTCTGTACCGATAGGGAGTGCACCTCCATCAGGCTGTAGATAACTGTCTGTAACAGAATGAAATAACTCAAAAAGGGTAAGGCAATATTCCAGTTTCTACCAGTCTGGAAATGAATGATGGACAATGACATTTTACATCAGGCAAAAGCACCTCTAAGACAAAGGCAACAGGATCTAGAGGTTGTCTCGCTCCTGGTGTGTCCTTAAGGATGCCAAATAGAAAATAGACCACTTGATCAAGCTGTGTGTCTTCATCGAAGTTGGTGGTGGCTCTCCTTTTCCCTTCCCACAGTGAATGCAGATGGCCAGTGGTGATGGCCTGCAAATAAACATCACTTTACTTGAGATTGATGATTCATCTTCTGATAAAGGTTTTAAGATGGACATGCAATGAATGCTGTAACTGCTAATGCATTTAGTGTTATATAGATACCTCAAGGTGATGCCTTAGCTTAGTGTTCCCTGTTAAGAAGTCAATCAGCACTGAACACTGCCGTTTCTGCTTCTCCTGTGCCTCTTCTACCATTTCCTGTAATATTATAAAGCACTTATTAAAACTATACTAACTGCTGTTAATTCCTAATACTTGGATGGCTTTTTGCTGACCTCAAGTCTTTCAATGTTCTCCTTAGATCCATTGTCCTAGAAGTAAACATTTTAAAGTTGAGTTATGTTTAGTAAATGCTTTATACGAAATATGGAGACTAGACAGCAGGCTCGATTGTAATAACTAAAATCACACACTAACCAACTCAGCCAGGTTGATTGTGTACGGCCTCTTACAATAACTGTGCTCACTGATGATTTGATCATCCTGTGTTGACTCCTGTTGACCACATGTATAACAATGAACTTTTAGCAATGTCATGGTCCATAAATAATGCCCCAAACCTCTACATTGTTGTCCTCCCTTTTGCTTGACACTCCCTCTTGGTCATTAGAAACAGCTGTGTGCCTTTGAAGAAAGTATATATTTTATTACACATACCATGTCAAACTGTTAGAAATTAAACAGTTATAGTATGCATGTATGTGTATATATAAATATATATATATATATATACACACACACACATATATTTAAAAACATATCTTTTTATAATTCAATTTACTTAATTCACATTTCTTTTTCGTCTTAGTCTAAAGACTGGTGAACGAAAACCATTCAGCATGTTTTCTGCCTCCTTTGAAAAATGGGCAAACCTCCTGCACAGACACATTCACAGACACAGCCCCCTCCAGGTGCAGGTTTTCCACTAGCACTGCACACCACCATCTCCGCAGATCTGCCATGTCATCCTAGAGCAATAACATTGACACAATGACAAAGTGCATGTTGCAAGGTAACCTTATGATTCCAAAGAGAGATTATTTCTGTTTGATGTCTACTTACAACAGTGAAGTTAAATGGTGCATCCATGATCAGGTACCAGGCATACTGTGATGGAAACATGCTATTGGTGACAGCTTTCCCACTGTGGCCTCATCACTTCTGCACATTTAAAAAGGTTATATATTTACCATTATGATGAAGATACCACAGTCGTTTCCATATTTCTGTAGGGGAAGTCCCTGAATCATGATAATGAAACATAACATGGGAAAATATCAAACTTTTTTTTATTAGATATGATTACAGATTTAAAGGGACTAGAGGCAGGAATTTAAAAACAAACAAACATGCATGTCCATTTTTTTTAAATACTAATGGGTGATGAAGCGCTACATTTCAAAAAGAACGTTTCCACCCATGTTTCTCTCCGTTGCCTTGAACAGGCTGTGTGCTGCATAATGTGCTGCAATTCTGTGTCCGAATTTCCCGCGCTGCCCTGCGGACGTGATGTCAAATGACGCTACATCCCCAGTTTTGATTCAGGAAGAAGACGGTCGTGTTAAATTCAAACACTGTAAGCGATAGTTATGGATTCTTCTGCAAACAATCCACATCAACTGAAAGACACTAAAAAGTGTAACTACGAGGAAAAAGCGTAGTAAACAACATTACAGATTCAGTTTGTGCTCCCGTGACGGCTTGGCTCATGGCTGCAGTTACCTGAAGCGCCGGTCACAGCAGTCGCAAGTTTCGTTTCTTAATCTTGCCTCTAGTCTCTCTAAGTGTAAATACTAATCATTAATGCATCAGCCATGACTGAGATTGCGACAAGTGTCAAGAATACTGTTACCTTTGTGCTGCACTGTACGCCTTGCATGGCCTTGGAGGTGTTTGTGGATCTTACTCAAAACCGTTGGTAAATGAAAATCTGAGGCCTCCAATACAGGCAGTGGACCAAACTGCAGCAACTGGTGCATATCTCAAGTTTTGCTGTGACACCCCTAGGCTGTTAAGTTAAGAATAGTATCCATTTAAAAAAAATGTGTTTAAAAAATACACTAACAGACAGTATTTCTATGACAGTCTTTGTGTATTATTTTGCATTGAAGGAACTTCGACTTAGCATTGTTTTTTTTATTGGACAGTAAGGGTTAAAGTGAAATCCACCAAGGCTGGCTAGTCTTTTCATCATTGTGTGCTCGGAGCTTTAATTAGCGCTGTAACAGCCGACAACCCCCCCGCCAAAAAAAACAAAACAATCTCAATGCAGGACAGTCCACAACATCTCAGATTGCACAAAACCTTTATAAAATGTTATCAAAACAGCAGATTGCTAGTTAGCTCGTAGCTAGCTTGGCAACATTATCTACTTAGCTTACCTTATTTTTAAATGTTGACATTATTTAGCACGAGGATGCCGCTTGTGCATGCCCCCGCCACTCCAAAAGGGGCATCAAAAATAAGTAGTTTCCTGTACGTCACTTCCAGCAAGCCAGAGGCTTTTGTCACATCAGAGGCTTCCGCTCCGGCGCTGCAGCTGGATGGTACTCGGCCGGGCTTCCGGGCTGCCGCATGTCAATCAGGACACGCCCTTAATTATGTGTTATTTCAAAAGCAATAACATCTAAGCGGATGACTTAAAAAAAAAAAAAATACACCCCCCTCACAGTTGACATGAAGGTAAACTTGACCCCTCAAATGATTTTTTAAACCAGGCTGTAAACATGTTTATTTCTGCTGTGAAGTTGGCCTCTTTAACATGGGAGTCTGTGGGAATTTGCTCTGTTTTGCAGCCAGCTCCTAGCAGATCAAGGGAGAACTACACTACAAATATAGGCTGTGTCCGAATGTCCACCCTATTCCCTACATAGGGCCCTAAATAGGGATCACGCCATTTTGTAGGGGTGTCCGAATGTCCAGAAAGAAAAAAGTAGTGCACTCAAAGTTACCCACAATGCATCTTGAAAACTAGTGAGCTTCGATGGTCCCTAGACCACAGACTTATATAAACACTAGACTGGACACGGTACTGTGGAGTCACAGCAGGCTGACGTCCGACGGCGGCGCCATCTTGAAGCGGTCGACTCTGCAACTCACTGTCCATTGTAATGCAAACTTTAGGTGAAAAATATCTATTTCCCTTGAATATTATGAAGTTGTAGTGGTAGTCATTATCACATAAGACATAATATTTGTAGACCCGGGTTAAAGTCCTGCAAGAAGCATGTTTTTTCTTCCTTAGATGCCCATCAGAAAGCATATTTATCATTAGACATGACGAATTTTAAGATGCCTGTCAGTTCATTTGTTATCAATTTCGGTTTCAAGGCAATATATTAAAAGATTAGGCTTATGAAAAAATACATTTTGTTCGTAGAATAAGGACACTATCAACTTTACAGGTAAATACGGTGCTCAAAATGATTCATACCCTCCAATGAAAGAAAATGCTAAATTGACAATATTATTAAAATAACAAACTAAAAGAAACAAAAGAATTACTAAATAAAATTTTGTGAAACAAAATGTTTTGTTGAATTTCAGTTTAATGAAATTATAGTAATAAAAAACAAAATTGTCCCAAACATATAACAGCACCTTGCTCATGAACATGGACCAACATACCTGTCAACAGGTGCAGACGTCTGATTGGACGTTGCAGAAAACACCTGATTTAAGTGATTGTCTCAAAATTTTAGTTCAGGAACCACATCATGCCTTTTTACTTGTTTTATTCATTTATTTATTTCAAGATTTCTGTTCAATCACAATTAAAAATCAGTCATGATGTGCATAATATTTTTAAAGTATTACTTTGTTTAATTACAGCTTATTTTACTAACAGCTGATTTTTTTTTTCTTATTTAATGGGAGGGTATTGATAATTTTGAGGATGACTGTACAGTAAATGTACATTCATGTAAAAGGCATGTTAGTCTAAATAGGATAATGATTATCTGAAATGTGAAAACGTACTTATTGTTCTTTGTCAGAGGACCTCAATGAATCATTTTCTTTTTCATATAATCATATTTTCAAGGTAAATATATACACATCAATGTGATTGTCTAAATAGTGTAATATTGATGATGTGAACTCTGCCAGACCACCAAGGATCACCATCAATATAATGCTTTTAAAAAGCTTTAAGATGTTAACTTGGTTTAGGTGGTGGGGGAGACTAGGTGGACCCCATATGCCAAATGCATGCTGGGAAACCCTGCAGTTTACAGTCTGCCTGCCTACATATTCTAATTACAGCACAGAACAGACGATGGTCCAAACACTTCAGCCTTTATGAACATGCAAAACAAACAAAAACATGACATCACATATCTGCCGAGTGGCAGAAGAACTCAGTCCTGTTGTTGAACAAAAGCTCATTAAGCTGCAACGTCTCCTGTGTTAATGTGCTGGTAACACGTGGATTGGGGGGGGGGGGGGGGGGCTGGAATCCCTGCAGGTGAACTCTGCTCAGTTTCTTCCTGCTTCCACTCTGCCATGTGAAGGTTGTCAGTTCTGTTGCAGCCTCGTTCTCACACAGAGAAGGAAGAACTGATGGTCATCGATGCTGCTGGACCGTTTCCTCCACGTGCTCGCCGAGTGAAAGGACATCGTCTGTACGGATCTGTCTGCAGATGAAGTGTGTGACCACACGAGGAGCAACTCGTCCTCCTGCTGCTCTCACCACCTTCAGAAAGACAATCAGATGTTTACAGCCATTCAGACTGATAACATGTAAACACAGAACAAACGGTGAATGAAAAGTTTGATGATGAGAAGAAATTAAAAACATGCCAATTTTTGATGTCAGGTCGTGTAAGGCATGTGTTATACATGTACAGTCGTCCTCAAACTTACTCATACCCTCCAATTAAAGAAAATATCAGCTGTCAGTGACATTGAGCAACACTCTGAGACAATCACTGCAATCAGGTGTTTCTGTAACGTTCAATCAGACGTCTGCACCTGCTGACAGGTATGTTGGTCCATGTTCATGGGAAAGATGCTCAAATGTGTCTGAGACAGTTTTTTTTTTTTTTTTTTTAATGATTATTATTTCCAACCACAATTCAAAAGCAGTATCTTCATCATCATCATAAACTTTATTCAGGACACACATGGATCCATAGGAAAAAAAAAAATAATAATAATAATAATAATAATAAAGTCTTATTTCTTATTTCACTAAATCATAATTTTGCATATTTTTATTTATTAGTTTCTTAAGTTTCTTGTTATACGAGTTACTCTTGTGAATTCAGCCTTTTCTTTAATTGGAGGGTCTGAATAATTTTGAGGACGACTGTAAAGTGTGTGTTTAATCATCTTTTTGGAGAACAGTGTTGAACAGTTCACAGTACATGTGCATTCAAAAGTTTAGGGAAAGTTTAACCTGGAAACGTTTCAGTGGGTCATTCAGGGCTGTGATCCCAGGTTGAAAATGCCAATGTGAATGAAGCCAGATAGACCCTGTTGTTTATCTTATTGACATCAGCATATCTGGTATACAGCATGCAGAAAGCCTGAATGATTCACCTACTTTTTTAAGAGGAGCTGGGAAGCTGAAAAGCGATGGTGACCTCAGGTCTGTCAGTCTGACCGCTCCTGTCAGTCATCTGCTTGAAGTTTTTGCAGCAGAGGACAGCCTCATATCGTTGACAATAAAATCTTTTCCTCTGAGGGCGACCTCCCCTATCTTCCTACGGTTCTGCTCTCTGGGAGACCATCAGGGAAAAGTAACGTTAGCAAGAAAATAAGCTAGTTAGACCGTTGACAAGCAGGCGAACACAACAGAGGAGACAGCGCTCACTACGGGGCGAGTAGTAACGTCATAGATGTCTATGGGGAGATTATAACGAACAAATACAAATATGTCTTACCTGTGCAAGTTGTTTGAACTGTGCAGTACGTCGGTTTTTACAACTGTAGGCTGCTTAATGTTGAGGAAATTTTCATCGGCCGCGCAGTGGTCCCACACTGTGTTTTGGCCAGTCGACCGCTTTAAAATGGCCGCCAGCTCTGCCGTCAGAAAAGGGGGAGGGACCAATCTAGTCTCTATTTAAATCTGTGCCCTAGACGGCACAATATAGACCACAATGCATTGCGGTCAGAAGAGCTGAATGGCGTGAGGTGTTGAACATATCAAGCTGCAGAAAAAAAGGAGAGAAAAAACAACAGAAAAGGGATTAAACACAATATAAGTAAATTAAATACCTTAATTTAAAATTACAGATTTGATTTAAGATTAAATCTTTTCGCAAGTTGTGGATGCCGCTGTGGTTGCCACGGTGACACCTGGTAATCACGTAATTTGCGGCGAGGAAAAAGTAGTCAGAATGAGGGCACTAGATAGTCTGCTATGTAGTGCAGCCCTATGTAGTGAATGAGGGGTTAGGGAGTAGGGAGGACATTCAGACACAGCCATAGACTTTTTTTGGGGTAGCTTCGTTGTTTGCCACCGGACGTTGCCGCTTGGTTGTGATAGCACCATGTTTGTCACAATTACGTCATATCCTCTGGTTGTGCGGCTTCGCAGTCCTGACGGAATGCAGACGGTCCAGGTTTCGTAATTTCTCCACCTTGGAACCTGGTTTCAGACATGATCGGTTGCATGGAGGCTGATCCCTGTTTTCATGAGGATGAGGGTGAATTTCTAAAAAACTTTTGCAGTTTTACTGAAATTCGGCTTCGTGAGGACGGCACCTTGGATGCATCGAATGAATGGCTCGTTACCAGACCTCTGCAGATTTGAATGACGTATGCACGAGGTAATGTGTTGGAGAATGAATAAATGAATGAATGAATGAAAAATACTTTATTCATCCCAGAAGGGAAATTCAGTAAAAGCTCACTCTTTTTTAAAAAAAAAAATAAACAAAAAAGTCAGTCAGTCTTGTTCTTTAGGGATGCATATAAAAGTTGCAGCATTGTGGCTCTCGAGGACCAGACTTGACCAACCCTGACATCAAAACACACACATTTTAAAAAATTATCATTGAGATGCTGTGTTTGAATAAAATGGGTGGACTTTAATCTGAATATTTGCTGCAGCTTTATGTGGATGACCGGTGGATTTAACAGAGTCCGTAAAATGTTCAGGCAGCTTTGGGCTCCTGAATGGGGGTTTTTCTGCTTATTTCCATATTCAGCTGTCAGGCCTAAATCAGACATTGAATTTTTTTTTTTCTATATTTTTCTCATAATTTCAAAAACATACAACCATTCATTTATCATATTTAGACTTTGGACTAAAAAAAAAAAAGACAAAACAAAAAAAGAAACAACAAAGGAGAGTCAAGGACAACAGATGTGAACAAAAGTTGTAATCTAATCTGTTTCATGTGAGCAGGACGTAGCCTCCAGTCGGTCATCAAACCTTTGCTGAACAGATTATCCTGCTGCAGCATGAAGTTCAGCCAGAGTTCCATCTCAGTTCTGCACAGCTGATTTGTTTTACTGAGATATTTTACTGAAGGACTGATACTGCTGTATTTTTCCATTTATCTGTGAACAGCATCTTTTTATTTTAAATACCCAATAAGGATAAACTGAACTTTTTTTTTCCACTTTTGAAACGTAGTATAAATCTGATCTTAAGTATGATTAAAGTGCAAAAAGACACTGAAATATATTCTTACTGGCAACGGTATCATGTCAACCTGTTCAATAGCTTGTTCACATAAATATCTAATCAGCCAATAAGATAGCAGCATCTAGTCACGTACACATGGTGAAGACAACTTGCTGAAGTTCAAACTGAGCATCAGAATGAAGAAGAAATGGGACTTAAAAATGTGCATTCATACAGAGAGGTTCTAGCGTTCCTAGAACCACCCGTCTCGAGTTAAGTTATAAGAACGACTCTTCCCCATCAGTTTGCGTTCGCACATGAGGGAGGACCTTGATAGGGACCATGTTTGACGCAATCGTCTGAGGGGCCGTTCACACGAGGACGTTTGCGGGTAAAAACGGCAAAATATTTCATCAGAAGTGCCTTTCGTTCACACGGCATCGGCGTTTTTCTGGGTTGCAGATGCGAAAATCTGAAGACTCATTCCAAAGTGGAATTCCTGAGGATGCAACGCTGTCTGCACAGTCCAAAACGCAGAAATGATGGTGGACCCACAGACCTGCTGACGCCATGCTCACGTGGCATGCGCGTGATGTCACAATACAGGGAAAACAACAATGTCAGACTACGTAAGCCCAGCGGACGAACGATTGAGCGCGGACATGGTGGAGTTCTGTCACAGCACCACCTAAAGGCCCGGCGTGCATATCCAATCAAATTCCATACACGCTTGTGTCCTCGTATGCACGCAGATTTCATCATGACGATGCTCATGTGAACAAGGATAAAAAGATGAAGACGAGACGCCACTTTTGCGTCTTCTCTTCTGATCGGCGCCGTGTGAACGTAGCCTGAGACAAACAAATTTATGCCCCAGCAGATCTAATATCAAACTGAGGTTTCTCATCTCTTTTACTCAAAGCTAGCTTAACAGCTTTCCATCATCACGGTCATATAGATGGGTTTCTGAGCAACGTCACAGATAGGATGCGCGCGCAACCAGGGGGCAAGAAAACACGGGAAAAGCATTATTGAACTATGAGAAGACGTGTTTTACGTACAAGACTCGACTTTTAATGCAGATGAGGTCAAGATATGACATGAAAGTGTCGGGGAAATATAATGTTTATGTCCTGGTATTTGTTCGGTTGCAAAAATCAAAACATTAATGCATGTAAACAGTTTCAAATGGTGAAAATAGGACAGTAGGGTTGACTGATTTTTAGAAAACCCTCTCAGAGAAATTATTCAGGTTCAGACTACATGATTTATTTAGTCTTTCACCACGGTCACCATGTCGGATTAAACCACCGCGGTGGCCGAAATGATACCCGTGTTCTAGTCGGGAGACTTACCAATGCATCACAGCCGTCCTCTGCTCACAGAGGAAAATAAAAAGAAGAAAAAACTGATTGTTGAGCCGTTTACAAACATTCACGCGGCATAACAACGCATCCCGGAGATTAAATACGAAGTACGGGGGTCGTAAATCAGATGCCTTTCGAGTTTCTACCGTTAGCTTGTTCGCAGTCAGCTAGTCTGTCTCCTGTCTACCCCGATCTCATACACAATAAAGCAGAACGTTACACAAGCAGCGAAACTTACCGACAGCAATGCGTGTTAGTCCCTAACAGTTGGAATCAGCTCCTTTCCAAATGTAGTGATGATGTCGTCTTTGCCTGGTTTAATCCCAAACTAGTGAAAGTTGCTCCTGTATGGAGGAGGTGAAGACTGAACCTGCAGCAGACTGTTTGGGACTATTTTGGTTTTAACAAAGAGTCTAAATGAAAGTTTAAGCCGCTTTCTAACTCAGGTTTTTCAGGCAAATTTCAAATGAGGTCCAACACAAATAATATCCATGTTTTAACAAGAAAAATGCCGTTTCCGGGTGATGACTCCTTTGCCAAGTTAGTGTAATGGTAACAGAAATATAACACAGCAAAGCTGCGTCTGTATTTTTTTATTCATCATCAAAATACAGATTTATTCAATATAATTTAAAATACAACGATCTCTGTTTGTTTTGTTAGGTTACTTTACATTTTTATGAATGAGTGCGTGTTTGGCCGTAGACTGCAATACAAAACACAGGCTTTTTGCCCCCTGGTTGTGCGCGCAACTGCAAATGTTTGTAAACAGGAAACCCATCTATGCATCATGAAATGCAACAGCCCCCCCTCCCAGTTGGAAAGCTGCCCTACCAATGTCTTGCTTACCTTTTGTTGAAGTACGCCCGAACACTTTTGTGGACAGACCGGGGTTCGTCCACTAAAGTGGCACAGATTGTACTGACAGAATTTGCAGCTGTATTTGGGTTTTCCATCTCTTATTCAAGCTGTTATAAAAGCTAACTTACCAGCTTTCCCTCCCTTTCCCTTGTTTCCCTTTTGTTGAAGTGCGCACGGGCACTTTAGTAGACGGTCTGTAAAGTGTCCGGGTGGCAGCCTCAAATTCTCCTGCCACACTTTCCAGCTGTATTTGGGTCATTAAATTAGTATGAAAATAATTGCTTTTGGACATTTCAAAATGGATATCGATTTGGGACGTGTGCCATTGGGGGATTATCACGCTTCCGTGTTCCGAACTTCCGGTTTGAAACAGTTAGACGGCTCACTTCCGGCCCAGTTCAATGTCCCTGCTTTACTTCATAGATAACGTGAATAAACGCCAACCCTACTTAAATTTTCACGGATTCCAGACTGAAGTGATACTAAGGAAGAAGTGGATCAAAGCGATTCTCCAGAGTGAAGGGCCGAACTTTATAATAAAACAACGTAGCATGTTTGTTTGTAGCCAGTGGGGCACAACACCGGCATGCTAGCATTAGCCAGCTAGCGTTTACCGACGTGCTTAACTTTTTGCATCTTAAAACACACATACATCTGAAAATCGGGTCTGTACCCCCCCCCACAACTGGGGACTGCCAATAAAGGAGACGCTTTCAGATGCTCGTGTGTTTTCAGCCACACAAAGTTAGGCACGTCATCAAGCTGGCTAATGCTAACCTGCTAACAGTAGTCCGCCACCTACTACTCTGTTAAACTTTGTAAATGGGATAAACGCCAATGCCAAGTTTTCATTCCAGACTGAAGTGATGCTGAGGAAGAAGTGGATCAAAACGACTGATTCGCCGCGGTGAAGGACCGAACTTTATAATAAAACGACACACGTTTGTTTGTGGCCGGCAGACTGCGGAGTCGTGTTAGCATTGTGATGTCCTGTAATATAACCATGTGGCACCTGAAAGTTTAATTTTGTTGTTTTATTGTATTGTGTATCTTTTCTTCACCTGCGGTGGGACGACTGATGCTAATTGACTTGCTAATGAAAATCCAACGTTTACCTCTGTTGCTACATATGTTCATGAATATGTATTGTCTTTATCAAATAAACAAAAAGTTTGAAGATAGAATAAATGTGCGGAATTTTAAGGCTTCTTATAAAAATACTGAATGCAAAAAAGTTTTTAACACACAAACCACGAATTTCTTGAAAAATTGAGGTAAACTATAGGGTTGCAAACATCTTAAATTAAGAGCTGTTCGGGAGTCGAAAGAGACCGCTCTTCCGGAGTCGAATCAAAACAGCTGGCTCTCTGAAAAGAGCCAAACTTCCCATCACTACTGGACAATAACCTGTTTCAACCCGTAAATAATCGGCTTTCAGTGGCAGTGGGAAAGGCTTACTGACCCGTATCGGCTCGCTTCGGACCACTCATGTTAAAATCACCTTCAAACGGCTGAGAACCCAGACCCAGGTTGAGCTGCAAATTTATTTCTTTTTCCACTGAAATTTATTTTATTTATATAAAACACATTTTACATGGATTATAATTATATTGATAAGAAAAACTTTCAAGAGTTTTATAGAAATATGGAATTTTTTAAAACTTATTTTCAAAACGTCTACATTTCAACCTCCTCTCCAAATACATGGATTTATAATCTTGTTTACAAAAAACGACTCTTCTTTTCAACCTCCCTCCAAATATGCATCAATTTAGAAAACTTGCTCACAAAAGCAACTCTCCATTTCAACCTCTTCTCCAAATGCATAAAGTTAGAATCTTTACAAAAACTAGTCTCCATTTAAACCCCCAATTTATAAATCATATGTATTCAAAAAGTAGTCTCCCCCAGACATAAATTTATACAAAAAACATTGTCCATCGTCTCCAAAATCTTTTTCTCTTCTGTTCTCATCCAGCCGTGTCCCAATTTGCTCCCTTCCTCGTCTTGTGTCTCACTCAATCTGTGCATATACGTCCTCTGCTTTTCCCCCGTCTCTGATCTTTTTTCTTCCCTTTATCTTGTTGCAGCATCGACTTTTCTGATGCTAATGATTTTTATCTTTAATAATTGTTAAATTTGCATACAACCATCCCCAACCAAATCACTATCAAAAGGTTCCCAAAGCTCTTCTGCAATAAACAAATTGTCCTCCTTGTCAAAAAGGATCTCCAACAGTTCCTCTTGTGCCTCCGTTACACCACGGACTTTTGCAGTAAGACAGGTTCGTTTCTTTGTGATATTCTTCAGCTTTGTGTGATTTGTTGACGCATTTTTGCACCAAATGGGGAGATATTTCTTTTCAGATGAGAAATCTCAACTTTGCCCCCAACATTCAGATCAACCACTGCTGCCTCCCTCCACAATGATATTGCTGTCTGTGACTCGTCCTGCTAAATGGTCAAATTTCTCAAAGGGACCATTTCCCCTTTTGTCAAAACCCGCCGTACTGGCGACATCTCTACAACTTATTCTGTTTCCCGAAACCATCCCCCTCGAAGGCGTCTCTCACATGTACGTCAGGCGATGGAGGATGTAGGAAAACGGCCCGCTGAACGTGCGCTTCAAGAATGCTAACCTCACGCTGGAACTTATTAAAATGTGGTGTCTTTTGTGATTTGGTGTCCGATTTCCACGCAGCTTGTATCCTTTAATGATATGTTTTTTGCCGTGCTGAATCTTGTCAGGAAATTCTTCAAATAAAGTTATTTTGTCCATTGTTTGTCCATCGCTAATTGTTGCAACTGCATTTTTCACAGTTACTTCTGGTTCAACCTCTCCCTCCCTTAAATGCCACGACAAACGTGATCCTGTCATTCTAGAAGAACGACATTAATATGCAGTGGCATCAGTTGGCCATGAGGGCTCAGCTGGATTGCTCTGAGTGCCACTGGGAGATGTAGTAGTTCAGAGGAAGGAGTACTGACAACCCGGCCGAGGCTCAGATCTGCTTATGTAGAGGAGACGTAGTAGTTCGGAGGAGGCTACTAACAGCCCAGCTGAGGCTCAGATTTGCTTATGTAGCTCACAGCCAGCCAAGCAGAGAATGTTTCGTCAGTGCTGTGTTGCCATATCAGAGACAAACAGCCAGGGTTGCCAGATCTTTAGAGAGCTGCGAATTACATGGTGACGTTGGGTGTTACATGCTTATGTCATAACATTGCTGTAGTTACATCCCATATAATGTACCAAAACAACTCAGCTTGCAATCAATTAACATTGGACAGCCCTGGCAAGACAGAGAAATCAATGAGCTTATCATCCTTGGATAAGAGGAGATTCAGCGCAAGGTATCAGGGACCGTTCGAGACCTTGTCATTTATAGAAACATTACAGGCTGATTTCTGCTGTTCTGATGACCTCATCAACATGAACCCAGCGTGATGGCGTCACCAGACACGCAGTGATGGGGAGGCCACACTGCTTGCCAGACCCCGATAGGGTGAGTCAATATCCTTGACAAACCCCAGGATCAGACCCGGCTGTTTTTGCCAATGGGAACGTAGCCTAATGTCAATTGTAAGGCGAGTCAACCCAGGTTTGAAAAACCCAGGTGGACCCGCGACTTTCAGTGGGAGAGCAGCGATAGATGGACCAAACTTCCGCTCACGTTACCCATTGGTTTCTGAAGAGCTAAAAGTGAAGCTCGTGCGGCATTCCCACAGTGGCCATCTTAGCCGTATCATGTGTGAACATAAGGGCAAATGATTGACAGCCAACATACTCTGTGCTAAATGCTAACCCAGCTCACCTGGAGGTAACAGGAGCTAACGAACATAGGTGGGCTAAAGGTGAGACATGCTCAGACTTGCTATTAACAAGCTAAAAAACTGCATTTTTCTACTCTGCTCCAGGTTGAGGCTCTACAGGGAGTAAGCAAGGAGCTAGTTATTAGCCACCATTGCTAATGTCGACAGCTGGTCTGCCGCTTGTCAATCAAAAAGACACGCCCCTTATTATGTGTAATTTCAAGATTAAATAACATCTAAAAAGATGAGTTATTTAAGATTTACTTCCATCATCATTTCATGATATTGCTGTGTTCCCCATTACTATTGAATGCATAATGCGTCGTTTCTGTTTAAAAAAACCCTTGTTGCTTTGTTTCCAGCTGTATTTGTATGCTAGAAGAGTGGCTTGTGGTCCAACGACAGGCTTTTCCGCTCCTTCTAATGAATATCCGTGATGCGAAAAATGAGGCGTCTCTGATTGGCTCCCTCCCATGAATGTATGAAGGAACCTCCTCCTCCCTCTCTGTGTGTGTAACAGAGCACACGAACGAGTTTGTTCCACCATGCTAGCAAACAGTTAGCTAACTTAGCTTCTCAACTCCGCAGCTACAGTCGTGCCGTCTTCACTTAAAGTGCGGAGGGGAGGGTTGCCTGCCTTCCAGTGGGCGGGTATAAACCCTTTTCAATGTGACGTGGAAGCGAAAGGCTTTTCCTGATTCGCTCCCTTCTCTGTATTGTTTCTATGAAGAGGAAACACAGCCAGTGGAGGTGACGCACCACTTGCAAGCGCAGCATGTGTATGTAACTTGGGGTGACCCTCCGTATTTCAAAAAGAGCAAGTTAAACTGATTTGCAGTGGGAGATCTTTAAAAAAAAAAAAAAAGCCAGCCCCTAGTGGATGAGGACGGAAATATAATTTTTGGTTACCCAGAGATAGCTTACTTTTCCTCACTTAGGCCCTGATTTACTAACCCCATGTTCACACCGGACGCCTCCATTCACATACGCGCCTAGATTTCAACCATCAAATGCTGAATGATTACTTGCTTGATTCTGGTGGTTTTTTCGCATGAATGGAGCGAATAATAGACGCTTCATTCAGGCGTCAAGTTTAAATTTCTGGAGTGGGAGATGGTGGTTTGTCTCCCGTCAGTCACCTCAGTCAGGTGAACATGGCAGAACCCGGTTATTTTAGTACTTTGAGAGAGCCGTGGCGTTGTACCTGCTTTGGAAGTCGGAGAGCCGAAGACGCCGGCGTGTTTGGATCCATCAGATTCTCCAGAGGTCTCGGAGCTCGGCGGATTTCATCACCTGATCCAGGAGTTACGTCTGGATGACGGTAGCTTCCAGGGGGATTTACCGAGCCCAGTTTGATGGGCTTCTCTCTGGGAGGATCTGTGCTGCATATCCCTCCAGGATACAAACTACAAACGCTGTATTCCGGCTGTGGAGTGTCGGTCTACCTGCCTGTGAGTAAGCTAGCCACAGCTAGTTAGCGCTTCCAGCTAAACTTCCAACAACTTTCAACTTCCAGCAAAACAACGTGGCTTCGGTCGCTAGCTATTGTAGCTCAGTTTAACGAGTCTGCCGTCTCCTCGCCTCCACCTCTCAACATTTAACCAGCTGATTAAACGCAACTTGTAACTGACCGCTTTCCTGCTGCTTTTATCCGTTTCACAGAACACAGAGCGAGTGTTTGTTGACATTTGCTGAGGCTGAACTCCTGGTACTGGAGCGTCATCTTCTGACCAAACTGAATACTACACTAGTCTGACCACAGACTCATATTGAATTATATTGACATTTTATAACAAACAACCGCAATTTATTTACTGTATGTAGCGAGGACAGAGCTGCATCTTCCAGGAACTACAGGTTCTCTGTTTCCACTCCAGTGTCGGCGGTGTGATATTTCATCCATCGCAGAGACGGTTGATAAATCACATTGCATGAGCAAAGCTGATTTGTTTGAACAGTCTCCTCCCAACATTTTGCACGTTCTGGCCAAGCCGCAACCTCCAGTGGCCAACTATGAGTCTACCCAGAAGTCATTATTTGTAGTTCTCCCTTGATCCGCTAGGTGCTGGCTGCAAAACATTGCAAATCCTCATAGACTCCCATGTTAAAAAGGCCAACTTCACAGCTGAAATAAACATGTTAACAGCCTGTTTCAAAAAATCATTTTAGGTTTAATAGGTCAAGTTTATCTTCATGTCAACTGTGAGGGGGGTAATTTTTTTTTTCAACTCATCCGTTTAGATGTTATTTAATCTTGAAATTACTCATAAGTAAGGGCGTGTCCTTATGATTGACATGCAGCAGACCAGAAGCCACCTGCCGACCGGTGGCTCCTACCTCCTTGTTTGCTCTCAGTAAGGTTTCAGTTTGTAGCAGAGTCGCACAACGGCAGTTTTTAGTGAGATTATAGCAAGTCTAAGCATGTCTTATTGTTAACCCACCGCTTAAGGAGCTAATCTTCATTAGCTCCTGTTCGTTTCAAGTTAGCTTGGTTAGCGTTTAGCCCAGAGTACGTCTGCTGTTAATCATTTGCCCCGCGGCTCAGAGCCTTGCTTTTCCCCTTTAGTATTTTCCGGGAGTGACGACACACGACAAGGCAAGATGGCGACGGTGGGACACGCCCAACTGGCTTCATTTTTAGCTCTTCAGAAACCAACGGGTCACGTCAGAGTAAGGTTCGTTCCTCTCTATTAACGGTCTATGTTTCTGGCAGAAACACCCATATTGCATATTCAGACACACAAAACCTCCTTTTGCCCTGTTTGTGAATCACCTCCAGCGGATTATTGCATGTGTAATGAAGATAGCGCTCGTTTCAATACGCACAAACCTTTCGTAAATCAGGGCCTTTATGGGATCAAAATCATGCCAGAGACAATTTGTGTGTGAAAAAGATTTTTCATGTAAAATAATGTTTTGAAGTTGTATAAAACAAGTCGTGCTTGTAAAAAAAAGTTATGAACCCACAGAATCATTTTGTGGTTGTGTGAGAAACCTTTGTGTGCAGAAATATTATTTGCAAACATGTAGATCAGTTTCGTAGTTGTGTTTTATTTTTCTGTGTGTGTGAAAATTGAATTTGTACCTGTAAAAGTTTCGCCACACAAAAATATCTGTACGAGTGCGACACCTAGGGCTCGTGTGTGACACTGCACCTACGAGCTCACAAAACAGAAACCTACAACCACAAAACTTTTTTACGGATTGAAGACAAGTCAAAGTCGTGCCACTAACAGCCAATCAGGACACTGCATTCTGGCAAGCCAAACAGCCAATGATGTGGTGGATTGGTGATGACGTTTATTTTGGGGGACGAAGAAGATACCGTTAGCAAAGGCTCTTGGCTGCTAGCAGTCAGAGCGCAGCGGCAGCTACATACTTGTTGCAAGAGGGAGGCTGTTCAATCCGAAGTCGGCCACTGATCTGATCACTAACAGGCCTGCTGGAGAAGGCGGCTACTGGCAGAAGAACTTGGCCGGTTATTTTGGTGTTGATCGCCGCAGCTTATTGAATCGTATATTGTACTGGACGTGCGTTAGCTTTGAAAAGGCTAACGACTAGCACATCTTGGCTGGTCCCACTGGAAGCTGGCAACCATTTAAAGCTGAGTCGTATAATGCTGTGGTTACCGTGTCAAAGCCCCCTTAAAAATAATAAAGAAAGAAAGAAAAGCAAAATCGTGTTTTACTGGCAGGTTGTGCAGTAAGCTGCCACCACATAGCCTACTGTTTACTTGATTGCTGCAGTCGTAAAGAAAAGAAAGAAAAAGCGACGGCGTTAGTCTTTTATAAAAGGCATGTGGGATTATCTGGTTAATAAGGAAAGTAATGCAAAATTCTTTGTGTTCCTGTCACTCATGTGAATAGCCAGAGCTACCTAGAACATTTTCAGTTTCAATGGGCTCGACTTCCAGGAAGTCCACATATCTGTGCCAGCCCGTCCAGATCAAACGCGATGTCGGTGTTAAAAACACGTTTGATGCCCAAAGTGGGACGCTGGGCCACATAAAATCAGACACAATAGGCTATAGAAAGTGGTTCTTTAAGATTTTCTAACTACCAGGCCGATCAGATTCTGATCATCATTGTTGACACATCATTTGTGAACATTCCTACATTATTTTACAGCCTAAATAAAAGGACTAAATTGTATATGACGCACGTTTATTTATTTTGCATATATTTTCAATTAACACGTTTGCTCTTTATTTCACATTGGTATGTAAGTTAAACGTTTTATTTACATTAGCCTACCAAACTTCTAATTTCTGATATTCACTCGTGTGTCTCTGGGATTCACTAATGACACAGGGATTCCCCGACATCGACACAGTCACGGCTTTAAGCATTGTGACTTCCACAGACACTGGAGGCAGGGGATGGCTCCATCTAGCTATTTGCATGAAACCCTGGTGCTTCCATAAAAATTACGCACAAGGCTCGGCTGCGTTTCTCTTTTATTAAGGCGCTTTATAGCTCACCTGATGCGGGACAAACTGTTTCATAACAGCACACTTAACGCCCACAAGCTTTGTGTAGGGATAAAAAAATGCTTGCTACCCAGCCCTCCTCTCTCTCTCCCGTGTGACAGTGACAGCTCAATGCGTGTCACTGATTACCACCACGTCACCCATGCCAGACGTCACCATGACAACCAAAATTAAAATAATCAAGCATCACCTTCAGAATGCTGAGGATTGTTTTACATGAACAATGTTGGAACAATGTTGAAACCCAGAAGCGCGCAGTGTTCTGCTGTTAACGCATCACACAGAAAAACCCTACCGGCATAAGTTGACGGACCACGACTCATGCACGCGCACGTGGTGTCAATCGGGCTTAAAGGCTTTACAGATGTCATAAACTTCATAAATAATGAGGACAACGTGTTTTTTAGTGGATGCGTTTCACCACACTGTTCCAGGCTCCTGCAGGTGACGGTTCTCCTGAAGCTGGTGAAGTCAGTTTGGAGAAGCAGAGGATTTTTTTTTTTTCTTCAAATAGGCTGTTATTAAAATACGGGAAATTTACAGAGTCCCGAGAGAGAGACAGGGGAGCAGGACAGGTTGGCGGAGGACGTCTGATCCTCCTGGCTGGGGGCTCAGGGGATGGTGGCGGTGGAGAAACATGGCTCGGGAGTCGGGGGACGGTTGTGGACCCCAAGAGGAGGCTCAGTGCGGCCGCCACGGACCGGGATGGATCCACAGCCAGTGAAGGCGCCAGCCATCACAAGCGCCTTTTTGCATTTTAGTTCTTTTATTTGAGCATTTATTGAGCCTATTTTCCCACTTATATTACTTTAGTACCATGTTTATTTCTTTAATAAAGTTCTTATTGTTTTTATTCAGTACTACCTGCTGGCGATGGCTTCCCTTTCTTGAAATAATGTTGATTTTTGGTTTATGTTAAATCTATCATGAACCGACCTCTTGCTTTTCAAAGTTGAAAAAAAAGACATTAAAACAACATTGTATTATAGTAACATTTATCATTGAATAAAAAAAAATCCGTTTAATGAACAAAGTAAACTAAAAATTAGATAACCTATCTGAGATTCCAGCTGACATGTTAGACGCTGGATAATTGATCAGTTGTTTATGTTTACTGATCAGTTGTGAATGAATGAGACACAGACAATCATGTGAACTCCAGCTTTATCAATGTTTGGAAAAAATAAAAACAACCTTAGTTGCATTTCAATGACAAAGAAATGGATAAAGAAAATATCTGTGGCTAAAACTGAACATACCTGACAAACTGCTTTTCTCAAACAGTGAAGTTATCCATACAAGGCAGTTTACCTGTCAACTTGGCATTTACACGTCCTCCTTTACTAGTTAAAATAATAATAAATAGGCAAATAAAAGCCCCTTGTTGAACGCCTGGTAAGGGGTATCATGCCCGTTTAAGCACTTACACGGCTTAGCCTCAGTCTTTCATCACAACACAACTCATCCCCCAACATTCATGTACATGCGGAGGAAGAACACAATCCAGTGGGACAAGACGTGCTAGTCATTAGCCTCTCCAAAGCTAACGCACGTTCAGCAAGACAGATGATCCAATAAGCTGCGGCGATCAACACCAAAATAACCGGCCAAGTTCTTCTGCCAGTAGCCGCCTTCTCCAGCAGGCCTGTTAGTAATCAGATCAGTGGCTGGCTTCGGATTGAACAGCCTCCCTCTTGCAACAAGTATGTAGCTGCCGCTGCGCTCTGACTGCTAGCAGCCAAGAGCCTTTGCTAACGGTATCGTCTTCGTCCCCAAAAATAAACGTCATCACCAATCCACCACATCATTGGCTGTTTGGCTTGCCAGAATGCAGTGTCCTGATTGGCTGTTAGTGGCACGACTTTGACTTGTCTTCAATCCGTAAAAAAGTTTTGTGGTTGTAGGTTTCTGTTTTGTGAGCTCGTAGGTGCAGTGTCGCACACCAGCCCTAGGTGTCGCACTCGTACAGATATTTTTGTGTGGCGAAACTTTTACAGGTACAAATTCAATTTTCACACACACAGAAAAATAAAACACAAATACGAAACTGATCTACATGTTTGCAAATAATATTTCTGCACACAAAGGTTTCTCACACAACCACAAAATGATTCTGTGTGTTCATAACTTTTTTTTACAAGCACGACTTGTTTTATACAACTTCAAAACATTATTTTACATGAAAAATCTTTTTCACACACAAATTGTCTCTGGCATGATTTTGATCCCATAGGCCTTTGTCTGCCACAAAGTCATTATATTCAACAGTGTTTTGGCAAATTCAGGATGGGAAAAAGACAATAGTGGAGGTTCACATGGAAGGGAACGTGAGATGAAATGGATTCAGATCATGGATGACAGCAAAATAAGGTATGATAGGAAAAATATACCAAATCATACTATGAACAACAGGAATTAGAAATAAAGTCACAAAAAAGAGCTGGATTTGAAGTGGTTGAATTAAAAGGCGTCGCCTTTGGGGAGGCCAGGCTGTATTGGTGTTTGTAAGCAAATAAAACAAATTTTTGTCCTTTTGTTGAAAATAAACAAATCAAATTCCTGAAATAGGTAACTTGAGCTTTATCTGCTCAGTATTCAAGCATGTTGAGTGAATATAAAGTTTGACTGTTTAACATTCATTAGATGCTGCAGGGGTGTGAGCGGGACTGAGGAGGTTAAAGAAACATGACCTTATAAATGTTATGCAGCTTCAGCTTGTTGTCCCTGAGGCAACGACACATCCAAGTTGCTTCATTCCCCGGATTTCTCCCCAAATTCACACACACATTGTCTTCAAGTTCAGCACGAGGAAACAAAAACATGGAAGTCCCAGCAAGGTTTTTATTAGGGATGAGCGAGTACATCACCATCTGTATCTGTATCTGTTCAACCATCAAAATTATCTGTATCTGTACTCGGAGTGGGCGGGGCCTAAACCGGATGTGGGCGGGGCTTAGATCCAAGCATTATTTAAAGCCTTTTTTTTTTTCTTTTTTTTTTAAATGTAAGTCTGAAATTGAAATGGATTGAGAGGTTTCTTTATTTATTGTTAATTTAAAAACTATTTACAGAACAGCCTCAGAATTGAGGTTCAATATTTCTGATCGCAAAATCATAAAGGAACTATTTACAGAATTTTTTTTTTTTTTAACTCAGAACATAAGTATTTTTATCTAAGTTCATGAATGAACACAACGTATGCAGTTGGAAATTATGAACTACAAAGTATGCATTAACAAGTTGTCATACTCAGCACTATTTTTTTAGCATTATTTTTTATTATTATTTTTATGATCAAACTGTGATTTTCAATCATTTATTTTTATTACCCAACATTCTTGGCTTTTTTTCCCCAAAGTTAAACAATGTTGATTAAGGTGTGTGTGTTTGCGTGTGCATGTGTGTGTGATTGTGTGAGAGGGAGAGAGAAGTTTTTCTACTGACCAAATAGCCCTATGCTGTTTTTCAGATCTTCATTTACTTTAATGAAGACTAGTTGTTCCACATGGCTAGGGTCTAGGTTTGCTCGCTGTGGACTGACCACATTTCCAGCCATGCTAAAAACACGCTCAGACTGGACACTGGTAGGTGGGCAACTGAGATGCTGCAGTGCAAAGCGTGTCAAATTGGGCCAGCACTGGAACTTGCCCGACCAGTATTTTATTGGGTCATCAGTAAGGCTGATGTCCCCATCTGCCAGGTAAGCCTCCACATCGCCTGATGGCAAATGTGTCTTCATTGGAGTAGCTAATTTCTTTTTCTGCAGAAAAGACATGACTGAAGTGCTGCTGGTTGCAGGTGTCTCCGCTGTGTTTCTTGCAGGTGCAGCTACAGGGTCACAGAGGTCCATTCTATGGAGTAATGTCCTCTTCAGAGTATCCACATCAACACTGTTTGGGAAACAGCTGGCCTTATATCTGGGGTCAAGGAGAGTGGCGACCAGAAATGTGGCGTTTGCAAGGATGGGTTCAAAACGCCGTTGTAGTTCTTTGCTCAGATTGGCTGCGAGTTTCCTTGCTGCTGCTGCTCCTAACTTTTCCCTGGACTCAGCTGCACCATTCTGGGCCTGCCTCTCTGTGGCATCCTGATCATCATCATCAGCCATGACATGATCAAGAGTCATCCTCAGATTCTTCACCAGCTGCAGAACACCCCAAATGCAGTGATCTGATGATGGAGCCCAGGCCATGCAGTAGGGGGATGACCTCAGAGATGGAGGCGCTGTGTTTTGAGAGCGCCCTTGTGACCTCCTCAAAAGGACTCAGAACACTCAGCATGTCTGATGCCCACCTCCACTCATTTGGGTAGATGACTGTTGGAGCTCTACCCATGTTAGATTCCTGTGTCATTATCTGCACAGCCCTGCGCTGCTCCACCAGCCGCTGGAGCAGGTAGAACGTATAGTTCCACCTTGTTTTTATGTCTGTTATGAGAGTGTGCTGGGGGAGGTTTAACTGTGTTCGCAGCTCATGTGGTCTGTTGTTGGCTTTGCTTGAGCGATGAATATAGCCAGAGATGCTCCTGGCTTTGGACAGAAGAGATGTCACGATCCTGTCCTGCTCCAGTGCCTTCATTACCACCAAGTGAAGTGTATGGGATATGCAACGGATGTGGCCAAATTCATTTAAAGCCTTCACCATATTGGCTGCATTATCTGACACAACAAACTTCACTCTAACAAGCTGTCCAACAGACTCTTCCCACTCTCTAATCTTTTCTTTCAGGCAGCACAGAATGTTGTTTGCTGTGTGCTCAGTGTCCAGCACACCAACATTTAGCAGCCCTGCTTTCCTCTGCATTGATGATTCCCCCACACGTTCACAACAGTGCCCAGTTATACAGAGGTATGCATGTGCATTGTGGTTGCTGGTCCAGAGATCAGTAGTGAGGTTGATGACACCTCCATCAGCTGCCTTGAGTGACTGGACCAGCTCCCCTCTCATTGCTTCATACAGCTCAGGCACTACAGTTCTACTGAAATGCTGCCTTGATGGGATCTTATACTTGGGCTCTAAAAAGGCAACAAGAGACTTGAAACCTCTCCGCTCCACCACAGAGAGAGGCTCAAGATCACTGCAGATCATTTTACCAATCATCTCCGTGATTTTTTTTGACCGAGGATGATTTGCGGAGAATGGCTGCTTTGCTGCAAATGCAGTGAGTATTGGTGAAGAGGAGGAAGATGAGCCCTTAGCAGTACCCTGCTGAACATTAGTGTCCTGAGAAGGAAGGCTGCCAGGAGAGGTGGAGGAGGTGGCTGATACAGCAGGCTTTTTCATGTGATGGACATATAACAGATGGTTATGAAGGGATGTTGTATTGTAATGCTTTGGATCTCTACCTCTACTTATTTTGGACTTGCAAAGCTTACACATGGCTTTGGAGGGATCATTTTCACGAACAGTGAAAGAGTCCCAGACTGCAGAGATCCTTTTGGTTTTTGGTGGAGGAGGACCTCCAGCACCAGAAGCAATATTGTTCTCAGTGGGGGAAAGGTGGGGGCTTGCACGACTGCTATTGTGAGTCATATTGCCTGGTTCAGTGTCAGCTGAAGCTGAAGTACCCTCTGTATCACTCATTGTATGAGAGAAAGAAAGAGAGAGAGAGAGCGAGAGAGAGAGAGAAAGCGAGAGAGCGCGAGCGCAGCCGGTTAAAAAAAAAAAAGAGAAAAAAACTCGACCGGAGTGGAGGCGGTGACCAACGTAACACAAGCGATTTCAGCTCTGTCTTGTCGAATGCACAGCGAGTACGTTATGAAAAAGTTCACCAAGTAACTTTAAATACTGCAAAAAGTACCGAAATAGAGGCGAGCTGAAGAAAATTTAGGCAGCAGGGCCTGGCTCAAAACGTGGCAGTGGCAGCACTTCCGGCAGCTGCCACAAGGTGCCACGGGGTGCCACAGTGCTTTGGGCTGCCACTAGGTGCCGCAAGGTGCCACAGGGTGCCACGGGGTGCCACAGTGCTTTGGGCTGCCACTAGGTGCCACGGGGTGCCACTAGGTGCCACAGTGCTTTGGGCTGCCACTAGGTGCCACGGGGTGCCACTAGGTGTCACGGGGTGCCACAGTGCTTTGGGCTGCCACTAGGTGCCGCAAGGTGCCACAGGGTGCCACGGGGTGCCACAGTGCTTTGGGCTGCCACTAGGTGCCACGGGGTGCCACTAGGTGCCACAGTGCTTTGGGCTGCCACTAGGTGCCACGGGGTGCCACTAGGTGTCACGGGGTGCCACAGTGCTTTGGGCTGCCACTAGGTGCCACGGGGTGCCACAGTGCTTTGGGCTGCCACGGGGTGCCACAGGGTGCCACTAGGTGCCACGGGGTGCCACTGGGTTGCACTAGGTGCCACAGCCAGCAGGGACAGGCGCAAATCGTGGCCGTCGCAAATCGTGGTCGTTGCAACTGTCATGGCACCCGAGGCAGTGCCACGGCACCAGGGAGGCTGCCAGTCAGGGTGCCACGTATTTTCACGACCTGCCACGGTACCGGGGAGGCTGCCAGTCGGGGTGCCATGGATTTTCACGACCTGCCACAGCACCGAGGCTTGCCAGACGGGGTGCCACGGCACCGGGGAGGCTGCCAGTCAGGGTGCCACGGATTTTCTTTTTTTTTTTTTTTTTTTTTTGTGACCCCACCAGACGGGGTGCCACGGCACCGGGGAAGCTGCCAGTCAGGGTGCCACGGATTTTCACGACCTGCCACGGCACCGGAGGGGTATCAAGGCTTTCCAGATGTCCTCGCCAAGGACACAAATGCACATTTACAAATTAATCTCTGTGCACGCTTATAGCAGAGCTGTGGCTCTGTGTGTAATGTGGATGGAGCTTTTACTGTACTCTGAAAATGAAACTTTTTCAGCCTGTAACAGGAGCTATATTGGGGCATATTGCAACTGCCTCACACTGACTGCCCGCAATTAGCATCATGTGAACACTACATTTTAATATAGTGATTTACAAACTATTCAATTACCATATTGACTGTCAATAAAAGTAACCCAAAACACCATGATACCTTTTCATCATTCTCAGAGGCATTACCATAGTGTTTTAGAGCCTGCTAAGGTGGTCATAGAGTGTAGTGCTGTAAGACAAGTTCACACTTGGGATAGATTAAAGTTTAATGGGGGAAAAATTTGAATAAAAAATAATTATAAGCTGTTTTGTCATTTTAAGCCAGGCATTTTTTTAATCATTGATGTCAGTCCCAACTGATTTGTCAAAAAGCATTTTCCCCAAAATACTTAATGTATAATGGCTAAAATCCAAAAACAACTTTGATAGACTTTCAGAAATTCTTGTAAACTATTGGTCATGACCACTTTAAAACATTTAAGCAGCGGTCTCAAACTGCTTCCAGAAAGGGCCCTGTGACTGCAAGTTTTCATTCATTCAGCACCAGAGTCTATTCATTTCATCAAGTTTTCAATATAAGAGTAAACTCAATGAAATGAGTGGTCTGTTTTCTCTTGGTTGGAAAGAAAATCTCCAGTTACAGGACCCTCTTTCAGAACGAGTTTGCGCCCTTGCATTAAAGAAAAAACTTGAGCTGCTTAGATGCTAAATATGACAAAATGAGGAGGGTTAGGGTTGCTCAATTATTAAATTTGACAGACTTCAGTTATGGTTTAATTGCTTTATTCATTGTTTAAATGTCAAATCTTGCAAAGACTTTCAAATTTTTTTTGTCCCCTCATAATCCTCTCTGCTTTAAATCTAATAATCATCTCTTCTTCCGGAGAACATTAGTTATCATCTCCCCTCCAGACCTTCTCCACTTATCCGGACTGCCTCTCTTCCTTTTCCTATATTATCTGAAAATTCTCTAGGGTATCGAACACATCCCTGAAAGGAAATGCTCTTACCCCTATATGTTGAAGCCCCGAAGCCTTTCAACAGCATTCTTTCATTCTTTAAATAAAATATCATATGAAGAATATAAAAAACTTCTTTTATTATAAAATATTACTGTTTAATTACAAAATATTACAATTTAATGTCACCTATTCATGACATTTCCCAGTATTCATACCATATCAACCACAATATACTGATATCTCTCCCTATATATTTTATGTATTATATATATTTTTCTATATATATATATATATATTTTTTATTTTTTTTTTTTTTTTTTATTCTCTATTCACATATATTCACTACTAGCTTAATTTAGCCACTATTTTCTTTAGCCTCCATTTTTATAATATTTTCTTTCAAATGGATGATTGACAACATTATATTCCAGCTATATATCCCCAATTAATTATCCAACATTAATACTGTATTATCATTAATGTTTTAACTTATATCATATTCCATAATTGAATACCCATAACTTATTATCCCTAGCTTATTATACTAACTCAATTATACTAACACTATTCATATCTAATTTTTCAATTCCCTCATAATTATGAAAATAAAGAATCCAAATAAAAAAAAAAAATAATTTATATAAACTTTTAAAATTATAATTTAGTGATGTAAAACATAGCTTTCAGGTTTACCGATTTGAAAAATTTTTTTCAACGACGGGGAGGAAGAGCTGCAGATTTAAGGCAAAAAACAGTAAAATAATAGAAATGATGCTCAGGTTTGGCTGTTGGAGGCGGAGGAGGGAGGAGGAGGCTGTCAAACGCTGCGCGTGTGCAGGTGCATGCTGGGATTTATACCTGGCCAAGTACGCACGAGCCTCCTCTGATGCATGCTCGGTAAAATGGGCGGAAAAAGTTTTCATCCGGGGATTTCCTGTGAACTCGCTGTGAAGCGAACTTTTTAATGGAACATGACTTGGACCGCGGGTGATGACGTTTCACGAGTCCACGAGCCCGCAAGTACGCACAAGTACGCAGATTGAGAAACGGCCCTGGTGGCAGCCCAAAGCACTGTGGCACCCAGTGGCTACCCGTGGCACCGAGTGGCACCCGGTGGCATCCTGTGGCACCTAGTTGCAGCCCAAAGCGCTGTGGCACCCCGTGGCACCTAGTGGCAGCCCAAAGCGCTGTGGCACCCCGTGGCACCTAGTGGCAGCCCAAAGCACTGTGGCACCCCGTGGCACCTAGTGGCAGCCCAAAGCACTGTGGCACCCTGTGGCACCTTGTGGCAGCTGCCGGAAGTGCTGCCACTGCCACGTTTTGAGCCTGCTGTCTCTCAATTTAGGAGTACGAAAAACCCGACCAGAGTAGAGGCAGTGACCAACGTGATACAAGCCGTTCCAGCTCCGTCTTGTCGAATGCACAGAGTACGTTGTGAAAAAGTTCACCAAGTAACTTTAAATAAGGCAAAAAGTACGGAAATAGAGGCGAGCTGAAGAAAAATTAAGGAGTACGAAAGAGCAACGTGATCAAGAGTCACGCTTAGCAGAGAGGTCAGTCACTGTCGCTGTGTGTGCGCGAGTGAAGCTGAAGCTCAACTTGCTGCAGAGATGTGTGTCTAACGGTCTGGTCTGTGTGGGGAGGGGGCGGGCGCTGTATGTGACTGGTCAATCGCAAAGCGGGAAGACGGTTATCAAATGAGGTTTCTCCTTCAGCACGAGCACGGATATTGACGAGTTTTACTCGTATCATGCTCGTACTCGTCAAAAATGCTCTATCCGTACTATCTATACTCGTTTGAAACGAGTATCCGGCTCATCCCTAGTTTTTATGTGTTAGCTAGTGTCTAAAATAAGATGGGAAAAGTGGTTTGGAAGCAGCTTGGGGTATTCCCTTTGAAGCAGCAGCTTTCTTTCCCCAATCGCAATATCTCAGCGAGAAAATTTCAACTTCTGCATGTCCGATCTTAAAAATTCCAACTTTATGGGACATAAATTATCAGGGTAAGTTGTCATGATATCAGACTTATCGGAATGATGTCATAATTTCCTGTTATAGGCCCGATAATTATCATGCATCCCCAATAATATAATATGATATAGTGGTGTTCGTCCTCTGCATAAATGGTCCTGAGCCTCACTTTGCCAGCAGTTTCATTTATGCTGGATCAGTCTGTGCTCGCCTCTCCTTTGATTTAACTTCTACATTAACATCAGAGAGAAACTCATACATGGTTCTGTCCAGATTCTACAGAGAGGATTTTGGTATAATTGGGCCATTTATGTTAATAATTAGATGTAGGTGTGTAGTGATGTGTGGTTTCAGGGGATCTTAGACATCCAACAGTGTTATAAAGAAGACTGAGTTGGACCCTACGGATATTTTGAATTTGAAACCCAGTCACGACGTTACCCTTTGAAAGTGGCTGCCTGCAACAGCAGTCTTTTCTGGGTTCAAAATTGTATCTGAGGTTTTTAAAACAGGTTTGAAATCACAGGACTAAATCTGTCCTTTTAAGGTTATTCATGATGTTCTACTTAATGCTGATACTATGTGTTCTGAGGTCTGTCTCTAACTTGGTCTCACTTTCCATTAGATGTGGGAGACAATAAGATTGGTATCTGTTATCTCTATCACTGCTCTAAATTAGCTTAAGTGTTATCTACTCGATGGGTCCTTTTAGAGTTTTATTAGCCAATACCCCTCTCAGTCGGCCCTCGTGACCTGTGGTGTAACCCATGGGTTCATATTCACTCTGATTCGGTTTCCCCTGATGGTTCTCAGATGAACTTATTGCTTAAACCTGACACTTGCTCTGTTAAATTCCCTAATAAGTTGTCTGGCTGATGTCAAAGCTTGGCTCAAGCTGGATTTCTTCAGCCACAGTTATGAGTGAAATGATTTCACTCCCTCTAAGTTTGCACTTTCACACAGTCTACCATCTCGGCTCAACAGCTTCCTACTTAAAGGTGCATTGCACAAATTTATATTCTTTTCTTTCATCCACAAGCTCTTACAATTGCTTGATGTGTAGAATGAGCTGATCTTTCTTCACAGCGGTGATCTCTTAATACTGTTTCTGAATGTGAGAAATTTGGGTACGAAGCCTCAAGGGGGCGCTTGTGGGGGAGATGAGCTGCGTTTTCTCATTTTATCTGTCTGTTGTGTATTCCGCCACCGCAGGTCCACGCATGTTGCGACAACACTGACTGCTGCTAAAACATGGAGAGCAGGTGCCTCTCAAAAACCAACTCAGACTCAAGTAAGACAAAGAAGAAAAGTTTTGTCTGGTGAGAAGAAGAGAACCAAACTGAGTCTGACTGGGATGCATAGTATTGCAATGCTAAGTTTTTAGCATATAAATGCAGCAGTATGACAGCCATATGACTGTTCCTGGGAAAGACAAACACTCTACCCACTTGTTGGATTTAGTTGATGAGGTAATTTTATAATGTAATCGTGGGCTCAGCCTCTGAATTTAGATATTTGATCTACAAGCCAGCGTTAGCCTGTTGTGACCGTTAACATACAGTTCATCAGTTTACGCAACAATCAAACTGTAAACAACTTGCGGATTTATAACTTCATTACTTCAGTAGACATCGTGTCTCTAACTCTGGGCTCAGACTGAATGTAATGTGGGTTAAACTAAAGACCATCGCAGTCGAAGCAGCTCATGCGTGTGCACGACATTAGCGTCACTTCCACTTGTCGCCAGAGGGGGCGAACTTCTGAAAAAAGCTGGAACTTGCACTGTACTCCTTTAAAACCACATATGAACAATTCTTGTGTTTTTTTACTTTTCTCTTATACTTGAAAAGAAAAGAAAAGAAAATAGAGGAAGGAAGAGAACAAGAGTCAAGATAAGACTGTCTTTTACTAGCTGGAGTGAATCACAATACGGGGACGAGTTATGTTGTGTGTCTTTATATGGTCACTCATGGCCATATTACCTTAACTATTTTTTTTCCCTTCTTCTTTTTAAAGGATTTTTTGGGCACTGGTGGTCTTTATATGACAGTGAACTGACAGGAAAGGGTGACAGAGAAAGTGGAGGATGACATGCAGCAAAGGGTCCCAGACTGGGAATGAACCTGGCCTGGCTGCTCAACCAGTTGGGCTAAACACCGCCCCTACCTTGAATTATTGACTGAGGCCATTTACTGTAAGAGGAAATGAGGTCACCAGTGTTCCACTTGCCAGACAAGTAGGTGCACATAAGCAGTGCAATCTCAAAATCTTTAAAGTAGTTTAGAGTCACTGGTTTGATCCTTGGCTGGGTTGTGTGTACCCACATTTTACAGTAACTGTGCGTTCAGACCAAGAGCGACTAAAGCTGTAAAATTGCCGGAAGTCATTCACTTTCAAAGGACAGGAGCGACAAAAGCGAACAGATTTTTTTGTAGCAGCTATTTTTATGAGCGACAAAAGCTATTTTACAGCTTTAGTCGCTCTTGGTCTGAACGCACAGTAATGTGTAATCACTGGTTTAGCTGGGGGTTATGGATTTCCGTTGTCTCTTTCTGTGATGTTCTGCAACCCTGCATTGGAATATGTTGGTATGGCCACAGAAGGGGCTATATTATATAGAATAAACAACTTTTTTACATCATAATAATTTATTCGCCTTTTTTCTTTTTGCCCAAATCACAATGATTAGTTGTTAGGCAAAGCTGTTTTTAGACATCTTTCAACAGAGTTGTGCTTGGTGGAATGTTTGATTTTGATCGCTTTCTGATCTGAACATCTTTACTGACATCAGCCTTCCTCTACGCTGCTACTGCCTGAAGTGCCCTGTGTCCATTAGTGATTCAGTGAGCACCCATCCATCAGCTCCATCAGTCACTCTCTTTTCATCTTTCTACCACTGAAAGGTCTGTCTTTAGGTATTTCTCGGTACAACTCTGGGAACCTTCATCATTAATTTTGTTTCACCCTTCCATCTCTATTTTTTCTTTTCTGCTTCCATTCCCTGTTCTTGCTGCTTCACTCTCCCTTCTGTTTGCATCCTTTCTGTCAATATTCTTATTTTTCTCCTCAACAAATGTATGGGCAGCAGCTCCTTAATACTCATTAATCACTGGGGCTGTATTTCGAGGTAGATTTGGCTGGCTACTACTATATTTAAGTTTTTGGTGTGAGTGATCAGTCTTTGGTAAAATTTATAGTGTAGATATTAATAAGGCTTAATTAGTAGCGTTCTTTTTATTTGGTTCTTTTTTTTTTTTCTTTTTTTTTTTTCTTACCAGTAATTTGCAAGTAAAATTTAGTCTCTTTAGTAAGATTAACAATGTTTTTCTTATTTTTCTGTTTTGTTTAAACTGGGTATTTCGACTATGCCAAAATCGCAGTGAGGTAATATTTGAAATTGAATTATGATTATTATAGTTTTGAAGTAGTTATGCTATTTATAGGAGTTTACATTTAAATTGTGAAGTTGAATGAAGTTGAAGAGTTTAAATATGAGGTGGGAGTTTAACGCATTAATTACGAATAATCCTTAGGACACAGGTTGTTTAGTAAAGGCTTGTGGTTTGTGTTTTGAGTCAGTCTTTAATTTTCTAGCATTAAATCTTTGTTTTTATTTGTTAACCTTCTGGTTTGTTTTGTTTACCAGCCTTTGAGTTCAGTTTTGGTTTTTGTCGTCAGTGTTAAAACTGTGTGGCCTTAATACTATATATTTTTTGGTTTCAGTTGGGTTAACTGTTAACTCAGCCCTTGCGGCTCTATTTTGAGTTTTGTACAGAGTTCAGTTAATGTTTGTTTATGTTGAGCTAGACCAGTGGTTCTCAAACTCGGTGGGAGGTCGCAAAATAATTTCAAGGTATCACTAGATCATTGTTTAGAAAAAAAAAAAAAACACATTTATCAACATTATAACATTTAGCATCTATCAAATAAAGGCTTTTTATTGTGAATTGTAATTTGTGAAATTAACAAATTGATTCTTTAATTATTGGATACATAAATGAGTTACTACTAATACCATCTTAAAATCCAAATTTGGCATTTTCTCAGCAAGAGAATCCAATTTTGGACAGGTAGCTGCCTTGTTACAGCAGTGAAGAAAATCCACAAAAAAAAAAAAAAAAAAACGATCCTTCTCATGTATGACTTATACGATACTTTTCCATCCTTATACACTATATGGCCAAAAGTAATCACTCACCTGCCTCAACTTTCATAAGAGCCTAAGGGACATCCCATTCAACAGCATTCAATATGATGTCTGTTTACCCTTTGCAGCTAGAACAGCATCAATTCTTCTGAATAGACTGTCCACAAGGTTAGGAGTGTGTTTATGGGAATTTTTGACCATTCTTCTAGAAGGGCATTTGTGAGGTCACACACTGATGTTGGACGAGAAGGCCTGGCTCTCTGTCTCCGCTCTAATTCATTCCAAAGTTTTTCTATTGGGTTGAGGTCAGGACTCTGTGCAGGCCAGTCAAGTTCATCCACACCAGACTCTGCCATCCATGTCTTTATGGACCCGCTTTGTGCACTGGTGCACAGTCATGTTGGAAGAGGAAGGGTCCAACCCACATCATAATACCCCCTCCATCAAACGTTATACCTGGCACAATACAGTCAGACAAGTACTGTTCCCCTTGCAACCACCAAACCCAGACTCCTCCATCAGATTGCCAGATGGAGAAGTGTGATTTGTCACTCCAGAGAACGCTTCCACTGCTCTAGAGTCCAGTGGCGGCTGCTTTACACCACCGCATCCACGCTTTGCATTGAACTTGGTGATGTATGGATGGATGCAGCTGCTTGACCATGGAAACCCATTCCATAAAGCTCTTTGCGCATTGTTCTTGAGCTGATCTGAAGGCTACGTGAAGTTTGGAGGTCTGTAGTGTTTGACTCTGCAGAAAGTTGCTGACCTCTTTACACTATACGCTTCAGCATCCACTGACCCAGCTCCATCAGTTTATGTGGCCTCCCACTGTCATTCCCAAACACTTCTATTTTCTTATAACACAGCTGACAGTTGACTGTGGAATATTTAGGAGTGAGGAAATTTCACGACTGGATTTGTTGCACAGGTGGCATCCTATCACAGTTCCACGCTGGAATTCACTGAGCTCCTGAGAGCGACACATTCTTTCACAAATCTTCGTAAAAACAGTCTGCTTCATTTTATACATCTGTGTCCATGGAAGTGACTGGAACACCTGATTCCAAAAACATGGATGGATGACCAAATACTTTTGGCAATATAGTGTATGTTGAATTTTTTATCATTAGTTGTCGCATACACCAAAGTAAGTTATTTTGGGGGTTGTGGCTCAAAGTTTGGGAGCCACTGGGCTAGATGAGGGAGTTTCATACCTTGCATGATCAGGTGTGTCATTAGTCATTAATGTTGATTTTAATTTTTATCCATATAGTTCAGTTTCATTTGTTTGAGCCGCACTGCTACTCCCAGCACCTGTGTGACTTTTGTTTGTTCTGTGTACCATTTCCTCCTGGCTTCCACCATAAAAGCAATTGTTATAAAATAGAAATTGGTCCCAGTCCCTTTTTGGTTACCACCTTGTTTTGTGTTGCAGCAATCATAAAGAAACAAAGAATCTCTTTTCATTGTTCTTCATTAAGAAAACAAAGACTCCAGCCAATTATAATTCAAATATCATTAGGACATTAAACTGTGGATATGCCTGAAGTTTCACTACTGATGTGGTTTTGTTTGGACTCAGTGGTGCCGATGCTGTTTCCTTCTCTGACTGGTTCCCTGCAGCCTCACATTACAAGTGTGGTTACCAACTTAGGGGTTCACTGGGACTGTGATTTTTAAACTTAACAATCACACCAGCTTTGTGGGACAAAAAGGCTTTTTTCAGTTGAGACAGATGTCTAGACAAAAGCCCACTTAGTTACAGAAGGACTGGAGCAAATAATTCATGGCCTTGTCGACCTGTCTGAATCACTGTAACGCTCTCCGTACTGGAGTTAGTCAGACTTCCATTTCTCTCTTGCAGCTGGTCCAGAATGCTGCTGCTTGTAAGTTAGCTGGAGCACACGAACATGTGAGTCCATTTCCTCAGTTTCATCCTCTCTTCACTGTGAACAACAGAATTGATTGTAAAATTCTTATTCTAGCTTACAGATGTGAAGATGTCCTTGCTCCACTTGTCAGGGTTGCTTCAGCCTGAGGTCCCTCTTCGGCCCCTGAGGTCTGGGGCCTGAGTGGCTCACCTTGGTTATCCAAGTGATGAGGCTCAAGGTTAAAGGGATCGTCTCCAAGACTGTGGAAAAATTTCCCTTTCCATGTCAGGCTGGCTTCTCTGCTGCCTGTTTTTAAACCTCCTCTAATGCCCCCATGTTTTCACTGGCCCTCTCTTATAGATAGATGACTGTATTGTTCTGTGTGTGTATTGTATTGGATGTGTGCATACACTCAAAAAAAAAAAAAAAAAAAATCAAACCCAAAAGGTGACTTTATGTGATTTAATTACATATAATTTTTCCATCAAATATTATGACATACCTTTTATTTAAACAGCGGCTTCTATGGCTTCTAGGTCACAGATATACATCAAGTGTATGTATAGTTTTGTGTTTACTCAATCCAGTTGAACTTTATGTAATATACTCACATTAACTCAACACAATAAAAAGACATTTGACTGAATGCAGCTGTTTAAATAAAAGGTATGTAATAATATTGGATGGAAAAGTCCTATGTAATTGAATTACATAAAGTCACCTTTTGGCTTTGATAATTTTTTTGAGTGAAGTGTACATGTGTGTTTGTTTCAACAGTGCTTTATAAATAAATTGGATTGACATGCATCCATCTGGAGCTTCCTACCCATCTTCCTGCTTTAGTTGTCTTTTAGTATTTTATATTATTATATTAATTTTTCAAATGCCTTATAATGTCCTATGTACAGTGACCTTGGGTGTTTGGCTAAGGCACTTTTAAATAAAATGTAGTATTATCATTATTATAATTTTATCATAACTATTCCTCCATTTCCCAATAGATGCATCAGCCAATGCTGTCCCAGTGATGTTACATAAATTAGACTTTTGGCTCCCTTGGGTGAATTTAAGAATCTGTCAGGTTCTTTTTGTGGTGTCTGTGGGCTAACTTGATGGCTGAATAAGCCATATTACTAATGTAATCACTAAAACAGTCATTCTGTTTTTAATATTGAACTGAATACAGCACTGCTTTGAAGGCGCTATAGAAGATGTTTCGGCATTTCAGAAAGCATTAGTGAATTTTTGAATAATGCGCATGCGCAAGACCAACCTGCTCGTTTTACAGCATCCTCCTCCAGCCACAAAATAATGTGCACGAGCCACTTTGATGTTTAGCAGACAGCAGGTACAGATTCTCCCAACATGTCAAAAACGCAAGTCAACGGAATGTCGTTGTCTGAACATCGCTAAATGCTAGCAGATGTTCAGACAACCTGCTGTAAACATCAGACGAGTGCGCGCAGCTTCTGGGTGGCAGTATCGCTCTCACCAATCAATCACTCTCATTGATCAGACTAGCCTATTACCCGTTGAACTGACCGTCAATCACTCTTACTACGGTAGTAAAAGTGATTGACGAGCCAATAGACAAATGAAAAGGTTAAGGAATGCAGAGATGATTGGCTGATGTTTTTTCAGCCCAAATACTTTCCCTGTTGATGTATAATAATATTTATATATTTAAAGCTTTTAATTAAAAGTTGAATATGGAACACGGACAGAACAGCGACATCACGTGTGTCTAGGTTGTAGTTGCAACGGCAGAAAAACGATTCCAGCCGCTGGGATGCCAGGCTCGCTGCCGATACGCAAGTGACCAACAGTCTGCAGCATGTCCAACAAGTAACGCAGAGGAGTTTATAACTGACAGCTAACGTTAGCCATGTTAGCAAACAAGCTAGCTTACCGATCCAGGAGGAAAGTCGCTATTTCCGTGTTTTGACTCCGTGGAAAAACGTTTATGTGGGTCCATTTAGTGAAGTCTTCAACTAAATTTACTCCAGTTTTGCTCTTCTCAGGTCACTCCTCCTCAGTAACAGATAATAATATCTCCAGGACTCTGAAGCAGCTGCTTCACTCGCCGTATCCACCGTTTCCCCCTGTACCAGCCTAACTGTGCCAAAAATACTAATGCCACACAGAGATCGTATTTAGGAACACGCAATGGCGGCGTGTATTGGCTTGTAGACGTAAACATAATGGCATTATCGAACTCGTAAAAATTTGTTTTATAATTATTTTTAGGCTAAATATATTTTTTCTAGGAAATGTTGTACTTTCATTCTGCACACCCCCCCCCCCCCCCCCCCCCCCCCCAAACAACCTGTGGAGGTTTTTTTTTTTTTTTTAAATATAGCTTTCAATAAAAATGTTACATATTAAACCTTTAATCATAGCGTATGGAGTAGTGAACCGATTTTTACCGAATATTGCAAAAATTGTTGAAAGAAACATCTTCTATAACCCCTTTTATCCCAAGGCCTCTAAAGTACCATGTTTCTGAAAAACTATTCCTACTACACATACCTAACAGTGTATGCACCCAGAAAACTAATAATATGTTCTCCTGGCAACACACTGCAGCCACAGCTACAAGTAAAATTGATTGATTAAATGAATACTTAGAGATCTTGTTTTTGTTTTTTTCATTCATAGTTCAGGGAAACTTTCCCAGTACCTCCATGCTGCTGCTGGTCTTTCTCCTCCATCACAGTCTTGCCAGGGGAGTTGTGAATGTCCAAAGAGGGACAAAGGTGACCTAAAGAACAGCCATGAAGAAAGGAGTTTGCAGAAAAGAGGTGAGAGGTGAAGTCAGTGGATGTGAAGCAGTGACATAAACAAATAAAAGGGAGATGTTTTATAAAAAGTACAAAGGTCACTGTAGCTGCATCCAGTCTTTCTTTGAGTCATTTGCAGCCAGTTCAGTTTATTTATAAAGCCCTTTAACACCAGCTGCAGCTGAACAAAGCGCTGTACAATGGGTCGAGTAAAAACACACAGAGGCAAAAAAACAACAACACGGAACACAAGACAAGAATGGAAAACAGAAAATTAAGCTTAAAACAAAAACAAATGAGAACAAGTCTCCGGTGGATTAAAGGCCATTGATGAGAATAAGTTTTCAGACAGGTTTAAAAGTGGACAGTGCACAGGCAACCAGTGGAATGAGGGCAGGATGGGGTGATGCAGCATTCTGGAGCTGCACACAAGCCAGTAATGACTGACTTGCTCCAAAGTACAGTGAGTTACAGCCGCGATGACATAAAGCCACAGATTACCATCTGCAATTGCTGTCTCAAAAGAAGAGCTTTAACATGCCAGTCCCCTCAAATGATAGAAATCGTAGCATTTAATTGACTCTCCCAATTAACTCATTCACTGCCATTGACGTTTCCAGCCGTATTCAGCGGGGTAAAAACTATTGATATTTTCACCAGATGTCGCCAGATTGTCACCAGATTGTGTTCATGTCAATAGCTTTACTAGAAATATATTTTAAAAGAAAAATGTTGACGTGTTCAATACTTTTCCCCTCGCTGTATATGGCTATAGACGTCAATGGCAGTGAATGAGTTAAAATTCTTGTCCATGTTAAAACCAAGATTTGAAGCTGTGTGCTTGAAACTATTTGCTAGAGGACCAAGCCCCACAGGAGGGGTCTCACCTGAGCCACTCCATCCAAACACAGCTACTTCAGTCTTCCTTTGAGTCAAGTTCAAAAAGTTAAAAACCATTCATGCTTTCATATCCTCAAGGCTAAATAGAAGAGGTTTAAGTAACCAGGCATCCTTTTGTACGGTTATTTTCAGGGGGGAAACGTTGGACTCTACCTTTAATTATAGCCAAGCTGGCAGAAATCTCTCCTAACAAGCAGAACCAAAGTCTTATTTTCGTTCTCTTATTAATCTCATTGTTTTAGAACTAATGACAGAGTACTGCATATCATATGAAATTTCTTCAGTGTCATCATCATCTCACTCATAATGCTGAAAAGTTTTAGAAACAATATATTTTGTTTAGTAATGAGACAGCTTGAACAAATATAAAATGATATCACGACCAAAAAGCTTATAATCAAATAAAATTCAGATTTACAGCGAAAGCATGCTGCATGAAGTGAGAACCATGTAGACTCAATCACAAATGCGCAATCAGGGAGTTAGTTCAGTAAATATGAACTCTACACTAACCCAGAGCCGGTTCAGACCTCCATGGGGCCCCAGGCAAAATTCTGGTAAGGGGCCCTCCTAAATGAACTGCAAAAACTTTCAACAGTTGCACATGACACCCAGTGCTTTAAACATGTAAAAAATATTGCACACCTGTGAATGTGTCTGTCCTAGGTGACCCTGGTTCTGTCGCTACTGACTGACTCTGCTGCTGCTTGTAGTGAGAAACTCAAGCACCTGTTATATGGATAAGGCTAATATTAATTCAGCTCTATAAAACTGGCTGCTTGTTATGCTTTCATTTACTTCAAATGTAGGAAATAATTCATGATTATTTATCATACAATTGATTTACTTAGCACCATCGTCAGAATATCTTATGAGTTTCAATTCTTATATTGTTATAATAACATTTCTGCATCTACAGTGGTCCTCAAAATTATTCATACCCTCCAATTAAAGAAGGGAAAAAACAGCTCTCAGTGAAATCAGCTGAAATGGACAAAAGTAATAATAAATAAAAATTCTATAGAAATCATGACATTGATTCTGAATTTTGGTTTACCAGAAATATTAAAAACAAACATTCAAAAATTAAACAAGTAAACAAGCATGATGGGGCTCCGAAGCTAAAATTTAAGTGAGGACACTTTGAGACAATCACTGCAATCAGGTGTTTTCTGTAACGTCCAATCAGACGTCTGCACCTGTTAACAGATATGTTGGTCCACTTTTCATGGGGTAGATGCTCTAATGTGTTTGGGACAGTTTGCATGTTTGTTTGTTTGTTTTAAATTACTATTTTCAAGCTTAATTCAAAAGCAACATTTTACTTCACTAAATTATAATTTTTTTTTTTTTTTAATTATTATTGGTTTCTTTAGTTTCCTGTTATTTGAATTACTGTTGTGAATTAAGCATTTTCTTTAATTGGAGGGTATGAATAATTTTGAGGATGACTGTATATTTGCCTGTTGGGTATCCAAGCAAACAAAATTAAACGTTTGTCAATATTTATCCATTACTTTCTATTTTTTGTAAGTACAGTTGTAACTGCAACACCAAACTGATAGACCGCTAACGTAGGTCAAACATGGACGAGTCCCTCCCACTCACCCACCGGGAGAGGAGATATTATTACAACAATCACTATTTCAGTATCAATCCGCACAGAAATCGTCTTCTCAGGTAAATACTTTTGAGCTTCATGGTTTTTTGGTTAATTATATTATAAATACCGAGGTCCTGGTCCAGACCTCAATCGTAGCTACAGCCATGCTAACAAGTTGACACAACCGTTCTTCTCCTTTTGGCTCACGCCTCTCTGGGCGCAGGTGTGGCAGGAGGTGGTTCGTCACAGTCATACTGCAGCTGCAGCTGGAGGAAGACGTCACCCAACAGAGGTGGTGCAGAATGTTGAACAAACAATAAAGAACTATTATAACACAGTCCAGGTTAGCAACTGGCACAGTATAAATTAGAAACACTTCTTGTTCAGAAAAATGATCATATCTGCCTTCTCAGGCAGTATGTGGGCACATTCTGGACAGATGGTGTCTCCTGCAGTGGAGAACACGCATTCGTGAGGAGTAGAGGATGCTTGAACACATAGATATGAAGTAGCAAGTTCTGACAACAAAGGATAAGCCTTTTGGTGGTCGTGCAGCAGGGTCCTGAGATAAAAGGGCTAGTGGAACTTCTCAGTATAGCTTCAGCTCTCTCTCCACTTGTTTTTTGATGGACATGGTCATGGAGCTCTGCTGTGACACTCCATTCTGTGCCTCTTCTTCAGCGAAAAGATTGCTGTGATAAACTCACCTTGCCCACTAATGCTGGACATTTTGGAAAATACCTTCCAAGGTGAAGATTGACTTCAACCAGTCAGATGGGAAAACTTTAATAAGTACTGGTAGGTGGTTTTTGTTGAGGAAAGACGAGAGAACATGTAGGATGTCTAGGACATTGCTGCTGGCTGCAAATTGAAGGGCAGGATTTTTTTTTTTCTGCTGTGTTGCGGAGGAATGGTACTTAACCCAACATTGCATTAGTTCATCCAAAACAAATCAAAAAAGAAATTGGAGGCATGTGGTTAACCCCACAAAGAGCTCAAGAACAAGAAATGGAAAAACTGGAGTGATCCGGCAAGCTTAGGACCAGGGGTGGGAGGTATCAACGGTATCCGGTAGAAATTATATAAATTTGGCCAATGGTACAGATTTTGACCGTACCGGCCTTTTGCGATTGGGCATATTCATGATAACGTCAGAATTTCATAATTGGAGCCGCACTGCCACCTCTAGCGGTGCAGTGTAGATATCACACATCTGCTGTGCACATAAATGCAGCATGCAGAGAATGGTGATGGGGAACCGGGAAGACCGAGGCGGGACCTCCAGGCAGGGAAACATTGAGACCACCTGACGTGCTACGTGTGGAGTCCGGAGAGAGGGAAAGCAGCAGTCCTATGGTAGCGGCTGATAAGTTGCTTTAGATCAGGGGTGTCCAGCTCCGGTCCTCGAGGGCCACAATCCTGCAGGTTTTCCATGTCTCCCTTCTCCAACACCAGGGCCGGCTCTGGCCACTTTGGTGCCCCAGGCGAGGTTATAGTTTGGTGCCCCCCCTGTCCTGGCGCCCATGATTCCAGATCGGGGGTGTCCAGTTCTGGTGTAGGAGGGCCACAATCCTGCAGGTTTTCTATGCGTTCTGGCTCCAACACACCTGACTCCAATTACCAAGAACTTCATAGGCTGTTGGATCCATTCAGTATCAGTCAGGTGTGTTGAAGCAGAGAAAAAGTGACAGCGGCCCTCAAAGACCACCTCTGGACCCCCCTGTTCTAGATGAACAGAGCAGGATGAGCTGCATGTGTCTGAAGTTATTATTGTTGCAGAGTTGTGATTCTCTGGTAGGATTAGATCATTGTGTCTGGATTTGGTCTCACTGAAACACAACTGCTGCTGTAATAATGACTAATAATAATAATAATAATAATAATAATGACTAAAGTCAGCAGCTGCTGATGGTAGCTGGACTCAGACAACATCCACAGTTACACCTGCATCCAGTCTGTGTCCTTCTTTCATGTAGTAGACATTGTATAGATAAACCTTATCTATGCTCTATACTGTTATTAGTAACTAAGATTAACTGAAACCTTCAGCAATAATTTAATAATAAAAATTAACAAATAACTCCACCTCTGCAGCAGCTTCTGAGCAGGAGTCTGCAACCTGCAGCTCCACAGCTGCAAGTGGCTCTTTGGACCCTCCACAATATCTCTCAATAACTTTGACTAAAACAACCAACTAATAAATACCCATGTATAAACACAATGTTTTTAATAATAGATTTTGGCATTTTTTTCTCATTTCCACACGTAATGACACTAAAAGTCCCTGTAATATGTTTAAATCTATCTTTCTTGTAATTAGCTTGAAAATTAGGGGTTTTCCCATTTCACATTATATCCAACAAATATCCACATTTGTATTTATATAGATTTTTTATACAGTTGAGTCCCACTGTAGAAAATCTGTTTGAAGAAAATGTATCTATCCTCTTTTTGTTCTTTTTTAAAAATCTAAATGTAAAAATAAACCTGAATTCTTTAAAATGACAGCATGTTTTATCCAGTAAGTATTTATAAAAAATTTTTTTATAAAATAATAATAATTATTATTACAATTATAAGCAGCCTTTTTTTCAAAAGGACATTAAAAAATTGCAGCTCTAAACAACTTTTATCACTGGATTGAGTGAAAAATGTCTTTGGATTGTCCAGGTTGCAGAGCTGTTCTAGAGACATCTGCAGGACTTTGAGTGAATGTGGACAGATGCAGATTTACCTGCACTGGAAGCTAGAGGACAACTGGTAGCTGCAGCACACAGACTAAAACTTAATGGCCTCCAGTAGCCTGTTAAACAGCATCAGTCATCAGCAGCTGTGCTGTGAGCATTACTGTACTACAATATGAGATTGAACGTCTCCCACAGCAGCTGCAGCAGCAGCATGGTACTGCTTCATGTTAGCTTAGCTAGCCTTCAACACATGACGAGCTAAACAAGCTTTAATGTTGGGGAAAGTGCATACCTCTAACTGAGAACTCTTTCCTTCACTCTACCACGATTCAGCGTTTTGATAAGTTGTTGACGTCTGTCATTATAAACCGCGACGTGAGATGCACCCCCCCCCCCCCTCTCTCTCCCCCACACACCGGGCGACCAGCTCAGCCTCAGTCCACATACCTCTGCTTACGGACGTTTTTCTTCCTCCTCCTTCCTTCACTTTTGGAAAGCTGCTCTTTTGGAAAGATGTTCTTTCATCATTCAATCATTGAAAAGTTGAAACACAACACGACCTCCGTTCCTCCACAGTAACTACGTCATGTAGGCCTACGTCACCTTTCACGGTGAAAGCAAGTGTCAGTAGGAGCTGATCATGCAGCCAGATCTGATTTGATCTGTCCAACACACACCTGAGTCACATTCATAGGCTTTCAGATTCATTTAATTTGAATCAGCTGTGCTGGTGCAAGGAGGCGTGGAAAACCGTCAGGATAGCGGCCCTTGAGGACCGACTTTGGACACCACTGCTTTAGATGTTACAAGTTGAATAAATGAACTGCAAATATGATGCTAAGCTGATGAAGTTCACACTGGTAAACATTGGTGCTGATTTCAGGGCCTGAGCACCCAGAGAGTACCGAGCACCCACGTGGGATTGATGGCAAAGTCAATCTAACCAAGCATTCACTGTTCCTGGTGAACAACCTCTGATATAAAGAAAAATTAATCACTGCATGCAAAGAGCATAAACACATAAACACTGATGTTTAGGGTTCAAATTTGCACTAAATATAGAACGTTTGAAATTTGTTGTTTTATCCATCCATCCATCCATCCATTCTCTTGCCGCTTATTCGAGGTTGGGTTGTGAGGACAACTCCCTAAGTTAGGAAGCCCAGTCTTTACTCTCCCCAGCCACCAGCTCATTCGGGGGGATCCCAAGTCGTTTCCAGGCAAGCTGAGAGACATAGTCCCTCTAGTGTGTCCTGGATCTTCCTAGGGTCTCGTCTTGGTGGGACGTGCCCGGAACTCCTCACCAGGAAGTCCAGGAGGCATCCTGACCAGATGCCTGATGTTGTTTTATATTCAACAGAAAAAAACTGTTGAACTGTTTCCTATTTTTTTAAGTTTTGCGCAAGATGTTCTTAAAATGGCTTTCTATGCTTTTTTTTTTAAGTGTTTGCTCTGCTGTAATGCATCTGGTAGGTGAGTGTGTTCAGAAACAAGTGATTATCACATTATATATATAAAAACAGAAGAAAACAATACATTGCAATATACAGTATATCATTTCTACGCATGCTTCAGATTACACAGCAATATAGATTTGAGGCTGTATCGCCCAGTCCAACTTAGGACTAAATAACAAACAGCCAACCACATACACTACTGCTTCCACAAATCTAAAATCCTGTTCTTCGACCAATAAAACTAAGAGCTTTGCAGTTTCCTCTGCAGCACTATACTGTAAAAACTCAATTCTTACCAAGTATATTTTTCTAATTTCTAGTCAAAATATCTCATCACACTAGAAATAAGACAAAATTACCTAAAGAGAAACATTTCAGTGAGATATAGGAACATGATTTAAGGCAATTCATCTCATTTTAAGAAATCTTATCAAGAAAACTTTTTCTTATCACAAGCCAAAAAAATCTTGTCCACTCTTAAATTATGTTTTGTTTTGTTTTTTTATTTGAGTTTTTTTGCAGTGTAAGCTTTGGTAAAACATCTACATCACTGCAGCCGCACATGAACATAAGGTCAGTATAGTCCCGTTTCCCATCACTTGTGCACAGTCCTCCACCTGAGACCAACTCTCGCCTTAAACTGCGGAGAGCGTGACATGCATTTCAGTGCGAGGGTCTCGGATGTGGAGGTTCAAATTTACATTTCAGAATGAAACTGTGACTACAGGCAGCAGCAGAAATAAGCAGTGAGTTATAGAAAAACACAAGATAAATGCAAATATGCAGATCATTTTGAGGAGTGTGGAGTTGGTGTGTAGTAGAGTCAGGGTGTCCGGGATTCTCAGTTAGGCTGCTGAGACAGATTATGTCAGCTTGGAGGAGGGAATTTCTTTAATCATTTCACTTCAGGCAGCATAACAGAGAATTTGTCTGAACGAAAACAATAAAATTCAGGTTCCAATGAGATAAAAGATGATATAAAAGATGCAGAAACATTGCATGATTTAATATGTGATTATGCTCATATTTTGACTGTTTGGTGTCAAGTGTAGATTTAATAGTTTCTTCTGACTGTTATTCTCCAGATTTTTCAGCTAAGGGGGGAACCAAGTCAAAGCTGCCTCCCTGCACTGCAAGCATGCATTGACATAGACATGCACCCACACATGAAACACTTTCACTCAACAGGCACTCTACAAATACACACTGCAACACACATCCTTATCCTCAAAGCCTGACGTGGCTGTTGGAGCTGGAAATAGCAACTCCAACAGTAACAAGAGCTGATTCTGCTGAACTCTGACGAACTGTATAATCACATGTAAATGATGAGAGGAAGATGATTCCAATTAGTGCTCAACAATCCACCTGAAGAGTCTCTGACATCCATTTCCAGCTATGGCACCCCACTAGAACTGAGCTAATTGAACTTGGCCGAGTTTAATCCTGAAGTCTCCTCCAGTTCTGGCTGGTGAGCTTACGTGTGAGTCCTTATTTAACCACCTCACCGCCACATATTCTCACACATCCAGGTGTGACTGGAAATGCTGATGTCCTAGTTTGACAGGATGACAGAGATACAACAGAGAAAAAAAGTATTGAACACGTCAACATTTTTCTCAGAAAATTTATTTATAATGGAGCTATTGATATAAAATTTTCACCAGATGTCGGCAACAACCCAAGTAATGCACACATACAAAGAAATCCTAACATTTATGTCCATAAATTAAGTCATGTGCAATAGGCTATAGTGAAATGACACAGGGGATAAGGATTGAACACATGAAGAAATGGAGGACAAAAAGATTTGGAAAGCCAAAAAAGCAGCTGGAGTCTGTCAGTATTCACTGTAGAAAGTAATCCTGTCCCTGTCTGAAGTTCCCAGTCTGTCCAAGCCTTTAAAACTTTACTGAAAACATATTTCTTTGCTCTAGCTTTTAACTAGTCGAGATGGTCATTCATACTTTGTACTTTTTATTCTCTTGAGTATTTATTTTGGTCTTGTGTTTTATATCTTCTTATTTGGCCATTTTATTCATTTTTATCATTCTATATGTTCTAAGTACACCAGTGTTTTGTGCGTCCCTGTGTGTATGTGTGTATTTGTGTTTCTAGTTTTTACACATATGACCACACAGTAGGTGTGAATGTGTTAGTATGTTTTGTGTTAATGTGCTGTCATCAGTGTCTGTCTTCTTTCATCTGTCTATTTGGATATCTTTTAAATCTCTGTGAAGCACTTTGTACGACCACGGTGTTTGTAAGCGTGCTATACAAATAAACTGAACTTGAACTTGAACCTGTCAGTGCAAAGTAAAAATCAGCTGGTTTAGTCCTGATTGATGCCTTTAAAAAGGTTTCTCATCACCAAGGTATCAGACAGGAAGCATTCCATGATGGGTAAAAGCAAAGACCTGTCTATAGACCTGTGCAACATTAAAGGAATAGTTCACCCCAAGAATGATTTAACTTTATTTTTCACTTACCCTGATGGTGAGCAAGACTCTGGACCACTTTTTTAATATGTCAAATGCAACCGGAGATCAGGACAACTTCTCGTTTCCCCCCAATGGAGTTCGCCAGGGTCCGAGCCAAAAAGGTCCATAAAAGTCCACAAAAAATTGTCAATATTCCTCCATACTGCTCGTCCTATGTAGTCCTAGTGCCCTGAGTGGGTAGCGTCCAGAATTTACTTGAAACTACGCCATTTAGTATATTTTTAGAGTCTAAACAAGACTACATCGCATGCCCAACAAGCACGCCGATGCACATTCACGAAACTAAGGAAGCCACGGCAGACGAGATCGCACGTTCTCTTTTTCTTTCTTTCTTTCTTTTAGATCAATATCCACCCCCTCCTGTGTTTGTCCCGGTTTGTTTAGAGCTCTTACGCTCTATCCACAATGTAGACAGTGAATTTCTTCTTCTACGCTTGCATTATCGGCAGAGTAGGCTCTGAACGCCGAGGCTTCCGTAGTTTCGTGACCGCGCATGTGCGCGCTTCATGGACGTAAACAATACTCCTTTTTACAATACTGTAACAGGCGCAAACCTCCTTTTGTCCTGCTTTGTAAATCAGCTCCGGCGGGTTATTGCATGCGTAATGAAGATAGCGCTCGTTTTAGCACGTGCAAACCTTTCGTAAATCAGGGCCTAGGAGTTTAATTGAAAAATGTTAAGATTAAATTAAAAAGTGGAACAAAATACATTAAAGGAGCAGTATCATGCTTTTCAAATGTTCCAAAAGTCAAATACAGGCATTTATAAGCTAAATATGTTCCCATCGCCACTATAGAAACTAATTTGGTGTTAAATATTAGTTTTCTTATGCATCTAATTTCCAACATGGAAGTAAGATGGCTGACTGTACTGAACCACGGAGCTCTCGACCAGTTTCAACATGTTTTACGCCCATTTCATGATGTCGCCCCGGAAGAGACACTTATTCTGAAGGGTCACAGAATTGTTTGTAGCACCGGCGGCCAGAGTCTGATATGGAGTTTGAAGTACACGCAGTACCACAGAGGTACCATAGAGACCCTGACAAGTAAGTAAATTAGCAAACAAATCATAGGCTAACAGTTAGCGTTTAGCTGAGAGACGTTTTTCACTCACCGGTGTTGTTGTCTGTCCATTAGGCGTTTTTATAGTGGGAACTACGTCGGGTTTCAGTAGTAATCCCAGAGAAAAAAAACAAAACAATTTACTGCCTGAGATTTGTAAAGTTGTCAGTATTGAAGATCACACACAAAGTTGAGGTTTTTTTTTTGCTCATATAGTTATAATCCAACCACTTCTGGCAAGTCGATTTGTCCAGTACAGCAAATAAACTCCCACACCGAACGCAACCACATTTTTCCCAACTTCAAGTTGGCAACTTGCCATCCTCCAGAGCTGAAAAAAAAAAAAAAAGCTTTTCTGCTGAACTCTGGATCAAACGTCTGTTAGCTGATGGCTGTTTGTCTCTGAGGAAATCTTCCTGAAGGCTGTTAGCTTCGTCCTCAGAGAGTGTGTATAGGTTAGGATTCTCTTTGAGTTTCTGTTGAACAAAGAGGGCGTCTTGCTACGATGCTGCGCATGCATATTTGACGCTTCATGATTGGTGCCACCTCGTAGCATATACCGGTGTCAGTCAGTTATGTTAAGGAAGCTAGAGCTTGGCCTGAATATTAATATATATTACTCAAATATGCACAAATGAAGAAAAAAACGACTTAACTGAAGTTTTTATGAGGAAATAACACAGTAACATGCTGAAAAGCTCTTAAAAGTTAATTTTTCATGATAGGGCTCCTTTAGAAAGCAAGAAACTGTAAATAAAGAGGAATTAAAGTATGAAGTATAATATCATAGAATAAACAAATTAAAAATAAAGTAAAATGTGATCAAAAAAGCTTTAATATAAAATATGTTCAATCAAAAGCTTTACATTAAAGGTATTTTTTAAACATATCAACAGTCCCAGCTGCCCTCAGGTCATCTGAAAGAGGACCAGAAACACTAAAAGATGCCTGAAAGAGAACTAAAGCTTTTGGTTTCTGGTCTATATTTAATGTCTCTTTGAAAAATGAAACCTGCAGTCTGAGAGCAAAGCTCTGTGTCGGATCCAGTCTGTGATTGACTGTCGAGTTTTCATTCCCCTTCAACCCAAGCATGTCAGTGATTCTGCTAAAGTCAATGATTTTCTACTTGTGTGAAACAGCCCATTTGGGGAATATTCCTTCAAGTGTAAATATCAATGAGCATGAACATCGTCTTCTCTTCTATTATTTATTGGCAGAGCAGAGACTATAAAACTCTGATTCAGACAGTTTTACATCAACAAAGCTGAATAATTTAACAGATTTCTTGATCCGGTAAATGCAGCAAATGTTCAGTAACTCAGATTTAACTGAAGGGACATCAAACACAAGACCTCCTTACATTCAGCCTGGTGAGAGAATGAGCTACATTTACCGGGACAACAGATCTGCACTGCAAAAACTCAAATCTTACCAAGTGTATTTTTTTGTCATTTCTGGTCAAAATATGTCATCACGCTCAAAATAAGACAAAAGTACCTAAAGAGAAACATTTCAGTGAGATGAGCGAACATGTTTTAAGGCAGTGCATCTTATTTCAAGAAATCTTATCAAGAAAATCTTGATTGTTCTATTGGCAGAATTTTTTTGCTTATTACAAGTGTGACAGTGTTGGGTCCTGTCACTATGCCTCCGATTGATCATGCGCTCTGGCTACTTGGCCACTGGGATGTCCCTTTAGCTGAATGGTTAGCGCACATGACTCTCACCTGGGAGTCTGGGGTCCTCGGTTGCGTATCTTGCCACACAAGCAAAAAATATCTTAGCCATTCTTGAAATATGTAAAAAAGAAGAAAAAATATATATTTTTGCTTGTAATAAGGAAAAGAAAATTCTGCCAATGGAACAAGCTAAATTTTCTTGTGTGATTGGATTTGTTTTACAGCTTGGGGCAAAAACACCAGCGTGGTTTTAATGTTTTTAGAGATACGTTATGGGTACGTGTCACCTGACAGTGGTTTGCCATCCAGATTCAGTCATAAAGCAACTTTTTAACATACTCAAAGAAATAGAACATCAGATTTAAATAACAGGACATCGTCAACCGGTCCCACAAAACTATTTTATTTTAATTTGAAGAAAACTCCATGCCTAAATTTCAGTAAACTGTCTTTATTATGTGCGACATTATAGAGTTATATTGAATTTACTTAGCGCTGTTACATTGAATTTATAAAGCATTGTTATTTTGAATTTGATAATCATTATGTTGAATTTACATTGTATTTATGAAATCCCACAAGGTGAATTTATGAAACACCATTACGTTGAATTCATTAAACGTTAATCATTATTGTGTTGAATTTATTAAACACTATATTATTCCATTTACTAAAGCTATTTGTGTTTAATATATTAAACTAAATTCAGTAGTATTCCTGTTGAAAGACTTCAACAAATATCCCCTCAAGTCAATTCACATTGATCACATTTACTTTATTTCGAACAGGCCAGAACAAAGCATGTGCACAAACACAGGCCACAAATGCTTTGAGTGTGTCCATTTCTCTGTCTGCCTGAATCTGTCCTTCTTTTTTCTCCGGATCTGTCCTTAGATCTCTCAGTTTGTGTCTCCGGATCTGTCCATAAGTGTCTCCGGATCTGTCCTTAGATCTCTCAGTCTGTCTCTCTGGATCTGTCAGTTTCTGGTTGTCTGTGAAGAATAGCGTGAGCAAACACGCTATTGAGGATCTGTACCCTGTACCTTCCAGTTTCTGTCCATGGATGTCCATCAACACCTTCTTTTTTTCCAACATTATCTTTATTTATTTTTAACAACAATCTTATGACAAAGTTCCACAATTCCACATGTTCCACAAAGTTTCACACCGCTGAAGATGTGGTACTGGTATATGAATAACAGTAATAACAAGAACAATCCCCCAAACACAAGAGGACGGAAAAAAAAAAAACTTGACAATCTTGGGAACCGCAGAGAGCCACTTATATGTCCCCAGATGTTTCCCTCAGAGTTGTTTGAGCTGTCCTTTCAAGGTAGCTTAAAAAGGGACCCCAGATGTTGTCAAAGAGGGATTGTTTACCACTTAGAGAATATGTAATTTTTTCAAAGGCAGGGTTGTAGATAATTCGGAAATCCATTTACTTGCACTTTGTCTAACCACATTTTTCCAAGATAACGCAATCACTCTTTTAGCCAATAAAAAACTAATATCTAAAAAAGATTGCTGTCCTCTAGTGACCTTATGGTTGATTGGCTCTATACCTAGAAATCAAAATTTAGGGTGTAAAGGTATCTGAATAGGTATTATATCTTCAATACACTAACTGCTTCCCAGAACTTCTTTATTTCAGTACACTGCCAAAAACAGTGAAAAAGTGTACCTTTGTCTTTTCCACAATTAATACATATATCAAGTATAACATTGTTGTATTTGTTGTTGTTTTTCTGGAGTGATATATGTAACATGAGCCAATTATACTGTAGAAGTTTTAGACGTGTATTAATTGTTTGCGACTGTGCTTTGATGCAGGCTCTCTCCCAGTCATCTGTAGTAATTTCCTCATGGAAGTCTTCTCTCCAAGCTTCCGGTCTCTCAACAGATGACTCAGAGGACCCCCTTACTAGCAGGTCCATTGGATATTAAACCCTTCCTGATGCAGTTCTTAATCATTGCCCTTTCTACTATAGAAACTGGGGGAGGCAAAAGTGATTGATTTTGTTGTGTTTTAATGACATTTCTCAACTGTAAATAGATAAAGAAGTGGTTTCGTGGTATATTTATCAGTAATTTCTTCAAAAGACATCAAATTTTTACTGTCAGAATGATATAGATCTCCAATTTTGTGCAGTCCCTTTGCAACCCATGTTTTAAGTCTCAACTCCAATTTTCCTGGAATAAAGAGGTCATTACCACATAACGGGCTAAAGACTGAGAGAGACGCACTGTCTTTCATATATTTTTTAACCTGAAACCACACATTAATCATATTTCTAACAATGGGGTTCTTTGTGTCCTTTTTGAGCTTTTTGACTGTAGCAGAGTATAAGTAGCTGGGAAGTGGTACTTTTAATAGATTTTCTTCCATTTCATTCCATCAGGGGGCATTTTCATTTGTAAAATAGAACATCGCTGTTCTTAATTGTGCTGCCCAGTAGTACCAATATAAGTTGGGGGCAGTTAAGACCACCCCTATCATAGGGTAGGTACAGCAGTGACAGCCGTAGCCTGGGACCTCTGTTGTTCCGCAAAAATCTAATAAAAAGCTTCTTCAGATGAGCGAATAAATTGCTTGGAGGCGGTAAGGGTATACTTTGAAACAAATACAATAGTTTGGGAAGTATATTCATTTTAAGAATATTTATTTTACCTAATAATGACATTGGTATAGATGCCCAACGATTTAATGATTCTGAAATGTTATCTACCACTGGACTATAATTAGTTTTAACAATGTTCTCAAGACATGGCACAATTTTAATTCCAAGATATATAAAGCAATCAACAACTTTAAACTGTGTAGCTACCTCAGGTTGGTTTTCTTTTCATTATCGTTTAGAAGCATAACTGAAGTTTTTGAGTTGTTTATCCTGTAGCCTGAGATATTTCCAAAAGCCTTTATTTGATCCAACAGAGCTGGGATAGATTTTTTAAGATCTTTAAGGAAAAGAATGACATCATCTGCATACAAAGCCAAACGGTGTTCCTGCTGACCTATGGTTATTCACCATTTCTTTATCTTCATAGTTCAGAAACTTCGTAATAAGTGTCCTCGGAGTACCGCTCGACTCTTTTCGTGGGCCAAGTCGGTGTGCTCTCTCCACGGTGATTTTCGTGCGCGACGCTACCAGCTCCAGTGCCTCCAGTAACCAGCTCTCCAGAAAGGCGCAGGCGTCTTCACCTTCGGCTCCCTCGGGTAGGTTAACAATCCGCAAGTTGGAGCGTCTAGATCGCGTCTCCAGGTCCAGTAACTTTTCCTCCAAGTCTTTATTTTTGTTTTCCAGATATTGTACTTTCGCTTGGAGTGTGGTGACATCATCTTCATTAGTCAAGATCCTGGTTTCCGCTTCTCTGACACGCTCTGCAGATTCCGTAATGTCCTTTAGCACATTATTGATTGCAGATAAGACAACGTCAACGTCAAATTTGGTGGAAAATTCTGTTTTCATGTTGTTAATAGCTGCCAGTATTGTTTGGGATGCGGCACCCGGTTCATCGTTAGCCATCAGGTTGTCCGCGGTCGGGGCTGTGTCCGCAGGTGCTATGTTAGCATCCTCTGTGTTGTCTGCCATAGTTGTGGTGTTAGCAGGAGCCTTGGGGTTAGCGCCAGGTGATGCAAAGGTCGACAGTTTGGATTGATGCGTTTTAGCATGACTTTGACCTGTTTTTCTTTGTGACAAAGGCATTACACCCGGTTCTTCTTACGTTTTCACATGTGCAGAAGTCCCAGAAAGAGGGTTTTTGATAGGATTTAACTACCGAAGTAGCGGAGCAAGTTAACACGCGTGCGCTCAGCAAGTCGCCATAACCAGAAGTCCCCATCAACACCTTCTAAATTAATTCAAAGGTGTATTTTAAGTTACGTGGGTACTCCAGATTTAAGCAGTAGATGGGCCCAAGGAGGAGTGTGCAATCATATGCCACGTCCTTCACGTCCTGCAGCGCTTCCACCCCCTCTATCACAATGGTGATGTCCCCAGGGTCATCAATGGGCTCTGCTCCTTAGGCTTGGGTAACACGGACCAAGTTGTTCACTTGTTGCTTTCAGGGATTCAGGATCTACATTCTTAAAAAAAAAAAAAAAAAGAAAGAAAGAAAGAAAGAGGAAATTAGAACAAAGTTTTTGTAAAGAACCGTCTCAGACTGTCTTGTCACAATATTTTAAAAAGATAATTCAAAATGTTTCAGTTCCAATAGTTCAAACCCCAAATATGATCAACTGCAATGATAGAAAATCAGGAAGTAGAAAATACTTGTATATCAGGAGTTAAAGCTGGCGTTGTTCTGATACCGATACCAGTATTGGAAATGTCTCAGATACTGCCAAAAATGACAGTATTGATATGGGTAAGTCCTGGAGTTCAGGCACTGAACTGATACTGCATAATTTATTAAAATAGGAACTCTATTTACTAGGGATGTTCGAAATTGGCTTTTTTTTACTAATATCATCCAACTCTTAATTTCCAAAATCAATATATCTTGATATTGATATATGCAGAAAACTGTGAGGTTGTATCTTTCATATTTTTAGAGATACAACTATATTCTACTCTGAGAGCAAAGATTTAAAAAGGAGTCCATTTTGGACATCTGGCTGTCATATCAGATTTTAGCAGGTATCAGCCAACATGTGGCTAATTATACTGTTTCTGACAATTTGGAAAACTAACCAACAACTTAAAACCAGACATATTATAAGCAGCTTCAAAGCAAGCATGTTTTACATGTTTAACCTGAGCCAGGCCTTACCATTATGAAAATCATCAGTCAAGCAGGTATAATACATATATATATATATTTTTAAACATAGTGGTATCGGCACTCAGTATCAGCTGATACTCACCGCACAAGTATTGGAATCAATATTGGGAGGGAAAAAAATAGTATCAGAACATCTCTAGCTAAAACCAGGCTTGATTAAAACAACAACTCTCCATATAATAATTTTAGCTCTTGATAAGAAACTTGGAAGTTACTTTGAAAACTGCTGGACCAATCAAATGCTAAACTTGTACACAAGTTTAGCAATTTCATGATGGAATTTCATGATGGAAGTTAACTGGATTGTACCGACACCAAAAGAGGCATCCATAACCGATAAATGTCACATTCTGCACAATTTTTGTTTCTCTATACCAGAAGTGTTCATTCCAGTGTTCATTAAGTTCTGTTTTCAGTGTCAGTGACAAAATTTTTATCTTTTGTGACGTTTCTCTATATCAATTCCGGTCCTTGAGAGCCACTATCCTTCAATTTTAACAACATACCCTCTTCAACACACCTGAATCAAATTTTTCCCTCATGCATGTCATTCAGCTCCGCAGAGGCCTGGTACTGAGCCATTCCTTTAAAGGGATATTGTGTAACCCCCTCCATCCACTGCCTCCGCTCCGCTCCGCCCCGCTCCAGTCCGCACAACGCAGTAAATCCGTTGCTATTTTAATCAATGAGCAGCAGTCCACATCTCCGCCAGCGCTCCGCTCCGCTCCGACACGTCCGCTCGGGTCCTTCGGCCTCCGCCAAAAATACGGATCAACTCTATTTTCTGGTCCGCTCCGCTCCGTTTGGAGGAAGTTAAAAAACATGAAACATCCGGTTTATAAAGTTTTTTTTTACATCCACCACAGAAGAAATTGATTGCTGTGTATAAAACTTATTGGGCATATTGTAGCATCTCAATAAAAACTTTTTTATGAAATAATATTGCGTCTTGTGTGACTTGAGAATGGGCAAATTGGGCAATGTGTGTAGTTCAATGTGCCGTATACATACTCCCTACAAAGTAGGTCGCCGCACGTCAGATCCTGTCAAAACTACAAAAACTGTCACTTGTAAACACTCATTTTGGAAGTTGAAGGCCAAAAGATATTGCTTCTCGCGCATGCTCCTTTGCCTGCTTTGTGACTGAACGGAGAGGGTGCTGGCGGAGTGAGGGTTTGTGTGCGAGGGTTTTTGCAGCCATTGTTGCCAACTTAGCGACTTTGTCGCTATATTTAGCGACTTTTCAGACCCCTCTAGCGACTTATTTTCAAAAAAGCGACTAGCGACAAATCTAGCGACTTTTCCTGGTGATCATGGAGACAGGTAAAGTTTATATCGCTCCACCCGTTTATCAGGAGCTGCCTTCCGTCAGCCCCTCCCTTCCCTGTTTATCGGCACTCACCGGCACTCACTCACTACTTCCGCTGTTCCTTTGCAGACAGCAGCCCTCCTGAGCCAATAGTATGTGCCCGACCACGCCTCCTCATCTACATTATTTCCCATGATGCCTTGTGGGCACAACTGGGTCTTCTTTGCACCATGACTCAAACGTGTATGTCAGCTCTTTAGTACCCTTGCAAAGAAGCATTACTAGCCGTTAAAAATAAATGTTAAAAGTGAGAATAGAATTTCGCGCATGCGCGTGAGCACATTAATGAGTTGGTGACGTCATTTGGCGACTTCTGGCGACTTTTGGGTCAGCCAATAGCGACTTCTCTTCTCAAAGAGTTGGCAACACTGTTTGCAGCCCGCCGGAGAAGACGGACTAGAGCGCAGCGCAGCGGATCGGAGTGGGGCGGAGCGGAAGCAGTGGACGGGAGGTGTAAGTCCTGTTATCTTTTCACGAATATTGATTATTTCGTTCAAAAGTATTTTTTCATTAATCAGTAATCACTCCCATCAACAAACTGAAGCGCTCCTCTAAGCTCTGAATCTGCCGTTTGTATCATTCATATCTAGGAACAGGTCGGCTCGGTGGTGGCTACCATGTTGTGTCGCCATGTTTTTACGTTCAGTAGAAGTGTGACAGTAGGAAACCACAGAAACTCACCGGAGACACCGGAGCTGTCGTCTCAGTTCGAGGTTTTGAAAATGATTTTGAAAAGTCACCGCGGTGCAGTGAGGAGGAACCTACACTGATACTGCGTTCATGTGCAGTCGGGCAGACGGTCAGTAACAAACCACATGTCATTTTAATCACAGAAGCCGAGAGAAAGACGGCATAACATGGGTCAGGGAAAACAATACGACATCGCCATGACAACGTAACAGATGTGGACTGAAGTCACTGTAACTGACCGACCACGTCTTCACATAGAGGCCTTTACATGCAGCTGTTGTCCGTCTGTCCGGTATCACACGAACGCAGCATGAAAAGTACGAGGGAGCTGCTCGCGGTATGCAATTGTTACACAATGTCCCTTTAACTCAGGTGTGTTGGAGAAGGGATGCAACCAACATGTGCAGGACAGTACCTCACGAGGACTGGACTTGGGCACCCCTGCTCTGGCTTTTTTACCGATATCATCCAACTCAAAGAAATTTCGCAATATATTCATATGCTGATATACTAACATTTAAAAACCCAGTATCAATCTACGTATTTTACTGACAAAATCTCGCAAGAATTCACGAAATATCGCAAGAGTTTGTAACAGAACGATAAAATCTCGCAAGATTTTGTAAGTAAAATAGATTGCCACGTTTTTAAAAATCGATTTGATATCAGCATATGACAATATCGCGATATTTTAGTGTATCGATATTTTTTCCCACCCTTATTTTTCAAAGTGTTGGAAACAGATAACAAAACTGCTATTAATGACTGCTTATTTTTGGTCACATGAGTTTAAAAAATATCGGCATATTGCATATCGGCCAAAATTCTAATATTGTGCATTCCTAGTTTGTATTAAGACACACACATTCCAAACTCCAACTCCAGTTACAGAGCGGATGGACTTAACTGCAAATGTTCCACAATGCAAATCTGAAAATGGCTTTACAATGGGTACAGTTAATACAGTGAATACACTTGTTCACTTTACTTATACACAAGTGTTGGTTAGATAAAGTAAAAGGATGAGGGAGGTAACAGAACTTCAGGCAGTAAAAAAATACAGGGTAAAGAATAAACTTGAAGGGGGAAGTACTGTTTACAGTTTTAACATTGTCTGTGACATGAAATAAAACTATTTACTCACCCAAAATGTTCCTGTGACAGTCCTTCAGGATATTTTTCAGTTATTCTTCAGTCTTCAGGGCATTCCAAGTTTTGACTGGACAACAGTGATCAAGATATGTGCATGGATATGGGTGTCAAAATGACCATTTGCTAACTTGTGCGTCGAGAGTTCGTACCTTTTAGATAGTTGCAAAAACTGTTTCTCTCTCTCCACATAACCTACAGAAGTAGAAAAATGAGTGAGAAATACATATTAAAATCTGATTTATACTGTTATAAACAGTAACATCTTTGTACCAGAGGCAATGGCATGTGAAAATGCAGCTATTTTGCCATGAAAACTCAATGTGCATCTCGGATTAAAATTACATTTTTAATCAGATAAATAACACTTCATTAGCATGCTAGGAAATCATGCATAGTACAAAGAAACTGAAAGAAAAACCAGACCAGCCTGCTCTATATCTCATGGTGGGGCAGCTTCACATATAATATTACATCAGAGGACTTGCACCAACAATCCACGCAGTTAATGAGTGTCTGAGCACAGGTGGTCACATACATGTGTACCATGTGCGCAGGAAACTATGCATGTACCATGTCCGCATTTTTGTCTTTCTTTTTGCCGCTCATTCCTGCCGAGTGGCAGCCGCTGACCCTCCTGGAGGAGACGCTGTCTCACTTGGCAAAAACCGAAGCTTGAACCACCGTAATAGTTCATATTTTCCCTTTGACCATTACAACACGCGCAGACCAGTCATGCGTCATCCGCATAGAGCCGTTACCACACTAGCTGCTAACCAGTTTGAGCCAGAAGAGTTAATCGATGTGAAATACGGTCCTCATTCCGGCAAAAGCCTCCCGCTTTTTTACACAAACTCAAACTTATCACAACATCAACGTTCTTTCAGTTGTTTACTTAGCAGAAAACCGTAGAAAAAAATCACGGGAGCACTCTTCAGCGCATGCATTCCAAAATGGCGGCCGCTATTCTCTTGCACAGTGTTGACACGCAGTGCGCATGCGTCAGGTGGATGGAAGTCGCGTTGGGACAAACTTCATTTTTTTAAACAACTGTGTTGAGTAAATGTTATTGAACAATATTTAATTTTGCCAAAATTTCCATTAATATTTAAATGTAATGCAATTCTCATGCTTATATTACTAAAAGTAAATCTATTAGATATTTTTAACATAAATACATTGTCCAAGATAAACTACATAAATTTTCCATTTCTTTGAGTGCATGATGAAACCTTCCTGCTCTGTGTCTCTGACTTCAATCTAAAGTGATTTGTGTCTGTTTTTATCTGGACAGCCGATCCTTTCCCGTCCTCTGAAGGACAATCCCAATCCAACAGAAACTACCAATCTGCATTTACATTATTGGATTGATCTAATCAGTCATCCTGAACTAACCTGACTCCCGCCACCTGGTATTTGCAATACCATCTGGGGAGGGAGTTAACCCGATGTCATTTCAAATTAGTCTTTTTTTTCTAAAACTCTTGCATGTGATTGGATAGAAGATCTGTCCGTCATCTTGACTGACACGCTACTTCAGCCACTCACGTTGAACCGAATGACGCAACCCGTGACGCAACTCAGAGCGACACCAGAGCCACCACGCATAGAGGATCGAGTTATCAAAACATGTTATCAAGCTCAAAAAGCTTCAGTCAAACAACATGGCGGCGGCGGCGACAGCTAGTACGAGCGGTGACAATCATGGCAAGCCGCCATGATTGTTGTTGTCTGAAATAACTGACTGACTACACTGCTGTCGCCTGTGCTTCTACATCACATCCGGCCAAAACGCCGCCCATCCTTCAAAAGTCCCACCCGCGATTAGTGATTGGCTCCTATTATTCTCTAACCAGACGAAATCACCTATAACTGTCGCCTTACTCAGATGGAGTGCGTGAGGAAAGGGAACGCCCCCGCGTGTACTTGTTGAACGCACCCAGATGATGTAAATCAGGTTAATCCTGAACAACGTCCTTTAGAAATCTGATTTGTGTGAAACTCTTCAGTTTAATTATCTATGAGATGTGCTGCATGTGTCTTATCTGTTTGGACCATGAAAGCCACTTTGACTCGCACGGACCGACAGTCTGCCTCGACAGTGCAGCTCAGAGCAAAGCTGCACCAGGAAAACCTTAAAGGAATAGTACACCCACAGAATGATGTGCCTTCATTTTCTACTCACCATCATGCTAAGCAAGAATGTGGAGCACATTTTTATTTTAGTCTCTGAAATATGGCAAAACTGCTGGCAAATGGCATCGTGGCAGCTGCACGCTTGACTTTTCTCAGTTCATGGGCAGTTATTTTGCGCCTTGGTTTTTCCACACGTTTCTTGTGAGCCTGTTGGCTATTTTCAATAAAACGCTTGATTGTTTGATGATCACGCTTCAGAAGCTTGGCAATTTTAAGAGTGCTGCATCCCTGTGCAAGATATCTCCCTATTTTTGACTTTTCTGAGCCTGTCAAGTCCCTCTTCTGACCCATTTTGCCAAAGGAAAGGAAGTTGCCTAATAATCATGTTTGCCAATCCACCTGATATAGGGTGTTGATGTCATTAGACCACAGCCCTTCTCATTACAGAGATGCACATCACCTGATATGCTTAATTGGTAGTAGGCTTTCGACCTATACAGCTTGGAGGTAAGGCGGATTTCCACCGGGTCCGTGTGCAGTGCATTACGGCTGAGGTACGGCTTCCGGATCAAGTCGCAGCCGTTATAGTCAGTGGCGTGGCTCACACCGGACACATGACACATGCATCCCAGATCCGTCTCAGGTGCGTCTCGCCGCAAAGCTCTGCAGTGCAGACCTGACCAGACGGGAAACCAGACACGGGAAGAGAGTAAAGCATCCGGTAAATTTAAGAATAAAAGCCATTTTGCCATTTTTTTGCCAAAGGACGCTGGCCACTGTTGGGCACATGTAGCAGCGCTTCTGTCACCACAATAAAAAAAAAGAAAGTGACAGTCAACAAAGCTTATTGGCAAGTTTTTTTTCTTTTAATATTTGCAGGATTATTCCATGTTCTAGTGAAAACTCTATTCTGATTGGCTGCGGGGTGTTTGTTAAAAAGAAATATAGGACACCTGGGAAATAAGTTCTGGTCAAATAGCCTGATTGCTTTAAATCGGTGGTTCTCAACCATTTTTCTACAAAGTACCCTTGTGAAATATATTTTCAACTTAGTACCCCCTATCTATTGCAAAGTATTTTTAGTTGGAAAAATAGATTAAAAGAAAAAAAATACTGCAGTTTGTCATTTGTGTCTGGTTTATTAAACTGGAACCATGTAAAACAGAATGGTAATTTTGCCTTCTTTGGCCCTTTGCCCTCTTTCTTTTCAGATTTAGGCTTCAACCACTGTTTGCCACTCCACTGTTTGCGTTGTCAAGGTGACAGTAATTGACGTTTGATGTCATCTGGCTCGTAGCAGGTTGGGTCAAACCATGTCGATTATGGAAGACAGAGATTAATGAAATAGTGTGAAACTAAGTTTAAACTCGGTTTATGAATGTACACTTAAATTTATTGAAATCTTTATTAGATAAATTTTTGACAAAGGATAGTTCTTCATGTAGCTCTTTGAATGTTTAGTGGAGTCCATCCTCATATGGTGGGAGTCTCCAAACCAAGAACTTCTGTTATGTTTTGTGAAGAAACATTTTTAAAAAATCAATAATTCTCTTTTCATAACAGTAACATATCAGAAGGGGAGTGAGAAGCCTAGTGGTCATGGCGCCGCAGACAAGGGTTCAGGATCCCAACATGGCACTCAGGTCCACCAACCACCAACCACTCCCTCCAGCGCTGTAATTGGCAGCCCGCTGCTCTCAGGTTAAACTTGAGATGGATTAAATGCACAGAAAGAATTTCCCAATCAGGATTAACAGAGTAGGGCTGCCACGATTAGTCAACTAATCGACTAATTGTCGGTGACTAATTTAATAATTGACTAGTCGTTTATTGTTAATAAGCTTTGTTTTCCTCTCAAAATTGCCACTGTACCTTCTACTGTCTTTATGTCTTTCTGTCTGGTCATCTTTACTTGAATAGTTTATTGACATAAATAAACACACACCACCAATCAAAAGTTTGGACACGTTTTCCCATTAGATTCAATGAGGAAGTGTCCAAACTTTTGACTGGTACTGTATATATGCTACAATTTACGTATAATCTGATCAGTCGACTAATTGACAAAATAATCGGTGACTAATCAATGATCAAAATAATCATTTGTGACAGCCCTATAACAGAGTATAAATTATTATCATGCTATTGTGTGATTATTATTCATGATATACCGATACTGTTACCAGGCTTAATAAACAATAAAACCTGCAAACAAATCCTTAAATATAGTTTATGTTGGTTCAGTAAGTGTGAACAGAAATAGCCAACAGAAATTCTGCTTTCAACAATACCAACGTTGCAATATTACAACATTTCTAAAAAAAAAAAAAACTAACTGTAAACTAAAAAACTAAAAACACATCATTTATGCTCCAGAAGCTTCCTGAAACAACATCTATTAGGATGTCTAGCTTTATTTCTGTATGTGGGTTCTACACTCGCTGCGTTTACATGCAGCCAATAACTCTTTCATAACCGGAATATTAGCAGTAACCTGGTTGCACAAGGCCATGTAAACACTGGCAAAAACCAGAATATGCTCATTTTTGGGTTTTTAAAAACCTGAATATTACCCCTGGATTACTCCTTTTCTAACCGGATTATTTGATCATGTAAACACATGTCAGAATATCTCCATTTAAAGTAGTATTCAATTGTGTTCTGCGCATGTTCTATCTGCAAGTATTCTTGGTATTTGTACCAGCGATCAGACAGTACTCTGCACAGCTTGCTAGTTTATATATCACCATGGTAACACACTTCCTGAGAGGAACTGGTGTGCCTGAAACAGTTACTTCGCGGGGCTCCATTATTCATCTGGCAAAGTTTGATAAAGGTGTGACAAAGGAAAATTTTTTGTCACACCTTTTGTCACCTAATGAACTTCATCATTACAACCGTTCCCACCAGTCCTGACAGCGCACCTTCATCCTAGTGTCCGGGGGACTCGGGAAGCGTGGATTTGCACAGCTCCAGCTCCGAGCTCCATTTCCACCACACGTTCTCTCCCTCTATGACCCGTCAAGTACTGCTGGTGGGTCAGTACCTGCACAGCAGCGCCAGCAGAGGACTGCAGTCAAGCCCAGGTCCGGTTCTAGCCATTTTGGTGCCCTAGGCGAGATTATGGTTTGGTGCCCCCCTGTCCTGGCGCCTAAGTTTCTAAATACGGGTTTCCAACTCCAGTCCTTGACAATCCTGCAGGTTTTCTATGCATCCTGGCTCCAACACACCTGACTCCAACTGACGAGAACTTCAAAGGCTGTTGGATCCATTTAGTATCAGTCAGGTGTGTTGAAGCAGAGAAACAGTGAAGACCTGCAGGACAGCGGTACTCAAGGACCAACTGGACATCCTGATCTAGATGAACAAAGCAGGATGAGCTGCATGTGTGTCTGATGATTAGAAACACAACACAACACAAACACAACCGCTGCTGTAATAATGACAGAAGTCAGCAGCTGACTGGTGGCTGGATTTGGACACAACATCCACAGATACACCTGCACTCAGTCTGCTGTCTTTCTACAGTACTTCATGTATAATAGACATTGTTTAGATAAACTTTATCATCTATATTTACTGTTTTCCATAACCAAGATTAACTGAAACATTCAGCAATAATTTAGTGATGAAATTAACTAATAATAGTGATGACTACATACATACAGTAGCAGTGTGATGAAGCTCCACATCTGCAGCAGCTTCTTGAGCAGGAGTCTGCAACCTGTGGCTCCACAGCTGCAAGTGGCTCTTTGGACCTTCCACAATGGCTCTCAAGAACTCTGACTAAAGATAATAAAGAACCAGCTAATATTTTAAAATACCGGAATATACATATTGGCATTTTTAATAACAGGTTTTAGCAGTTTTTCTGGAATAATTATGTTTAATTTCCACAACATAATGACTCTAAAAGTAGCAGTAATAGTTTTAGATATATTTTTCTTGTCATTAGCTTGGAGATGAGGGGTTTTTCCTATATTGTTTCCCACAAATAGACATTTTAATCTATTCACTTTTTAATACAGTTGAGTCCAATTAAAAGATTGAAGAAAATGTATTTATCCTCTTTTTTTCCCCCCCCCCCCCCCCCCCCCCCCCAAGTTTTTATTTCAAAACCTACAAGTAGAATTAAAACTGAATTCTTTAAAATGACAGCAGTTTTTCTAAAGCAAAGTTATTAAAAAATTGTAAACTGCCTTTTCCCAAAGGACATGAAATATTTGCTCTAAACTCAAGTATAAAAGAACCAACTAATATTTAAAAATACCGGAATATACATATTGCCATTTTTAATAACTGGTTTTAGCAGTTTTTTCTGGAATAATTATGTTGAATTTCCACAACATAATGACTCTAAAAGTAGCAGTAATAGTTTTAGATATATTTTTAGCCTCCAGAATTTATTTGAAATGACATAATTTAGTGTATTTATATAGCCTGAACAGTAGAACATTGCACTTTGTATTTGTGCGTTTGTGCGAGCTGCAGACAAATACAAGAGGGTTTGGTTATTGATTTATAACAAAGAAAGAAAGAAAAATAGAACGCGTGACCTTGTCTGCCGCGGCGTCCGTAGTGTCATGAACTCGCAGGTCCGCGCTTTGCGGGAGCTAGAAGTAGTTCTGTTTAGGCTATAGAAATATATATTAAATGATGTTGTTTTGAGTAAATTATGGACGCTACTCACTCAGGACACTTTGATTACATTGGACAAGCAGCATGGAGGAATATTGACAAGTTTTTGTGGACTTTTATGGACTTTTTTGGTTCAGTCGCCGGTGAACTCCATAATATGAAAGTTGGGGGGGAAAAAAAACCTGTCCGATCTCTGGCTGCATTTGAGATATTAAAAAAGTGCTCCGCAGTCTTGCTCAGTAAGAGGGTGAGTAGAAAAATGAATGCACATCCTTCTGTGGGTGTACTATTCCTTTAATTAAACCTCTAACTTTGACGTCAACACACCTCTGTGTGAGGGGACACATGCTGTCTCAGGGACTTTCCATTGAACAGAGATGCGGCCTGTGGCAGGGATGGTCCATCATTCCAGCTTTCTGCGTGAGGGATGGAGGTAACACGAATCCACAGCTCTACAGCCGCTCTACGACCTCTGAAGGATTTCCATGCAGGGAATCCCACACATTGGCCTGATTAGTGGGATATGCATGTTTTGTTTATGACTCTCTGGAAACTTGGCTGTTAAAACCAGTGGTGCATTTCCTCTCAGGCCATTATTGGAGGGGGGTCTCAATGCAGCGAGTTTAAAGCTGGTTTCCTTTCTGTGACGTTCAAAAACAAGCAGTAAAAACTGTTGATGTAAAATGTATTTTTGGAGAGCTGACGGGAACTTGTATTTAAGATAAACAAATAGCCTCATTAATGCGTACATTGAGATAAAATGGACCAGAATGACGTATTAGAACCACAAGTACACACACAGTGTAGTTTACTTAATTACCTCCTTAAAAATAATCCCAGCAGCACGATCACTCATACTGAAAGCTGAAGTATTGTTTAAGTGTTGTACTCTTTTAGGAAATTACTTTTTAAAAAATGGTTATAAAAAGACTGAACTGTCAAAAAAAGATAAGCCAACATTTATCCTAGTTTACGGTACTTCATCAATTCTGATACCTGTTTTTCACACAGGAAAACCACACACAGTGCAACAATATCTTTATAAGCGCTTTTTAAAACAGATTTATACATTTCATTCATATTACGTGTTCTAATAAAGTAGTGAAATGCATCATCAAGCAAATTAAGATAAGATAAAAGCAAATCATTCTAAAAAGATGATAAATTTATGGAAGAGGATTAGGGCCACTGAAGAAAAAAAAATTCAGAAAAAGTCTGAATTCTGACTTTTCTCTCAGAATTCACTTTTTCAGATAAGTATTTTTTTAAAAAAACTCCTGAAAACTTTTTTTTCAAATGTTCTGGAAAAAAATCAGAATTCTGACTTTTTTCCTCAGAATTGTATTTATTTTTTTCTTCAATGGCCGTAATCCTCTTCCGTAGAAATAAGTCTACACATCAATATGAAAGTATTTAAATATTGAATTCTGAAACACAACAGCATCATCATGACCTCTGGGCAACCAGAAACAGGAAGGAAAGCACTGCTTTGCTTTTCTCCTCATTTTATCACCTGCAACCCTTATAAGTGAAAAGAAAAGAGATGTTAAAATGTCCATATTCAAAAAGGTAATGATTCCAGAGTGTTGATGCGGCCGTCCCTGTCAGTCCCAGAAAAAAGCAGGATTACTGTAGCTTCACCCTGATGGGGAAGGAGGGGAACTGTTTTTTACAATTCTTTTCTTTTTTTTAAGTAATTCAACATGCATACAAGCATTCATGGGAGAACGGGTTTTTCTTTCTTTTTTTTAAACCCTTAACCCTCCCATCCCAAATCACATTGAGTGGTGCATCAGTTGGACTCCAGCATAAACCAAAAAGACAGATGCAAAAAGTCAGAATCATAAGTCAAACAAGTGCAGCATTTATGGCAGGTTGGGCAACATGAGTGTCAGTCATCAGGTAGGGATTTCAATTGATCTAAGAAAGATAGGAACAGGGCCCAGGATACAAAAAATTGATCTCTTGATCCCTTAAGTGTGTATTTGATTTTTTCAAGACTGAGGTGGAGCATAAGGTCATTCAGCCACTGAGAGGCCTTTGGTGGTCTGGTGGATTTCCGCTGCAGTAAAATCCTCCTTCAGGCCAACAGAGTTGAGAAAGCTAAGATGTCTCAAAATTTCTTGTTATATTGCTGTTCAGTTGGAGCTGTGCCAAAGATGGCTGAGTAATCATGTGCTTGTATGTTTACGGTGAAAGCCTGTGACAAGGTTTTAAAAACTGTAGACCAGTAACTGGACAAGGAGGGGCATGTCCAGAACATGTGTCAGGGTAGCTGGGGCACCATGACATCTGGCACACCTGTGGTCTATGTTGGGATAAATTCTGGTGAGTCTGTTCTTACTGAAATGGAGGTAATGTTTTACATTGGATCATGCTTAGCTTGGCACAGGATATACAGCCATTGACTCTTACCGGGGCTTCATGAAGGAGGGGAAATTAAATGAAAAACAATTCATAGCCAATAATGACCTGACACCAGCATGCCATGTTGGTTTCACAATAATCTGCTGATGTTCATTGGCCAGTGACTTGAATAAAAGCTTAAGCCGAATGGTGTTCTGATCACCTGATCACATGAAAGTCACCGTAAACCTCAAACAGGAGTATTAACCGGATAGCGCTGCTACTGTTCGTGATCACGTGACATCATTGCAGTGGAACGCCTTTTAACTAATGCCAGCCTTACATCAGAGGACTTTTTAAAGATTTGGAAAAGACTCCTGTAAGACCACCATCTCACACTAGCTCTAATCTAAAGACAGGTTTTAGTCTCACACTGAGATTTTACAAAGACTGGGAATCTTGCAGGGTCACTATTTACAAGACTACAACTAGATTCTTTCAGTATTTTTTCCCATCATGGAATTTGTTCCCATCATCTTCATCATCATCATACATTTTATTTGAAAGCACCTTATCAAAGTGCACAAAGACACTGTATAAAACTGATAAAACATTAAGCTAAAACGCTAAAAATGCAAAACATGATCTGCTCTGTAACAGAACATTCAGTGACTGATGTTTATTTACTGTTTACTGTCAGTAACCTGATTGCTGCTGTGTGTTCTGCAGTCATGACAGTGTGGGGTTCGCGTTGCATTTTCCGTGAGTCGTGTCACAGCTTTTACATTGAAGGCAACACATGTCGCAACTCTGTATTTCTATGACCACCAGTGTGACAGGATGTGCTGGCAGCTGGCACATCTGGCAACCCTCTGGCCTGATTGTAGGACAGACTCACCCAGCAAGCATTGCGGGCCCTTAAAGGTAGAGTCCGAAGTCTGTGTCTCCCCCCCCCCCGCTTCTGTTTGCAAACAGCAGCATTCGAACTTAGCGCCCCTCCCTCTCAGGCTAATGGCCGCCTCGTTCTTCAAACTATTCAGCTTCAAGCCTCCTTCAGAGTTCAGAGGCGGGTTAAAGCCAAACTAATATTAGCCCTGGTTTTCCAACGTGCACTATCTAAAGCTCTTACCTTTTCCTCAGTTTTCTTCGAGAGTTTGAGTGACTGGCGTCTGCTCCAATCATGCTCTTAAGTCTGTCATTGGCTGGTGATATAAACAGAAATCTCCACCCAAAAACGTCCCGAACACAAGAAAACAAAGCTAAAAAGCGAATTACAGCAGGGGAGAGAGAGTTGCATTCAAACGCGCCACCGCACGCAAGTAGAGGCCCAAAGGCGCAGTTTGAGACAGATTTCACTTGCACAAGTCTAACGTTTATTTTCAGGGGGGGGAAACGTCGGACTCTACCTTTAACTACTGCTAACAGCGATGAGAGAGAGTTCTCTGTTCCTGACAGACAGCTCGACCTGAACAACCGTGAAGCTGCTGCCTCCCTGCTGCCCGCGTCAGACGTGTTTCACCAGCCGGACGCATCACGCGTGCAGAGCGGGCTTTATGGACTTAGTTTGGAGGCCTCTGAGCTGACTGAAAGTGGACGGAGGACATCAGTTTCCGTCTATAATGGAAGTGTTGGACTCGACAAAGATGTTTTTCCCAACATGAACTGTTTACTGCGCATTCAGGTAACACTGCCTGTTCCGAGTTGCGCTGTGGAACACCTGTTTCAAGGTGCACCTGTAGCGCTATGAAGCGCACAGTGAGACTGAACAGCATCTCCTGCTCATCTTTGAAAAAGAACTTGCAGAGAAACTGGACTGATGAAATAATAAATGTGCCAAGCCGCCGTCTTCCCTTTAAACTGAGAGCTGCAGTGCGCGCAGGTAAACAGCGATGTGGTTGTCTTTTACTGCTGCTAAGCCCGACAGCTGAGTTCAGATGGTTGAACAGCTGTTGATCATGCATAATGTGTAATGGATAAGTTATGGCTCTGCGCCCATGAGTGTGTTAGAATTCACAATGTTGGTCTTATTGGGCAGCAATGATCGTGAAGTGTGCTCTTTCTATTGGGCTACTTTATTAATTTATTTGAGAGCATGTGACTATTACTGATAGAACGCACACATCGTGTGGGGACGTTTTGTGTTAATAGTGTTGTATTCGAGAGAGAGAGAGACACCCTTTTGAATGTTAGTGGAGGTGTAACACTGTTGGAAATAAATTTGGCACACCCAGTATTTGCTGGTGCACATATATCTTTTTTCTGGCTACGCTAGCGCTCTGAGCATTGACGGTTCTGGAGGTTGGACCTGTTTCCGCTGCTGCCAGAGCTCATATTGGTTGTTGATTGCGATGCGTCACTACGACTTGCAATAATATCAAACATGTTTGATATCGTTGCAAGCCCAAGACTGGGAAAAGATTGCTTTAAATCAGCGTAGATTACCATCTCAAATGTAACGATTGAGGCTGTGGGGGCGCGCAGCAACTCCGGTAAACCTGAGATTACTAAAGACTTCTAGTCTTAAGTCTGCGATGGTGAATATTATTTAGTGTAAGCCCCGCATAAAGCACCACACCATACGTGACATGCAGACACAAAGGGAGCCTCCCTCCTTTATTTTGATGCAGAGTGGCGCAAAGTGATGCATTTTTCAACCAATCAATGGACTGCAGTGTGTTAAGCTCCACCTATTTGGTCCGGATCGGTTAGATCAACACCTCTATGGAAAGGTACCAAAAAAGTAGGATGGGTCGGGTCAGACATAAGGCTACCCATCCCAGTTTTTATCTCTGGAGACGCAACCCCCCCCCCCCCCCCCCCCCCAAAAAAACATGGACCAACACGCTGGTGGGAATGGGACTTAAGTCTGCATAAAAGACTTCCTTTCTAGAGCAGCAATGCTGAGAACATACATTCCTACACTCATTTATGTCTGATGCTATTTTCTCAAGATTATGAATCATTTTATCGTTTCAGGAAATCAGCCTCTTTAAAGAAAGTGCCTCTTAGATCACAAGCTGGTCAAGGCAATCGTTAGTGTAAGCTAACATTAGCAGCCACTCAGACGACAGCAGGTGGAGGTGAGCACGTTATTCTGTGCAGTCGCTTTCCCAACATTAAAGCTAGGGTTGTCTTGGAAAATGGTTTGAGCAAGCTACATTTAAAGAAATACACCTTCCCAAACCGCATCTTAGGAGCGCAGGAACTTGCTCGCCGCTGGTTTATGAGCAGGCTGGCGATAAAAGCCGTGAGGACAGCTTGTTAGTAAACAGCTGACGGACCATATTTCTAAAAGCATCAAGTCCGTTAGCTATATTTGTTTACAGTGAGCAGTGCACAAAGCGGCGCACGTGGGGAGGGGGAGAGGGGAGGGACAGAGACAAGACATAAAGGTATCGATTTGTTCTTTCTATAAGTAGTGGATGACCAATTCCTGCCTTTCGGTGCGAATGGGAGGGGCTGGTCAGTGTTTTTACAGACCTGCAGCTCTCACAGAAGTCTGACTTTTCCCTTCCTTTAATGAATATACTGTATGATATATTTATACAGTCAGGATGGACGGACCATTTCCCCCGGTAGAACAAAGTGTTTCTGAGCAGGATTACCAGCTCTGGCTTTAAACAAAAACCTCTTAGTTTTAATGAGTAGTTGAAAATAATTAAAGCAGTTGCCTGAGGTAACGCTTCTATTTCTGCCTCCGGCAGGGTGCCCAGGTCCAGCCCTCGAGAGCTACTATTCAGTACATTTTGGTTGCATCCTTCTCCAACACACCAGAATTAAATAAATGGCTCATTACCAAGCCTCTGCAGAGCTGATTGATATGCACGATGGAAAGAAGTGTGACAGAGAAGGTATGCTCTGAAATTTGCAGGATAGTAGCTCTCAAGGACCGGACTTGGGCACCCCTGCCTTACAGGAACTCCTTTACTTATCTAAAAGGCGACACTTAAAGCAACCCTTACCGATCTTGCATTTCAGAAAGCACAGCAAGATTATTTGAATATAAACAGTCCCACCTCAGTCCTAAGACAAATCCCCCATTCCTTCTGCCTCCCAATGCAGAAACAAAGGTCTGACAGGCAGGGCCCTCGGCCAATCCCAGGGGTGCACCCCACTGCATGGATTGGTTGGAGTTTTCATTGAATATTTAGAGATTGGAATAATATTTTATTTTGATAATGGTGGGTCTGTCTTGTATTTCAGAGTTCCATTACCTCATCCATAGCGTTTTAGCCTATTTAAAAAATAGTGTAACAATGTAACATTGGGAAGGGTTGCTTTAAGGACCCACAACACAACTTTTAGCACTTTTCTCAGGGATGTGCCCCCTATCGATGGCTAAACTGGCATCCATCTTCATTCTACCTGCACACTCCAGCCAGCAAAAGTCTCATCTTGACTCTTGTCTTATCTCTTGTTCTGTCCCTTCCTCTCTTTCTTTTCCTCACTTCCTCCGGGAATGTTTCCTTGCCTTTCTGTGCCAAATCCGCCATGGTGCGCGTCCAAAACACCCGCTGTGTTCATGTCTGGTTTATATCCGTTTGCTAGCACATGACGCCGTGTGCAACCAATAGCCGGCTGCAACGTCATGATCCCATCCCGGACAGAAAAATTATATAATGCAGTTTCTGCGCATCGGGATGCCGCTGGGCAGTGATGGCTCGAAAATGTGCATGATGAATGTAGGTGGGCCATCAAAATGAGTCAAACTCATATTTTTTAGGTTGAAAGTTCTATTGTGGGTTTTTGAGTTTCTTATTATTATTAGTTACGTAAGGCAAGTTTAAGGTCACATGACCTGAAGGCACTTCTGTCTGTGTTCTAGGATTTATTTACATATAGGGGGTGTTCTGGGTACTACTACTACTAATAATAATAATATTAAGGTTAAAAAAACACACTCTGTCAAAAGCATATTTTCCTTGTACTGTAAACCAAAACAGTCAAATCGAGAATTATAATTAGATGTAATCAGATCTAAAACCTGATGTGTATTCAGATGAGAAAATATTCTAAGTGAAAATCATGATAAATGCAGTCATGATGTCGTTTTGATCAAATTATCAGACTTTCCTCATTTTTGTTTTCCTTTGCAGAAAAAGCTCATCATGAACTGCTGAAAATAGTCTCAGAATAAATTCCCAGCAAGGACGCACTGAGTCGAGTCCTGTATCGTACCTTCTGTGACTAATTCTACTTGATATCTTGGAGCATGCAAGCTGAGCACCATTCTGATATATGGTGTTCTCAGAGAACTGTCTTTCCCTGTAAACGCACTGAATCAAGGTAAAAAGATGAAATTATTTGTATACTATTTCACACAAGACAATGATTTTGCAGTTAAATAATGATTATAAAGCATCCCAGTTTAATAGGCCAGAGTGGATCAGCTGCAAGTCAGAATAATGAGGCTGGTTATTCATCGTTCATTCTGACTCAGAGCAGAAATTTCCTCCTCTGCTTCCTTTGGTCGGAGTGTAGAACATTAGATATTTCCATGCTGGTTTCAGACTTCAGCTTCTGGCAGGTTTTCAGTGCGCTGACATCTGCACCATCCTGAAGTTACAAGGAGTTCATTGATCATAACTGATTGATCCCTGGGACACCGATCTGTTTTTACCATAGTTTTCTCTCTCCTTTCCCTCTTTTCTTCGTTGGTGGTCTGATTTTCTTTTCTTGGAGAACAACATGAGTTTTTCCTGTCTGACTGATTAATCCATATGTGGCAGGGTAAGCATGGGCCCGGGCAGGATTCGATCCCACAGACTCCCGGGTGAGAATCACGCACACTTACCATTCAGCCAAAGGCATATCCCTGTGGCCAATTAGCCAGGGCGCATGATGTATCGACATATCGGCATCGGATGTATCGGCATAGAGACAGGACCCCACACTGTCACACATACATGGGCTACGAAGCTCATCTAAAACATCTCATATGTGGAATAAACCACTTTTCACCTTTTTTACGGAGTCAGAGGGGCTTCAAAGAACATCCATCAATACTGCTGATGGAAAATCAGAGCAAACCGGAGCATGTGTTTTCATGAAACTGCTTTATTTAACTTTACATAAGCATTTAGGGGCACAGAGCTCTTAAACCAGGTCACTTATCCTGGTGTAAGAGTTCTGATTTCAGCCCCACAAGGACCCAGGAAAACTGAACTGCAACCCATAAACATCAGAGCTTTTGATTGGGTTTCTACTGGTCGCCTTCAGCCTGGTTAATAATTGAGTGAGGCCAAACCTGTGCAGCCTCTCCCCCATCTGAGCTCCCCTGGATGGTTATTCCTTTGCCTTCCCACTTCAAGTATGTTTAAATTTTAGTGTGGATTGGGATTATTTAGATTTTATGACTGTTCAGCCTCCATGTTTGGGAATGTTTAGTTCAGTTGCAGCTTAGAGCAGGTGTTGCCTCCAATAATTCAGTTAAGGAAATATTTAGGAGTTTCCAGGATTTTAGATGTTTAGATTAAACTGGGGATGAAATGCGATGCCCTTGTTCATCATACTGAACTAAGTAATGCAAGTGGTCACAGTTCAAGTTGACTATCATAAATAATTTTCCACACTTTCAGAGAACAGCAACAAAACTGAGAACTCTGACAAGACAACCAGCTGAAGAGTCAAAAAAGGAAAAATAAATCTTTTATCTTTTCCTTGACCTTGCTGAAAAACATCCTGGGATTAAAGAAGACGGGTAGGAGATATTCAGAAGGACTCTGACCTCATCCAAAGCTGCAATGCAGCTCTGAAATTCTGCATATGGTACTTTAACTGTGTATCTACAACACACAGAGAAGATATTAAATGTGACTTTAGCATCCAGGTTTGGGATTTAAGAAAACGAGCTGCTCAGGCAGCCGACCCTCAACCCCTGTCCACCAGGATAAAACAGTTCCTCCAGGATTTCAGGATCTCGAAATTACCAAAGTACGCTCAAGAATGAGTAGTTAGCATCTACGTTAGCTGCTAATTATCGCAGTTGGTCATTAACCAGCAGCAGCTTGGGGCAAGCGTCATTCTCTTCACTTCACTTTTAGAAGATGTGTTTGCTCATGTTAAGCTTCCTGGCCCTCCCTCCGATGCTCTCCCACCATGACTGTTTAGAGAAGTCTTTCTCACCATTGGGCATTTGGTAGTTGCTATTGCTAATAGTAGCCTGTCACCCTGTGTGGTTCCTGCTGACGTCAAGCATTCTGTAGTGACACCCTGATAAAGAAACCTGGTCTAGATCACACTGTGTTGGGTAATTTTAGGCCAATATCCCAGCTCTCATTTTTATCTAAAACCCTGGAGAACATCGTGTGTTTACAGCTAAAATCCTTTCCTGACTGGCAGGGTTTAATAAAAATGTTTCAGTTTTAGCACGGTCAGCACCGTTGAGGTTTGCAATGACATTCTTTTGGCATGCGACTCCAGTAAGCATGTACTCCTTGTCCTGCTGGACCTGACTGCTGTTATTAATACAGTGGACCACAGCGGCTTCGTCTCACGCTTACAGCACCAGCTAAGCATCCGTTCACTGTCCGGGAGTGATTCAGATTTTATCAGACTCAACATTTTCTGCAAAAATTGAGTTTGAATCCCACAATGCTCCGTAGTCATGTGGGGTTCCCAAGGGTTCAGTTTCAGGTCCTTGCTCTTCTTATTGTGTCTTCTTCCTCTCGGGTCTCTTCTCAGAAAACATGGTATCTCTTTCCGTCATTATGCAGACAACTGCCAAATTAAGTACCCTTAGAGGTAGTATAGAAGATGTTTCTTTGAATTATTTTTGCAACATTTGTTCATTGCCTCATAAGGTATGATTAATTAAAAGCGTTAAATATACAAATATTATTATACATCAGCTGTGAACGTAATGGGACTAAAAAAAAAAATCTGCCAATCATTTCCGCTCTCATCGCACATTTTTTTTGCCTGTCAAGCCCGTCACACACTCTTATTGCCGTAGTAAGAATGATTGATCGTTCAGCTCTAGTGTGTGGAGGTGGGGGGTTGCGGGGTGGCCGGGTCTTTTCCACGCCGGGTGCCTGTCCCGCCCGGCCGCTGTGTCGGTTGGGGCTGGCCTGCGCCGGTGGTCTCGTGCGGGTTGGTCTTGCGTGGTCCGGGGGCTGGGGGCGGTGGACTTGTGGCGTGGGGGGGGGGCTGGTGGCCCCGTGGTCCCCGTCCTTGGTGTGTGTGGGTGGGTGTGTGACTGGAGGGGGGGCGTGAATGCGGTTGTGTGTGTGTGTGGTTGCCTGTGGGGGTGTGTGGAGATGGGTGGGTGGGTGGGGGTGCATGGATGATGGGTGTTTGGGTGTGGGGGTGGTGGTGCATTGGTGGGGTTTGTGTGTGTCGGGTTGGGGGGGCTTGGGTGGGGAGCGGGGATGGATCTGTGGGGGGATCGGATGCGGGGCGCTGGGTTGGTGGGGGGTGTGTGTGGGTGGGTGGTGGCTCTGGCGGGGTTGGGGGATTGTGCGTGTCGCGGCCTGGGTGGGGGTGCAGGCTTGGGTTTGGAAAAAAAAAAAAAAAAAGAGTGATTGATGGGCCATAGTCAACGGATCAAAGCTGAGACTGATTGACAAGAGAGATCGATTGGCGAGAGGAAGAGGTGCACTATTGTCTGATGTTTACAGTAGGTAGCTAACAATCATTCTGCTGGCAGTTAGCAATCTTATCTGTATTATTTGCATTTGTGACATGATGGGAGAATCTGTACTGGCTGTCTATAGATGCCTGTGTCGGAATTTGGTTCGTGCACATTGTCTTAAAGGCGTGGCCAGTCTTTTTTAACCTCTTTTTGATTGTCTTGAGGATGTTAAAGCATGGATGGCCCTAAACTTTTTGAACACTAATGAAAACCGAGATAATACTTTTTGGCCCTGGAGGCTCATGGGAGATCCCTCCTACTAAGCTGGGTCCTCTAGCCATGTATGTGAAGCCCACGGCTGTAAATCTCAGTTTTAAAATGGACTATGATTTCAAACTGGACAACGCCGCAGTAAGACCGAGCTTTTATTTAAAGTGGTAAGGGTTGAACCTTTTCTTCCCAGCAGGTAGAGACAGTAATTCTGCCCTTATGTAGGCATGGCTGGATTACTGTACTTCCTTTTATTTTGAAGTAAGTCAGACTTTATGTACATGTCTGCATTTAGTTCAGAACGCTGCTGCATTTAACAGGAACACAAAAAAACGAGCACATCTACCCTGTCCTGATTTCACTCTACTGTCTGCACACCTTAGTTCATTTTAAAATCCTTAAGTTTACTTTAAATTTTTAAACAGTCTGCCCTATTTTATTAATGTTAGCATATTGTATTTGTTGCTTTAGGTTTTGTTTTATCCTTTTGTCACATGGTGGTTCCCTGAGGTACCGGCTGCTGGAGGAAATTAAACCATCTACCGGAGTGGTGTATAAAAAGCTGGATTGATAGAGGGAGGTACGGTGGCGCTGAACTGCCACAGCGATGAAATAAATGTTGGAGCCATATCTCGTTATAATGAGAAAAAATCTCGTTATAACGAGAATCTTTCTCATCATAACAAAAAACGTATCTCGTTATAACAAGAAACTTTCTTGTTTTAACGTAAAACCTTTCTCGTTATAACGAGATATACTTCTCGTTTAAACGAGAAAGTTTATCTCGTTATAACGACTTAGATAAAGTTGGAAAGATATTGACAAATTCGGACTTCGGGGATCAATAACTCTGAGACTAAACGTTTTTGAAACACAAATGACACCCCTTTCACGTCATAATAGCACAGACTACTAGCTACAAGAATAAAAAACGTTATTTTTTGAGAAAAACCGAGCTGGATGAATAACATTGATCTCTAGGAGCAGGCGGTAGCGGAGCGAGTGGTTAGGGACCGTCTGCAAATGGCAATACAGGAGCAAGACGCTGCGAATAAAAATCAATAACCCCACTGTCATACAGAACAGAGACTCCGAAATTTCTATTGTTATTAATTATTGATATATCAATCAGTAACTAGCCTACTGTTCTACAGTGCAGACATTTCCAAATCACCACACACGCCAAGGGACTCCCGCTGATTATACTACAACAGCTGTTTTGGAAAAAATACACCTTCATTTGTTTTTGACTTTTTTTTTTTTTTTTTTATTAATCATTAAAACAGTATCTTGCTATTTCAATCAGTAACTCCACTGTTATACAGTGTAGACACTGTAAAATCACCACACACCTCAGGGACTCCTGATGATCATACTACGACAGCTGTTTTGGAAAAATGCACCTTTATTTATTTTTTACATTTATCTTATTATTGTTAATCATTAGTGTCTTGCTATTTCAATCAATAGTGGAGTTACTGATGAATATTGTAAGGTATTAATGATTAATGGATTATCAAAAGGCACATTTCTACAAAACAGCTGGTGTAGTATGACCACCTGGAGCCCCTGGGTGTGTGGAAGCTGCCCCATCCAACAAGATCCCAGAGAAGCAACAAGGAAATAAATTAATGAATGGATGGATGGATGATGGAACAGTGAGGGAGGAGTAAAACCAGTGAAGGGGGTGGTCTGAGTGATGCCTACAGAGTCTATTGAGTAGAATGGGGTGGGAGATGGTGTCAAAGGCTGCACTCAGATTGAGGATGATGATGATGGAAAAGTGATGATGGCATGAGAAGATCATTGGTGATCTTGATGAGGGCTGCTAAAGCGCTATGGTGGGAGCAGAAACTGGACTGGATTTGTTCAAACAGGTTGTAATGGGTGACATGACAGTGGAACAGAGAGGAAACAGTTTTTTCCAGGCTTTTGGAACTGAAGGGCGGATGAAAAAAGGCAGGGTTTGAGAAAGACTTTGGTTTATTTGTTCTGAAAGTATGGTGGTACTACAATTTGTAGCCTAATAAATTAGTTATTGCTAATTTTATGACTTGTTAATTGATTAGAAATCCCCCAAATTTAAATTTTAGCATATTTTACTCTAATAAAAGTAGCATGGAAAAAAAGGAGATGGTTTATGTGTAACGTGAGTTTAGTGGTACTACAACATATGATATCATAATTATTGCCAATTATATGACTTATTTGGCTTTTTAAAAATCCCCCAAAATACATTTAAGCATATTTTATGAGAAGAAGAGTTGTAGTATGATCAACAAGGCTCCATTGATGTGTGTGGTGACTTTTAGAGTCTCTGCACTTTATAATGTCAGTCAGTCAGTCATTTTCTGTACCGCTTATCCAGTTCAGGGTCGCGGGGGTTGCTGGAGCCTATCCCAGCTATTATCAGGCGAGAGGCGGGGTACACCCTGGACAGGCACTTTATAATGATGGGAGTTATTTATCAATATAACAAGATGTTAATGAATTATCAAAAGGCACATTTCTCCAAAACAGCTGTTGTAGTATGACCATCTGGAGCCCCTAGGTGTGTGTGGTGATTTCGTAGTCTGTTCTGTATGACAGTGGGGTTATTGATTTTTTATTCGCAGCGTCTTGCTCCTGTATTGCCATTCGCAGACGGTCCCTAACCACTCGCTCCGCTACCGCCTGCTCATAGAGATCAATGTTATTCATCCAGCTCGGTTTTTCTCAAAAAATAACGTTTTTTAATTCTTGTAGCTAGTAGTCTGTGCTATTATGACGTAAAAGGGGTGTCATTTGTGTTTCGAGAACGTTTTGTCTCAGAGTTATTGATCCCCGAAGTCCGAATTTGTCAATATCTTTCCAACTTCATCTAAGTCGTTTTAACGAGATAAACTTTCTCGTTTAAACGAGAAGTATCTCGTTAAAACGAGAAAGGTTTTACGTTAAAACGAGAAAGTGTCTCGTTATAACGAGATAAACTTTCTCGTTTAAACGAGAAGTATATCTCGTTATAACGAGATTTTTTTTCTTGTTTAAACAAGAAAGTTTCTCATTATAACGAGATACGTTTTTCGTTATGATGAGAAAGATTCTCGTTATAACGAGATTTTTTCTCGTTATAATGAGATATGGCTCCAACATTTATTTCATCGCTGTGGCGGTTCAGCGCCACCGTAGGGAGGCCCTTCCTCCCATTCATTCAGGTTCTGAGCACTGCAGGCCTGCTCCTCCAGTTTGTTTGTTTTTTCCCACCCACATCTGCAGGCCTATTAACGGGATTCCTGGAACATCAACCAGTCCATCTGCCGCCAGCTGGCAATCCACATTAGTCTCATCCCAATTAATAAAAATTAAAAAGCAAATGTTCAAAGCTCACAGGAAACAGAACAAAACAACACAAGTGCAACTAATCAAAACCATTAGTAGGATAGAGTCTAAAACTTGTGCTTTGCAGTCTGGTACATCTCCACGTTGTGACCCTGTTTTGTGTTTATATTTGTCTTGGCTAAACAGCCCTTTGTTCGGCCATGGTTGATGTTAAAGCGCTTTAAAAATAAAGTGATAGATTGACTTCCAGTCACGGCGTTCCTCAGATTTATTTCCTCAGGTTTAACCAAGACTCTGTGTTTTATCTACATTCTACAGGACAGTGTAACTGCTATCTGATGACGGGATAATTCATGCTGCTAATTCAAGATAACGATCAGCAAAACCTGTTGCTCTCTGCTTCCACAGAAATGTGTTCTCCAAAGGCTGATTAACATCCAGCTGTGTTTATTTGCTATCGGACTCTGGGAAGGCCCACAAAACTGTGCTTTATTCACAGGTGATGGTTTTCAATTCAAAATAAAGGAAAACACAGGTTAAGTGAGCTTTTCTATGTTAACTACATAGGGCTCGGAAAGTCCACTTCATTTGGGGGATTGTGAATGCGCAAACGGACTCTGATCCAGAACAAACAAGCAGATTTGGTCCGCCTGCAGGTCTCGGTCCGTTACAAGTGGACCAACTACAGGAAGTGGACAACAGAACTGCAGCTTCCTGCATTTGGTTTAGCACGACATTGTGGGTAAAACATTGGGCATTGTGGGTAAACGCTATGACAACAAACGTGTGGGACTGCAGTACTTTTAAAAATGGCTCATGTTCAGACGTGGAGTTACAAGGAAGAAAAGCTTTAATCGATATTTGGTCTGATGAAAGCATATCCCAGCTCCTCCTAAGTACGCACAAAAATAATGTTTTGTGGAGGAAACGTGTAGCACCAAGCTGCAGCTGGAGCCACTACAAACCACACCCCTACAAACCACGCCCACCGTACGAATGACAGCAGCCTAACCCTAACCCCTTCCTTAACCCTAACAACAACCCGCCCACATCGCTACAAACTATGCTAGTTTTCGCTACAAACCACGCCCAATTTCTCGACACGCCTCTGGATCTGCAGTTGGAAATACTTCGAGGAGACAGAAGTTGTGAGAACCTTCTTGTTCATTGTATGTCTTGTCCTCACCTACGGTGATTCTGAATGCAGCGCCACCTCTGGAGAGATTAGAAACATTATTCAAGTTGCACCATAGCTATGGTGCAATGTGAACGTGATTTTGGTCTGGAATACCACCCCCGCCCCCAGCCGAGCCGAGCCGAGTCCCCAAACAGACCAAGACTACCAGACTATGCTTTCTGAATGCGCCCTTAAAGTCAGGGTAGGAGACCTTGGAAAACAGTTTGAACAAGCTACATTTGAAAAAATATACACCCCCGAAACCACGCCTCCACAGCACAGGAAAGTGTCGCTTTCGACAGTGTCGCTTGGTTATCTTCTCGACAAAGATAACCGAGAACATCCGATTGGCTAGCTTGTTAGCTTCCAAGTAAACAACAGAGGAACCACGTTTCTAAAAATGATAATTATCTCACCTCCAACTTCTTCTGCGACGTAAAACATCCTCACTGCAAACACCAACACCTCCATGACTTCATCCACATCCGTTTTTTCTTTTTATGAGCAAACAGCGGCATAGATAAGAGCAGCAAGCAGCCATGTTTGTCTGGGTTCGTCTGCACTGAGATGGTCATGGCGAGTTGCAAGCGCGCGCACACGCACGCAAAGACGGTTGGTGCGCGACAGAGAGCAGTCGAATTTGATGGACATAAAAACCATTCAATCAATGAGAACAGGCCGTTAAAGGTGCCATGACATCAAATTTCACTTTTCTGGGGTTTTGGGTGTATAATATGATCTGTTGTGCTCTGATGAGGCCATGTGAATGTCCAGAGTGAGAATCAAAGTTCCTGTTTATGGTCTGTCAGCTTTGTCTCTCTGCTCAGAAACAGTTGAATCAGACAGCAGGCTATCATTCTACGTAGTTCTATCATTCTACGTAATTTAATTGCTCCAATAAAGTAGACACCCACTCTCTCCTCCAAGCTAAACAGCGCCCCCCCTCTCTCTCTCCTAACGGCCTATGCACCGTCCGCTCCCCCCCTCCCCTACCTGTCTGATTCAGCTTCGTGTATGGAGCTAGTAGTAACTTCTGTGTAGTCAGGTCTGGATTTTCACACAAATGGATTTAAAAGCAAACTTCTGCAGCAACACTGAGGGAGGGGGCCACAACCTTGTCATTACCTGTAAGTTTATTTATTTTCTAAATGCTGTCTTGTCTGATAAACGTAGCTCACTGTCTGGATTGTTGCTAGCAGTTAGCCTTTAGCAAACTCCGATCGCAGCTTGACCTAGATTCTCCAAATAAGGTCATAGCGAAATAAGGTGTAGCCAATCAAAATGAAGTCAACGTGGTCTCCGGGTAAAGCTCCATATCATCACCGGACCCAACTGTATTACTGAGGAAGTGAGGTCTGGCGTTTCAAAACAATACTCTGCTGTAAAAAATGCCGTTTTTTTCTTTGGAGTATTTACATATGCAGTAATGCCAACAACATAAACTAGTATTTACTGCTATGTCATCACTCCTTTAAAAACCCCATCCAAGGGCAGTGATTAGCTCAGTTGGTTGAGCAGCCGCCCCATAAACTGAGGCCACAGTTCCTCAGCGCAGTCGGCCCCGGTTCGATTCCTGGTCCAGGTCCCTTTGCTGCATGTCACTCCCCACTCTCTCTCTGCCCCTTTCCTGTCACTATATACTGTCATATAAAGGCCACTAGTGCCCAAAAAAAAAAACTCCATCCAATGAAATTCATTTCATTGAAAGGGGTTTTTCCAGTGCTGTACGTTCCACAGGTGATTATTTTTTTTCATTTTTGTGTCAGAACATTTAATTAATTGTCTGTAATCAGGGAGTGAAGAAGACTTTAAGCAACACAGTAAAAAATGCTCCTGGAAAACATCATCCACCCTGCCTTTAAAGAAACATGTTAGACCTTAAAACTCTTGACTTCCTTTACTGGTCAGGATCCAGTTAAGATTTTATTTCTTGTTTATTAGAGTTCTAATAACAGCACCACCTACCTATCAGAGCTGTTGAACTTCCATGGTCCTGTCAGAGCACTAAGATGAACAAAACAGCTGTTCTTGATTGTTCCCACATCCAGATTAAAAGGTAGAGGTGACCAAGCTTTTGTTTTCGCTTGCTTCCAACCTTTGGAACAGTCTGCCTTTTAATGATAAAGCTGTCCAGAAAACTGAGCATTTAAAATCTTTATTAAAAACACACTTTTTCTCACTGGCTTTTCCTCCACACAGAGCATCCTCATTTGGCTTTTTATGTGTCTGTGTTTTTATTTGTATTGATATTATTTTATTGTATTTTATCTAGTTTTTAAGAAATTATTAGACTTTTTTTTTATTTTTGTGTTGTTGACTTCAGGATATAGAGCAATTTGTTTCATCTTACAGTACTTTGGTAAACTGATCATGTTCTTAAATGTGTTGAACAAATAAATATGATTTGAAATGCAAAAGAACATAATCAGAGGATGATGTTGCAAAGTACTGGTATGATGAAGATCACTGAGAACATCTGCAGCTCTGTAGTGCAACAGTTAGAACAACTGATACATCCAGACTGTCTCTCTAGGACATGCTTCCTGCTTTCTGTTTCCATGTTCCTCCTGTGCTAACATACACTCTGTGTTAGCACTGCTCTTCTTTCAGCCTGAAAACGTGTTTGTTATCTTAACTAATGCTTCTAAATTGGCTGTTGGTTAAATTGTGAGCCACTCTCAGACTGAATGATGATCTCTTTGGCATCTAATCTGCCTTTTACCCAACATCAGCTGGAATATGCCCAACTACCAAATCCACTAATTATAGTTAATACAAGGTCTTACACAGAGTGGCCATCCAGCTTTGTGCTTTTTGCGCTTTGATGCTTTTATAGCCACTTAGTAGCATTTTTACACTTTTATTAACAGCACAAACTAGAACACAGGGCTTCCTTGTGTAATTTCCAAGTACACAGTGAGCTTGAGCTGCTGGTCCACAAACTCCAGGACATAAATAAACTTGCCACTACCTGCATCATCTCAGTGCAGCAAATAACCAGCCACCAAACAACAAAACAGCTGCCAAACATACAACCACCAAACATCCAGACATCAACCAACCAGCCACCAAACTATCAACCACCAAACAACCAGCCACTAAACAACCAACCACCAACCAACCGGCCACCAAAAAACCAACCATCAAACAACCAGCCACTAAACAACCAACCACCAACCAACCGGCCATCAAACAACCAGACACCAAACAACCAGACACCAAACAACCAACCACCAAACAACCAGCCACCAAACAACCAACCATCAAACAACCAGACACCAAACAACCAACCACCAAACAAACAGCCACCAAACAACCAACCACCAAAAAACTGCCCACCAACCAACCGGCCATCAAACAACCAGACACCAAACAAACAGCCACCAAACAACCAGCCACCAAACAACCAACCATCAAACAACCAGCCACCAAACAATCGGCCACCAAACAACCGGCCACCAACCAACCGGCCATCAAACAACCAGCCACCAAACAACAGCCAACAAACAACCAGCCAACAAACAACCAGCCAACAAACAACCAAACATCAAACAACCAGCCATCAAACAACCAGACACCAAACACCAGCCACCAAACGACCAGCCACCAAACAAAAAACGGCTACCAAATCACCAGATGCCAAACATACAACCACCAAACATCCAGACATCAACCAACCAGCCACCAAACTACCAACCACCAAACAACCAGCCGCCAACCAACCTGACACCAAATAACAGGCCATAACCAACCTGCCACCAAACAAACAACCACCAAACAACCGGCCACCAAACAACCAGCCACCAAACAACCAACCACCAAACAACCGGCTACCAAACAACCGGCCACCAAACAACCGGCCACCAAACAACTTGCCATCAAACAACCAGCCTTAACAACCAACCACCAAACAACCGCCACCAAACAACCAGCCACCAAACCTCCAACCACCAAACATTCAGCCTGCCTATGATGAGATGATTTCATTTGTTGTGGCACTGATGTGAAGTTACAGCCCAGCAGTCATTAACAAGATTGCCACTTTTGCATTTTAGAAGTATTTCTCGTTGAGTTTTTGCTGTTTGGTCAAACTTTTAGTTTTCCAGCTCTCCCGGGTGTAAACTGGCTGGTGGGCATAGAAGAGCAGCCATATCTTATAGAATTGTTTTGCCTCTCTACAGATGCTGTGGGAAGATGGAGAGTCAACAATACAACCCACATCAAGTGGGACTTGAATGGAATTTTAATGACGGGAGCATCATACTTATTCAGCATCCTGCACCCAGTTTGTCGTTCCTGCTGTTGTGCTGCTTGTTGCAGAGCAACTTTCACTCTGCTGGCCTGCGGGAGGCTGTTCACTTATAAGCCCACTCATAAGAAATAATGAAGAAAAAAAAAAAGAAAAATTTTTTAACCAAATAGTTACTTTAAAGTGATAAAACATCACATGTTAGATATTTATTATTTAATAATTTTTCATCTGGAACATGATAACCACGTGTTTCTGAAAGCTTACCTAAAAATGTTAAATGGCTCTGGGTTATTCATGATTCTTTTTCTTCATAAAGAAAAAAAGAAAAATAATAAGCAAGGCTGAGAAATGATGATGCGGATAAGCTGCAGAGGAGCATTCAACTTCAGGGAACTCAGATGGCAACTTCAGAAAGAAGCAGCTGAGAGCCCATTCTGGGACGTCTTATTTTCAGATTCATTATCTTCAGATCATGAATGAATTATTTCTTTATCACTTGTTTTCCATGTAAAGATTTCATTTCTCTCGTTATCTCTAAATCTGCCTTTTCTCAAGACAACCGCAGCCTGTAAGATAAACTGTCTCTGATATGATCAGATGATGGATGTGACCTTTAAAATGAGTTCTTATATGAACAGGCATTTCTATATGAACATATTATTTTCTTACCTCACTTTATTTTAATTAAGAATTTAATTTATTTATCCTGGTTGGCTTTTATTAACTTTGTTGTTTTTTTTTGTTTTGTTTTTTTTATAACCAGCATACTGCTGCTGCTGTGTTGTTTTATCTTTGTTTTATGTTCTTTAAGTTGCACTCGCACCTTTGGTTCTGTAATGTGTTATATAAATGGAAACTTAGGAGTTGTAGTGATTTAAGTGATTTAATTGTAAAGTGCTGGTCTGAATCTATGACAGTAAGTTAAGGCGTGCATGTTGACTTCCTGGTAAATGACTTTATACAATTCTCTCAAAGATGTCTTTGTTTAAATAAAATTTAGTTTCTAAAATTTCCTCTCTTTTTGAGATAAAAGAATAATTTATGTCTTTATCTAGATAACACCCTGCATTATCTTGAGATAACAATGTTAAATAAATAAAAGCACAGCTCCTTTTGGTCTCCATGGAAACCTCCCTGTACAATACGTTAAAACCTGGGAAACCACTGCTGGTCTGATGAGTCTGGATTTAGAACAGGTTTTAGAAATAAGCCGTTTTCACTGGTGATGTCACCACTTAGAGATTGTTGCTTATCATTCCTTTGTCAGATGAACATCTGACTTTGGTAACAAAGTGAAAACTGGGAGAGTTTGGATGATTTTAATCAGTGAAAGTCCGACGGACATTTATGTGTGGTTGCTTTACGTCCCCCATCAGGTGCTGAAACAAACTCTTCTCTGATCAAAATGTCAAATCTTCTTCTAATAAGTTAGGCAACATAAAACAATTTTTTGTTGTTGGTGAAGTTGCAAAGCAGCTTCAGACTTCAAGGTGAAGCACGTCTGACATGTTAAAAACCATCATATGACACAATGACGCTGCATTTCTGACTGTGGCTCAGCTGGTAGAGAGGTCAACTTCCACTCACACATGGTTATTTTTTGGCAGATTATGGCAGAGATTAATAAACCATAATGGGTTATTTTGACCCACTGCCATAGGGACCAACTAATTTCTGGGTTACTTTAACCACCCAAAATGTTTTTTTTGTTTTTACCCAATTTTCGGGTTGAATACAGTATTTGACCCAGAAGTTGGGTTATATTGATACAATGTTGGGTTATTTTAACCCAGAAGTTTGGTCAACTCCCCAACAACCCGATGTCTGGGTTGAAATTACCCAGAAATTAGTTGGTCCCTTTTTTAACCCAGCAGTTTGACTTATTTTTTTTCTTTTTTTTTCTTTTTTTTTTTTTTTTTTTTTTTTTTTTTTTTTTTTTTTTTTTTTTTTTTTTTTTTTTTTTTTTTTTTCTTTTTTTTTTAGAGTGCAGACTCCCATCCAACCACACACCTAAGTGTCCCTGGACCAATGACTCAGCACCACATTGGTCTGATGGTAACAGTGTGTGGACACGGAGTGCAGAAACTTTCTCCATGTATGAAATAGTTACTTTTGTTTGGATGGAAACACAAAGTGCTTTGCAGAATCAGACAAGTGTAGGAAGTATGGAGCAGAGATTATTTGTTTTAAGTATCTGTGCTTTGCCTAGATGGATACATGCTGTGTTTGAAATACGCCTATTTATTTATTTTTCTGTGTAATTTTTAGGTCATCAATTTTTTTGTTAATTTTTACATTTCTTTCCTTCTTCATTTGTATGCCTCTATTTTTTTACATTCTCCTTTTCCCCCAAATTATTTATTTTTCATCTAGCGCTTTATCTATCTATTCATTTAGATGAATATAGGGAGCCGAAGTCACGTCCCTCTACTTCCGCATCATGGGACCTAAGAGACGAAAAAATATGAATGGAAGTCAATGGGGAGAAAATAATTATCTTCTGGTTCCAGTCGTTCTTTGTCCTGGATTCCAGATATGTTGGTTATGGATTTAAATGAAAATTTTTCGTGCAAAGAAAAAATAAAATACCGCGAAGATTTTCGATAATTTCAGGATTTATTTGAAGCCTCTGTGTGGACTACAGCCCTCGTCGCAACCGACCTACGTCACCAGCTGCCTGATTACGCTACCGTTGTGATTTTACTCCGGCACGTCACCGCTTTTTACTTTATTTTTTTCAAGAACAGGAAAAAGAGCATGAACAGATGTGAAAACCGTTTTAAGTCAGGAAATGTTGAGTCTTTCCATCACGCCGATAGAATGATGTCCAGTCTGGTTCACGCCCGCCGCAGGGAGCGAAGTCATCACTTGCGGCGAGGGCTGTAGTCCACACAGAGGCTTCAAATAAATCCTGAAATTATCTAAAATCTTTGCGGTATTTTATTTTTTCTTTGCACGAAAAATTTTCATTTAAATCCACAACCAACATATCTGGAATCCAGGACAGAGAACGACTGGAACCAGAAGATAATTATTTTCTTCCCATTGACTTCCATTCATATTTTTTTGTCTCTTAGGTCCCATGATGCGGAAGTAGAGGGGCGTGACTTCGGCTCCCTATAAGGAGCGGACGTCTGACGTGAAGTTAACCAAACAGTGTTAGCTTCTGTAGCTACATTAGCAGCTTGTCCGCTCGTCAACCACCGTTTACTGGTCTCTGACACAAAAGATAATAAGTTACACAAGCAGCAACACTTACCGACTGCACATCCTCACTGATAAATATAATCCACTGGTCCCTTGTCGTGCTGTCCCTCCTGTTAAAGCACTGAAAACTGCTGAATTTCTGCAGAGGCAAATCAGCACGGCAATCTTCCTCTTCCTCCTTGTCGCCAGCGTCCTTTCTGACAAAGCTGGTCTACTCCGTGGCAGGTAATCAGCTGCCTTCAGGTGGTGCTAAAGACGCTATCTTAGCAGCTCGCTCGCAGCCTCTCTAGTTCACGTCATAACAGCTGGTCGTAACTCCTCCGTGGCAGGTAATCAGCTGCTTTTAAGTGGCGCTAAAGAGGCTAGCTTAGCAGCTAGCAGCCTCTTTCGTTCACGTCATTCGGAGAAAGAAATCCAAACCGCGTACTGTGGAGAGCGCGTGCTTGTGGCCGATTCTGGTGAGAAGAGAGAGCCCGCACTCAAAGACGAAGTTACTGTCACTTTCCGGAGTTTCTGGCACATTATAACTGAGGTCCCGTTCCAATACACGTTTTAACGTGAAAAAGTGGGATTTCTGGGTGATGACACCTTTTAAAATTTTTTTTGTCATGTTCAGGTCCTCAATATTTTCAATCTTGCTTTTTTTCCTCACTTACCTTTCCAAGCATATTTATCTCTGTTTTTACATTTCTTTATGCATTTCTGCCTCATTATGTAAATGAAGGGGCGGTCTTTCAAGGCATGTCTTGGGGACAGATCTCCTATTGGTCAATGACACTGAGCAGAGATCAGGCTGCAGGAGGGCGATGCAGCAGAGCTCCGCTTGGGTTGCTTCGGCCTTGCCTCTGCTATGCGTGGCCTCATGGAGGTTTTGAGCCGGCGAACCACTCACTGGTTTTAAAAAAGTGCATATAAATGAATAAAAAGCCAGATGAAAAATGAATACAGAAATTAACAATTTTCGAGGAAAATAAAATGTAAAAAGAAAGAAAAATAGAAAAATAGATACTGGCATTAAAACAAAGAAGGAAATAAATGTAAAAAGTATTAAATAACTTACTTAATAGACTAAAAATTACACAGAAAAATAAATAAACAGGCGTGTTTATAATAAGTTAAATAAAAACAGTTTAAAATGACAATAGACATGTACATTTATGTCACATTTGATAGGTTTGTTAATGTAAAGATTATTTAAATCTAACTTTGTGTAACCAACTGGCATTTTTATTTCTTTTTTGAGCCATTTTTATATTTTTGTATTTATTTTGGATTTTGTCAGTTTCGGTCCTCCATTGATCAAATGTTCAAAGCTTAGATATGTCCTCAGGCCAAACATGACTTGCTTTTGTCACTGTGTTATAAAAAAGAAACACATTTGTTATGATCTTATTTGCTTTTTTTCATCTCAGTGGCTCATTTGGTCCGTTCAGCACCTGCTAGCTTATCTGGTTGGTGTGTAATGTGGTCCAGACCCACGGCTCAAGGGTGCATAGCTGAGCTTGTCATCACCAGATCTGAACTACTGAAATAAATAACGACTATTCTCCAGAGCTCTTCACCAAATATGATATCAACACATAGAGGGAGGCAGTATTTATCCAGCAGGAGACTGGAACAGCTAATTAGCCTTGCAGATCTGCTGCCTGCATTCAGATTGTGTTTAGTTTGCTGTGTGAGGGTGATGCTGCAGGGTGACAGCTGGTCGAGTCATCCAACATCCATCTGAAGGCACTGATGCTGCGCTATCATCACTGCCCTCAGTCTCCTCTGTGGATCATTTCCTTTTACAGTCGCACTGTGCTGAACGGGCATAAATCACTGAGACCTATCGACTTCCCCACGGACCACAGAGGTACATCTCTGGCTTTCACATCCTCTTCATCCTTTCCCAGACACCCCACAGCGTCTGACATCATTTACATACAACAGCCAACTTCAGATAAAAGAGGCCAACGACTGGCTTCTGTGGGCTTATAGTTTCTGAAAATTTCCCCACTGAGGGACTAATAAGGGAAGATTGTTCAGCTCTATTCTGTGTAATCGTGTGGATTTAACCAGCCCGAGAGCTGGAAGAAGAACTTCAGCAGGATGCTAACGAACAAACTTGGCCGAGGTGGGATCAGAGTCTTGTCAGCATAAAAACTTATATTTTTGGGTTTTCCACCAAAAGGTTCAGTTACTTTAAAGCCAGATTTCAAAGGATCAAAGCTGATCATTGTTCAAGATGATTTCTCTGAATATCTGTCACAGGTGTTCGCAGACTATTGATTATGTGTTGCTCTTTCACAGTGTTGAGAAAAATACCTTGACAGAAGATTACAGCAATCATCCTTCCCTGCTCAAATCAATGCAGGGCGCCAGCGCTGTTCCTCGCAGGCCCCTTCTCAACCAAAGATGAACTGGTGCTCGTTTGGTAAGCAAAATTTATTTATAAAGCGCTTTTAACAGATAAAATCACAAAGTGCTGTACATAAAATAAGTATAATAAAACAACAGGAAAATACAAACAGTAAATTTCAAAAGTGAAAGTCTACACTGCGAAGGCTTTCTTCAACAACAAAGTTTTCAGTTGCCTTTTAAGGCGAAACACTTCAGGCAGATAGGGTAAAAAATTGAACTGGTATCACCACAGAACTTTCCTGGTTTATTCCTCACATTAGGGCGATCATTTTTTGTATTGCAAGTTTTCTGAAATTGTATTTTTAAATATGCAAATTAGGTGTTAAATATCCAAAAATGAACTAATTTGCATACATTTCAGGAAAAAATTCTAAACACAGGATGAAGCCAGGTTCAAAGTTTCTTTTAAATTTTGCTCACATATTAAAGTCAAAAGTTTTTACAGTTTTAAGACGCGTCTTTGGGACCTTCAAGAGATTCTGACTGGACGACCAGAGGGTACGTTGGGAGGAGTAAGGACACAGCAGGTCAGCAATGTACTGTGGGGCCTAACCATGCAAGACCCGGAGAGTCAGGACCAGAAAATCAATTCTGATTTTGAGTGGGAGCCAGTGAACAGCTGATAAAACAGGGGTAATGTGGACTGTTCTGGGGTACCAGTCAGGAGTCTGACAATGGAGTTCTGGACAATCTGAAGTCAGTACATGAAACAAAAGCATGAATAATCATTTCCAGATCAGATTTGGACAACATTCTCTTTACTTAAGAAATGTTTCTCAGGTGATAAAAACACTTTTTTGGCAGCTGTCGTGAGTGACCTTCCAAAGACACCCTGATCAAATGTGACTCCAAGGTTTCTGAGCCCAGAGCACCAAGATGTTTTTGAATCAGCAGGATCTTTTTCTTGGGGGCAATGATAAGAGTTTCGGTGGGGAATGGGGGGCTACATTTGATACAGTTGACCACATTATATTACTCCAACGACTGGATAAGTGGGTGGGTCTCTCTAGTTCTGTACTAAACTGGTTCAAAACGTACTTGGAGAACAGGAAGTACTTTGTGTCAGTAGGTAATTTGACATCTGAGCAGACAAAAATGACCTGTGGAGTTCCCCAGGGCTCTATCCTGAGACCTCTTCTGTTTAACATCTACATGCTCCCACTAGCCCAGGTTATAAAGAACAACAATATAAGTTACCATAGCTACGCAGATGACACACAGCTATATATTACAGTGTCACCAGGAGACCGGGGCCCTTTACAGGCTCTTGGTAAATGTATTGATGAGATTAATGACTGGATGTGCCTCAACTTTCTTCAGCTGAACAAAAACAAAACTGAGGTGATTGTTTTTGGAGCCAAAGAGAAACGACAGTAGGTTGTCACAGAACTTCAGTCCATCCACATAAAAACCACCAATCAGGCCAGAAATCTGGGTGTAGTGATGGACTCAGACCTAAACTTTGAAAAACACATCAAAGCGATCACTAAATCAGCCTACTATCACCTGAAGAACATCTCAAGGATAAAAGATCTGATGTCTCAGGAAAATCTGGAAAAACTAGTCCATCATTCATCTTCAGTCGGCTTGACTACTGTAACAGCGTCTTTACTGGTCTACCTAAAAAATCAGTTAAACAGCTGCAGCTCATTCAGAACTCTGCTGCCCGAGTTCTCACAAAGACCAGAAAAGTGGACCACATCAGTCCAGTTCTGAGGTCTTTACACTGGCTGCCGGTCCATCAGAGAATAGACTTTAAAGTTCTGCTGTTGGTCTATAAAGCTCTGAATGGTTTAGGCCCAAAATACATCAGTGACCTCTTGACCCAGTATGAACCCACTAGACCCCTCAGGTCATCTGGATCCAGTCTTTTATCAGTTCCCAGAGTCAGAACCAGACCTGGAGAAGCTGCGTTCAGCTTCTATGCTCCACATGTCTGGAACAAACCCCCAGAAAGTCTCAGATCTGCTGAAACACTTAGTGTATTTAAATCCAGGCTGAAGACCCACCTGTTCTCAGCTGCATTTACGTAGATTTTATTCAAAAGTTAAAATCCGCACGTCTCTGTATTCTCTCTTTTTAATCTTAAATGCTTTTAATTTTGAATCATGTTTCTAACTTTAATATGTATATCTATCTATCTACCTATATATATATATATATATATATATATGTATATATACAGTATATATATATATATATGTATATATATATTTTTTTCCTCTTTTGCACCCCGCTGTAATGCTTAGAATATTTTATGTAAAGCACTTTGAATTGTCCTGTACATAAAATGTGCTATACAAATAAACTTGCCTTGCCTCATCATCACAAATGTTAGATAAAGTATTTTAGCTTTCAAAGATGTTACCAGTACTACAGCAAACCAACATGCTGCATGACCATTATAGATAAGCGTGAGTAGTAATGTATGAAGATATTCATTCACATCCCAGCTGCTCATGAACAATATAACTATGGTCTGTGCCAAGGTTGTAGCTGCGAGTACGGTACTTACAAAGCCCAGTTTACATCAGTGACTTTAATCTATTCCACAGAATCCATCTGGTTGGCCTTCACTACGTACCTACGCAGCCGCTTCTTTATATTTTCTTTTCAGAAATCCACTTGTGTTGTTCTCCATTGTTCCTCATCACTTTCCAACTTCCCAACTTAGATTGTTGATCTTCACTTACATTCATATTACTTATATTCATATTAAATTAATTCTTTCGATACTTAAGATAGAGTTGTGCTCAAGATTAAATAAGGAAAAAAAAAACAGTTGTCAGTGAAGTTAGTTGGAATTTTAAAAAGTAATAAATAAAAATTCTATGAAAATCATAACACTGGATTTGAATTGTGGTTCAAAAGAAATATTAAAAACAAACACATAAAAACAAAACAAGCATGTTGGAGCTCTGAAGCTAAAATTTTACTGAGCAACATTCTGAGGCAATCACTGCAATCAGGTGTTTTCTGTAATGCTCAAAGACTTTTACACCTGTTGACAGGTATTTTGGTCCACATTTCACAGGAATGATGCTCTAGTGTGTCTGGGCCATTTTTTTGTTCTTTTTTTTAAGTTATTATTTCCAACCACAATTCAAAAGCCATATTTTATTTTACTGAATTATAATTTTGTAATTTTTTATATATTATTAGTTTCTTTAGTTTCTTGTTATTTGAATTATTATTGTGAATTTATCCTTTTCTTTAATTAGAGGGTGTCAATAATCTTGAGCATGACTGTAATGTGTAACATGTGCATGAGAATTGTGCTCAACTGGTTCAATTTAATGCATGTCCTGGTATCCTCACATTTAGGTAAGCTAATGCTACGCATGCTAAGTAGAGACAAAAATTAAGTTAGCTTTATGGGCAAACATATGTAGCATTCTGGTTTTGTTTCATGATTCAGGGGTTGATGAATAATAGTCTTAACTGTTACAATCATGGACAGAAATTTTTGGCACCCCTTGGTTAATGAAAGAAAGACCCACAATAGTCACAGAAATAACTTGAATCTGACAAAAGTAATAATTAATAAAAATTCTATGAAAATTAACCAATGAAAATCAGACATTGCATTTTCAACCACGCTTTAACAGAATTATTTTAAAAAATAAACTCATGAAACAAGCCTGGACAAATATGATGGCACCCCTAGAAAAGACTGAAAATAATGTGACCAAAGAGACATGTGAATCAAGATGTGTCATTTTAAGGGTTGCCATGTCATTTGCTGAATTCAGCTGGTTTCAGCGTGTTTTTAACCCAAACCAGCTTTCTGAAAGGTTTAAAGAGAAATTTCCCACCTCTTTCATGATTAGCCTGCAATTGATCCAAACTGCTGTCAGGAGAGTATAACAGGGAAGAAGGATGCCAGGGAGGGTCAATACTGGGTAATGACTACATTATAATTTATTTGTCAAAACATTCTGAGTTTACATGGAATTGAAGCCGGTCTTCTCCAAAAACAAAGGTTAGCATTACTCTTAGGGTAAAGAGGAGCGGCTGTGTATTTAGCAACACCTCTGGTTTCTTGACTCTGCTCCAGCACTAGTGGCCGACGTCCCAGTAGACTTTACCAAACACAGAATGACACCAGTAAACAAGCCTGGCTGTTGATGCTCTTCAGTGCTTTGTTTTTCTGTCGCATGACTAATTTCCTGCCCCCCCGACCAGGACAGAGAGTGTTGTTTGGAGGCCAGCTGACCACGGCAGTTCCTGACAGGGTTTTAAACGTGCAGAGGTGAAGGTTTAAGTAACAAACAAATAGATGGATGTGGGACATCAGACATGGGAAAGAAGACCTGCAGCATTCAAAGACAAACCTGACGAAGTTCAGGAGATTTCTGCCTAGCTCAGCTGCACCGTGTTGCGTTCATGAGATTCCAGTCAGAAAGTAAAATCCCTGTTTTCCTCCAGGCCAGTGGAGGGAAAACAAAAGTTCTCCAACGTGATCATTCTGTTGGATTTAGAGACTGTTTAAGGTTGTTTTTACCAACAACTCTCCCGAGACAAGTTCTGGACAATCATATGTCAGATTCCAACATACAAACACAAACATTTAATCCTCTCATTCAGGAGTCCCGCATCTGGAACGATGCAGCAGCAGTTATCACACTACTTCCAAATGAATTCATTTATAACGATTTCATCCTTTGTTTTATATTTTGATTTGATTGATTTGATTCTTTATTGAACATAAGACATTTAAAAACAAACAAGAACCAAAAGAAAGAAGTACTCCAAAGAGAAAAAAAAAAATATATATATAAAATAAAATAGATGTCTTTGTCCAAAAGGAGTGGGAAGAAGCCGGTGCTTATTTTCATCCATTCATTCCTTTTCTGTACCGCTTGTCCAGTTCAGGGTCGCAGGGTTGCCGGAGTCTAACCCATCAGCTACCAGATGAGAAGCTGGTACACCTGGACATTGTCTGTCTGTCGCAGGGCCAACACAGATGTTGTTTGTTGTTGTTTGTTGTCACCAATGGCGTAGCCAGGGGTGTGCCAGTGCCACCCACAGAGGCAGCTGGGACACCTTGGCAACCTCCTGACCTGACTGTGGGTCAGACTCGTCCAGCGAGCACTGCAGGAGCGCTAACTGCTGCTAACAGCGATGAAACGGAGTTTCCTGTTCCTTTAAAGCAGTGGTTCTCAAACTATTTTTGCAGGGCCCCCCTTTTATTGGAAGTAATAATGTCAAGCCCCCCCACCCCACCACCGCTACCACATGCACCCAAACATTTACCATGAAATACATGAAAAAATGCACTGCATTTGAGGTGGGGGGCAATGCCTATTGAGTCATCATCATTAGCTTATTAGTACTTTTAAGAATATGCCCATTTTTTGTTAGAAGTACAAAAACTAGGCCTGGCTAGGCCCCCCCTGACAGAGCCCTGAGCCCCCCCTGGGGGGCCCGCCCCCCAGTTTGAGAACCACTGCCTTAAACTGAGAGCTGCGCAGCAGTAAACAGCAGCTGTGACTTTTACAATGCTGCCAAGATGGCTAATTAGCTTTGCAGATCATGCATGATGTGGATAATTATGGCTCTGAGAAAGCATGAGTACGCACATGAGTGTGTCATATTTCAATATGTTCATCTCACTGGGCGCAATGAAACGTTAGTAAATTTACGAACAGATTTACTCGTAAAGGCCTACTACACTAAAAACTTTCTCTGGATTCAGGAACACGTGAAATTGTGTTCGTGAAACTCGTAAACGTGATCGTAAACACGTGTGTAGATCATGAATGCCAAACAATCATAAATTGACAGCGCGCTCCCGGTAATCAGTTGTTCGCATAAATCTCCGCCCATGAATCAGCAATGATCTCCATAAAAGGAGGTTCAGATTGACGCCTCCGGCCTACCTGTCAGAGAGAGAGAGAGAGAGAAAAGAACTTCCCTGAAGCAGAGATAGAGATTATTTTGAGTGAAGTTGAGTTTAAAAAAACGAAAACAAAAAAAACATTTTATTGTAATCAGTTCATCAGTTAGCAGCGGTGTGACAGGGACGGGCAAATCAAAAGCCTGGAAGGAATAACAGACGCAGTTCATGCGTCTCTGCTGTCCCCATGCCCGAAGAAAAAAGAAACGTATCAGTGCACACAGAAAAAAAACTGTTAGATGACCGCATAGCAGGAATTATCCCTGACTGAATGTTGAAGCCTGTCTTTCTGATCGTTGGTCATGTCTAGGATATGCCTCATCAGGGTGCGATTTGTGGATATAGATAAATAAATATTAAATAATGAATAATTTGAATTAACATTTTTAATCAGGAAAATGACCACATCACCTTTTCCACAGAAGCTTTTGTTCTGTATTTTCTTTCTTTTTCCGAGTGCCCCCCCCCCCGGCTCAACTGCTGCGGGACTCCATCAGTTCAAACAAGGCAGAATCAAACCATAAAAATCACGGCCACTGTGGCCTTAGACATAACGGCACACATCGTAGGAGAGGGGCAATTTCTCTCCGGGGTAGGGGGGGTTATGTGTTTTCAACTGAATCTGTCCATAATAGAACGCAATATGACTTGAAATTGTAATTTACAACAGGGGCAAGCGTAATTCATATGTGTTCATAAATTTAAACAAGCGCTACACACAACAAAATCTACACAAGCTGTGTAGATTTTGTTAGTAGCTACGAACAGATCAGAGCAACTAAAATGTTGATGAATGCGAGATTCACGTAAATTTACGTCTACTAACAGTTTACACACAAATTTACTCTGCTCACGTTTCGTGAATGAGACCCAAGGTCTGTTATGTATTTGCAGTGCTTTCTTTTTTACGTAGTGTGCTTTGCATAACAAAACATGACATTCGTATTTGCGTGCCCGTCTGCACGCGGAATTTCTCCTCAAAATGCTCGTGTAAACGTGTAGTTGTCAGAGAAACCAAAACCCTACTTTTGCATTTTTCAGGCGGAGCGTTGCTGCGCAAACGTGGCCTTAATAACTTTTTAAGGGTGTTTTCACACAGGATCTATTTAGGTCGACCTAACTGAGTTTTGGGTCCGAACATGGCATGACTGGTTTTTGTGAACACACCGTAGTTAACGTAACTCGCCCACTCTCGGACCAGCTGGAGAGGGTGGTTTCGGAGCGGCTTGCGTCAACCTGAAATGTGGCGTGAGTGATGTGTGAACGCACAGCAAATCCCAGACACTCCTCCTTTTTTTAACTAAACAGGTATCCGTAAGCAGCCGTGATAATGGTTAATCCTTCTTATTGACAATGTAATGTAAAGTATCATCATGTGTTTGCTAGCTACTAATGTTCACGAACACTGGACAAATTACCAACAAGGGCTTAGCAGCCTAAGCGTTACAAACACTCGTGTTTACAACTCACCTGGCTGTTCGCTGATAATATCTGCATATGGTCAGGAATTCGTGGTTCAACATCAATCTGCACCTTCCTCTGGTTTGTCTGGAAATTTGCGTCCGCCACCTCCAGTCCATGATAACATCGTTCTCCACACGCAGCTGTTCCTGTTTTCAACACGCTCCACGTTCACGTGTGTTTTGTTTGACTCAGCCACGCTACGACGTTCCCGGCTTGAACGTTTCTACTTCCGTCTGGTTGCCATGGATACACAACGCTCCAGTGTGTAGAGCGACTGCTAAGTGCGGCGATAAAGAGCAAATGTGAAACGGAGCCGTGTTAGTTGAAAACTGCTGCGGCAGCGTCTGACTCGACCCAAATATGTGTGAAAACGACCGAAGAAGGCTGAAATAAGACAGGAGGTGATGCCCCAACGAGAATCAATATTTCAAGCATTAACCGTACAACTGTCAGCTATGAAAATGTTAAATATGAGAAAAAAGGAGCTAAACAACTGAGTGAAAGCACAGTGGGGGGGTTAATAGGAGACTTTTTTACAGCATATATTAATCTCTGATATGGTTATATTCAAATGTCAGACTTTATGGCTGATGATGTTTCCGACAACATCCACCTGCTTTAAAATCCACTGGGATTGTTTCCAGATAAATGGACAGCTGACCATTCCAAAACAAAGAAAGAACTTTGAAATATGAGTAAATCCAAAACTCTTTCTCCTCATATAGAGCACTTATTTGGGCAGCGACATCAACTGCTCTGCATGTTCCCCAAACTGCCAGTGTTCATTATCTCTTAGTGAAGTGTTTGCTGCTTCTCATTTAAATGCAAAGAAAACTAGAAGTTGTTGCAGAATCTGTTTAAGTTTTCATGCATTTCAAAGCACAGTGGAATAACAGTACATGGGAGATGTGCCTTCACAAGTCATCTCTCATTTAAAGTTGCACATTGAAAGAAGGAAATACTTTCTTCAAAACTGTAAGTAGATTCTGCATCATCACTTCCACAGACACTTTACCGTCCTCAGCAGGAACTTTCCACATCTGGAAAATGCTTGAAGGTTGAGTTGTACACAGGATTTATAGAAACCTGCAATTTATTCATTATTTACCTTCTGTGTAGGAGACATACGGACAGAGGATGAGGTGCATGGTGGTGCAGAGGTCGTGGGAATAGACGTGTGCACATTTGGAGATGTGTGCAAAGGTGTGAACTCACCTGTGACACAGATGAGAGTTGAGGTTGGGTAGTAGCCATAACTTTTGTTTGACTCGTCATCATTTTTTCTGTCAGTTTAATTGGCTGGTTTTCATTTTTCCATTCTTTTTTCCGTGCTGTGCTTTGACTGTTCTGTGCTGTTCTCTTTAGATCTCAGCATCACCATAGCCTCCTCGTGTGTCACAAATCTGCAAACCCAAGGACTCGACCTCGTACTTTCAGCAGCTAAAAGGTTTGTTTTAAAAGCTGCAAGATTCTGAGTGGTCATTTCATTGAGTAAAGGTGGAAACGGTTGATATGATGAGGAACACTTTGCCTGTCGAGGACTAAGGATGAAATAAATTATCTAGAAAGAAGCAAAATACTGTACACCCCTAAACTCAATGGCTATTAGGTACATCTGTTCAGTTGCTTGTTCACACTAATATCTAACCAGCCGATCACAGCAGTCATGTAGACATGGTGAAGATGACTTGCTGAAGTTCAAACTGAGCATCAGAATGAGAAGGAAAGGAGATTTCAGTTATTTTGAACATGGCATGGAGTATTTACTGGGATTTCCTCACACAACCATCTCTAGGGTTTCCAGAGAATGATCTGAAGAAGAGAAAATATCCAGTAATGTCTGGTTGATGTCAGAGAAGAATGGACAGACTGATGAGTCTCCATTTCAGCTCCACATTCAGATGTTTGGCTCAGAATCTGCTGGAAACATCATGAAAGCATGGATCCATCCTGCCTTGGATCAAGGCTTCAGGCTGCTGCTGGTGTATTGGTGTGGGGGAGTTTTTCTTGGCCCACTTTGGGTCCCTAATCACCAACGTGGCGGTTTAACCACCACAGCCTACCTGAGTATTGTTGCTGACCATGTCCGTCCCTCTATGACCACAGTGGAGCATCTTCTGATGCTACTTCCAGCAGGATAATGCACCATGTCACAAAGCTCACATCATCTCCAACATGATGATGAGTTCACTGTTCTCCAACGGCCCCCACAGTCACCAGATCTCAGTCCAACAGAGCAGCTTTGGGATGTGGGGGAATGGAAGATTCTCATCATGGATCTGCAGCCAATCAAGCTTTCAAACTTTGAGCTGTTTGTATTGCAGCAGCTCTTTCTGCCATGGGCTCGCCTCAGCTTCCCCACATGGGATGTCTATCTATTTTTTTCCTAAGCAGTCACTGCTTTTCCCGTTTTATAGTAAAAAAAATACCATTTTCTTGCCCCCAACAAGTGGTAATGTCGCAGGCTTTGGCCCGGCAGACCCGAGTTTGAGTCCCCGACACGGCACTCAGGTGAATCACAATGGACCCTTGAGTAAGGTCCTTATAACCCCCACCAGCTGCGCTGTAATTGACCTATGGCTAAACCCCGCCCCCAAACGCGATGAGCCAATCACAGTGCGCACAGCTATCCCATACACTCGGACATTCTCTGCTTGAAGTCCATTGAAATGCATTGAAGTTAGTCCGTTTTTGTTCGTTTTTATGTGTTCATTTTAGTTTAAAATGGTCAAACGTGTGCATGGGGTACATGCAACTCCGATACTAGGTATCCTGAGAGGCTGGGTGACAGGGCGTATTTTTTTGCCTTTTACCAAGTCACATCAAGCCAAAGTTATGCGGCAGACCACAACGTCAACTGAACGTGGATAAAATGAACAAGGATGTCTACATCTGTTCTAAGGTAAGGGAACATCGTATTCGAGGCAACATGTTGTCACTTTGCTTGAAAGAAATATGAAGTTACCTTCCCTAACGTTAGTTTAAGTTGGCTAAAGCTAGCTAAACATGCTAGTTTTGGTACGTGGTAACGGTACATAAGACGCTGTCGTGTAGTACAGGTGTGGTGTAGTAACGTCGATAACGACACGCCTCTGGCTTCCAAGCTGCAGCCAGACTGCTCCGCTTCCGTGGCTGTTTGATCAGTTTTTGTCAGATGATCACTTTTTGGCACAACAACAGCAGCCGTGCAGCAGTTTGTGCAAGAAACTGAGGGAGCGACACGAGTCACATTCAGAGATTCACAGGCTGATTTCTACTCCCAGTTTAAGACTTCTGAACAATTTCTTTTTGTTTGTTTGTATTGTTTTTATGTTTTTTAATTTATCTCGTCATGGTCTCTCTGTCTGATCACGCGTCTGTTGTCCGTGTTGACAGCTTTCATCTCCCGAGATGTCACATAGCGCCTGTCACCGAATGTTGTTTGTCCGAGTGAGTGGAGGGGGCGTGGCTTAGCCATAGGTCAATTGGCTGCCCACTGCTCTCAGGTTCAACCTGATGTGACAGCGTGGGGTCCTGTTTCTATGGCTACACACCGCAGGTAAATGCGACCTGAATCTGATCTTTTCGGTCAAATGTGACCCATATCCGATCTGCTTCTGACCTTGTAAACAGCGCAAGTCGCATTGAATCTGACATTTTGGATCAGATTCAGGCCACTTTCAAATGTGATATTAAATCGGAGGGTATGCATGCATACCGGAGATGTGCACGCGTGGTGGAGGGCGCGCCGCTTTGGACGAGGCCAGAAGAGAAAAGGTGTGTGTGAAATGCATCCAGTAAAGAAATACAAGCTGAGGTAGAGAGAAGAACAGTGGGTGATAAATATGCAACATTAAAATAAAACCACTTCTCTTCAGCATAACGTTCCCCCCTCCCCTTGTGCGTGTAATCAGATGATCATTGCAATCTATGAGTTAATTTCTTCCGCGGTTGAAGAGCTCGGTGACATCACATCTGTGCAGAGACATGATTCCCTTGAACATCTGATCTGAAACATCCTCATCCACCGTCCTGCTCCGACGCTGCAGCCACACACTCCTCTGTAGCTACAGATGCTGCAGCAGTTGTTCCACACAGAGACGTCATCACAAATGTGGTTTCCTTCTTCCTCCGTCTTCGCAAAACCGCTCATACATTTGCCGACTGCCGCCACAAATTTCTATTAACGTGAGCCGGTAACCTCTATGTTTGTTTGCATTGGTTTCCATTAACACCGTTACGTGCGTAATGTCATTTGTGTTCAACTGAGCATGCGTGTCACTTCAGTAGCGTGAGCTGTTCATATTGTAGTCGGTGGACAGGCCACATTTAGAAATGTAATGTGAACCCCCACACAAAAAGATCGGATTTGACAAAAAATCGGAATTCAGCATCAAGACCTGCACAGTGAATGCAGCCTTTGTCTCCGATTGATCATGCGCCCTGGCAGGGATATACCTCTGGCTGACTGGTAAGCATGCATGACTCTCACCTGAGTCTGTGGGATCGAATCCTTCCCAGGCTCTCTGTTGTGTACCTTGCCACACTGAAATGGGGTAAATGCAGAGAACAAATTTCCTAACTGGGACTAATAAAGTATGTATTATGATGATGATTATTATTACAGCTAAGTACATGTACTTTTATTCCACTTACATCGGACGTCTGTTCAGGTTTGGGAAATCTACATCTGGGTCCAGTTTCCACTGAGCATTTCTGCTTTCCAAAAGCATAAAATGGGCATTTTTTGTGCATCGAAACTGATTATCCATCACCCACAAACTTAACAAGTTAGGCCCGAAAATATTCTTACTGGACCAATACACTTACTGTAGCCAGACAAAAAGTGTGACAGAGCGTCCGAAGCAGGACACAAATAATACAGACAAAACCAGTAAAATGGGAGCAGAACTTTGAGATAGCGTCTCAGCTTGAATAAGGGTTGTTTTTCTCTTTTCTTTGTCATTCATGTCCCATATTATCAGCCCACCGATATTATCGGCTGGTTTTGGCATCAAATCTGATATTGGAAACATCAGCTTTTTTTTTTCAGACCGATATTTGCCAGATCTTGTTGTTCCGTAAATCTTGTGAGATCTTGTTCCATAAGCATCAGTCCAGGATGTGGAAAACTTCTGGAAGAACTTCATATCCCAGCATTCCTTTCAGAGTCATGTGACTACGGTGCAGCTGCTGCTGCTACAGACTGACTTGCTTTGAAGCTGCTTATAATATGTCTGGTTTTAAGTTGTTAGTTAAGTTACCAAGTTACCAGAAACATTATAATTAGACACATGGTGGCTAATAACTGCTAGTATCTGATATCGGGCAGCCAGATGTCCAAAATGAACTCCTCTGGCTGAGTTAAGGCTATTTTGGAATGTTGTCTGCATAGATTGATATCGGTTGATACTGGAAATTGAGAGTTGGACAATATTGTTATATTGGACATCGGTTAAAAAACAAACACAAACAAAAAACAATATTGAACATCTCTATGTGGATTCATTGGATGAAGGATAATTTTACTTTAAGTGATGAAGCAACAGAAAACAGAGTTCTTACTCATTTCTGTATCTTACCACCAAACTTATTTAGCTCAGGTTATTGACCTCTGTTATTCTTATGCATAAAGGTCAGAGAAAATACTGAACTGTTACTTCGAGGACCTAACATACTATAAAAAACAAGAAAAACATTACTTTCCCCTTCGTGTCTGTGAATTAGCTCTTAAGATTGAGACATTATCCGTTCCATAAATGAAACCTGATGAATTTGTTCAGCGTTCTGTGTTTCAGTGTGTTAAAACTATTCTCTTGTGTAGCTGACTGCACGCAGCTGTGGTTGGGGAAGTGTTACTGGTTACAGATGTTGGGGAAAGATCCGGGCCTGACGTGCAGATGCAGGCCTGTGAATCTGATGGAAGCTCCCATGCCGAGCGGATTTTCAGACAAAGCTCCGGGCGGACATGATGGACATGAGCTGCTCTGTGAATGAGTGTGTTTCTGTGGGAAATGTGGTTCTTGAGCAGGAAACTGCTGTTGACATGAGAAGGTGTATGTGGTCACGGTCATTGATGTCGTGGTTGTCGTGATCAAAGATCGAGAAGGTTTTTATACTTACTCTGACAAAAGGAGCTGTCGAATGTTTTGCCCCATCGAAGCTTACGTCTGGCTGGAGACTGAACCAACTCCACACCCTTATTCTCTGATTTCCTTCGGCTCCTTTGTACCCGGAGCTGCAGAAAGCTTTTTACACACTTAACTCACATCTGCTGTGGGATCTGCCAGACAGGCTTTGATGTGTGAGTGTTGGAGGTTTCATGTGCAAAAGGAAGTACAGCACACGCTCTTTTAATACTAAGACTTTACCTATGAGGTCGGGTTTTTGGTAAATAATTGAAGTAGCTTTGTTTTGTTCACGTTCTTCCAGGATTTGGTGGGAAACATTGTGATTTTATTAACCTGTTACTGTATTTTATGATCATATGATTGTATGTTAATGACGTTGTTGACTTCATAATTAATACAAAAAGCTTTCATTTTGTCTTCAGTGTTTTCTGCTGCCATGAGGAAATGACAATCAGCTGAAGATGTGCATTGGCTGCAGTCAAGTTCATAAACCTAAAAACAGTCTCATTAATGCAGAAGCAGACACCGTCTCATTACAGCAGCCACGCATATAGAATATAATTCTTCTGACCTAATAGCTCCACATGATAAACACCAATTTTTCCCAGATAGTTTTCACTGAATAATAATTACTCTCTTTATTTGTTTTTTTTTCCCACCTGTTGCCAGCTGTACACATGTACAGTCAGATTCCACATAAATCCACTTCCACATGCACGTTTTTCTGTGTGATGTAAAAACGATGGAATTAATCAACTCAGAGAGTGATTCCATGATAAAAGATGATGTCTCACAACCACAACACACGGTTAACAGGCATATGCCACTCCTGGGAGAAATTATTGTTCCAGATTTCAACAAAGGAAAACTATCCCAACACGAAAGAATTGGTCATCTGACTGAGAGGACAATTTCTCAAAACCGTCTCCTTCAACATCTCTTTCATCACTTTTTCTGCCCATGCACCTCTTTTTCTTCATTCTCATCACTCTGGTCAGTCTGGTCGGTCTTTCCCTTCTTCCTCCATGTCTATACTTCTTTCTGGCCAAACCTGAGAGGACCCCGGCTCTGAGGAATAAGCCAAGAATGTAACAGTTGTTACATTCATATAATGTACCAACAAATTACATCATCTAATTGCCTTATCAACAGCTCAGTGTAACCTCACAGCTAGGTTGCAAACAGGTACGTGTATTTATGGTGCAGCTCAATCTGCTCACATAAATTAACCTTCTTGATGCTCAAGATTTATGGATGCCTTTTAATGGCTGTAATTCAATCTGAATGTAAAAATCTAACTGAACTATTTAAATATTGACTTTGATTTTAATACAGGCTGCTGGAGGCTACTCATTGTTTTCATTCAACAGTCCAGAATCCAGTAAAAACAACTACAGGGCATTTTTATTTTATAGAGATCAGTACGTAAAAAAAAAGAAAAAAAAAAGCTTCATTCTTATTTTTTGGAACAGTAAAATGAGAAATCCCCACAGCAGACTCTGTAATGATGCTAATAGCACTCAAGTGATGTTCGGAGGACTATGTTTTGCCTCGTCTGATCATGTGAATGTAAATTCTCAGCTCTATGAGCTTTCTGGCTGATTCGCTTGGCCTCTGTGTTAGTTACAGACACACAATAGGCTCATTACAAATGCTGGAGAGTCCTGGTTTCATTTTTCTTAAAAATAGAAAAAGGAGGGGAAAAAGGAAAAACATTGCAATCATTTTCCATTTAAAGCCAGAGTTGGTAATCCTGTTCAGAAACACTTTTTGTTCTACTGGGTGAAATGGTCCTTCCATCCTGACAGTATCAATAATCATGTATTCATAAAAAGAAGGAAAAAAGTCAGACCTCTGTGAGAACTGCAGGTCTGTAAAAACTCTGACCAACTCCTGCCATTCACACCGAAAAGCAGGAATTACAACTTATAGAAAGAACGAATCGATGCCTTTATGTCTCGTCTCTGTCCCTCCCCTTGCCCTCTCCCCCCACGTGACCCCCCTGTGTGCTGCTCACTGTAAACAAATATAGCTAACAGACTGCTAACTGCTGCTGCACCAAAAAAAACCCACAAACCAAAACAACAGATGAGGATTAAGTCTTTAAGGCGTTGACGTTTGCAGTGTGGACTTTTTCACTTCAGAAGGAGTTGGAGGTGAGTGGAATAAAGCTTTAAAAAAAAGATGTTTACTATCAAGCTAACGAGCTATGCAGTTGGCTGTTATGGTTAACCTGCTAGTAAAACATCGGCGCACACGTCCCTGCGCTTTGAAGGCGTGGTTTCGGGTGGTGTGTTTTTAAACTGTCACTTGCTCAAACCGTTTTTCCAACATTGCCAACCCTACTGTAGCTTTAAGACGCACAGCAGTACTCAGCAACATCAATGATGTGATCCCGCTTCTACCTTTAGGAGGATTAACTAAGTAGTAATAGCCTGCAGATAGCTAGGTTATTTCACTCCACAGGTTCATCTGAACAACTCAGACCACAAACCTTTCTTGAAAAACTGTGTCACGCTTCGTTCGTTTGTCTCTTCTCTTTCTCCTTTCTTTCACAAAGTGGTCTCGGTAGACCAACGCACCACAAGTAAACGGTGACTCAGCTGTTTTATTTAAAGAGTCATGCATTAAAGTACTCGAGACTGGGAAAATAAATTGTGTTACCCTTGCCCAACACTAAATGCAACTTCAAGTAGTTTTCTAACCAGCTAGCTTACACGATAACTAGTCAGTCATCATGAATAGAACATCTTTATTCAACTTACATCGTTTGTGAAAAAACTCTCCAAAGTTGTTTGTGGTTTGTTGGCTCTGATTGGTTTGCTGGACATGAGGCACACCTGCACCGTCTCCTGTTGGTGATCTGCCGCATGCTGGGATTTAGTGCGTGACCCACGGTGCATTCAAAGAATGCTCAGAAAAGTATGTTCCCACTTGTAAATAACGGATTAAACTGTTGTAAACAGCAGATAAAAGTGCGAGGGACAGAAGCCACAGATACAGGAGGTGCGGCCACTATGTACCATCCCTCCATTACACCTGTGGACAGTATGAGGGAGAATTATGGGGAGAAAAGGTACTATAAATGAAGGACATGATGTTTTCCCCTCTTTTTCAAACTCTAATTTGTGACGCTGGAGTTCATTCTGTGGTGCTGCGCCACAGAATGGTCTGTGAGTGGGAATTCCTGGGGTTAAATGGTCCTAATGTGAAACATTAATGGGATAACACGCACTTGCTTTTGGCTTTATGTGGTCGTGAAAAAGATGTTCGTCTGTCTGAGAAGGGTCAAATCATTGGCATCAAGAGGTGAAAACATCTAAGGAGATGCAGAAACTACTAAATTTGGTTTCAGAACTGTCCAACGCATTATTAAAAACTGGAAGGATATTCGGGACCAGGGGTGTAACGATCCAATTTAACAATGATTTGATTTATATTATGATTCATGGTTTCTGATTTGATTTCAAGTCACTGAATCGAATCAAATCATATTGTTCTAAGTGAACCAATATCGTCCATGAATCGAATCAGAAAACATGAGTCGTGATACGAATTAAATTGTTTTTAACCGAATTGTTGCACCCAACGGCTGCACAGTGGCGTGGTGGTTAGCACTGCAGTCTCACTGTAAGAAGGTTGCTGGCTCGATTCCCGGTTGGGGAGGGGGTTCGAACAATTCCAACTGTGGCCTTCCTGTGTGGAGTTTGCATGTTCTCCCCCTCGTATGCGTGGGTTCTGTCCGGGTACTCCGGTTTCCTCCCACCGTCCAAAAACATGCATGTTAGCATGTTAACACCTCTATTAATTGATCACTCTAAACCAGTGGTTCTCAAACTGGGGGGTGGTCCCCCAGGGGGGGCCCAGCCAGGCCTAGTTTTTGTACTTCTATCAAAAAATGGACATATTCTTAAAAGTACTAATGAAAAAATTATAATGACTCAATAGGCTTTCCCCTCACCTCAAATGCAGTGCATTTTTTCATGTATTTCATGGTAAATGTTTGGGTACATGAGGTAGCGGAGGTGGGATGGGGGGGCTTGACATTATTATGAAAGGGGGGCCCTGCAAAAAAAGTTTGAGAATCACTGCTCTAAACTGTCCCTAGGTATGAATGTGGGTGTTAATGGTTGTCTGTCTCTCTGTGTTGGCCCTGTGGCAGACTGGCGACCTGTCCAGGGTGTACCCGCCTCTCGCCTGATAATAGCTGGGATAGACTCCCGCGACCCTGAACTGGATAAGCGGTACAGAAAATGAATGAATGAATGTTACACCCATAGTGGGGACCCATCATTTTCAAGGAAGAAATGTGGTGAGAAAGGCAGATGAAGATGAAGTGATGCAGCATCATTCCTTGTACTACTGTACAAACCTGTGGGGGCGGTGTTATGATCTGGGGTTGCTGCAGTTGCTCAGGTCCAGGTTCAGCAACAGTATGTGCTCAAAGAATGAGGTCAGCTGATACCTGAATTTACTGAATGAGCAGGTAATTCCTGCTTCATTCTTCCCTGATGGCACGGCCATATTCCAAGATGACAACTAATAGGGGTCAGATTGTGAAAGATGGTTCAGGGAGCATGAGACATCATTTTCACACATGGATTGGACACCACAGAGTCCAGACCTGAACCCCATTGAGAATCTTTGGGATGTGCTGGAGAAGGCTGTGGTCAGACTCTACCATCATCAAAGCAAGATCTTGGTGAAAAATGAATGCAAAACTGGATGGAAATAAATTGCAGAAGCTTATTGAAACAATCTCACATCAAATGCTGCCGAATCAAAGCTGAAGGCGGTCCAATGAAATATTAGAGTGAATGAACCTTTGTTTGGTGGCACTGGCAACTTTTTTTTTGGCCAGGCAGTATATCTCACGAAGCCATTGTCCGATGATGATGATGATGATGGACACCTCTATCAATGGTCAGAGTCGGGAGAATCCATAGATAGCCCCACATTCACCTTAGAAACACCATGAGGATCCAGAAAGTGAAGCAAAAACATCGTATATCATAGGAAGATGAATACTTCACTATAAACCCCCTTCATCTCCATGGAAACTAGCATGACCTTCATGATTAACTTCAAACAAAGGCAGAGTTATAGGAGAACACATTAGCAGTAGGAGCTGATTTCTGATTGGCTGCTAGCTTCAAGAGTTTCTGTCCCACAGTGATGAGACAGACATCTTTGTGACCGGCAGAGTCTCTGCTTTCCTATGACACCTTGTTTGTGAGGTTTTCTTGGTGTGGAGAAATGATCAACGGCTCTATGGTGGACAGTGCTGTTCTCATGCTTTTCTTACATTCCCATATCATTGTTAGGGTCTGAAATGTGTTTGGCTTGGATGCCGATGCTTGGTAGAGTCTTTTAACTGAGTTTCTTTTGTCTTATTGCTATGCTACATGTTAGTATTGATGTTTCCTGGGGTGGGATAAAATCCTCTGCTCGTATCTCAGGTAAAGAGGAGGTGTTCATTTACTTCCTCTTATTCATACTGTATCTTACACACCTAAATCAAAACCAGAAATGAAGACCTGGTAAACAGTGAAAATCCAGTCTACATTGATGATGTGAAGGAAATTCCTGATGTTGGATCCTTGTTCAGTTTGGAAAAAGGAGGTTAAATTTAAAGTTTGCCTGAAGAAAAACAACTAAAATATGATCAGTTTGAAATGTTTGTTCTTTTTAAATTGCTCCTCTATCAGTCTTCAAACCCTGTAATGAGTTTTGGGCTCCGTGGAACAAAGCAGAGAATCAAGCAATCAATATGAAAACTCCAAGCGTATCCTCCCTCTTCCACTTACAATCAAAAACCACCATGGTCGGATGTGTGTGCTTAAAAATCCAAGCTCAGTTTAATGACTTGTTTTTAATATATATATACATATATATATACAGTATATATATATATGTATATATTCATATATTTATATATTATTCCTACAAATACATGGTTTTCAGCACTTTGAAAAATGTTCACTTTCCTCTGTAAACCAAGAAAGCTAGAAATATCCTACAGTGAAAAAAGGACAAAGACAAACCATTGTTGACCAAAGAAAGAGAAAAACAAGAAACTCACAAAAAAAAAAAGACTTGAAATAACAATCGAATGAAATAAAAAAACAATGTCCTGTACAAACACTATGGCCCAATAATTTAAGAAAATAGTGTCTCTAAAACGTTCATATTGCTTTGTACCTCCACTGTCCAGGTCCACCCTGTGCAACACCAGGCAGTTCTGACAGCGACCAAAGGGGGCGCCAAATCCCGGGTGCTGATGTCGCCCCAGAGCTTCAGGCGAGGGGGGGGGGGTCGAGCTGCAGCCGGTGGCATGCAGGTGTTGCAGAAGATAAACAGTCATGTTTGTTGTTTCAGGTGTTCACTTCTTCTTCTCTGGTTGTTTGGCAGTAACAATACAAAGACAAGGGATGGTCACGCTACTACAGAACCGCACTCCTCATGAAACCAAGGATGTTTTCACTGTTGGTTGTAGTTTACCATTATTACTTTCTACAGCATTATTACTAGAACTATCACCATCACAGATACACAAGGTGCATCGTGTGTTTGTGTGTGTGTTGAGGGTTTGTTGGGCTGAATGTGTGTGTGGATGCGTGTGTGTAGGTTTGCAGTGTCAGTGTTCAGTGCTCAGAGTTTGTCTTCTCAAAGGAGAAGCTGGGAAGAGTTAATAACTTGGGGTTGGGCGAGCCCCCGTCCTGTCCTGATCCCTCTCCCATTCCCAGGTCAAACGAGTCCTTGGAGTCACTAGAAGGTGCTCTCCTCCTCAGGCAAGTGTCCCTGCTGGGCAGAGGAGGGGGCATTCCCAGTCCCCCGAGCCCGCCCAGGCTCGGGTAGAGGCCACACTGGGGCTCAAGTCCGTCCGGGGGGTCGACAGATATGCAGGGTGGGCTCATCTTCTTCTTGCGGCGAGGAGAGGGCAACGAAGTCTGGGTGGGGGTCTGGCTCTGAATCTGCAGGCTGTCGGCCTGCGACACGAAGCCGGAGGACGTGGAGGCGGTGCTGCGCTGCGGGCTGGACTCCACCGCCGAGCACACTTCCACGGAGTGGCGGCGCGGGTCGTCCAGCCAAGAGTACGGGCGGGGGCGGGGCAGGAGGGTGCTACGGCCCTGCGTGTCCACGCTGTGGAACCTCTTCAGCTGCCTCAGACACGGACCCCGACTCTCTGGGCAGTCGGCGTAGCTGCTGTAACCATGGTTACCGCCGCCGTCCTCTGCCAACATGTCGTCACTGCCAGCCAACCCTGCGCAGGTGATCAGCGACACCTCCTGGTCCTCGGACACCTCCTCCTCCTCCTGCTGCTGCTGCTGCTGCTGCTGGGGTCTGGCTGGTAGGGGTGGAGGAGGCAAGGGGGAGGAGGAGGATGAGTAGGAGGGGAGGCAGTGCTGGTCATGGTGCTGGGTGTGCACGCTGCTGGGGCGCGGGAGTTTCGGGGAAGCGCCTGGCGTGGCGGGGACCAGGCAGAGAGTCGGCTGCTGCTGCTGATGAGGATGATGAGAGAAGGAGGAGGGAGAGGAGGAGGACGAGGAGGAGGAAGGGGATGGAGGAAGGCCCAAAGAGGCCACATTCACAAGTCCTTCACTGCTCTCCCCTCCATCGGAACAAAGAGCCTCCTGAGAATCAGTGGACACCGCAACCTGGAAAAAGGGGCATGGAGGGAAGGAGTGAAATATTTAGAGGGAGTGGCGAGGAGATGGAGGTAAATATGAGAGGAAGGGTAGGGGGATAAAAGAGGAGGTGGAGGTTTAGGATCAGAGAGGATGAGAGGGGGAGACTTGTTAGTGTGAGGTGATGATGAGAAGCAGCAGTTTGGGTCAAAGCTCAGTCTGGCCAGCAAGTTCTCACAGTCACCGTGCTGCTCGTTGAGGAGGATGGATTGCAACATCCAGCCATGAATTATAAACCAGAAATCTAGAGGTTGTGCTCCGCATTGCTCAACGTCACTATTCCAGATTAACGTGGGTTGGGAAAACAACGCCTGTCCAACGGCTTGCTTTCTTTGGGCTTATTCTCTGAAGTCAGTGGCGGATGTTTGATTTTTCTCTGCAGAACTATTTGTGCTGCTCGTGTGAGTTTTAGATGTTTATCTGCAGCTCAGCTTCAGCAACGTGTTTCCTCTGGGCCAGTCATGGTGCCAAGCGTTATTCTGCACTAAAATCTACCAGACACAAATAATTAATCAAACTTCAGACTGTTTCTGAAAATCCTGATATGTCTGGAGTTACTTTTTTGTTTTTCAGTTATATTTCTTTGCAAAAGTCTTGATCCATCATTTCTTTAAATATTCTAAACAAATCAGAAGATAGATTTACCTTTTTTCACAATAAATGTGACAAAAAGAGTTTGTACAAATCCAAATAGCTTGAAAGTCAATATTTAGTCTGAGCAGCTTTATTCTTCATCACAGGTTCTCAGACAAACTTTCATGTGAGTTCTTTAACCAGTCTTCAGGACCAGTTCAGGACCAGATCCACGAAGGACTTTCCAAAATTCTTCTTTTGGTATTTCTGCCTTTTGTTCTGTTCTCAGTCCAGATGATCACACACTGCTTCGGTCATGTTGAAGTTTGGACTGTAGGGAGGATCCCTCCCTCTGTCGGACCCACCATGGTCTGGGTTCTGGGGGAGGATCTGTCCCCTTGATAAGACTGGTCAAGGTCTGGGTTCTGGGGAGGATCCGTCCCTCTGTCAGACCCCTCAGGGACCACGTTCTAGGGAGTATCCATCCCTCCATCTGACCTGTTAGGGTCCTGGTTTTTGGGAGGATCCATCTCTCTATCAGATCCGTCAAGGTCCATGTTCTAGGGAAGATCCATCCCTCTATCAGACCAGTCAAAGTCTGGGTTCTAGGGAGGATCTGTCCCTCTTTCAGACCCAGTGAGGTCTGGGTTCTGGGGAGGATCCGTCCCTCTATCAGACCTAATAAGGTCTGTTTCTGAGGAGAATCCATCTCTCCATCAGACCCATTGAGGTCCCGGTTCTGGTGAGGATCCATCCCTTTATCAAACCCAATAAGGTCTGGGTTCTGGGGAGGATCTATTCCTCCATCAGAACCCTTGAAGTCCCGGTTCTGATGGAGGATCTGTCCCTCTACCAGACCCAATAAGGTCTGGGTTCTGGGGAGGATCCATCCTTCAATCAGACCTGTTTCCACTGTCCAGTTCTTGTGACATATCACAGCCTTTTCTTCTGTTTCCTGACAGCCATGTTTCCATGGAGACCCTATTTGATGAGGCTTTGGCCAACAGTAGATGATCAGCTGATGGTTCAGATGCATCTCTGAGGTCCTGATTCAGGTCTTTTTTTGGATTTGATGAACACTGTTCTTCATCTGCTGTACACAGTCATTTTTTCTCCTCAGGCTTTAACAGCAGGAAGTTCTGCATCATATTGTGCGTTGAGTTAGAGGACTGACACAGCCGACGTCCAAAGAGGAACTTTAAAAAGCTGGAAACTGCCAACACTACTTTCAACGATAGGAGGGAAAACAACATTAAGAAAGTGACAACTCAAGACTTTTGCATAGTTTTGTACTTAAAGACAGACAGAAACCGTGATCTAACTTCTCCATGTCTCCGTTCTGATATATTTTTATTAATTTGCAAAGATTAAGAAAATGTTCAACAGCAAACATATTTCTTTAATCTGTGAAATAAATCTAGACTCATGTTTGCTGCCTTTGAATGAGCCGTTTGGGACATCAGATAAAAATTCTAAGAAGCAGAATAAACTTCTTTGTTGTTATTTCTAAGAAAATTTATGTTTTTTTCTTTAATAATAGATCTTTATCTTTTCTGCAGGACAGAAGGACTGAGCTTATTCACATATTCACTCATCTAAATTCCATTTACTTTTAATTTATTCCTTCATTTGTTGACTCTTGTTATGGCAGCATTGGTCCCGGATATGTGACGGCTGGCAGACACCGAACTTTGAGCCAGACTGCGTGACCCTCTAACCTCTGCCCATTGACACAAAACCCTGTAAACCATCATCCGTGGAGTTTTCAGGAGAATTTTCATCCAAATCCTGATGAGTGTTGCCCTCATCCTTACGTCTACACTCAGCCATGCACAGGGTGAGAGGCCAATAGACAGAGGGTAAACATGGGACGACTGTCGGGAAGCAAGAGTTTAGGAAGAAAAATGATTGCTGTACTGTCCTCGTGGACTTTCCCTCAACTCTCACAGACCTCAGTGTTAGCGGTGACTCGGGTTAATTAAAGCAGGTCTTGGATCAGTGGCGATGAGGAAGCGAGGCATGCATGTGGTTTTCAGGAGCTGGGCTCTGAGGAGGGGTTTGGAGTCATGGGTTTCCCTGCATGAGCCCTGAACAACGTGACCACAGAGACACCTAGTGGTCAAAGCGAGGTATCACAAGCTGGCTGCCAGCCACAGCAACATCATATTCTACAAATGCACCTGTAATAGGAAACATGACTTCTTTATATAACAAAATGAAGTGAAGTACAGTAAGTACTGCAAACTGTTTAACAACTAGGAGTTATAAAATTCTCTGGTGCTCTATCATCATGGTATTGTGAGTACAAAATGGCCAAATGCATATGGACAGCACTCGCTGTTCAGTAGGAAACCCCTGAGTTTTTACCGTTTGTAATATATTAAGTGCACTAAATTGTGGGTGAATTTTTTAGCCACATTACGCCTTTATCTGGCTAGGATACATTCCATCACTCCAAACATCCAACACTAAGTCCTGTAGATCCATTTGTGTTTAATAGTCCAAAAAAGTTAAATTAAAAACTCCCTTCAAAGAAAAAAACTTGGGTTGGACGGTTGGAGATGGTCTGGGTTGATGGCTAGCAGAAAACAAAACATCTGAGTGGGTGAATGAGGGACGAAGGCGGGAAAAGAAAGGAAGTCTGTGTGTGCGAGTCTCTACGGATGAACATGGAGTCCGGTGTTTCTGAAAGGCCCGGTGTGGTTGCGACAGTCTGTTTCAGAAACAGGAGTATCTGTGTTTGAGCAGGAGCTCAGGGTCGGGCGGCTTTTGGGACCAACTGAGCTGAGGTCAAAGAATAACAGATACGAGGTGGAAGAAAGAAATCAGGACGGCGCATCAGTTGCAAATTAACGGGAATGCCAGGAAGAGCAGGAAGGGGGGAGAGGGAAGAAAGTGAGAGTGTTTAGAACGTGCACAGAAAGCTTCAGACCAGATTCTCCATGGTGAAGTTTACAAGAGGGAAAGTTTCTACTTCATCTGCCTTCAAGACTTGTATGAGCTCTGATGATCTTTAGGTCATATTTATGCTGAAATATGGAAAATCCTTCAATGTTAAAGTCACAGTAGTAACAGTGTGATAGTTATACAGTACGACACAAAGGTTCGTGAGTCACCCCTCATTACAAGATGGGAAATCAGGCACAGACTGACTGAAACAGCTGCAAACATGCATGAAATACAGCTCAGAAGGCCTGGAAGTCCATCAGACAAGCTTTTCTCATCACTTTAGTGTCCAGGACCAGTTCTCCAGGATCCTTGAAGGACTTTCCAAAGTTCTTTGGATGTTTCTGTGTTTCGTCCTGTTCTCTGTCCAGATCATCCCACACTGCTTGGCTGTATCTGATTATGAGAAACTGGATTCCCCCGCGTGGATTTTCTAATACTCTCATTTCTTCACGCATATGGACCTGATTTATCGGATTTAATTACATTAGCATGTCGCTTTTGTGTTTTTGGGATGGGGTGCAGTAGTTTCACGCCCTGTATCAAACCCTGAAAAGACGGAATTGATGTAGTCACAACGTGAGTACAACATGGAGGAAAAACATGAGGACGTGTTGCAATAGGAAGTCGAAATCTAAACAAAGTGCGGCATTCTCTTACAGTCTACTTTACAAGCTTAATGACTCCAGTGTTAACAGCTAACACTAGGACAGTAGGCGCCGTCGTGTTTTATGAAACACAGGGACCATATACAGCAATGAACGCGTTTGAGAGTTTAAATTCCTCTCTAAATCCGCATAAAAGTTAATTCAGCTTTAAAAAGACCATATAAACCCCAAATTCTGAGTGAAACCGATGTTTCTAAGTAAAACCTAATTCTGAACTAAGTGGTTGGTTTATTCCTCTTTTAATTACAAATAAAATAATTCGCCTGTCATGTGAACCTTTTATTCCACTTTAAGTTAATTCCTGTCGTTCTGAGCGCGCTCCTTCTGTTGTCCTGCAGCGCTTGTCGAAGCGCACGTGAAACAAGCCCAGCTGGCATTTTAACGTTGTGTCAATGTCGGGTCCCACGTTGAATAACCGTTGGATTTTGTTTCAATTTTGCAAATCTAATCAACGTTGAAATAGCAATGTCATTTCAACGTCTTGTTCCTCAACGGGTGAAACACGGTGAATTGTCAACATTGAATCAACACTGATTTTAGTTTTGATTTTGCAAATTAACGTTGTTTGGACGTTGGAATTGTGTTATTTTACAACTGTTATATTTTAGCTTTTTTTTTTAAAGATATGGTTGTAAAAACTACTTTGATTAGACATATAACTAAAAAAAACTGTTGATATTTCAAAGTTGAATCTATCGTGAGTAAACAACACCATTTCAACCATCGGGTGTTCAACATTGTTTTGACATTGAATTAATGTTCATTCATCAACTGACGTTATTTCAACCACATTTAAATGTTTAAAGTCTGTCGAATTCCTGCTGGGAGCATTTGACTCGTGCCAGCCGGCGGAAATGAAGTTGTATGTTAGTGTCGAGCTGCTGCTACAAAATTACAATCATAATACAGAGAAAATCTGTGTTGTTACGAGGTTTTCATGTCGAGGCCGAAACAACAAGGGGCAGGAACTGGGGTCTGTATGCTTCCGGGTAGACGCAAATAGACGTAAACGCCTCACGTCCACCCTTTGTCCAATCAGAACCCTTTCTAACCCTCGGATCTAAAGTGGAATTAGATAAACGGGTTTTCCATGTTAACACGAAGGACAATAACTTAATTCGGAATTATTTAATTCGGAATAATTGATTCCGAATAAAAACATCATGTAACCATGGCCCATGTCTCAGTGGCATATCAGTCCTAAGTTCTAAGAATCTCTTGAATTCACTGTCCAACTCACAAATAAAAGCTATTTATTAGATTAAGAAACGAAACTCGTGACATTCGCGACTGCCGCTTCAGGTAACTGCAGCCACGAGCCAAGCCGTCAAGGCAGCATGCAGAAACTGAAGCTATAATGTTGTTTACTACACTTTTTCTCCGTAGTTACACTTTTTAGTGTCTTTCAGTTGATCTCGATCGTTTGCTGATGGCAGAAGAATCCATAACTATCGCTTACAGTGTTTGAATTTACCGCAACCGTCTTCTTCCTGAATCAAAACTGTCGGGGACGCGGATGCAGCGTCATTTAACGTCACATCCACAGGGCAGCGCGGGAAATACGGACACCGAATTGCAGCGCATTATGCAGCACACAGCCTGTTCAGGGCTATGGAGAGATGTGGGTGGGCTCGTTCCTTTTGGTTTTTCACGCTTCATCACCAATAAGTATTCAAAAAACTGGACATGCTTGTTTATTCTTTCGTAACTCCTGCCTCTAGTCCCTTTAACTCTCTCAAGTCTAAGAATCCATCCTACTCCTGCAATTATTTCGGAAACCACCACAGGTGTCCTTAAAATACTGATCTGTGATGTCTCCTGCATTTTTTGGACTTTAGAACCAAATAAAAATGACTGTGTCGTCTTTACACATGAAGTTAACGAAGTTAATCCAAATCAAATTGATCCAATAGCCAATCAAGCTCTGCACAATGACTCCTTTACATGAGTCAGGTGTGTTGGAGCAGAGACACGATGAAAACTCTGGAGACCACACATCTAACCACCAGCTCAACCTTCCTATACTTGCTTCACTTCCTCAACTCTGCTTATCTTGTTCTCTTGACCCCACCCTGGCCAACCTCCTCTCTCATCCATCATCTGTTCATCCATCCCTCTCGTGTTCATTCACCCTCCCCATCCCTCATTCTCTTCTTCCTCCCTCTCTCTGACTGACTTTTTTCTTTCCTTCCCTCTCTGTGTCCTTGCCCCATCTGCTCCTTCTGTTACCCTTTTATTTCAGGTACCATATTGGGGAGGGGGGTGTTTTAAGTCAGTATCACAGGTAATTAAAACACAGCCAGCATTTAAAAGTGGTTCTTTAAAGAACTTTTAGCAGTTTTCTCAGTGACACCCCCTATCGACGGCTAAACTGGCATCCATCTTCATCATACCTGCACTGTGATTCTCTCCAGCCAGTAAAACACAGTCTTATCTTAACTCTTGTTCTGCCCCTTCCTCTCTTTCTTTTCCTCTCTTCTTCTGATAGTTTTCTTGTGTTTCTTGGCTGAATCTGTCATGATGCGCGTTCAAAACACCTGGTGTGTTTATATCCATTTGCTAGCACGTGACAAGCTGCACAACAGAAACTCGGCTGCAACATCACGCTGCAGCCCGGATGGAAAAGTTGCATAGTGCAGTTTCTCAGCCTCGGGACGCCGCTGGGCAGTGACAACTCGAAAAAAGCGCATAATGAATGTTGGTGTGCCATCAAAATGAGTCAGAATATTTTTAAGGTCAAAAAGTTACAATGAGGACCTTTAAAGACTCGTCACAGGTTCATCCCTCAACAAAGTTGCCCTTCTTAATACCGGAATGATTCATACTCCTCATATCCCTCAGGTAATAGTCCTGGAAATTAATATCAATGAAGCCAGAGTCCAAAGAAAAACTTTGAAAGACCTTCAGAAAACTTGGAGGACTGCTGCTGTAGACTTTACAAAGAAAGTATCTTTCAGGTCCTGGTTCTTGTCTTTGCTGGATTTGTTCCTATTTCTTCTGATCACGTTCAGATCCTGTTCATCTGCTGTAGATCTTTTGGACTGAAACTTCCTATTTCTCCACGCATCCACTTCCTGAACCCTTTTAAGGACACCATTGTTGGTGCAGATATATTATTTTACCTCTGTTAAACTGATGTTTCCAAGTAGTACTGAATAAATGCAAAGATGTGTCTTTGTTACAAGCTGCTGGCAGTAACATACCTGAACAGTAGGGTTGTGCATCGTTTGAATTTTTCCGGTTCCAGTTCCCATTCGGGTTCCTAATAATTCTCAATTTCTATTCTTTTAAGGGGTAGGGTCAAAAAAACCTTTACATTTTCTTTTGGGCTGTCAAACCATTCATCCTGATTGATCAAATTACTTTTATCACTTCCATAACATATTTAGGATTAACAGTGTCTCTTTAGTACTCGACGTCTGACACCCTGTCCTTACATGTCTCCCTAAAAGTCCTTCAGACGGCAGCAGTTTAGTCCAGAATGCTGCTGATCCAGTCCTCACAGGCTGATTTCACTACTGTCTTAATGTGAAGCTGAAATTCAGGTCTGTGTCCTGGACTACTCCCAGATTTCTGGCTTGATTTCAGTCTTTAAGTTGTAAAACAAAAGTTCATGTGTTCTCTGCATATAGCAGCACTAAATAATAAATTAATCTGTTGTTTGACAATGGGATTAATTTAGGATTAATCTTTTGATAGCCCGATTCTCTTTTTTGTGGACAACTAAATCAAATCACAGACACGGACATTAATATAGTAAACTCCAGCTCTATTTATGTTCTGCCTAAAGGCATTTCAACTTAAAAAAAAAAATCAGAAAAAGAAATATAAATGATCTCTGGTCAAATTTGAATAGACCTGGTTAAAGTTGACCATTTTAAGAACTTTAACTGTTAAACTGGCTGTTTTCTAATTAAGAGTCTACTACATGTTACAGTACTTTAAATCGTCTACATTTTCCATTAAGAGACATGAATATCTGACAATCAGTGACAGCTTTGAGTTTTATTTTCAGTCTGGTGCATGGAGCAGAAGTGAATATCTCCTGCTGTGTCTGCAGCTGATGCAGCCTCTAGTGTGTGCTCTGAGACGGGGAGGGGCCGCGGCAGTGCGCAGTAAACGAAACGTTCTTTGACGTCGGTCTCTCACGAGACTTGTTGCAAGCAACTTTATTAAAAGAAAGTTATCAGATGGTCTGAAAACTCGCTAAATATGGCATAAAAGACGCCGAATTGTATCGTGTGCATCAGTGTAATTGGTTGTATCAGAAAATTGGCACTTACAAATGTTCCACTTCTGGCGGATTTTTAGGTGTTCGGCGGACCGGGTATCGAACATAGGAATCAAAATTGTAAAATTTGAACGATTCCAGGAGAATCAGAGAGTTAGTCCAATCAATATTTGATGGTCGATGAGTAACATTAATTTAAACTGTTCTTTGCTAAGATGTGTTTCTTCACACTAAAAACTTCCCATTATGAGTTATTTTTGAGCCACTGTTGGGTTAAAATGAGACAAACTAATTTTTGGGTTACTTCGACCAGAAAATTGTGTTATTGTTTGACCCAACTTTCGGGTTGAATATTTGACCCAGAAGTTGGGTCACAAACACCACCCAAATGTCTGGGTTAAAATAACCCAGTAATTAGTTGGTTCCTTTTTAACTCAGCAGTTTGACCCAGGAGTTTATAGTGTGCCGTGTCGACGTGAGGAATGAACTGCTTCATTCATTGACTTTGATGGCATTTCAATACTTAAATGACTCATAGGTCAGTTTAAGGTGAGAACTGGACTTCAAATGAGTGAAGCGGCTGCCAGCGTCCAAAGACAGATCAGAAAACCTAGACGACGGTCGCTCAGGACCAAGAATGGACCTTTGGAAGCAGGATATAAATGAATGAGGGGTGGCTCAAGACTTCTCTTGTACAGACACTTCGTGTGGAAAGGTGTGACGCGAGCGGTCCGGTCACCTGTCTGCGGAGCGTGCGGCTGAATGTGTGCGAGCGTCTGGGAGGCGCTGGTCGGGTTATGCTCTCGGAGTCTGAGTGGCTGTGGGGGCTGATGGGTCTGAAGAAGTCTGTGGGAACGGTCAGCTGCTGGGAGACCTCCTCCGGCTGGGAACGCACCGAAGCACTGGAGCCTGTGCAGAACACAACAAAGCATACTGCAAAAACTCAAATCTTACCAAGTATATTTTTCTCAGTTCTAGTCAAAACATCTCATCACACTCAAAATAAGACAAAATTACCTGAAGAAAAATATTTCAGTGAGATTAAGAAACTTGTGTTAAGGCAATGCTTAAGGCAGATTATTCTGTCTTGTATTTTCCGTCTCTCCCGCCTAAAACTCATCTGGATCATATTATTAATATGCTCTTACACTCTAAAAAGGGAAAGCTGGCAAAAGTTTACGAATACATAATATCAATTAACATGCCCTCTTTAGCTATTATAAAACGCCATTGGGAGGAGGAGCTTGACTTTGACATCGCAGATGACGCTTGGGACGCAGCCTTGGATCAGGTACACTCTTCATCTATATGTGCGCGTCACAGTCTTATCCAGTTCAAGATATTACACCGCTTACACTACTGTAAGACTACCCTGGCAAAGATTTACCCAGATATTGACCCCCTCTGTGACAAATGCAAAACACATCCTGCAACTCTATACCATATGTTCTGGGGTTGCCCCAAATTAGGTTGATTTTGGTCGTCTTTCTTTGATTATTTTCTAGAATATTTAAAAAAACTGTTACCCCCTGCCCCCTTATGGCCATCTTTGGGGTAACTTCAGAAAACATTTCCTTGACCTCATGTCTAGGCTCTAGCATTCTCCTCCTTATTAGCGCGGCGTTTGATTTTGCTGAATTGGAAGAACTCTGCCCCACCCACCAATATGCATCTCATCAAGAGTATCTTGTGTAATCTCAAATTAGAAAAGATCAGGTGTACTGTTAACGGTGCTCTTCAGAACTTTCATGGAACGTGGGACAGCTTTGTTGATTTTGTAATGCAGTTAGATGGACTTGAGTTGGAGTGATATGCTCTCACCGGACCTTCTGTATCTACGCCCTAGCTGAGGACGAGTAACTAAATGCAAATCTGGACCCCCAGCCCCAGCCCCCCCCCCCGTCTTTGTCCTTTCATGTGTCCCCCCCTGTTGTTATTGGTATGTTCTATTTCATTTCCTGCTTTTTTTTTTTTTTTTAATTTGTTCATTTATTTATTTATTTCATTACATTGTTTTGGTGTGATTTGATTCTGCACAATCTTAGCACATTTTTTACTTTGGTATTTGCAATTCTTTTTTTAGATTTATCTTTTATTTTTATGTTTTTTTGTTTGTTTTTTTGAATGTTGAAGTGAATCCAGCATTCTTTGTTAAAATGTATTCAAGGAAAACTCAATAAAAAAATGTTTGGAAGATTATTCTGTCTTGTATATTGTGTAACCATGACAATATTTGCTGTGAATCTGTAGGAATATTTAAATATAAATGTGTATATGTGCACATATATATGTATCTAATGTCACTGTTGCGTACAAACCTGCTATCTTCATTTTATATTATTAAAAAACATCACAGACATGAATCGGTCATGTCTGTGATTTGCGATGTAATAATTCTGCCGCAAATTACGTACTATAATTTGCTAAACTCAGAGGTCCTCTGATAATACTAATCCAGTGCGAATGGACATCTCTGTGATTTGGACAGAAATGACCCGTAATTTGGTGGTATTTGTTTCCTGGACGCATTTCATTTCCTTTTTGGCGAAAAATGGAGGCTTCAAAAGAATTTTTCCTCCAAAGTATCATGTTTACGATAATATAGGCTAAAGCATTAACTTTGGAATTGGAGTGATCAGGGGAGTTTCACTAGTCCCGTTCCCGCAGCGAGAAACGTTTAGGTTTGGACAACATGCTGACATGCTACAAGTTCTTAAAGCGTTGGTTACGACTGTCGGTGTGTTATTTAACACATTTGTTTCTGAATGATCATCCACTGCCGATGGAAACACAGCTCGTAAGAGCAGATGTTACGCAATATGCAGCACGTTGACATCATATCTGCTGGATGTCTGTGAATTTCAGTCAAATCTCAGACTTCAGTTATCCAGTGTGAATGCGCCACATAAAAAACAGACGTCAGAGGGTAATTTATTTATTACATGTGGTCCCTAGATAATACTAATCCCGTCAGAATAGGGATTTAGTCTCATGTCATCCAAACCAATCTGACCCTTGATAAAAGAAGCCTTCACCAAGCTCTGTTCAGACACATGCGTGTTTGGAGGTTGGTGGGTGTTGAACTGCTCCTTCAGTAGGAGGTGCTGTCTTATAAAAAATTATTTTTGGCCATTCTCAATTAAAAAAAAAAAAGATCTTGTTTTAAGATTTTTTTGATTCAAAATGAGAAAGAATCAACACTCAAAGAAAATATCACCAGACTAGTTTTGAGGAATTTTTCACTAACTGAGGAATGTGAAATGAGTGTTTTACAACTTGTTCAACAATATTTCTCCCTGTCTAGAGTTTCAGTATGTTTTCTTATTTCAAGAAATCTTACTAAGTATAATTATCTGACCCCATTGGCAGATTATTTCACTTGAATATAGTCTGATTCTTCTAAATGTCAGTGTTTCTTAGCTCGTATTAAGACCACTAAATGTTGCAGTGCAGCAGCTGTGTTTACCTCAGAGGAGACGGGTTGCATTACCTGACTGGGCCCTGTGGATGCCCGGTAGTGGGGGCCCCTGTGACTGTGCAGGGAGCTGTGCAGGGGCCGGAGGTGTGGGCCCAAACGGCTGCAGGGGGAAGAACATGTAGCTGTCGTTGGGGAGGGAGTGGGTGCGTCCCACTGCCGGCTTTCTGACACTCAGCAGGTTGTCCTTCAGCGGCTCCTCAGAACTGAGCTGCTCCGGCTGGACAAACAGAGGACAGAGTCAGGGTCCCTCTGGGTCGAAGGGGGGGGGGGGGGGGGGGGGGGGGGGGGCTGCGGTTGCTCTTTAACTTTCTAACACATTGATAGGCGTTATTTCTCTAAGACACCATGGGAACAAGGAGGCGTGATCGTCAGCGTACACAGAGAACAGACAGGATCGTTGCACGTTGGCGTGGACTGGCACAGAGCTGCCACATATCACAGGAACTTCTCCAATTCATGCATCCGCATCTTTTATCTGTGCGTTTACTCAGGCCTGCTCTGTGATTGTGTGTCAGCTAAGGCAGTGTGCTGCAGCCCGACCCGTTACAGAACCAGTTCACATCCACCACAGAGCTACTGGAGCTCCTGCACACTTCACAACCCCCTGCAGCAACCACAACAGCTCCGAGAGGAGCGAAAACCACTGCACCGGAGGACAGGAGACGCTACAAACACAGAGGACTCCGAGAAGACACGAGGACTCACATCTAAAGCACAGAGGAGGAGGGCAAACCCAAAAGAGAACAGAGAGGAAGGAAGGAGGAGTGGAAAGCAGAGAAGAAGGAGAGAAAACTGCAGACTGGCAGGTGAGGAGGTGCACTACTCTACTGGACTGGAAAGTAAAGAAATCAAAAACACCAGGCTGGAAAGGTGAAATGAGAAATTAGGTGGGCACATGGTTAGATTCACCGAGGTCTTTCAAGGCCACCTGTACTCCTCTACCTCCTCAGTCTCCTCCCGCCCTGTTTCTGATGGTATATAAATCCATCCAACATATGGCCTGGATGTGCAGCACCAGCCAAGGTCGGACTGACCCTCTCTGGGGCGCCGTGTGATCAGTAATGAGCCACACCAGAGGTTAATCACATCCTGCACCTGATGACATCCTACTCATCTCACTTTAATCAGCGAGTCCGGAGAGATGAAGACTGAGGGATGAACACTGAGGGATGAAGACTGAAGGAAACACAATTTAAACTAGGGCTGGGAAAAAAAATCGATACACTGAAATATTGCGATATTTTCGTATGCAGATTGCATATAGAGATTCAAAAATGCAATATTGATCTATTTTACCAACGAAAATCCGTGAGATTTGGTGACTGAACAATGAAATCTTGCGAGATTTCATTAGTAAAATAGATCGATACCACATTTTTACATATCAATATATCAGCATATGAAAATATCGCGATATTTCAGTGTATCGATTTTTTTTCCAGCCCTAATTGAAACTCAATGTCATGATTTTCACAGAATTTCAATTTATTATTACTATTGTCAATTTCAACTTTTTTCACTGACAACTGATTTTTTTTTTCCTTCTTTAATTGGACGTCATCAAAAGTATTCATACCCTCCAATTACAGAAGGACAAAAAAATAAATCAGCCGCCAATGAAATAAGTTGAAACTGCCAAAAGTAATAATAAATAAGAATTTTATGAAAATCATGACATTGATTTTGAATTGTGGTTCAGCTAATATATTAAAAACAAACACAAAAAATAAAACAAGTAAACAAGCATGATGGGGCTGCAAAGCTAAGTGTTGAGCAAACCTTTGAGGCAATCACTGCAATCAGGTGTCGTCTCCAATGTTAAAAAAAAAACTTCTGCACCTGTTGTATTTTGGTCCACTGTTCACGGAAAAGGCGCTCTCACGTTGGGGATATATATATATATATTTTTTTTTCATTTTTGTTTTCAACCACAATTCAAAAGCAATGTTTTATTTCACTAAATAATAATTTTCTAAATTTTTATTTATTATTAGTTTCCTGTTAATTGAATTACTATTGTGAATTTAGCCTTTCCTTTAAAGGCATTTGCCACCCCTGGGTGAAATGAACTCGAGATTTTTTCCAATTACGTTTCATGACCCGCACATTCTGATCAAGTACAAAGGAGAAGCCGATTTCACATCAAAGGACTGAGTAGGTGGCATTCAATGGGGGAACTATCTGCCGCGGAAGTACAGGCCAATCACAGGAGAAGCACCGCGGATAGTAGCAAAGGCAGCACGCATGTGGAGCATTCGGTAGCAACCCTGTATACGGAAGTTGGGGATGCTGCGCATGCGTGCTGCCTTTGCTACTATCCACGGTGCTTCTCCTGTAATTGGCCTGTACTTCCGCGGCATACAGTTCCCCCATTGAATGCCACCTACTCAGTCCTTTGATGTGAAATCGGCTTCTCCTTTGTACTTGATCAGAATGTGCGGGAAATTGGAAAAATGTCGAGTTCAGTTGTTCACTTTCACAAAGTGGTGCTAGATGGATCCGCCAGATTACAGCAACTAAGCTAAGCTAAGCTAAAGTCAGTGCTGCCAGATTCAGAGAATCACTGGGTTGGCTAAAAAACGCTTCTGTCCACTTGTCCAACTCAGAGGACTGTGTGTGTGTGTGTGTGTGTGTGTGTGTGTGGGGGGGGGGGGGGGGGGGGGTGGTACAGTATATTTAAAAGTATAAAATTATGCTGAGTAGGGGTTTCGGTCAACACCTGACGTGTCAGACAATGCCGATACCAGCCAAAAACGCAAATATCAGCCTAAAATATCAGCCGACCGATGTATTGGTCTATCAGGTGGTAAAGCAGGTCGGCCAATGATCGAAGGATCTGTGGTTTGAATCCCGATCCCACAGCCATCTGTCGTTGTGTCCTTGGGCAAGACACCTAACCCCCCTGGCCTCGCCTCCAGTGAGGGCCTCGCTGGTGTATGAATGTGTGTGAATGTTTCCGGTGGTGGTTGGAGGGGCCGTAGGCGCGAAATGGCTGCCACGCTTCCGTCATCACCAAGTATGAATGAGGAGTGAAAGAATAATAGACCTACTGTGAGCACTTTGAGTGCCCTGCAAGAAAAAGCGCGATATAAATCTAATCCATTATTATTATTATTATTACGAGCCATTTGGATGATGCACAAGCGTGGTATCATGTCCTTCGGCATTTATCTGTGCACTGAAAACTTTATACTGGATTATTTTTTATGTTGCCACAGTAATACGTCACGATAATAACATTAGGTAGAATTGATTTGAGTGGCCTCGATTTTGTTGGTTTTTCTCAACTGAATCTCCTACAGTGTAAGACTTGAACCCAATAATCAGTTGGACTGGAAGCTTTTCCAATTATTAGCTTATTTTTTGATGGAATTGAAATTTAATTAAACTTTCAGGGTGTCTGAGGCTTTTCACCTCTGCAGACTGATGTTTCCTTGGAATCGGTTGGATGATTAGCAGGTTATGAGGTTGGTGAAAGAAAAAAAATCATGGATGAAATCCGAAGTTTGCAGATGAGACTACAGGTGAAATTAGATCTGCCCAGAGAGGGTGTAGCGGTGGACAAGTGGCTTTGGAAGCGCCCCGGGAAGGAGACAGTACAGACTACCGCATAGCGACGGCGAAGGAGAAAGAGAGGAACTGTTGGTACATTGCATTCCAGACTGGTTAGAAAGAGGGGGTTAAAATCATCGGGGGCCGAGTCGTCAGTCAGAGCTAGGGACCAGGATTTCTCAGAGGCCAGAGACAGAGCTTCCATCTCCGCTAGAGGGATCTAGGCAGGAAGAGACAACCGCTGGTGAGCAGAGAGAACAAACGCACACTCGGTGCTACACACAAACAAGACACAACAGAGAAAATCCTGCAGCAAACAGACAAATGCAGCTTTTAAATCACGTATTAGGAGCTGGTGTGTGTGTCAGACTATACAACAGGAGGAAAAAGGCCTGCTTCATCTTCATTTTAATAATTATAACTCTACATGGATGTTGGAGTTACCAACAGAAATATTGTGAAAGCAACACAAATAGAACAAATTAAAGTCAGATGGATGTGAGTGGAGAAATAACAGCTGGAAATGATGCAAAGACACAGTCACACTAGTCACAATGCAGTCAAATGATGACTTTATGAAAAACTCTGCAGAGTTTGGCTTCAGTCTGGGAGAGTTTTCATGACTTCTGGTTTCTGCATATTTGCTTTTCCACCAGCTTAACCGGGGAAATGCTTTCTGACAAGCAAATGGCCAATCAGTGCCTGCACAGAGCAGACGGGCTGAAAAACGATGGAAAACATTTCTGCTGAAGTAAGGGAAGGAGAAGGGTGGCCTCTCAGACCCATTTAAAGCTTTTAGAGGATGGCTTTCTGCTATGCTAATGTAATCGTCCAAATTCTGTCCTCAAATGAGAGAAAGAAGCACCCGGGTGCATTATTCAGCGCTTCAGAGATCCAAAGCTTATTGATCGAACCATTTCTCTGCAGAGTGGAGGAGAAGTGTGCAATGCCAGCTGCAGCAGTGTGGGTCACTGAAAAGTCACTTTTTCAGCAACTTTTCACTCACTTTGCTGCGACTGGCTGAAAAGGTTGGCGATCAACTTTACCAATGCACAAACATGTCGCCCACAAACGGGAAGGTGAGTCAGGAAAACACAGCAAACCCGTGCAGAGGCTGCTGAAGCTCGAGTGGAAGGGACTGAGGGGATGGGACATATGCTGGACGACGTGTCTCTGAATGAGCGTCTTACTGGGGAATCTTTAAAGACTTTGGTCTGGAGCTAACTGGTGGGACAGTCCGCTTTGTCAGGAGAGCCAATCGGTTCAGAAAAACATGGTTGAAGCTGCAGTAAAATCAAACACTTTGAAGCGTCGGTTCAGCGTTTTGGTGTGGATGTCTGACAGCAGCACATTCTCACTCGGTGTAACCGTCCTGCAAGCACAGGCTGCTCTGTCAGATTCTTATTTCTCATTTATTTCACTTTAAATGGCATTATTCCCAAACTGAAAATGCTCTTGCAACTGAAACCAAGAATTAATCAGAAAAAGTTCTTACTTGGGCTGGGTAATAAAGTGATGTTGGAACTGCTTTGGGGTCATCTCTGACCTCTGACCTTCTAGCCACTAGATGTATCAAAGGGCCAATTCCATTTCCTGTTTTCATTCCTACCCCTAGCCCTAGTCCTTCCCCTTGGCTGTAACACTTTAAACAGTAGCCGTGTCTCAAACTGCGCAGTTGCCCGAGTGCACTGGAATTCAGTGCTTAGTGCGCACAGTGTACTTTGTCCGTAGTGCACACTATTGTCGCTAAATGCTGACCCAAACAGAGCACTGCACTTACAGGAAATGACGGACTAGCATTGCCTGCTAACGTGAGCTAACTCTACTGAGTCGATATAACCGCGGCCTCAAACAAATGACCAGATAACAACTGTCATCAGGGAGTGAACAGCTTTGTAGCATGCTACGTATACAAGATCCAATCTTTCAAGATTGGATGAACTGATTAATCCAGGTGTGTCTGACCATTTGCTGAGATCAGATACACTTGGATTAATCACTTCATCCAATCATGAAAGACAGGAAACAAAGGTCCAGCACTAAGTTCAGGAAGTAGTGGAGCTGTGCATAAAGCCTATTGACAGGGACTTCTCAGTTGCTGCCCCCACCCACTAGAAGTCCCTCTCAAAACACATCCATGACACCAGTGTCCCAGCCACTTTCAAATCACAGCTAAAAACCTGCCTGCTTCCATCTGCCTTCAGTACTCCCAACCACACTTCTTAGCTTTTTAAACTGAACTCTTGTTTGTGTCTTATTTAGTTTTTTTTTGTTTTTTGTTTTTACTTATATTTTTTTATCTTGTTTTTATTTGACCTGAACAGCTGCCATTATTATTATTATTATTATCATTATTATTATTATTATTATTGCTGAAATACTTTTGTATTGGTTCAAATATTTGACACTGCGGTCTGAAGTACTGCATGGGGATTAGGATCCCATACTGCCAAACGTAAATCAGGAGTGTAAAGTTTTCTAACATTTTCTGAAGTAGGACCAGACCTACTGCAACGTTTACAATCCAAACAGCCCTTTTTTTAAAAACCTGAAACAAGCTAAATAAAAGTATTTTGTCCTTTTGAAAAAAAACAACTTCTAATTGTTGATGAATTCTTGCTATAAAAAAAAAATTGCTGTCATTTTAAAGGAATCACAGTTTTGTCTAAACTTTTTGGTTTTGAATAAAAAAAAACTTGCAAAAAGAGGAAATATACATTTTCTTCAACAGGATTTTCTTCAATGGGACTTACTGTATAAAAAGGTTACATAAATAAATACTAATGTAGATATTTGTGCAAAATCATGTGAGAACCTCCAAGCCTCTAATTTTCAAACTTATTACAAAAGAGATAGATTTAAAAATATATCATGGGTATATACAGTATAGTATTATTATTTTTTTTTTTAAAGGATTTTTGGGCACTAGTGGCCTTTATACAACAGTGTATAGTGACAGGAAAGGGGCAGAGAGAGTGGGGAGTGACATGCAGCAAAGGGTCCTTGACCGGGAATCGAACCAGGGCCGACTGCGCTGAGGAACTGTAGCCTCTGTTCATGGGGTGGCTGCTCAACCAACTGAGCTAATCACCGCCCCACAGTATAGTATTATTATGTTTTGGGAATTCAGTGCAATTATTCCATGACAAAACTGCTAAAACCTACAAATATTATCATGTATATATTTAAAAATATTAGTTGTTTCTAGGGATTGACCGATACAGAGTTTTTAGGGCCGATACTGAGACTTTTATTTTCTTATGAGCCTCAGACAATACAACCTGCCAATATTTGGGGCCGATACTGCATTTGACTCCCAAATTAATATAATAAAGGATACAATGAAATTTTACAACTCTTGATATGAAAAAGCACAAAGTACTTCAAATAAATATATTAAAAGTAAACAGTGCACTTGTGAACAAATATTAAATAGAACCATTAAATTTGTAATAAATATACTGTATATATATATTTATGTATAAAAAGGCTGTAAATTATGCTAAGTGGGGATACTGACCAACACACCTGACCAATCAGCACATGCTGATACTAGCAAAAAATGCAAATATTGGCCTAAATCAGCCTCTATCAGGCTGTTATCAGTCTATTTTTAGTTCTTTATTATTTTTAGCAAAAGTCATTGAGAGTGGCTGTGGAAGGCTCAGACAGACACTTGTGTTTCTGGAGCCTCAGGCTGCAGAGCTCTGGACTAGGCGGTCAAAAGATACTTCACAGCAACTGCAGCAATGGGCAACGCTAAGCTAAGCTAGCCTCAACCAGTGTTGGTGTTAACAGGGAATGTTTCGTAGATTTACTGTACAAATTTAAGGTTGGTGAGTCTGGTGAAGATTTGTGTCATTTATGGTTGATGTGGTTTAGAAGAAAAACCAAAAACTGAGCAGTAAAAAGAGGAAAGCTGTGTTTCTGTGGCATGCTGCACACACACTTAAACCAAAGGTGAGCTGTGGATGTATGAAATGGACAAAGTGAGTCTCCAGCTACATTTCTGGTGAGTATTGACCTTCTTGTCGGCGCTGTGCTTGTTGGGCTTGGGGGGCAGGGCGTAGTAGTGGCAGATAGAGCCGGACAGGTTGTCCATCAAACTCAACTCCCATTCCATTGAACCCTGGATGACCAGGGAGACCGAGTCAAACAGCGCTCTCCGCTGGACAAACTGGGATAATGCAGCGAGAAAGACAGAGAAGAGAGGGAAACAGGGAAATATGAAAGCTCAAACACATACACAGATAAATGAGGAGAGAAGAATGGATGACAAAGAAAGACAGGAGGGAAAAAGACAGCCAATCAGAAAGATACAGATATACCAACACATCCCACACCCTCCAGAAAATAACTTAATTCACTTCATGCAAACTCATCCTGACCCAACATGTGCTTCTACTTCCAGCCACAGGAGGGCACTGCAACCCTGCAGCAGGTCTGGTGTTTGCAGAGACCAAGAGGAGATGGTGGCTTCACCCCTCATGTTTTGGTAAAGCAGCTGAGACACATGGATAACATCTTAAAGAGGAAACATAACGATAGCAAGACCTCTATTTCCTATCCCCAAAATTTCCCTGCTGTCTGAAAATAGCTGTTGAAGTGAACAACAAGACCCCGTGGTTCAGCTTTCCCATGTCACTGTGACCTGTATATGACTGGCACGCTGCCTGCAGGGGCCAGACGCACACACACATTTAAAAACATGGAGTAACCAATGTGCACTAACTGTAAACCATCCTGTTATGAGTCAGAGGAAGCCATGCAAGATAATAAATATGGATACAGTTACAGACAACAACCCAGACAGGTGTTGAATATGTGAGGAGAATATGTCAGTCAGTTTTAAGAAAAAGTTCTTTCCGCTTGGATTTGTAGTAAAGATGTGGCTTTTTCAAGAGATTATACTATAAATCTTAAAATTATCTCAATTTGGATTGTTACAATGAGGCACTGTACATCCTCTTTTAGTTCCAACATAGTCACTCATGGCCAGACCATCAAACATGACGAATCTCTTATAAACAGGTCTGAAACAAGATTAATATCATCTGAACAACAACACACAGCAAATCATACTGTATCTTTAAGTACATTATATTGCCAAAAGTATCTGTCCACCAATGCAAATTATGGGAATCGGGTGTTCCAATCACTTCCATGGCCACAGGTGTATAAAATGAAGCAGCTCAACATGCAGACTGTTTTTACAAACATTGTGAAAGAATGAGTCGCTCTCAGGAGCTCAGTGAATTCCAGCGTGGAACTGTGATAGGATGCTACCTGTGCAACTAATCCAGTCGTGAAATTTTCTCACTCCTTAATATTCCACAGTCAACTGTCGGCTTTATTATAAGAAAATGGAAGTGTTTGGGAACGACAGCAACTCAGCCACGAAGTGGTCGGCCTCGTAAACTTATGGAGCGGGTCAGCAGATGCTGAAGCTCATAGTGCGAAGAGGTCGCCAACTTTCTCCAGAGTCAATCACTACAGACCTCCTGACTTCATGTGCACTTCAGATCAGCTCAAGAAGAGTGGCAGAGAGCTTCATAGAATGGGTTTCCATGGTGGAGCAGCTGCATCCATCCATACATCACCAAGTGCAATGCAAAGCATGGATGCAGTGGTGGAAAGCAGCCGCCACTGGACTCTGGAGCAGTGGAAGCGTTCTCTGGAGTGATGAATCACGCTTGATCTGATGGAGGAGTCTGGGTTTGGCGATTGCCAGGAGAATGTTACTTGTCTGACTGCATTGTGCCAAGTGTAAAGTTTGGTTGAGGGGGGATTATGGTGTGGGGTTGTTTTTCAGGAGCTGTGCTTGGCCCCTTAGTTCCGCTGAAAGTAACTCTGAATGCTTCAGCATACGAAGACATTTTGGACAATTCCATGCTCCCTACTTTGTGGGAACAGTTTGGAGCTGGTCCCTTCCTCTTCCAACATGACTGTGCACCAGTGCACAAAGCAGGTCCATAAAGACCTGGATGCAGAGTCTGGTGTGTCCTGACCTCAACCTGATAGAACACCTTTGGGATGAATTAGAGTAGAGACTGAGAGCCAGGCCTTCTAGTCCAACATCATGTGTGACCTCACAAATGTGCTTCTGGAAGAATGATCAAAAATTCCCATAAACACACTCCTAAACCTTGTGGACAGCCTTCCCAGAAGAGTTGAAGCTGTTCTAGCTGCAAAGGGAGGATCAACGTCATATCGAACCCTACGGATTAGGAATGGGATGGGATTACTTAAGTAATCACTCATGTGATGTCATATAAGAGTCATTCATATGTGAGTCAAGGCAGGTGAGTGAATACTTTCGGCAATGAAGTTTATTTAACAAAAACTGAGATAAAATGCAGAAGCAGTGTGACAGAAATGGAATCTACCCTCCCTGTTTCTATAAAAATTAAGATGGAAAACAACAGTAATGAGCTACTGGTCAAATGCACTTGATTAACTGGTCATTATGGACTATTATATTTCGGAATAGTGTTTTTAATTTCTCTATTCATTTATCATTTCATATGGCATGGTCACTTTGTTTCCGCTGTGTTTGCCTGATGCTCCATCTGCAAAGGAAATTCCTAATGGATAAATTAAGTGAATTTGATTGGATTCGATTTGATTGATTTACATCAGCATGGACTCTTCTATAAAGCAGAAATATTGACAGCCTGCTGATCTGCAGCATTCAGGTTTGCATAAACGCAAAGCCAAGGAGGAAAGACATCAGCAGTGATCTTAGAAAAGGAACTGTTGCTGCCCAGGTTATATAAGAACAAAGTTGGATCTTGAAAGCCACATGACTTCTGGACCAATATTTTTGGACTGATGAGACTAATGGTTAAGATGGACAGTAACGCATTTTAATAAAACTCTCCACTACCTCATGACAAACACCTTTGAGGCTCAAACCAACAGCCAAGCATGACCCAAAGGACACCTTGCAGTTATTGAGTGAATCACCAACTTCTTTGTATACCGAAGTGCTCTGGAGTCAAAACTGAAGCAGAAATTGGGTATTGTAACACAAGAATTAGTGATGGGCGATATGAAAAATTTCAACTGATATGACAGCGATAATTTTCTGCTTCTCATTGTCGAAATGATACTAAAGTTGAAAATTGTGTGATTTTCATTCTTTGTGCAAAATTTGCAAAATACTTCTGCTGCATCTGCTGCAGATCTAGTGGCTACTGGAGACGTCATAACGTTGCACAGTGGTGTGGCCTAATTTTGTTCTAATACCCCATGGATAAAAAAAAACAACAAAAAAACACTCCATTCCGCGTGTTCACCACCAAACAACACCTGTTATATATTGGTTTATTACACTGATAACTGTTTTATTTAAAATGTGATATTTCTGTATTTCCTCATTTCTGGAAGCTTTTTAAAGCAGAACTCAGTAAGTTCAGCTCGGGGCTCCCCCTAGTGGCATCCTTTCTTTGTCTTAAAGTTCATACCCCCCTACACCCCCACAGCACACAGACGACTTCTTTACCTGTCTTTCCTCTATTTTGATCCCTGGATATATTTCTATGCAACTTTGCTGTGTTGGTAGCAACACCTTGTCTCCCTCTGCTCAAAGCAAAGTCCTGTCTCTCCTGCAATGGGGTGTTTTACCCGTGATTTGCAGGTAAACGTGCCGTGGATTATATTTTTCTCTTGTGTTGGCGGGCCCCAGGTAATAATACATACTTTCATTTACTTTTTGCGGACATCACAAGTGATTATTGAGCCTGAAGCAGTGATGCTTCACCCGGCACCCAGGCAGCGCAAGCTACGGGAATCACTCTGGTCCAGCAAAGAGTTGGTTATGAGAGCCAGGAGCCGTGTTTAGGTGGTGTGAAGCTAAAGAAATGTTTTCTTCGAATTAGCGCTGGTAGTCTGGTTCAAATCAGAGCTGGAAGCCGCTCGGTAGATAGGGGATGTAAGTGCTGTACAGCGGTTTCTGTTGTCGCAAGGTCTGTGTCGGGTCGGCTCAGGCAGACTTGTAAGAGCTGCTCGCAGGCCGGCGGAATGGGGGGGAAACATCGAACCGCTCTGTAAACACTTTGTTTAGCCCCAAAGGGATTCCGAAAAGCATTTATTGAGGTGAAAAAGTTACTGAGTTCTCCTTTAAGATCTGGCAATGGACAACAAATGAAAACTAACCGTTTGGCTAAATCTGGCATATCTTTTATTTGATCCGCCCATATCAAATAAACAAATAAAATTTTTAAAAATATTAATAATAATAATAGTTATAATGGATTAGATTTATATAGCGCTTTTTAAGGCACTCAAAGCATTTGTAGATCCATTATTCTTTCACCCCTCAGTCGTACTTGGTGATGGTAAACTACAGACTGATGGAAGCGTGGCTGCCATTTCACGCTTACGGCCCCCCAACCACCCCCGAAACCATTCACACACATTCATGCACCGGCAGTGCCCCTGCCCCACTGGAGGCAAGGAGGGTTAAGTGTCTTGCCCAAGGACACAACGACTCATGGCTGGGGGATCGGGATTCGAACCGCCGATCCTTCGATCATTGGCCGACCTGCTCTACCACCTGAGCCACAGTTGCCCCCTCCATATATCGGCAGATATGTTAAGATTATACAACAAGAAGCCGTGCATTATACAGTTTTAATACATGACCCGGAGTCTAGATCACCACGACACGCAGCGGAGTGCATTATAACTGTATAATGCACAGATCAGAGTTGTTTAATCCACTTATACCATGGCTCCACAGAGTAAACATTACAAATGACAAATGTTTATTCACTTTATTAAACTCGCTAAAAATGTTTGATTTTAGGAACTATTTTATGCTGGCAGCTGGTTTGAGCGTTGCTATGGTGATAACATTCTGTGGCAGATAACAGTGATCTAACTAGCTGTACGCATAGACAAAAATAATACACACCAGTTGACATTAAAATTCTTACTGATCATGGTATAACAGTTGATAACAGACCGATATTGATATTCAGTTTTAAAGCTTAAATCGGCCAATACCAACATTGGGCTGATAGTATCGTGCATCACTAATGAGAATGCTAGAGGTGATTGAAATGAATGAAATTTTGCAATGAGCCATTCAAGATCAGAGATGCTATACTGAGAGGAAGAGCAGCAGCAGGAACTCCATGATTGCTGTAACTGGCATGTTGAGTGTTTTCTCGCCATGAACTTGAGCATTAGAGATGAAGGAGTCATCGGACCGCTGTCGCAGCCTGGTCACCAGCAGGAAGTAACATCAGAGCATCTCTTGTGTCACACTGGATGCTGCTTTGACTGCTCTGGCCAGAAATTCATCATTGATATGTTTGTGTGTAATTATGGGAACGTAAACACATCATGTGGACTACGTCCAAAGATCTTAGGTGTTAAAAAGAACAGTAACTCCAAAGTCATGTATCAGAGTTGTGTTCCAGAAGCTTTCCCATAATCCTCATCTTCCCTCAAGATGTAACCCCATCCATGCATTTCCAACATACTGTGTTCTAGATCTCACTGAACCACCCTAATGGGACAACATAGGGCAGATGCATGACTGGAAAACAGACTAACGACCTCAAACCACCGTGCAACCATCATATGTCAGTATCAAAAACACAAAGCAACTCATGGCACGTATACCAGGCACGCAAAGGGTTTTTACCTCCAGTTGGGGCTCTGGACATGCGGGGGGCTCTGCTCTGATGTTTACAGAGTCTCTGCTTATGTCAGCAGTGGGCGAGTCCATAGGACCTTCCCTCTCCTGCTCCATGTCCACACCTCCTGCAGACCTCCAGGGGGAACCCCCAGAGCTGGACCTGTCCATACCCAGGGCCAGAGGGTTGAGCTGGGGTGACCTCGCTGCAATGTCCCCTGCATCCATCTGAAGCTCCAGGTCCAGCTCTGCCTCCAGTTCTGCCTCCTCTTTGGCTTCCTTGTTGCTCTCCTCCAGGTGCTTCATGAGGACCGCGATCACCACGTTGACCAGGACAAACTGGGCGGTCAGGACGAAGGAGACAAAGTAGATGGGAGAGACCACGGTGTTGTAGCAGGTCCCGGTGTCTTGGGCGCAGTCCCTCAGCGTGTCCTGGAAAAACAAAGCAATAAAAAGAGAAAGAAAAGAAAAGCAACAATGAGCTTATGGGTCAGTTCCAATTCCCCCCCCCCCCCCCTTGGCCCTAACACTTTGTCATGTGAAGGGGTAGTGGTGTCCCGATTCTGGTTCAGACCGAGGGAGAAGGGGAAGTGGTGGGGCCATCTGGCCCTTCCAGGGGCACACTAGAAAATGAGTGGTATAATATTACCCACAATTCCATGCGAAATATGAGCAAAATGACGAGGAAAATTGGCAGTGGCAGCCAAAGAAACGCACAAAATATACACTATTTTTTGTAAATATAACATGAAATCACTAGTTTACAGTCGCGTTAATGTATTATAGACAGTTTTATCACAAATGTGGAAAAAAATTGCTAGTTTTGTAAAGCATCTGCTCATGTCTGTAATGTAGCGTTAATGTTAAAGGTAGAGTCCCAAGTTTCCACCCTGAAAATAAACGCTAGACTTGTGTGAATGAAATGCAGCTTAATCTTCACCTTTGGGCCTCTGCTTTCATGTGGTGGCAAGTTTTGTTTGCAACTCCCCCTCCCCTGACTGCATTTCGTCTTTTCCCTTTGTTCTGGTGTGTTCGGGATGTTTCTGGGTGGAGATTTGCGCGTTGTCTCCAGCCAATGACAGACCTAAGAGTGTAGCATTCTGTTGGGATAACTCTTCGATTGGAGCAAACTTTTTTTTCTTTTTTCCAAAGACACCAGATTCACTCGAATTCTCGATAAAAATGGTGGATGTAGCGAAGAAAAGGAACTATTTTATGGTGAAAAGAGCTTTAGGTTGTGCACGCTCGAAAACCATGGATTAATATTGGTCTGACTTTCACCCACTTTATAGCTTTGAAGGAGATGCTTGGGGCTGAAGAGTGATGTGACCAGTAGCCCGAAGGGAGGGGCTCCCAGTTTGAATAATTTACTAGAAACGGGGGAAGTCTCCGGATTCTACCTTTAAGCTTGAGTCGAAGGCGTCTTCTTTTCCTTGCAGTTTTATGTTTTTTGGCCCAAAGCCAAAAAAAAAAATCCAATCGCCCGAGAAAAGGGGGATTATTGCTGCTACAGATAGCATTAAAAAAAATCTTAATTGACAATTCAGTGCTGCATACCGCATTGCAAACTCTTCTGGAAAGAGCTGTAATGTCAGTTTACTGCGCCACGGCCAACTATTGGTGATGCATGAGGATTTCGAAGGGTTGTCCCATTTCTCAGGGGATAATTTAATCCCTAGTGGTGCTATGGCCAATGGGAGGGGGTAGGGATGAAAATAGGAATTGGAATTGGATCTATGAGCTGGCAGTTTCAGTCAGCTTCACGCCTACTAACATTTGTTTGTTGTTTTGAAAGCTTGTGTTATATGTGGAATTTTTGGAAAGATTTTCATCTAAATAACTAAAAAAAACCCTACAAAAACTGGCTGGAAAACCTCCAGAAAGTGAAGAGTTTGTGTTTCACCTTCATGATGCCATTCCAGTTGTCACCGGTCGAAACTCTGAAGAGCAGCAGAAACGCCATCCCAAAGTTCCTGAACGTGGCGTAGCGGCCCAGACCCTCACATGGATGGAGCTCATCGCAGACTGGACGAGGAGGGGAGAAAGAGGGGGATGAGTGAGGGAGGAAACAGATGAAAGGAGACTTGAAGATGTAAAGATAGCAGCATTTCGTGCTTTCCCAGGGCTTTGCAATGTAATGATAATTACTGTGATTCTTTTTATTGCTCCACAAGCTGTGAGGCACAATTAGAAAGATCAATATGGTGTTTCAACAAAGGATTCTGGAAAGCAATTAACATCAGGTAGATTAAACCCACAGAAGGGAGAGCTGGAGACTCGGTGCATGCCTGCTCACCCTTCACAGCCTATTTAAATAAACCATCTCCTTACTTAAGTCACCAAATAGCTCCACCCCCAATGCTGCGAAGATGAAGAAGAGGAGCATGAAGAGTAGACCTAGATTGCCGACCTGCAGAGACAACAGAGAGACAGGGATTAGTCTGTTTGAGCTGCATGTAGATCACAGAAACTTTTTTTTGTGCTGGACTCAGGAGCTTTCAGGGGATTCTTCCCTGGGACCCTCCATTTCCACTGCAGGAGCGATAGGCTAAACTTGAAGGAGAAACCAGCAAAAATGGCTTGAAAAACAAACAAACAAACAAACAAAAAAAAAACAAAAAAAAAACAAAAAGCTTTGATGTTAAATTTTAGTGAACCTGTTAATAAAACATATTTATATTTTTTTCCATTACTGTACCGAAGAAAAACCTAACTATGACTTGTGTACCGAGATACATACCAAACCACGATTTTTGTGTACCGTTACAGCCCTAATATACTGTATATATATATATATATATTTATATATATCTCAGCGGGGGGAAAAAAGTACTGAACACGCCAACATTTTTCTCAGAAAATATATTTCTAGAAGAGCTATTGACATTAAATTTTCACCGGATGTCAGCAACAACCCAAGTAATAAACAAATACAAAGAAATCCGAACATTTATGTCCATAAATTAAGTCATATGTAATATAGTGAAATGACACAGGGAATAAGTATTGAACACATGAAGAAATGAAGGTGTAAAAAGAGCTGGAAACCAAAAAAGAAGCAGCTGGAGTCTGTCAGTATTTCGAAAGTAATCCTGTCCCCAATCAGTGCAAAGTAATATCAGCTGGTTTAGTCCTGATTGATGCCTTTAAAAAGGTTTCTCATCACCAAGGTGTCAGACAAGAAGCATTGCATGATGGGTAAAAGCAAAGAGCTGTCTAAAGACCTTCTTATTGTAAAACACACTGAAGGCATTGGTTCAGGGTGCATTTCTAAACTTCTGAAAGTTCCAGTGAGCACCATTGGGGCCATCATTCGGAAGTGGAATAAAACACAGCATCATCATAAACCGGCCATGGCCAGGTGCTCCTCGCAAGATTTCAGACAGAGGAGTCAGAACAATAATCAGAAAGGTTCCCCAACAGTCCAGAACCACTTGTGGAGAGCTTCAAACCCATGACATTCTGGGAAAACATAATCTGGTCACATGACACCCAAACTGAACTGTTCGGATGCCATAAGACTCAACACGTTTGGAAGAGAAATGGCACCGTACTAGAGCCCAAAAACACCGTAGCAACAGTGAAGTTTGGAGGTGGAACATCATGGTGGGGGCTGTTTTTCAGCATGTGGTACTGGCAGACTTCATATCACTGAAGGAAGAATGAATGGAGAAAAGTAGAGAGACATTCTGGACCAGAATCTTCTGCAATCTGCTGTAGATGAAAAGAGACTGGATCTTTCAGTGAGACAACCATCCCAAGCACACAGCGAAAGGAAACACTCAATTGGTTTAAGAAAAAGAATATAAATCTGCTAGAACGGCCCAGTCAATTACCCCACTTGAATCCAATGGAAAGTCTTTGGAAAGAACTGAACATCTGAGTTCACAGAGGATTTGATGGCATTTGTGTGGAAGAATGGGCCAAAATTACACCTAAGCAACGTATCCCACTGGTTTCTCCATACAGGAGGCATCTTGAGGCTGGAATTACCAACAAAACACAAAAACCTAAGTATCAAATAAGTTTCAGTAAATGTATTCAATTCCTTGTGTCATTTCACTGTATTATACGTAGGGATGCACCGATCCGATCTTCAGATCGGGATCGGTTCCGATATAGAGAAAAAATCCTAGATCGGTAAATATCGGTAAGGGTAAACATAAGCCGATCCACGGCCCGATCCGTTGGTGCAGATCTATTCAGTGTATTTCTATGCTTCCCCTTTAAGTGACATCACACGTTGCCAACGCAGCACGTGGAGGCTGTTTGTTTACAAGGCCAGAGTCGCAGCTGTTAGCTGCTAGCAGCTAGCAGGCTGCCGTGTGTTCTGTTGCTGCTCCAACAAGAGTCCTGCGGCGGTTTGGTTTCCACCTTTCACAGGTAAAAATCCCGCGAGTGCCGACAGGTAGCAGAGAAAGTAGGAAATACTGTTAAATCTTTCTGGACAGGACAAGTTTTATCACTGTGGGTATCCACCGGCATCCGGTGCAGTGTGGGAGAGGCTTAAAAAGAAAAAGAAAAAAAAATATCTCCAATCTCCTTGTTTGGAAATAAGCTCCATGTTAAAACTCTGATTAAGTGTTTGTTTATTCAGCTGCTTTTGTCACGGATCTTTAATTTTTATTTTCAAAGTACTACAAAATCGTTTTTAAAAGATGAAATGTCAAGCTAGTGGAGATATTTCTTTTTCTCAATTTTAGCTCCTTTATTTCTTTTAAATTGGATTTTAAATTTCTAATTGCACCAACTGAACCATTTGAAAGAAGTTTTGTTCCTTTTTGTTTTGACATGTTTGACTGAGGAGTAGGGCTGTTGTTTCCCCTCAGTTTCAGCATTTTATTATTTTACATTTAACTGCACAGACTGAATCAGAACGTTTTGTTATACATTTACATATGTGAGCAAGCTTGTGAAGATTGTTAGTTTATTTAAGATTGCTGTGTGTGTGCAGTTGTTAAATGAGTAATTCAGTACATTTATCTCCTTTTTTAAAAACCAGGGAAAACAATTTTTTTTAAAGCCAAGTCTGATGTTGCCTTGCATAAAAGAAAGATCCCAGTCTGTTTTCACAACGAGGTGTGCAATCAAACAATACCGTGCTGTTTTGTTCCCCCATTTCTGTATCGGTATTGGATCGGTATCAGCAGATACTGAAACATCAAATATCGGATCGGAGCCCAAAAAAGGCGGATCGGTGCATCCCTAATTTTACGTAACTTAATTTATGGACATAAATGTTAGGATTTCTTTGTATGTGTGCATTACTTGGGTTGTTGCTGACATCTGGTGAAAATTTCATGCCAATAGCTCTACTAGAAATATATTTTCTGAGAAAAATGTTGACGTGTACAATACTTTATTCCCTGCTGTATATGTATATATATATATATATATATATATATATATATATATATATATATATATATATATATATATATATATATATATATATACAGTATATATGTATATACTCACAAACACACACCCACAAAAAGACTGATTTCAAGATGGCAAGGTTAATTTTACTGTCATTTCAAATTCCTTTTAATACTTCTGAAAGAATTAGTGACACAAATGTCAATCTTAATGAGAAGTCTACGGCAGAAGAAGATGAGATGCTGATTACAGGAGGACTGACAGAGATAACAGGGAATTACAGTCTCTATGCAGAGGTGGCTCAGGTAATAAAAAGCTCTCGGATTTTGCTGTCAGTGTAAATTAGTGCGCAACAACCCGTTCACACCCACATCACCTCCTGTTATCGAGTTTATTCCCCATAAACATTTCTGACAAGCTTTAGGAGAGTTCAGTGTGGAACAGTCAGACATGGCCTCTGAATGAAAACCAAAGGTGCCATCAAAGAATCCTAAGTCGAATTTTTTTTCTAACTTTATCCTCACACTGCAGAAGCTGCTGTAATTAATAGACTTCTCCTACCTTCATCTCCCAACACCGTTCAAACCGAACCTCGAGTAGAATTTCCCTCCCAAATCTCTGCAGGGGACTGATAATGCAAATAAGGGTGCACAGAGTTGGGAAAGGGCTCATGGGAAAAGATAACTTTCTGAAATATAAGAATATGTACCGAGCTGAAATGCCCCTGGGATTTAATTACACGGACAGCTTCTGTGAGACACATTAGGGTGTGAAGTCCATAAAAAACATTATTGATAAGGGAGGATGGAGGGAATGTGTACCTGAGGCAGGGCTTGCATGACAGTGTCCAGCAGAGCTCTCATCCCCACCGCCATCTTCAGGAGCTTCAGGACTGTGGAGAAACAAGCGGGCACACAGAATGAGAAGGTGTCAATCCAATGTTCAGACGTTTACGGAGCTGAGACTGGTGCCGTCAAACCTGCTGTGAAACTGAAAGGACACATTGTCCTCACTTACAGCCCAGTTCTGCTCTCTTCATACACTCACAGATCTCCTCTACTGAACAATGATACAGTAAGCTTTCCGGTGGGATGATTCTCCCGACCGTGGGAGGTACTTCAGCACTCATACATGAGAACTGGTGCAGATGGACGCTGAAAGCTGAGGCAACATGATGCTAATGCTTCCTGGATGAAACTACAAAACCACAGCGCAACAAAGAAGAAGACCAGACACACAGACGTGATTATGTGTTTCTCAGCAAGCGACGGGTGATGCCACAACTTTTCCTTCCATATCATTAGACTAAGGGACTTTGTCATTTATTTTTAAATCAATACCAGTACTGATCCCAATGCTAATGAGTTATTTTTGCACCTTACGGGAAAATCACAACTGCACGGTGGTAATGTTTATGCAAGGGCAATGTGACACAGGAATTAAACTCACATAAATACTTGAAATAAATGCTTATAAAATTGTGATAAAATATATTAATAAATAAATTAGATAAAAATACAATTAAATAAATATTTTTCAAATGAGATAATACTTTGACTTTTTTTCTCTTATTGATCAGTTTATAATACTTTTTCATTGATATTTATACCAAAAACAATAAACCTTTTCCCTTATAGGAAAATTACATGATTGCAAAGGCAATATGAAATATATAATATAGTAAAACATTATGCTCAAGAACCTGTAAAATATTAAAAGACATCATCATATTCAGATGTATTAAGTGTTGAAAGGAAGAATTAAAACTAACAAGAATAAACTTGTCATGTCATGACCTACAATCATTGTGGGGCTCCGAGTTTTTCACTAAGGCCTTGAACTGTCCGTGCAGCCCACTCACAGTGATGTTTGGGGTGGCCAATCCAGATAGCTGAGGCTATTTCCCTTTCAACATTAATAGCCTAAAAGTTAATGTTACAATCTTGGAAGTCTAAAAGGTCTCCTACTCCTAAATGTGGTTGAGAGAGCTGGAAATGTGTTACAGTTGGAAAAAATCATATCAACTTTGTCTGCAACAGAGGAAAATATTTTTCAAATCCGGCAACTTTTCTTGATTTAATGTCTAAAATGAACCAGTGCGATCCAATCACTGTGTCATGCACTTTGTTCTGTGCTGGGTCTGTTGCATGTCAAACACACCTGTCAAAAATACCTTTACTCTTCTGTGTTGTACCACCAACTTTTGTCAATATATTTCTATTTATTTGTTATGAATAAAATAAAGTTAAATACACACAAAAAAGACATCATCATCAGTAATACTAGCAGCGTCATCTGATAGGCCAACATCATCATGTGACATCGATGACAGAGAAGGAATACACGGGCTGCTTTCACACAAATTCCTAAAACTCTCAGAGGTGAAAACAATTCAGAAAACAATGTTTGTGATTTTTTTTTTTTTGTTATACTTGTATGATCCCCGAGGGGAAATTAGGGCTCTGCATTTCACCCATCTCTGTACTGTGAGTATCAGAGAGCAGTGGGCTGCTACTTAAAGCACCCGGGGAGCAGTTGGAGGGTTAAGGACCTTGCTCAGTGTGTTCCACAGTGTTTAACCTAGGTGTCGCGTCGGGGACTCGAACCCGGGTCCTCCGCGCCAAAGCCCACAATGCTACCACTAGGCCACCCACTCCCACTTAGCAGCGACATTTCCACGATTACCACAAATCCAATATTTTGACTGGCAAATGACAAAGTCAGACTTCTGAATCAACGTGCACATTCCTATTCTCAGTACAAAAAAAACAAAAACTTAATGGGTTCGTCTAGCTTTAAAGCAAAACTGCTAAACTTTCGAAGATTTCTGTTCTTTGGTGGCCCCTGACCGTGCGTTCACAAGCAAATAAAATTATTCACGTGTCAAAATTATAAGTAAAGTCAATGTACAGACTCGAATAGACGCGTTTGTTTGGGGCTGCACGTTTGATACGAATTTGCATCGTGAAAAGCCCCAATCACGCGTCTTATTCGTGAAAATTAAGCGTTTTACTCTCGCAAATAGAGCGTTTTTTGCCTGACAGTTGAAAAAATTTAACTCGAGCGTTTTATACACACAAACAATACAGGCCCCGTCATTCAAAATGGATGAGGTATGATGCAAATGGACCGGTGCTCTGCAGCTGGAGTAAAGCTAGCAGCTCTGCAACAAAACACGCGCTGTTTCCTGTAATCCAAAGGACACAAAATAGCACGAAAGCAGTCAATTACGAATTGTGTTTAATCAGCTGGTTAAAGTTTGAGAGGTGGAGGCGAGGAGACGGCAAAGATTCATTAAATAGCGCTAGATGAGCTAACTTATTGACAGCGTATAATACGCAAGTATAAAGCGAGTAAACATCCATCATTCACACATTGAAATGCAGGTGCGTATGTAAATTGACACGTCCGGTGTGAACACAGGGTAACGGCGGTTAATCCAGCATCATCTTCATCACTTCTTCGAGATCTCCCTAGCAACGGCTAATCCAGCATAATCTTTGTCTCTTCTGTGAGATCTCCGCTAACGACAGCTAACGGTGCGTACACACCAGACGCGATTTGGGCGTTGGGGGTGTCAGGTTTACATGCAAAGTCAATGACCGATGCGCATTGAGGAGGCGTTGGAAACCCTGTGGGGCGTTGCGCGTGTTGGGCGCGGTGAGTTTTGAGATTTTGAGCTTTTGACCCGTGTTACGCACGTCACGGGCGGCAGACGCCAGAGTTGGAAAATTTGAACTTTGGCGTCTTGACGCGGGGCGTCGACCAATCAGAGCGACTCAATGTCATGAGTGGAGGATAAACTGTGATCTGCGGTGTCCCTGTGTCTGAATGGTGGTCTGATGGCCTGCTGTGCTGATGGGATGTTATGGACTTATAATGCTGCCCCGCATCGGGACAGTGGGTTGTTAAACTGGGCCGGATCAGACAGCTGAAATCGTCCCCCGCCAGCGCAGCTCCTGGAGTAAATGATGAAACTCATCACACTCAGAACACCTGGAATCATCTGGTGAACCAGACACGGAGCAGAGATGTCCAACGACATTCCCTAGCTTTGTTTATCACATAAAGCTGAGCTGCTCTCTCTACTGCATCTGTGGTGAAGACAGACCGGTGACAGCAAAAAGAAAAAGGAGGGGCTCCTCCCGAGACGCGTCGAGCGCGCCTTGGCTGGGCATCCCTTGCTGCGTGTCGGGGGCGTCAAGACGCTGGAAATCAAGCGTCTGACTTTTTAGTGACCCAGCATCCAACTTTGGGCGTCAGGCGCGATTTTGACGACCAAATCGCGTTTGGTGTGTACGCACCGTACTCCAGCATCGTCTTCATAATGTCTTTTTGTGTTTTTATTGAACCTGCTACGGTTTGTGTTTAAAGCGGCCATTGTGTTAATGTCCCAATGCTAGTGTGTGACGTGGTGCCGTAAAATGAAATTCAGTCATCACAGGACGTCCATGGGAAAACGTTAAATGTGGTTTCTCAGCCTTGGGAGGTTGCAGGCCAACGAGGACTCCATGAATGTACATAATGAATGTCAGAAACTCACTGTTTTATGGTCACAAACTGATACAGTGTTGCCTTGGCCTTTGATTTTGCAGGATTCTGGTCAGACTGACATGCTTATACGTTAGCTAGCCTCTTAAAAATTTAGTTATGGTCCACCTCGTCAATAGTTGGATTTTTCCAGTGTCTCATCCAGCCCAGTTCAGTCTAGTTCAACTGAATCTAGATTTAACCTAATTAAAACCCCATTCTCTACATCTACAATCAAACTTAATGTAGCCATGCTCATTGGAACAGTATTTATAAAATGTATATTTAAAACAAAAGTCAAGCTGATGAAAGTAACTTATGGATCCAACTCTTTCCATGATTGGGCATTCCGCCCATCACAACCAGTTTACCCCTGCATAGGGTGTTAAAGTCAAGAGAAACACTGGTGGAAACACATTCCTCCATGATGGTTTGTTTTAGTCACCGAGGAGATAAAACAGCAACCCTGCTTTGCATATCAGAGCATTTCATTATTCCCATTTCTAAACTCTGTGTGGTCAATTTGCACATTAATTTAGCACCGATCCTTTGGGATTTGGGAACTTTAAAGTAGAAATGTTGATTTACACATTAGCTAATTCTGTTAATAAGCTACTCTAAACACATAGTAGCAGAAAACATTAAAATTAGATTATAAAATCAATTTCAATTGATTTTAAATTTAGTCTGAATATAAAAGGCATGCTGATGAAGTTACAGACACCTGGACAGGAGGCAACACCTTCTGGATTCAGCTTCCCTTCCTTCATCTCTCCTCCTCTTTGCTATCTTTCTATCATTATTAACATGTTTTTAACATGTTACTCACATAGCTTTTACACGGCTGTTCCTCTATCCTTCTACAACCACTCTAACATGTACAGTATTCTCTCTCCACACACATCTGCATCCTCTCCTCATTAATCTTATTTTACCTTTTCATCTCATCTCACACTTTTTCACCCTGACCTGACCTCTTTATCACACTTCCTGTCTCCCTGTGATCAATTTCAGGTCAGAAATCATTCATCATCCCCACCTCCTCCTTTTATTCTACCTCTCCTCCATCTTTTCCCTCCTTTCCCCACAACTAGCTCCAGTTCCTTGCTGCTTCATTTTCTTTGTCTGCTGACTGTTTCTCTGTGCCATCTGGTTGGCTGACGCCCTGCCCAAACCCCGCTAGGATCCGCCATGCAAAAGCCGGCAGACAGGCGAGTCCCAGACATTTAACGTGGCTTCTCAGAAGCAAAGCATGCTGCTGGGGTGAGGAGGGTGAGAAGGGTGCTTGGGGTGAGGAGATCATACCTCTTGCGATCCTCAGCACTCTCATGATGCGGATGATGGTGGGGTTAATGGGCAGTGAAGCGTTGACCTCAATCTCCTCCAGAGTGATGCCCATGATGGACAGCAGCACAATGGCCAGATCCAGCTGGTTCCACCTACACACATAAACACACTCATCAGCCAATAACACCAGCTGAGATCACAACTTTTCACTGGAACCTTTGATGAATATGATTTGCTCCAAGAACAGCTCAGGAAAAAAGAAAAACTTCTGTGAGTCACTTCCTTCCACTCCGATGTGTCGACTGAAAGTTCCCTGATTTGGACTTGAGTCAGAACTGAATCACAAAATGGACTTTTAGCTTAACAGACCAGTAAGACTACAAACTTTATTTAGGGTGAATTTACACCAGGATAGTCCAGGGACTTGGTCCGATTGGAAAATTTCACACCTTTCTTTGATTCAGTTTGCGTTCAAACAGCAGTAACCGAAGAGGACCAAAGTACCTGGTTAAACCACCGTAATGAAAGCAACTGCCCGCTAGGGGGCAGCGCTCCCCAAAACAACCACTGATCAATGATGAAAAGGCAGGAAGAAGAAGAAAAACCGGACTCCGCGATTAAAGGAGAAATCTTTGTTTCTTATTATTAGGCTACTCCTACTCTGTCTACCATTTTCCAGTTGTTTATCGTTGTTGTTTTGACCTCGGCTTCTTCAAAGAAGAAGTTCGCTTTGTTTTCCCTCCGACACAAACAATTATCTACCCCTCTTCCTTCTACATCTTCTTCTTGATGCTTTATTGCGGTCGACAGACCTAATTTCCACTAGGTGCAATGTCCGATGTGAATTCGGCTTCTCGTTTGTACTCGATCAGAATGTGCGGGTCACGAAACGTAATTGGAAAAAAAATACAAGTTAATTAGTTCGCTGATGATATTTGAGACCACCTGATTACAGCAACTACGCGAAGCGAAGCTAAAGTCAGTGCTGCGAGATTCAGAGAATGACTGGGTCGGCTAAAAACCGCTTCTGCCCACTTGTCCAACTCAGGGGACTACGGGGGGAGGCTCAGTTTCACCCAGAGGTGGCATATGCCTTTAACTCTAAGATTAGAACTAGGAAACTTTTTACATTCATGTTGTGGCTCTTAGATAAAAATTCCATAGTTCCAGCCTCTTTTCTCTTCCTTCCCAGTTAATCTAGGATTTAGTAAAGTGATATCTGATGAGTAAAATTAGGTTCATAAAGAGTGAAGTTGAGCTGTTTAGAAGTCATAGTTCACTGACATATCATTGCTCAGACAGCCCCTGAACTGGGGGCTTGTGGGGAAGAGTGAGACTTTGGTGATGTGATCCATAATCGGTGTCCACTTGTTGAATTAACCATGTATTTGCTGAATGGAGGGAAATACTTTTTCCTGTCCCAAGAAGGACACAACTGAGAAGTATTGGTCCTTCCAAGGAAACATCCTGAACTATGAGAGGCAGCTTTTATCTCAGAACTTCAGAGCCTTGGTCAGAGGTCTTAATTCCCAGATTTTACATTTTAAATCAACATTTTGGATATGGCTATTTATTTATTTACATTTAGACTTCCATAGAAACACAAAACTGTATTGTGTTTTACTCATCAGGTTTCTCGTTGTTAAAAATCCATCCATCCTACAACTCAACATAAAGACAGATTGTCAAAAGCTTCATTAGACTGACTGAAAAATTCTGATCATATGAACAGATGCTTGCAGCACCGCCCCTTAATATACGCAGATCACGCAGGCTGTGGGGGGCCTCAGGTTACCAGGAGGGCCTCCATTAGATGGCTGATTGTAAGAAAAAAAAAGTATAACATCTCAGCACTGATGAAGGCACGCGAGTGGCGTGACCTCACAGTGACTAAACTAGTTTACTATTACTGTTTAAAAGTCACAGCGAGATGAATCACGTCTCTTCTGCTTAGGGATGTATATTGATAAGGATTTATCGATTCCTGCTTATCGATCTGCTGTTTTATCGATTCTATTATCGATTCTTCAATATACTGAAAAAACAGTAGAACATGAGCACAGAAAAGAACAGAATCATATGAAAATAAATCCCACGACTTTAGCCGGTTGTCTAATTCTACCTGCTGTGCTGGTGCGTCAAACACAGCATTGCTGGAAAACACCGTGTTGTGGCCAAATGCTTGGACGTATTAGTTGTGTTACCATCTTTGGCGCTTTGTCACTTCTTTGTATTATATTTTATGTTCATGTTCTTGAAGGCCAGATGCGCCTGCTCTTCTGCCCAGGAAATGAGAGACGGATCGTGACAGACAGGTGGGGAGAGACGCTGATTAACTCGGGGAGAGTCCAACTGTTTCAGACCGCTCTCCTTTTTGTTGTTTAATTTTGACTTATTATCATCCCTGTTGGCCCAAGTGTTATGTTCACTGTGCAAGTGTCTGAAATAAATCAGTAAAACCGACAATACAGTGAAGCCACAAAGTTTTTTATGGAGCGCGTCAGGACCGCAGGTCTCCCCTGAGGGGCAGCAGCTGATGAAAGCGCCGCCACCGGTGCACAGATCCCTGTTCCAGCTCTACAGGTGACGATCCCGAGATGTTGCCTTTCTTTGTAAAATGCAGCCAGACTTTGGACAGTTTTGGCCGGGACGTTTCTCCACAGCGCATCACATGTAAAAGCTTAGCCCACCTCTGCTCTGCAGCAGCTTGTTTCAGACGCCATCGCAAATTTGCCAGTGGGGTACGTTTGTTTACAGTTGCAGCGCAGCCAGGGAAGAATCGATAGAGGAATCGTAAAAGGTTTATGTTAATGATTCTAAAGAATCGTTTGACTCAGAACTGGTTCCCAAACGGACCGGTTAACGATGCACTTCCCTACTTCTGCTGCAGGGCAGGTGATGTGCGTGGCTACATGTGATCGTCTGCCAGAAACTGATTAAACAGCCGTGGGAGCGCGTGCAACCTTTTCGCCCAGTTTCCCTCGGTGTCGCCATCTGCAGCTGCTTCTCTCGACATGAAACCGACGTAACTCTCAATTTCACGGGACATTATAGCCACGCTGACACGAAACTGTGTTTTGGTGACGTGTTAGTGCTTTAACTGATTAATTACTAGTGTAGATGACGACTTGTAACGATTTTCAGGGATGTTGCTGCTTTACTGTTCTGGCTGCGTGTTGCCTTTTTTGACGTCCAGTTAATATGATTTATGTACTTAGTCATAAGTGAAATGCCATTTCAACAGATGTTCAACTTTGAAGTGGATTAAGCTAAAAAAAACAGGCTTCAGAATAGTGGTTTTGCTTGCCATAAACTGAAATAATTGTCAATTAAAAGAAAAAAACTTTTAAATTACAACAGTTTGTCTAGGAAAATCATTTAGATTTCTGGAAAAGTAATCCCTTCCATCCCCTCCCACGCCTTTCTAAGGTGGAATTAAGCATCAAAATTCTATATTTTATCTTTCTAAGAACTGATTAATGGCCATGTCTCGCAACTGAAAAGGGCGACAGTGGCTCAGGTGGTAGAGCAGGTCGGCCAATGACCGAAGGATCAGCGGCTCGCATCCAGATCCCCCAGCCATCTGCCGTTGTGTCCTTGGGCAAGACACTTAACCCTCCTTGCCTCCAGTGAGGGCCTCGCTGGTGTATGAATGTGTGTGAATGTTCCGGTGGTGGTCGGAGGGGCCGTAGGCACAAAATGGCTGCCACGCTTCTGTCAGTCTGCCTCGGGGCAGCTGTGGCTACATATGTAGCTTACCATCACCACGTATGAATGAGGAGTGAAACAATAATGGACCTACTGTGAGCGCTTTGAGTGCCCTTCAAGAAAAAGCGCAGGGATTAGATATAAATCTAATCCATTATTATTATTACTATTTTTATTATTATTAATTTTATTAAAAGCTCTAATTCTACCATAAAATGTGCAATAGTGTTTGGAAGGCCCAAACTGGTCTGTAACCTAAACAATATGTTTCTCTTAGAAACTGCAGTGAACTCCTGAGTGACAAATCAGAGGCCTTGATCAATTTTTTACACATCGCCCAAACCTAGACTATTCGCTCATCCATTTTTAGGGGTTCCAGCCGGTGACCTGGAAGTTATGGTTTGGGGTGGGGGGCCTCATCTGGACCCTTTGCTTGGGGCCTCATTTTGGGTAGGGGTGGTGCTGGATACTTGGGTTTATTTATACATTTTGAAGGCAGATTTTGAGAAATTCTCTCGACAGTGAAAACCTGCCACCGAGCATCCAGGGTGCAACTCTACTACAAACATTTTACAGCCACTGAAAACAGATCCTGTGGGAAAAATTGCACTTTAAGGTCACTAAATCAAGAAAAGCTTTAAACATTGTTAACTAATCACACCAACGGAAACTTGTAGAGACAGTGTAACTGGCTGGATGGTGGTGTGGGAGTGTGCAGCGACCTCATCGTGAAGGTAGGTGTGCTGCTTTGAGATTTGGACTGGGATTAGCTGGAATTGGCAGATTATGTAACCTGACATGAGATCCAGAAGTACAGACCACACTGTTCTTTCATTGGCTGTAATAAATGTGAACTAAGCAGAATGAACGCATGCACAATGATGGAGGTGGGTGGTCATGGCAACCTGGCCTGTCCGTTACTATTGTGTCTACTCTGGGTTCTATCTCTAACCAGATTTAACTCTTTACTGTTACTCTCAAATTGCACAAAATTCTTCTTAAAGCGGGTTATTTTCATGCCACCTCTGGCATGGTGAGTACCTGTGTGAACGTAAACAAGAGTGAGGTGAGTTGATATCAGTCTTGACTGCTGCCCTGATCAAACTGGGTGGTTAGCTCTGGTCCAAACACAAGATGCCTCCAGAGTTTTGTGTGCGTGTGTGTATTAAGGTACGTATCCATGGGATTGTGTTGGTGTGTAACTGTGTGGTTTTCAGAATGAGGCCAGGGATTTCAAAGCTATGAAATCATCTAAGGCGGTTGTATTTTATGGGTGTTTAACGAGGCCTTTTGTATTCATACGGCCGCACCGAGGAGCGGCGGAGCAGCTTGGGAAAAAAAGAAAGCTCATTTAGGCTCCGTGAACGCTGCCTCAGATTTTCCACCACTCAGAGGTTAAAGCACAGCACCCTCAGCAACCCACTTGTTAAATGATCACATCCAATCAAATGTCAAAGGCTTAATCAGGGAGCTGGAAACGTATGCAGGATCTCGGATTTTTGTTAAAAAGTCATTGGGATTCAAATACTGACTTGTCCTTGAAGAAGCGACGGAAGCCAAAGGCCACCAACTTGAAGACGGACTCCAGGACGAAAATGAGAGTGAAGATGTAGTTGCAGATCTTCAGGGCATCATCCAGCTCCTGAAAAAGAAACAATTACATTTTAATAAACCCGAGTATGTAGAAGCATCCATCTTAACAAGTCAGTAAACCCAGCATCACGTTTATTATACCGAAGTGAGTCATGGCTATCATGAAAACATGCTGACTCGGCAATAAAAAAACAATGAAATGATCTCACCTTGCTGCTGTCATATTTAATAGGAGAGCCAATTCAGCTTGATTCAATTACACCTAATTGCTAGTTATAGTGGATATACAGTCATGTGAGAAGAGAGGACCATGTTTAACCCCAAGCTTCTACTTATCAGGGCGTCATTAAAAAAAACATGATCTGGACCTGACCGGGCCGTTTAATGAGGTAGCTCTAACCTCAGATGAAATTACATGACACATATTACACTTTGGAATAAAGAAGCCAAACTATAGAATCAGTGTTTTTTTTTAAAAAAGCAAGTCCATAGCTGATTCTATAGCTTGTAGAACCCCGTCAGGCTTGAATAACTTAAAGTAATTGTTTCTCTGTGACCTTATCAGTCTTTGACTGTGGAGGAATTCTGGTCCACTCTTCTTTACAACGCTGCTTCAGTTCATCGAGGTTTGCAGACATTCATCATTGCTCGGCTCTTTGAAGGTCCTACCATAGCATTTTAATCTGGACTTGGCAAAACCTTGATGTTTTCTTTTTCAGTCATTTTGTTGTAGATCTGCTGTTGTGTTTGAGATTGTTCTCATTTTAAGACGCTATTTGGGTCAAGCTTTAGTTATCAGTCTGGCAGCATCACATTGAACCCTCGAGGAGTTTATGATCATCCCTGTGACTCCCGTATGCAGTGGCTGCAAGACCCTCGAACCTCCACCACCTTGCTAGACAGCTTGTATGAGGTGTTTGTTCAGAGATGCTGTTTGGTTTTCACCAGACATGGTTCTGTGCATTTTGTCCAACCATCTCCAATTTAGTTTTGTCTGTCTAAAACTTGTTACATGCTTCACTAGAAGCATGAACTTTGTTTTCGTGCTTGAGGCCGCAGGAACAAGAAATAAGTTTGTTTTCATCCAGTCAACACATACTCCATGAGAATCTTTGTCTGTGGCGGGGTGCATGGGGGCGGGGGTTGTTTACTGTGTTGAGTCAGAGATTGTACATTTATGACAAACTCTGTCCGTGCCAGGACAGGGTTTGTTCTTGGTGGTGTCTGTATATTTAAAGATTTTCTCACCACCTTGATGAGCTGTTAATTAACAATCCATTCAACTTCACATCAGCAGGAATACAGAAGTAGCAGCTATCCATTTCAAACTTCGCAGTAACCATGCCCACCTCGAGTTAGGGTTGGGCGGCATGGCAATTTTTTTCATATCACGTTTTTAAAAAAAATCCTATCAGTTTTACAGTATTTTATGGTATGTGTATGCAAAAATATATACAGTGGCTTGCAAAAGTATTCATACCCATGACCAAAACTCAATTGCTCAAAACAGAACAAAGCAAAAGTGGGTTTCACCTTTTTATATGAAAGGAAATGGCACAAACACAACAATCCATCACTGTTTTTGTTCGTAAGCACTCTTTACTATGAATAGGTTGCATAAGTCTGTATTTCATTGTTGCAAAAGTATTCACACCCTTGCACCAAAGATGTTATTTTGAGTCGAAAATGATTGCACACTATAAACTATAGGGGATTATCACGCTTCCGCGTCCCGGTTTCCGGAAGTTGAAACATTTGGCACTTCCTCTTCCGGGCCATGTTAACGACAGCCGTTCCTGCTCTGTTATACTGTTTAAATCGGATAAACTCCAAACATATTTAAGTTTTCATTCTAGACTGAAGTGATACTGGATCAAAAGCTGGATCAAAGCGATCGATTTGCCGCGGTGAAGGGCCGAACTTTATAATAAAACACACGTTTGTTTGTCCCCGGTGGGGCACAACACCGGCACTTCACAGCATGCTAGCATTAGCCAGCTAACGTTTACTGACGTGCTTAACATTGTGCGTCTTAAAACACACAAACATCTGAAAATCGGGTCTGTACCTCCCCGTTTCCAGTGGAACAACTGGGGACTGCCAAGAAAGGAGACGCTTTCAGATGCTTGTGTGTTTTCAGCCGCACAAAAATAGGCACGTCATCAAGCTGGCTAATGCTAACCTGCTAACAATAGTCCGCCAGCTACTACTCTGTTAAACTTTGTAAATCGGATAAACGCCAATGCCAAGTTTTCATTCCAGACTGAAGTGATGCTGAGGAAGAAGTGGATTAAAACGACCGATTCGCCGCGGTGAAGGACCGAACTTTATAATAAAACGACACACGTTTGTTTGTGGCTGGCAGACTGCGCAGTCGTGTTAGCAGGTTAGCATTAGCCAGCTCGATAACGTGCCTAACTTTGTTTGGCTGAAAACACACAATCATCTGAAAGCGTCTCCTTTCTTGGCAGTCCCCAGTTGTTCCACTGGAAACGGGGAGGTACAGACCCGATTTTCAGATGTTTGTGTGTTTTAAGACGCACAATGTTAAGCACGTCAGTAAACGTTAGCTGGCTAATGCTAGCATGCTGTGAAGTGCCGGTGTTGTGCCCCACCGGGGACAAACAAACGTGTGTTTTATTATAAAGTTCGGCCCTTCACCGCGGCAAATCGATCGCTTTGATCCAGCTTTTGATCCAGTATCACTTCAGTCTGGAATGAAAACTTAAATATGTTTGGAGTTTATCCGATTTAAACAGTATAACAGAGCAGGAACGGCTGTCGTTAACATGGCCCGGAAGAGGAAGTGTCAAAAGCCGGCAACTTCCGGTAAGCGTGATAATCCCCTATTGCCTCACAGTGTCACAGGGCGGTATTCAGTCCCAGGTGATTTGTATATCCTTGATTGCTCCCCATAATTAGTGCCCAATAGTCACCTGTCCACAGTCATCCCATGCTTGTCAGCAGACAACAGTCATGAAGTCCAAGGAGCTCTCAGAAGACCTCAGAAAGAAAGTTGCAGAGAAGCATAGAGATGGGCAAAGCTATGTAGCCATCGCAAGTTCACTCAATGTGCCAAAAAGTACTGTTGCATCACTGGTCCAGAAGTGGAAGCGCCACAGTACCACTGTGAACCTCCAAAGAACAGGGCGCCCCTCCAAGATCACGGCAAAAGGCAAAAGGAAATTACTCAGGGAAGCCAGAGCAAACCCCTCCGTCACTCTTGAAGACCTGAAGAAGTCTCTCCAGGGTGCTGGGACTAACGTACACAAGTCCACAATATCCCGCACTTTACACAAGGAAGGTCTCCATGGGCGTGTTGCAAAGAAGAAGCCATATCTGAAGAAACAACATCTCAAGGCTCGTTTGCAGTATGCCACCACACACGTAGGAACGTGTGATCTGGTCAGATGAAACGAAAATAGAACTTTTTGGCCTGAACGCCAAGAAGTATGTTTGGCGCAAAGCTAACACAGCTGATGATTCAGCTCATACCATCCCTACCATGAAACATGGAGGTGGGAATATAATGCTATGGGGCTGTTTCTCTTCCTACGGTCCTGGTGAGCTTGTCCGTGTGCAAGGGATTATGAATAGTGCAAAATACATCAACATCCTGGAGGAAAACGTCTTCAAATCTGCAAAAAGCCTGAAGCTTGGGAGGAAGTTCACCTTTCAACAGGATAATGATCCAAAACATACGGCTCGAGTGACACAAGAATGGTTCAGGAAGAAGAAAGTGAAGGTTCTAGACTGGCCCAGTCAAAACCCAGATCTCAACCCAATAGAAAACCTGTGGAGGGATCTGAAGATTGCTGTCCACCGAAGGTCACCAAGTAACCTGACTCAGCTGGAGCAGTATTGCAAAGAGGAGTGGGCGAAACTGTCCAAGGACCATTGCACAAAACTCATTGCTGGCTATCCAAAGCGATTGGTAGCTGTTATTGCTGCCAAAGGAGCTGCAACCAAGTACTGATTGTGACTTAATGACTTAGTGTGAATACTTTTGCAACAATGACATACAAACTTATGCAACCTATTCATAGTAAAGAGCGCTTACGAACAAGAACAGTGATGGATTGTTGTGTTTGTGCCATTTCCTTTCATATAAAAAGGTGAAACCCACTTTTGCTTTGTTCTTTTCTGAGCAATTTAGTTTTGGTCATGGGTATGAATACTTTTGCAAGCCACTGTAAGAGAGTCATTACACTATGATTGATTCACTTTGCACAGCTTTCTCCAGGTTTGTGTTCAGCAGTGAAATGGGTCCGTCCCGCTGAAAAACTTTCCCACTGTGCACATTCCGGACGTTGTCTGGGCTATTCCCTGAATAGTGGTAGATGAAAAATCCATATCATGACAATAAACAACAATAAACACCGGTTTTCGGTATTAACCAGTATACCGCAAAGACCTATCTTGAATCTCCGACCAATCAAAAAATAATACAAAAAGTTCTGCTTGGCTTAGGTGTCAAAAACAAGCTGCAAGCCGTCCTCAATCACGCCTCGAGAACAAAAAGACATACTTTTTTTCTTGTGGTCTTGAGAACAAGAAGAATGTTCTCGCTTCTTGAGGAGTACGTAACACGCTTTAAGGATGTTGTTCAAGAAGTACTGTGGTTTGTTCAGATGCAACTTCATAAATCTAAGCAGTGCTGACGTCATTTTAGTAATACGAGGCTTTCTTCTGCAACTCTTTTAAACAAGCCACAATTGTTCAGTCTTTTTTTAATTTTACCAACATAAAATTTAACATTTACCAAGCTAACTGAGGAGCTGTACCTCTACCCCGAAGAATCTGAGATGTAACTGTTGGGTTTTTGCTGTCTCTCTTAAAGTTGCATTGTTTATTGGGTGAAAGTGAAGGGAATCACAAAAGTTATCTTGAATGCTTTCTTCATGTGTTAAGTCTTCCTCGATGTAGGATGATAGGTTCCAAATTGTTCGGATGGGACCTGATGACCCTTCATGGATTGAGAACACAGCCAAATGTTCCAGATCAGAAAAATATCTAAACTTCTGATCACATAGGTGCTTACTGACGAGTATTTCAACAAATACATCAAGCTACTACCTACTCTCCTAATTACTCTGGGCCCAGTAAAAAATATACTTCCATTTTCACACACTGCTTTTGAATGTTGACTTAGTTTTTGCTAAACAAATAACAATGTATAACCTACAGAATGCTGCTTTCGTTATCTGAGGTTACGTCTGACCTAAATTTGGGACCTAATGAACACCAGAAGATTAATTTTGTTAAGTTAAGGGTTAAGGGTTTGTTAAGGGTTTACATCATTTGTTACATGAATGTGTCTTTCATGTAAATAAATACTTTCTATGCTTTTCTCAGATATTAAAGGGTCAACATTATAGACTGTTCTTTCCTCCAGAATTAGCAGTTCCATTTATAGATCATTCACATCATCATCCCCCCTCCTCACCCCCTCTCTTATTCTCAATGAAAAGGCCATTAGAATCAAAGTGTCCATTTTTGCCTGTGGGGGAATTCACAGTGCCCATCTGCATGTAAAACCTGACCTTTAGCAGAGAGCTGCTGGGAGAACTGCTGGTCTGCAGGGATTTTACTAAACTCTCACTGGTGGCAAAGCATTGACTGACTGTTAGATCCAGTTTGTGCTTCATCTTTTTACCCCAGTACCAACAATCCTCACTCCACCCAACAGTCTTATTGTCCAGTACTTTCCAAAGACACTCTGTTCTACCTATAAACATTTTTTCTACACATTTTCCTTCATTCCATCTTAAGATTATTACAGAATGTCTAACAACCATTTTCTTGTCCTAATCAGTATTTCTAAAACTCAAGGATCATTCTTTGGTTGACTGGGACCTTCCAAGGAACAGCTTTCGTGGGGAGAATTTACACCAAGATATTCTGTGGACAATTTGTTTGGGCAGGGAATTATGAAAAATTTTACAACTTCACTTGATTCAATTTTACAGCCGTGGCCAAAAGTTGTGAGAATGACACAAACATTCACTTTCATAAAGTTAGTTGCTTCACAGTTTTCAGATCTTTCTGTCAGATGTTATTATGGTGTCCTGAAATATAATTACAAGCATTTCATAAGTATGACGTACTTTTAAACAATTACACAGTGGAACAAGTTAATATTTGCAGTGTTTACCCCTCTTTTTCTCAAGACTTCTGTAATTTACCCTGTTAATCAACTTCTGGGCCAAATCCTGAATGATGGCAGCCCATTCTTGCATAATGAATGCTTGGGGTTTGTTAGAATTAGTAGGTTTTTGCTTTTCCACCCACCTCTTGAGGATTGACCACAAGTTCTCAATGGGTATAAGGCCTGGGGGAGTTTTCTGGCCATGGAGCCAAAATTTTGGTTTTGTTCCCAGAGCCACTTAGATAGCACTTCTGCCTCATAGCAAAGTGATCCATCATGCTGGAAAAAGCATTGTTTGTCACCACATTGTTCTTGGATGGTTGGGAGAAGTTGTCCTTGAAGGACGTTCTAGTACTACTTGTTAATCATGGCTGTATTCTGATGAAATTGTGAGTGAGCCCAGTCCTTTGTCTGAGAAGCAACTCCACACATGAATGGCCCTGTTACACTTTAGTGTTGGCATGACACAGGACTGATGGTAGAGCTCACCTTTTCTTTTCCAAACAAGCTTTTTTCTGGATACCCCAAACAATCGAAGAGGGGATTCATCAGAGAAAATGACTTTCCTCCAGACCTCAGCAATCCAGTCCCTGTACCTTTGGCAGAATACCAGTTTGTTCCTGATGGTTTTCTTGGAGAAAAGTGGCTTCTTTGCTTCCCTTCAGACAGCCAAGGTCTTCCTCCAAAAGTCTTTGCCTCACTGTCAATGATGTCAAGAACCACCATCGCTTTAAAGCATCCAGTCTGTCAAACTCAGTCAGAATAACAGGTTGATGTCCAGCCTGGTCCTCATCAACACTCCTGTGTTAATGGGAGGACCAGTGAAATGAAGTTAGCTGCTCAATGCAGTGAAAATGGTTTTGGGGATTAATTTCATTTTCCTGGCAAAGAGGGACTCTGCAATTAATTACAATTCATCCTCCTGATCCTCCTCATAACATTTTGGAGTATATGCAAATTACCATTATAAAAACTGAAGTACCAAACTTTGTGAAAATTAATTTTGTGTCATTCTCAAAACTTTTGGCCACAGCTGTACACAAGCAGACCAAAGCAGTTGAACAATGTCATGTAGCTACATCAGCTGCTCCCTGGGGATGATATTCCCTGAAGCAACCATTGGCCAAGAGGAAAGAAGAAAGTCCGGCTCATTGATTGGCCAAGATGGATATTGGCTCGTTCACCACAAGGAAACAATGAAGCAACACTAAATGTATTGATAGCAGTGAGCTATTCAGGAAGTTGTGCTATGACACATCCTACATCACTTCCTTTCTTTGGTTTCATTGGATGGTCTGTCTCCTTTTGCTCTGCGACCGTACCACACCAGGGTTTACTTGTAAATAGGCCTGTCAAAAGATTAATCCTGATTAATCGCATTACTTTAATCACTTCTAGAACATATTTAGGATTAAAGGTATCTCACCAGGAATTCTGCATTTATCTTTCGTAGACTAGACTACTGAAACCCTGTCCTTACATGTCTCCCTAAAGTCCTTTATACGGTGGCAGTTTAGTCCAGAATGCTGCTGATCCAGTCCTCACAGGCTGACTTCACAACTGTCTTAATGTGAAGCTGAAATTCAGGTCTGAGTTCTGGACTACTCACAGATTTCTGCTTGGTTTCAGCCTTTAAGTTGTAAAACAAAAGTTGATGTCTTATCTGCATGTAGCAGTACACACAGAATAAAAGGATCTCTTTTTTGACAATGGGATTAATTTAGAATTAATCTTTTGACAGCCCTACTCATAAGTGAACCGAGACCCACTGTTTTCAAGTGGACTAGATGTCCCTTCTTTGGTCTGAACCGGAGTGTGAACGAGTGTTCCCACTACTCCCAACAAACTGTCCCATCCGTGAAAGTGGACCAGGATTCATGGACCAAACGGTGGCAGCGTAAATACGACTGAAAGCTGAGGTAGACTACTTCCTGATACTCACAAAACACAACAGAAAAACTCCTAACAAGTCAGCAAAGGTCACAACAATTTTTTCCACTGCCAATAACTGTCAACACAAAGCAGCTGAAAACCTCACATGGACAAGAAAATCTGTTAGCATGCTATCAAATGCTCCTGTATACAGGCAATTTCTGCTTTACTAAACTTTAATAGAAACTTTACAGTAGGGATGCAACAATATGAAAATTTAATATCAGGGTTATTGTGTTCAAAATGATCACCATTATCATTTTTATCATGGTATTATAAAAATACCCCCTGGCATCTTTAAAAAAATGTCCAAAATGGGTCTAAATATCTACTTTCTCCTTTTCAAAAGGGTAAAAATCTCAAGAGAACTGTCCAGGTGGGTGCCTTCATTGCCTTCCGCCATGTTTTCATAAATCAAACATTGTAAACTCCGACTGATGCTGCATTTCCTCCCAATGAGCAGCATTTTTCAAGTTTTTCAGTTTTCAAAGTGCAGTAATCAGTCAGTTTTAACGATAATTAAAATTTTAAATGGTATTACCAATCGTTGGGAATTTTATCACGGTTAACCACTTTACCAGTAATCATTACATCCCTGCTTTACAGTGACAATAACTGTGCGCAAAAATTTAAATGTATATTGCATCAACTCTGTGCCCGTCTTTTTGTGCTGTCAGTGAAATGTCAAATGGATTTTGGATGCTTTGACAATTTAGAGGATACACAACAGTATCATGGAACTTTCAGAAACAAGGTAGTTCTCGTGGATGTTTCCAGGACTTTGAGGAGCATCTACCATCCAACACAATTCCCCCTGAAGACTTGAGTTCTACCAAACAATACTCTCTTTCAGCTTCTAATATTTCTCTTTACCACCAGAATTTAGGCCATTGAACTGCTACTTCACCACCCCATGAAGCATTATATTGTTCCAAAGCATATTATAAGGCATTACAATATTAAACAAGAAAAAAAAATCTGTCACATTGTCTTGTAGAGGCTTTACTACAACTGTAAGCACATACTGAACTGGTTACCTGCTCAATAAGAGTTTATCCACATTCAGCTGCCTCTATATTCCACATTTCCATTAACTTAACTTTCATGCCTCTTTATCTACTCTCTAACAGCCATCTTTTTGCCTGCCTCTACCTCAGGGCTCTGATCATACAATTGGCCAACAACATGATACTCAAATCTGTGAACTTTTCTTTTCTTCTTTTAAACGGGTGGACAACAAATCCCAGCTGGCACAGCTGTCTATTGCAAATAAAATATGGACTATAAATGCGTAGCAGACCTCTGCAGTACTTAGGATACATGTAATTACCTTTTGGGTAAACTTGATGGATGAGGTCTGAGGCACCCCAGGATAACTCTTTACAGTTTAAAGCACTTTAAAAGCCTTTTTAATATGTTTTTCTCCTTTTTATTGATTGTGCAATAATCTTTAATTTATTATTTTGACCACACTTTTATAGTCTTCTGTTGCTTTTTTTGCCAGGGTCTCACAGTTCTTTTCTTTTTTCATCTGCCCTGTTTGCATAATTTGCAGTACCTGACGATGTGTCCTCAGGTCTCCTGAGGCCGTGAGGGGCTTCATCTAAAGTTCCACCAGTTTAATTGATCAATTTTGGTATTAAAAAAAAAAGAAGAAATTTAGAATTTAGAGCTCAGTTTTAAAGATGAGAGGAGGGTATAATGAGGGACCACCCCCGTTTCTGACCTGTGGTTGCTTGTAGTGCTCCATGGACATGGTGATGACGTTCAGCCCTATCACGATGGTGATGAACAGGTCCAGGTAGTGGCTGGTGCACATCTTGTGGATGAGCAGGCGGGTGGGGGAGTAGTCGGAGTAGTAAGGCTTACTCTGAGCTTCTGTTGGAAGTGGGAAATGGTAGGAGGGGTAGGAGGGATGGGGGGGTTGGGTGGAGGGAAGGGGTAAGCAGGAGGAAGGGGAGGTGGCGGTCAAAAAGTGAGATAGGAGGTAATACACAGGGAAACGGTACAGTAGACCTGTGATGCTGAAGACTGGAACCAACGAAGCCTCTAGTAAAAAAAAGGGGGTTAGTGACGAGGGTGGGCGCACATTAAGGACATGAGAGTATGTAAGGAGGCCTTCAAAAGGCAAAGGCAGATCAGATAATGTATGAAGTGAGAGGGAGAATCCAGCCAAGCACCCCTGTACTCAGCAGCCATGACTAATTAAAGCAACAGTTACTCATGTTAAAGGAATAGTACACCCACAGAATGATGTGCCTTCATTTTCTACTCACTATCATGCTGAGCGAGACTCTGGAGCACTTTTATAATATATAAATATAATATTTGTTATCCACCAACAGTCATATAATGGGATTCACGGGTGCCTGAAACAAAAACTTGGCAATATTCCTCCATACTGTTTGTTCAATGTAATGCAAGTGTCCTGACTGGGTAGCATCCATAATTCACTCCAAATGACATCATTTAGTATATTTCTATAGCCTAAAAGGTGGAACATCGTACTTCCTATATGCTCATCCATGCAAGTTCACGAGATTGCACATTCTTTCTTTCTTTCTTAATCAATAGCCAACCCCTCTTGTGTTTGTCCATTGCTCGGGCACTCTTAGCACAAGGCAAACATCAAATTTCTTCTTCTACGTTTGCATCACTGGCAGAATAGGCACTGAACGCCACGCCTTCTGTGGTGTCATGAACTCGCATGGACGCGCATATAGGAAGTATGATGTACTACTGTTTAGGCTATAAAACATATACTAAATGATGTAGTTTCGAGTAAATTCTTTTGTGATCAAATTTTTTATTCACATTTTCTTTTGTAATCTGTGATAACAGCAATTTGGCAAAATACTATGCATCTATATTTCCCTCACCCCACCCACCCACCAGACTACCTCAGTAAGGAGTCGTAGTCACCTGTAAGGGTTAACCTAAAACACTAACACATTAACATCACAGAATGGACAAGGATGGATGTTAAGTAAATTATGGATGCTACCCACTCAGGACACTTGGATTACATTGGATGAGCAGTATGGAGGAATACTGCCAAGTCTTTGTGGACTTTTATGGACCTTTTTGCTTCGAGCACTGGTGAACTGCAATATATGAATGTCGGCAGAAAACGAAAACCTCCCCGATCTCCGGCTGCATTTGAGATATTAAAAAAGTGCTCCACACTCTTACTCAGCATGAGGGGAAGTAGAAAATGAAGGCACATCATTCTGTGGGTGTTGTATCCCTTTAAGCCTACCGAGCCAGAGGGATGAGAGATAAACATACTGCTTAGAGAGGATGCTGCTATCAGGGTCTTTCAGCCTGGTGGTCCCTCCTGTTGACTCCATGAACATCATGTGACTGCCTTTCCTTTCTTTTACCGCACTCCTCTCAGGAGGAGAGAGTAACACAGTAGGAAAGCAGTTATCCAAACTCATCCATCACTCTGTCCCTTACCTATTCCCTCCGTCCAGAGAGGATGGATGGATAGGTGGGGAGTTGGGATGAGGAGGAGAGAGGAGGCTTGTGTCATCTATCACCTTATCTCATCATCAGTGAAGGAGAGAGGTCACGCCGGTCGGGGAGATCAGAGAAGGGAATCACACACACCCACATTCATGAGAGGAAAAGTCCTTTGGGTGTTGTGAGCACTGCCTATCTGTCCAATTAGCACAGGTGTGCTGCTGTGGCTGCAGCTCTGCTGGGCTGACATCATTCCCAGGAGTGTGTGTGAACTTCTGGTTCCCCAGTGGATTCATGGAAATTTGCTCATAGATCAGGGAATTAGACAGAAGGGCTTAGTAAGCAGAACAAATATCCCCATCTACCTGTGATGCTACATATACGTATAAAGATAAAAATCCACCTCTTGTGATAAATACCTGGTGGTGCTGAGGTCCTGAAGAAGTGGGGCAGAAACAGAGCAGTTCAAACTAGGGATGGGTGACGATTTATAAAGTTTTAAACAGCTGTCTATAAGAAATCAAATAGTTTGTTTATTGTCAGTGTCTTGTTTTAGTCAGCACTGGTTGTGATGCATTACTACCACCATGGAGGCAGCAATTTCCCAAACTGTTTAGAAACCACCAGGACAAAGTCGCAGCACGCCTCACTGTTGCTAGGCTCTGGTACCAAGAGTTGCATCCCATAATGCAATGTGTCACATTATCTGCTAGGATGCTGGTTGTCAAACTTTATGAGCCATGACGCTTGTGGTAGCAACCCCCAACGACTGAGTGGTTTATGTTTTATAGATCTGACCATCCTGCAGATTCCTCTACATGAAAGGCTGGAAAACCACCAGAATCTTCACTAAAAGGGGGATCAAGTGGTTTTTGGTGGATTTGGAGAAGGCTAAATTTAGATTTTAAATAGGGTATGAGTAATGACTTTATTTATGAACTGATGAGTTAAAAAAATTGCATTAACACATTAATTTGGACAGCCCAAATAAAAATACCAAATTCATTTAATAAACATCAGCTAGATTCTTTCTCTTTTTCACAATGATCTGGCAACTCCTTGAAATTATCTTGGGACCCTTGTCGGGGTTTGACCCCAGTTTTGGGAGAGTCATTAAACAGACTACACAACGTTTTGCTATCGTTTACTTCTGTTTCTTCTCTTGCTAAAAATGATGTAACATGGTTTGAAACTAATCACTTGGTTAGTACGTGCTAGCCACCAACATGGTGTGCAATATGTACAACCTGGCATGCATACCCTACTAGGTGTGTGACAAATACTGAGATTCAAAGTAGCAGAATTTCTGTTTGGCGACTTCTAAATGATTTTTTCTCCAAATTTAAATGCTTTAGTCTGTGTTTATGGGATTGTGGAGGAAAAATTACTGCTTCACTCCAGCAGAGGGAGAAATGTTTTTCTTTGAGTATCTGGTAATATTACATTTTTTTTGTATTTTCATGAAAACTTAAACAGAGGGTGGAAAATGGCAAGACTCAGTCTGGTGTTTAAAAAGCAAATCAAAAATCCCCCCAAAAGAAAAGAAATCGATGATATTGAAGAATCCCAATTTAAACCAAATTGGTGAAAATGAAATTGTAAAAGAAATGAATTGGGAAAAAGCATATCATCCCAGCACTAATGCATACTGAGTAAGGGGAAAGCAGCCATAATTAACCCCCACTAACTGCTCCCCGGGCGCCAGAGACATGGCAGCACTGTTCTCTGGTCTATCAGGTGGGTTAAAAGTGTGAGCTACTAGTGCGCAACAATACATGGATGTATATCGATACATTGATGTAGACTGATGTATCAATCCTAAATTGATCTAAAATCCCCAAATCTATATCAGACTTTTATTTTGAAAATGCATTTATTTTGAAGTTCCTCTGACAACATTTTCCGTGTGAGTGTGGATACTCATGTTAATGGTTTTTGTTTTTTAAATAAATGCTTATAGTTGTGCTGTAGATATGATAAAGGGAGATTGTACTGCATGCATTTTCAAGTAAGTACGAATTTACGGTCATGTTAAAAAACAATAACCTTGTTTATTATTTGTAATATTGTTTCATATTGTTTCATACTGATGGGTGGATCACAAATCAAATCTAGTTGAAATCGTGACAGAATTTGAGATATTGATAAACATCAAATCGCCATTCACCGTATGGATTTAATATCGTATCATGATTAAACCAGTGATTTACACCCTTAATAGGTACAAGTTTAATTCCAGTAGGTGTCAAACACAAACTCACTTACTTTTTTAGCATTAGCAACATTACAGAACCGGCTAACTGTTAATTAGCATAAGCAAATGTTTAACCAATGTATCCAAGAGCAAAGCAGCAACCTCCACGGAGCTTTTGAGCCCCTTTTCACCATCATCCAGTTTAGTTTCTTTATCCGCTTCAATTTGAGTAATGTAAGGCAAGGAAGTTATTTCTACACAGAGCAATCAAGCTAGCAACTGAGCTAATGATGACAGAATCCTTCAGTGTAGAAGTTGGCATGTTTAATAGATGTAAATATTGATCTATACTGGACCTCTCAAAACTGATTTTAAATGATATGCTATAAAAATTTTGGTTAAATGAACACTTTTATTCTGCATTCCTCTAGACGTTCTGTGGATGTATTAACTTTGAAAAATTGATTATTTTGATGAAAAAGTTGTAGCTTTTAACTGCAGAGATCAAATTTCCCTACTGGGATCAATACAAGGACGCCCCCAAGGGGTGGCCAGTGCCCCCTGAACAAAAAGCTGGCCACCCCACTGGTCAGTGCTGCAAAAATCATATTTTTTCATTCATATAAATTTTTATGTATTATTGACATGGGGCTGCATGCTTGGCTTATATTTGAATGTCAAAATCTTTATAAGCTAATGAAAATAAAATAAATAAAAATATTACCAGGGAACTACCACTTTCTGCCATTGCTCTTTTGCCATAGTCCCCCGTAGGTCTATCACTCCTAATTAACTCGACGGCGCAACCCAGAACTGCCCCAACCAGTTTCTAATGCCCCTTTCACATCAGCACCTACTTAGCCCAGCCCTCAATGGGCCCACACCACACTACTGTTTTTTCACAATACAACTGAGGGAAACGGAGGCCGTCTTCAGCTCTGGTTTTCAGTGTGAATGAGGTCTTCATAGTGAAGTTTTGTGAAGTCATTTTTTTGTGACACAAATGATTTGCGGCACACACTGAACTGCTTATTACAAGCAAAAAAATCTTAGTCATTCTTAAAATAAGTTTTAAAAAAATTGGGGGGGCTTGTAATGACCAAAAAAATTCTGCCAATGGAATAAGTGAAATTTTCTTAAAAGATTTCTTGAAATAAGATGCATTTGTCTTGAAACAAGTTCTTATATCTCACTGAAATGTTTCTCTTTAGGTGATTACGTCTTATGTTGAGTGTGATGAGATATTTTGATTCGAAATGAGAAAAATATACTTGGTAATATTTGAGTTTTTGCAGTGTATTGTTGAAATGAAGGACATTTACTGGAGACAATGCCTTATATAGAGGCCCATTCATTCTGACCCCTTCACTGCCATTATATGGATATATGCAAAGGGGTCAGAATGTTGCATGTAACTGATTATGTAACTGATGAGTAAATGTACTTATAAACTCCAGAAATAAGGTCCAGATTGAAAGAAACAAGTGTTATCCTTGAATAACCCTGGCCACCCTGTGGCCAACCCTAAAAAATCTCTGTGGGCACCCCTGGATCAATAGTATAAAAAAAGTAATGTGCATGTCATGTCTAAAACGTGAAGCTTCCAGCATGTACGAGATGGACTAACCTGTAAAACAGTCCAATTCATCTCTGCATAAATAATGTAGTTCAGGTGGGTTTAAGGGGTTTATTAGTTTTTCCAACCTTTTTTTTAATCCAACATTAAGTTGAAGTTTAAATTGAACACTTCTTGTTGTTTTCATATCATAAAGTGGATATTTTTGTCTTCTTAACGCCTGGAAGGTTTTTAATCTCAAGCTTGAGAGTTTCTAAATTTCACTGACACTATATGACAGGTAGAAGATGCTGAGAATATAAGCTGATCAGAGAACAGACTTTATAAAACACAGTTAAATAAACTATATTTTCATCATAAAAATCTATATTTTCTAATAAGAACCAACCTTAATGTCTGCTGCTGCTGGAAATAACTGAGTTGTCGAACTGGCAGGGGTCTGCTCTCCACAGAGCGCCTTCAACTTAATTATTCCGGCTTTGCTTTCAGGGTCATCTTTGCTGACAGCTAATTGTGTTCCTGCTGGTAATTATTGATATTGACAACAGGGGAGACACACCTGATTTCTGGCCATGCAGGCTGATGTGCAGGACAGCCAGTAGTGGAGTTTGACCGTTAGCGAACACCTGTGGAGATGTGCGTGTCAGACAGTGAAAACAATATGGCTTCTGGTGAGCTTATCTGGCTTTTCAAAGCAATGCAGTGAAGCAGGTTGACATTTTCTGTCACTGGCGCTGCTCTTCAGCACGTCAGAGCTCCGTTTGATCTGAGCACTGACAGCTTCTTGTCTGAGCTTAAATGATGCTTCTTATATATGATGATGTTTTAATGTTTTTATGAAGCTGGAATCACCTGATCTGACCTGATTGTTTTAGCCTGTTCTGTCTTTATTTCATTTATTTTTTCTCAAAAATAAAACAATGCTTCCTCAGCACCCTACTGTAATGTTCTTAATGTATTATGTAAAGATGTCCGATATTTTTTTTTTTTTTTGGAGGGGGGCTGATGTTTTTACTAACGCAATATTGTGAGATCTCATTGTTCCATTATGAAATCTTGCAAGATCTTGTTCCATTAGCGCCAGTCCAGCATGCAGAAAAGTCCCTATTATCCTGGAAGATCTTCATATCCCAGCATTCCTCTCAGAGTCATGTGACTACAGTGCAGCTGCTGCTGCTACAGACTGACTTGCCTTGAAGCTGTTTATAATATGTCTGGTTTTAAGTTGGTTAAGTTACCAAGTTGTCAGAAACATTAGAAATAGCCACATGCTGGCTAATACCTGCTGGTATCTGATATCTGGCAGCCAGATGTCCAAAATAAACTCCTCTGGCTGAGTTAAGGCTATTTTGGGATCTTTATCCTCGTACCAGAATATAATTGCATCTCTGAAAATATGAGAGCTACAACCTCACAGTTGTCTACATAGATCAGTATCGCTTGATATACAGTGGGTACAGAAAGTATTCAGATCCCTTTAAACTTTTTACTCTTTGTTTCATTGCAGCCATTTGCTAAGATCAAAAAAGTTAATTTTATTTCTCATTAATGTCACTCAGTAACCTATTATGACAGAAAACAGAAAAACTGAAATATCACATGGTCATAAGTATTTAGAATCTTTGCAGTGACACTTGTATTTAACTCATATGCTGTCCATTTCTTCTGATCCTCCTTGAGATGGTTCTACTCCTTCATTGGAGTCCAGCTGTGTTTAATTAAACTGATTGGACGTGATTAGGAAAGACACACACCTGTCTATATAAGAGCTTACAGCTCACAGTGCATGTCGGAGCAAATGACAAAAATGAGTTTGAAGGAACTGTTCAAGGAGCTCAGAGACAGAATTGTGGTGAGACACAGATCTGTCCGAGGTTACAAAAGAGTTTCTGCAGCACTAAAGGTTCCTAAGAGCACGGTGGCCTCCATAGTCCTTAAATGGAAGAAGTTTGGGACGACCAGAACTCTTCCTAGACCCGGCCATCCAGCCAAACTGAGCAATCATCAGGGAAGAGCCTTGGTGAGAGAGTAAAGAAGAAGCCAAAGATCACTGTGGCTGAGCTCCAGAGATGCAGATGCAGGGAGATGGAGAAAGTTCCACAAAGTCAACTATCACTGCAGCCTCCACCAGTCGGGGCTTTATGGCAGAGTGGCCCAATGGAAGCCTCTCCTCAGTGCAAGACATGTGAAAGCCCACATAGAGTTTGCCAAAAACACATGAAGGACTCCCAGACTGTGAGAAATAAGATTCTCTGGTCTGATAAGACCAAGATTGAACTTTATGGAGTTAATCCTAAGCGGTGTGTGGAGAAAACCAGGCACTGCTCATCACCTGCCCAATACCATCCCAACAGTGAAACATGGTGGTGGCAGCATCATGCTATGGGGGGTGCTTTTCAGCTGCAAAATTGCTTTTAGACAATTTTTCAGCTGAAGGGACAGGACGACTGGTTGCAGTTGAAGCAAAGATGAATGCAGCCAAGTACAGAGATCCTGGAAGAAAACCTCTTCCAGAGTTCAGGAGCTCAGACTGGGCCGAAGGTTCAGCTTCCACCAAGACAATGACCCTCACACACAGCTGAAACAACAAAGGAGTGGATCAGAACAACTCTGGACCATTCTGGACTGGCCCAGCCAGAACCCTGACTTAAACCCAACTGAGCATCTCTGAGAGACCTGAAAATGGCTGAACACCACCGTTCACCATCCAACCTGACAGAACTGGAGAGGAAATGCAGAAGATCCCAAATCCAGGTGTGGAACACTTGTTGCATCATTCCCAAGAAGACTCATGGCTGTACGAGTTCAAAAGCTGCTTCTACTGAGTACTGAGCAAAGTACTGAAAACCTATGATCATGTGATATTTCAGTTTTTATTTTTTTTAAAAAATAGATTTGCAAAACATTTTTACATTTCTGTTTATTTCTGTCAAGATGGGGTGCTGAGTGACATTAATGAGAAATAAAACAAACTTTTTTGATTTTGGCAAATGGCTGCAATGAAACAAAGAGTAAAAAGTTTAAAGGAGTCTGAATACTTTCCGTAACCACTTTAGGAAATTAAGAGTTAGACAATATCGGTATATGGGATATCAGTAAAAGAAGCCAATATCAAACATCCCAAATTTATGTAAAGAACTTTAAATTGCCTTGTATGTGAAATGTGCTATATAAATAAGCTTGCCATATCAGTTGCCTTTCTTAAATAAACAAAACAGTAATTCTGGAAGCCTTGCAACATGGCCCCTGGCTAGACTGAGCAGATTTAGGGTGTCTTGGATGAGCCTGGATGAACCGGGGCAGGTTGGTGTGGCTGTGTTGGGATACAACAGCTTGGTTCATTCACTAGGTCTTCATATTTATAAGCTCCTTCATCATCTTCAGATTAGCAAACTTTATTTTTCTCTGCTCTACTTACTGTCTGCAGGTGCACGGCGAGGTAATGCAGACATAAACACATAGTATACTACTACTACTACTCCACTGCTTTCACCTCAGATGTCCCATTTATACTCCTGTATACTCAATAAATTACTGGGCCTGGAAAGTGATTCATTACAGCAGCATTAAAGCTAGTGTGCTGGCTTGGTGCTGGTCTGGATCCCTGAAAAACAATCTGAGGAAGTCAGAGAAAACTGCCTAAAAATTATGGACGGGTCAGAGAGGGCAAGACTGAACAAGAGAGGGATAAGGGAGGAAAAGGAGAGGCAGAAACCTCGAGGCTGAAACTCAATTAGTCTCTAGAGGGGCAGAAAATAAGTGAAGCGAGGGAAGAAAAGGTGAAAGTAGGAGCTGCCCTAACTCCTTTGCTCTTTCCTCCTCCGCAGAGGGAAAGAAAGAATAAAACTACTCTTAATGAGTAATGGGATTCATGTTACACCTGCTTTGAGTCAAGTCAAGCTGGCTTGAAATCCTTTTTTTGGCCGTGGTAGCAAAGTATTTCATGGAAGAATGAGGAAATGCTTTTCCACTTGCTCCCATCTTGGCTCCCCCCGTCTCCCCTGAAGTCCTTCACTGATGTGAGCGGTGCAGCCTCCTTTGTGAGCTTTCATGTCATTATGAAAAGAAAAGAGGACGAGTGGAAATGCAGGAGGGTCGTGAACTGCCTGTGTGACAGTGACGTTAGCTTCCTGCATTTCCACCCGCATGTTTCACACCACATTAGAGGACATGTAGCAGACCATCCACGATAAACATTTCAAGGGGGTTTTAGATCTCATCGACTTGCAGTTGAAAGTTTTATTTCTTCAAAAAAGAAACTGAATCAGATTGTTCTCCAATGAGCTGCAGAAACAGGCTAAGTGGTTCGTTTTGGGTTTCTTTGAAGCGACGTTTACATGGTTCACGTCCATCAGATGTGTGCGTTCGGTCTGAGATGACCTGCTGCCTTTCTGCTGGGACGTTCAGTATTTGCCTGAAACTTTCTCAAATATGATATTTCTCTAAATCAAGCTAACGTTAGCATCAGAAGCATTGCTTCCAGTATATTTTACCACAAACATGACGAAGCTTATCAGTTATAGCATATTTAAACGCAAAGCGGGAAACAGGTTGTAAATAAAAACTGATGATTACTTGTAGAGTTGTCCAATATAATCGACATACTGTTATTATTGCCCGATATCAGCAATTAAATTATGTGATATTGTAAAATATCGGTACCGCTTTTTTCATACCAATATTTTTACAAACGAAATCTCGTGAGATCTTGTTCCATTACCACTCGTAGAAAGTTCTCCGTTATTCTGGAAGAACTTCCCAGCTTTGTTACTATCTGATATCTGGCAGCCAGATATGAACTCCTCTGGCTGAGTTAAGGAGATTTTGGGATCTTTGCTCTCAGAGCAGAACATATTTGAATTTCTTCAATTATGACAGTTGTCTGCATAGATTGGTCTCGGTTGATATTGGATATCATAAAGTAAGAGTTGGACAATATCAGTATATCGGATATTGGTAACATCCCTACGGTAATTACTTGGTATCACAGTTTTTAAATCTAGTACTCATATTTTAGATGCAGGAGGTTATACACGCTTGGAGTAGGTGCTACAGTTTTCTGCAGATTTAAGCTCAGGGAGTTTACTGGCTTCAAAGGTTTTCATACAGACTAAATCTTGTTTTAAAAACTTTTTTATTCATAAAAGCCTACCAATAATGTTTTATCGGGTTCTTAATGGGTTTTGTTCCTTTATCTGTGTTTTTTCTAAATTGTGTCTATTGAACATTGTGTGTGCCTCTATTTTTTCCGCTGTAGCACTTTGAGATTTCTTTTTACAAATGTGAAATGCTCCATAAATAAAATGCGTAGTTATTATTATTTATTATTATTATCATTATTACCTCTTGTTCAGCCCAGTCCCATGACAGAGCATTTAATACTTACTGAATGGAATAAGATGTTGCAACTGAATCATACCATCTTACACTGACGTGACTCTTGAGCATCATGATGAGGAGGAAACTGGAAGACATTGAATTTTTAGATCATTGTATAAGCTACGTCCCAGATAGATGCAGGGTGACAGTGCTACTGTTTAGGCCAGGGATCACCAACTCTGGATCTCCTGGGCCAGTATCTGGAAGGTTTTCAACATTTCCGTGCTCCAACACACCTGACTCAAATTAAATGGGTCCTACAGCCTATGAAGTTCAGCACAATGACTCATTAATTTGGGTCAAGTGAGTTGGCACAGGGTGAATTTGAAAACCTTCTGACACTGGCCCAAGAGGCCCGGAGTTGGTGATCTCTGGTTTAGGCTATAAAAATATACTAAATGATGTTGTTTTGAGTAAATTATGGACGCTATCCACTCAGGACACTTGGATTACATTGGACGAGCAGTATGGAGGAATATTGACAAGTTTTTGCGGATTTTTATGGACCTTTTTGGTTCAGGCACTTGTGAACCCCATTCAATGAAAGTCAGCGGATAACGAAAACCCCTCCTGGATCTCCGGCTGCATTTGAGATATAAAGAAAGTGCTCCAGAGTCTTGCTCAGCATGAGGGTGAGTAGAAAATGAAGGCACATCATTCTGTGGGTTTACTATTCCTTTAAGCTTGGTATATATGTGGCTTCAGACATTTAAATCAGCAGTTAACCCCTAAAGTTGATGCTGATAAAGACATTATTTACATCATTATTACTATAAGATTTATGAGCAGACAAAAGGCCTTGTTAATGCCACACCACTCCCAACATAAACTCTGAATATTTGTTGTTCTGGTTAATGAGAAAGAAACTTGATGAGGACTGAAGTTTTTTCTTTTTTGCAGCATAGACAAGTCTATTATGGCTGGGGGTCAGTCAGTAATTAAAGCACTGTCACCCTGCATCTGTTTAACAGCTGAATTAGCTGTTAGTGTGTGTTCATGCATGTACAGCACAATAACGATGGCAATACGAGGCTTAGATATGCCGGAGATGAAGCTCAGGGTACTGAGGCATCAGCAGGAATGCAAAGCAGGCGCGTCCTGGACGTTCAGCTGTGGGTTTACTCAGTGTCAGAGATCTAAAACCCCGCTTGAAATCCATTGGAGGTTCTGCCAAACAAGAAGGAAAAGCAGTTAGAGAAAGAACAGAGAACCATTCCCTGTCCAGAAGCAACCCCAGCATCGTAGCCACCTCTTTCAGCACTCCATCTCACTCACCTTGGCTTCAACACCGAGGATTCGGCTCGGGGAGGGGATTGCTTTTGGACGTGGCCACCCTCAAAAATATAATGCTACATTTCCAAGGCGGTCATTTTTGGGAAATACAGACACAGTGAGGGTCCTTGGTTGTGGGAGCGATGAGGAAGCACACCACACCACAGAAGTATGAGGATACTGTGGGTGAGAGTAAGTTGGTCTGGACTATGTAGAATATGTGAGGGGAAGACAGAGGACCTGCAGCTGTCCAGGATGTGATCGTGTGAAGGTGTTCAGAAGTAAGTTGTGAAGTAGAAAGGATGTACTGGCTAATCCGGTGAAAAAGAGGCCTGACAATGAATTTCAAAACAAAAAAAAAAACCAAAAACTGAACAAAACAGGTTGCTGCTGTGACTTTGATTGATTGGAGCAATGACTGCTGCTTCTCTGGATCACCTCTGAATGTGTGTGAAGGCATCTGTGGGTGTGGTAGTCCCATCAGACATTTATGGCTGATTGGAAAGTGTGGAAGGAGGAGGATGGATGATATGTAGGGACAGAAAAGACTTAAAATCTGGATCTAAATGACTGTGAAAGAAAGAGAAGGGCATGGCACATAAAAGCAGCGATGGCACATTTTAAAGCTCGTACATCCGGATGGAAACAGCCAAGTTTTACATTTCGGAAGCATTTCTTTGGTTGGATGTGGTGGCTGCTTTTATGCTCCTGTCCTTCATAGCGAATGGCTCAGTAATAAACCGTAACACTCAGTGTCTGCCAGGAAAAAAAAAATGTGTCAACCTTCATTGTCAAGGTATGGATGCCCAATTTTAGAAAATCCAGCAAACACTGAGTCTCAAAACAAAACAACTGTCAACATAAACAATTATTGGAACACAACCCACAAATTATTAATCTGGAAGTCCCGAGCAGACTTGCTCTGCTGTCTCGCTTTAACACAAAAACAGAGAAAGAGAGAGACAAAGACCCCCCCCCGCCCCCCCCACCCCAAAGAAATGGTGAAAAATGGGATTTTAGTCAAAGTGGGAAACAGCAAAGAGGAACAGCAGAGCAAATTGAGGAGACCAGAAGAAACCAGGTAAAGAAACAGGAAAACATGACATCATTGAAAATGACAGGGCATGAAAACAGCCACTCATCAGCACTTTCCAACACACACACAAACACACACACACACACACACACTGCGCTGGTTCGCACATGGCAGACTGGCACACCTTTCTGAGTCATACTTGAGCTGATGGACTAATTGAAATGGGTGAAGGCAAGCGATCGGACAGAGTGAGTGGAGGGCGAAGTAACAGGGATAACAGTGAAAACAGACCGATGGGAAGCTTCAACAGCGCAATGACCTTTAACCTTTCTTCCTTTGGCTGAGTCCGTTTCAGTCTGCGTTCAACTGAACACACCAAGGCTGACTATTCCTGCCGTGCTCCGGTTATACGTGTTCGTTTGTTCTTGACATGGATTCAGCATGCGTGTCATCATTTTTGCTTTGTCCTACACATCAATTAAGCAAACATGTGACATAAAACATCTGTAATGAAGTTTTGCAGCTGTTTTACTCATAAATGCAACCCAAGCCGAGAAATAAACCTGCGTTATAAAATAACATGACACCTGGCTAGTGAAGCGACTGGGGTGGATGGATGTGCCGGCGTCCAAATGACAACACCAAGTTTAGAGGACATAGCAGGAAGACACAGTCTCCGTTTCAACCTCTGTTCACAAGACAGATGTCAAACGATAAACTGAGTTTTAGATTGTGTTGATAAACCAGTAAAACCAGAGTTGTGATGGAATATGTACGCCGTACTTTCTTGTGATTTTCCTGTTGCATTTGGTGCAGGAAGAAACTAAAAATTGACGATTCTAGGAAAAGTGCTCACAAGCAAGAAGATAAAACCTTAAAAAAAACACAAAAACACCTTTTCCTATTGGTGGAAAATGTACCACATCAACCAATCACAATATCATATGACAGCGTGACGCATCTGGTTGCTGAGGAAGAGGAGAAGTTTGGAGAAGGACCAGATCCACCAAGAGCTGGTTGAAGTGCTGTCTCCTGGTGGACAGGAGGACTGAAACACCTGGACATGTCAAACCTCTGATGTCATCTGACTTCTATGGACAGGAACTGGTGTTTGGAATGGACCATGACATTGCTGGATGTTGATGTAAGTTGTTTATAACTTTGTTGTTTGCTACATTTTTAAAATAAACTGTATTCATATCCTGTATATGTTTGTGATTTTATGTTTCTTGTGTGATTTTAGGTGCAGTGTGTTATTACAGGACGCCAGAATGAAAAAATAACTAAACAGTCATGTGAGGTAGTGCTGAAAAGGATGAAACCAAACAAGGCAAATAAACTGTTTTAAAACTAAAATATAAAAGTAAAAACAAAAGTGGTCAAAAACAGCCAACCTTAGACCCCAGAGGATTAGATCTGGTCTGGACAACAGTTACTGTACAGAAGGGCCACGCAGGTTAAAAACGCAAGACAAGACACTGGGTAGAGTTTAGATGAAGAACACAATTTCCTCTAAATGCTGTTGTATGTTACTTTTGTTCCACTGAAGCTAAAGCCCCGTTTCCACCAGCGGGTCTGGGTCGGGTCGGGCCGGATCGGTCCACGTTTTTTTGCGTCTCCACAGATAAAAACTGGGACGGGTACCCTCATATCCGACTCGACTCGGACTACTTTTTTGGCACCCTTCGGTAGGGGTACTGATCTAACCGATCCGGACCAAAGAGGTGGAGCTAATACACAGCAATCAGCTGATTCATTGAAAAATCCGCCACTTCCCGCGTGACCCAGTGTAAAAACAAAGCCGGGGTGACTCCTTTCTGTTTCTGTCACGTGTGGCGCCGGTGTTTTGGTTAAACGGCGTTACACGGCGATGATGTCACACAATCACATAGCAGCGCTGTCCAGCTTAATTCTCCGCCTCCAGAATAAGGGTACAGGTTGCTGTGGGGACACAGCGTGAAATCAACACATCCGTACCCAAACCCACCCGATCCGGCCTGGCCCGGGCCAACCTGACCCAGACCCGCGGGTGGAAACGGGGCTTAAAATCCATCAAAAATATTGAAAAAAAAAAACTTCGATGAAAAGTTGAGATTGTGAATGACAGAGTGTAAATTGTACAGAGAAAAAGCTGAGGTGGCTGGTGCCCGATGACCTTCCTGCTAACAGTTCTCTTTCCACTGTTTACAGCATCCTGACTGATGGCAAATCTCCACGTTTGCTTTGCTGTGATTGGCTGTTTCATTTCTCTGGAGGTCCACAGCAACTGAGAGGCTGCTGCTTCAGTTTCAGACTCAACAAGCTGAGGCGCAAGGAATGAATACTCCACAAGGCCAGGAGAAGGCAAACCACAACAATTTCTTTAATCCTTAAAGGTACAGTATGTAAAAATGACTGAAATTTAGTAGTAAATATGGGTATTTGAAAGAAAAGACGTTTTCTTTCAAATGACTTCCAATTCAAAGTACTGTTGTGAATGTACAGTTGACCTAAAGATGTGTTCACCTGTGAGTGAATCCAGTGGTCTTAGGTTTAACTTTACTGTACAATGAGTAACCTACCTTTTATGTCTTTTAAGGCATTACTGATCCCAACCATTGCTTTAACTCCCATTAAACAGAGGTGGTACACCAGTTTTAAAGTTCAGAGGGTTCACAATACACAGACATTGTTTTGCCCATTTAAGGACACCATTGTAAAAATTGCAGCACAAATATGGCAGCCTCCATGTACATGTATGTGGACCCCCAGCAAGTAGATATAAATGACTCATTCTCAGAAAATAAACATATTCATTCATAAACATTGTTTTCAAGTGTAGCGATTACACATCAATAGAAAAACAGTTTTGGATTATACAGGTATATAAAAGTTTTTTGCCACTAACCTTTGTTTTTTTTGTTGTTGTTTTTTTTTTTACACACTGTACCTTTAACAAAAACCAGGAAGTGTTTTAAAAGTGTTTTTATAAAGTGTGTTAATGAAAAATCATATGGTCTCTTTAAAAGATAAACCAATACATCAGGCAGCTGATATCTTAGGCTGATATTTGCGTTTTTTTTGTCTCTATTGAGTGTTAAATATAGGCTTGGGTTTAAAATTCAGCTAGGACTTTCCTGTTTGATTTCAGGGACATGCACTATATTGCCAAAAGTATTCGCTCACCTGCCTTGACTCACATAAGAGCTTAAGTGACGTCCCATTCCTGATCCATAGGGTTAAATATGACGCTGGTCCACCCTTTTCAGCGAGAACAGCTTCAACTTTTCTGGGATGGCTGTTCACAAGGTTTAGGAGTGTGTTTATGGGAATTTTTTACCATTCTCCCAGAAGCACATTTGTGAGGTCACACACTGATGTTGGAGGAGAAGGCCTGGCTCTCAGTCTCCACTCTAATTCATCCCAAACATGTTCTATCAGGCTGAGGTCAGGACACACCAGACTCTGCATCCAGGTCTTTATGGACCTGCTTTGTGCACTGGTGCACAGTCATGTTGGAAGAGGAAGGGGCCAGCTCCAAAACTGTCCCCACAAAGTTGGGAGCATGGAATTGTCCAAAATGTCTTGGTATGCTGAAGCATTCAGAGTTCCTTTCACTGGAACTAAGGGGCCAAGCCCAGCTCCTGAAAACCCCCCCACACCATAATCCCCCTCAACCAAACTTTACACCTGCCACACTGCAGTCAGACAGGTACCGTTGTCCTGGCAACCGCCAAACCCATCAGATTGCAAGATGAAGAAGCACAATCCGTCACTCCACTGCTCTAGAGTCCAGTGGCGGCTGCTTTACACCACTGCATCCACGCTTTGCATTGCACTTGGTGATGTATGGATGGATGCAGCTGCTCGACCGTGGAAACTCATTCCATGAAACTCTCTGCCACTGTTCTTGAGCTGATCTGAAGGCGACATAAAGTCTGTAGGTCTGTAGTGATTGACTCTGCGGAAAGTTGGTGACCTCTTTGCACTGCGCTTCAGCTTCCGCTGACTCCGCTCCATCAGTTTACTGTACGTGGCCTACTACTTCGTAGCTGAGTTGCTGTCGTTCCCAAACACTTCCATTTTCTTACACTGTTAAACAGCTGACAGTTGACTGTGGAATATTTAGGAGCGAGGAAATTCCACGAATTGGTTGCACAGGTGGCATCCTATCACAGTTCCACGCTGGAATTCACTGAGCTCCTGAGAGCGACCCATTCTTTCACAAATGTTTGTAAAAACAGTCTGCATGCCTCGGTGCTTCATTTTATACACCTGTGGACACGGAAGTGATTGGAACACCTGGTTCCCCTATTTTGGGTGGGTGACCAAATACTTTAGGCAATATAGTGTACTTACTATGTGATTTTTTTTCTCAACAATGAAGCATGCAACACACACAGAACTCAAGTTTCAGTCAAAGCCAGTTGGCCTTTTGTTTTCTACTTTTCTACTATATATTCCCAAGCTTTCATTTCATCGCCTTTATTCTATAAGTTGTAATCTGTTCTCCAACACACATCCAGAGAAGGCAAAGACCAAGTTTCTGATTTGTGGTCTCTCCAGCGAGAACTTTACTGCCAAGTTAAGTTTTCTTTCTCTTTTCAACAAGGAAAAAATTCCAAGTCCATGTCATGTCTCTTTGATCAGAACATTGGGTGCACCCGGGCAGCTCGGCGATATGAGGCCGTCTGCGCCTCATATTGCTGCTCTCTTTCTGACATTTCTGTATCTGAAATATTCATAGAGAAACTTTCCAACATTAAACATTCATCACAAGTGTTGTTGGGGCATTTTCTCTTCCTCCCACACATTACTTAAAGGTTTTCAAGACAAGCTGAGTAATTACTGTGAAATTCTGTGACGGCATTTAAAGCAAATATTAATTTTAAAACACTGCTTTCAGAGGAAATGAATGAGCTTTATTACTCCGTGTCAGTTTTGGCTTGGCTTTTAGGGCAAATCAACAAGCCATCACTTTCTGTTGCTGACTGAAGTCAGGAGTTCAACGAGAAAATGAAATTCATTCTTCAGCCTGGTTTGATTCATGCAGCTGGTTTTGACAACCACGACTGGGCTATGCAACATCAGTGAATCCAGACACACACGCACACACTGGCACACCCGCGAGCACTTGCAGAGACATACCATGCAGTTGCTCCTAACCCTCCAAACTTATGAAAGATTCATCACATTTAAGGCTTCACTAAGCACTGCTACCTACACCTTGTGCCATCAAACTTTTACACACCGGAGCTGCTGATCTCAGAAGCATCTCGTCACGATGTGCCACCATCCCTCCCCTCCCTCCCTCCCTCCACATCCCACTCTTCACTCAAGTTTTTTTGCCTCCTTGCCAGCTCCCACTCATCCTCGTCTTTTATTCACCGTCTCCCTGACGAACCTCTGTTATTAATTACATCCCTACAACAGAGGAATGAGAGAAAGAAAGAGGGGCAATGAGAAACTTGAGTTCGATTCATCTCTGTTAGCTCTGACCCAGATACAGCTAGGGGATTGGCACCAGCTGGCTTGTGTGTCTTTATGCGTGTGTGTGTCTGTGCCAAGCTGATAGATGAAGAAAAGCTATTCATGGAGTGTCAAGCTGTTTTGCATATACCCACACTTATGCTGTGGGATGGATTGTGTTTAATGTGTCTTTGGTACTTGGGGGGAATCATCATGAGGGGACGATCCTGTTAGCCGGTCATGTACTGACAACATAGATTACCACAATAACATACACAGCTTTATTAGCTACACTTATTCAAAGGCTTGTTCACATAAATATCTAAGCAGCAAGCATCGAGTCGTGTTGACATGCTGAAGTTCAAACTGAGCATCAGAATGAGGAAGAAAGGGGATACAAGTGACTGAACTTGGCATGGTTGTTGGTCTGAGTAATTACTGGGGTTTTCACACACAACCATCACTAGGGTTTCCAGAGAATGGACTGAAGAGAAAATATCCAGTGAGTGGCAGTTGTCTGGACCAGAAGGTCAGAGGACAATGGGCAGACTGGTTGGAGATGATAGAAAGACAGCAGGAAGTCGGCTAAGAACTGGTTCCAACCAAAGTATGCAGAATAGCATCTCTCAACACACAACACGTCCAGCCTTGAGGTGGATGGGCTACAGCAGCAGAAGACCACACCGAGTGCCATTTCTGTCAGCTAAGAACAGGAAACGGAGGCTACAATTCACACAGACTCACCAAAACTGGACAATAGAAGATGGAGAAACGTTGATGGTCAGATGAGTCTCCATGTCAACTTCTCATTCAGATGCTAGGCTCAGAATTTGATGGAAAAATCATGAAAGCATGGATCCATCTTGCCTTGGATCAAGACTTCAGGCTGCTGCTGGTGTAATTATGTGGGGGAGATTTTCTTGGCCCACTTTGGGCCCCTTAGTACCAACGTGGCATGGTTCTTCTTCCGCTGGAAGTAGCCACCTTCTGATGGCTACTTCCAGCAGGATAATGTACCATGTCACAGAGCTCAGATCATCTCCAACTGCTTTCTGGAACATGACAATGAGTTCACTGTTCACCAATGACCTCCACGGTCACCAGATCTCAATCCAACAGAGCAGCTTTGGGATGTGGTGGAATGGGAGATTCTCACCCTCGATGTGCAGTAACTGTGTGATGCTATCAAGTCAATATGAAGCAAAATCTCTTCCAACACCTTGTTGGAGCTATGTCACCAAGGCCCAACTCCTATCTTCATCCCTACCCCTAGACCTTCCCCTTGGCCCTAGCATTTGAAAGAGTTTAAAGTCCTAAGGATTGAATTATTATTCCCCTAAGAAATGGGACAATCCTTTGAAATCCTTATGTCTCACCAATAGTCATTCGTGGCGCAGTAAACGGACATCATGGCTGTATCAGAAAGAATTCAAAATGCTGTCTGCAGTAGCAATTATCTCCCTTTGCTGAACAATTGGATTACTTTTTCTGCTTTGGCCTTAAAAACGTTAAAATGAAAGGAAAAGAAGATGCCTTCAACTCAAACTTAACATTAATGTTACGTTACAGACATGAGCAAATGCATGTAACGTTATGAAATAGCCATTTTTTGGACACACACACACACCAGTCATAACACATTAAAGCAACCTTAAAATAGTGACTTTAATATTTTATTTACAAAGGCCAAGGGCCAGGCATAAGGGGGGAATTGGAATCCACCCCCAAAATTAAGGATGTTTTTAGGGCAACAGGCAACATCAACAACAAAAGGGGACCCATCAGAGGCTGTTGTCACCGCTGATGTGGATCTCTTCAAACATTAAAAAAGGTCTTCTATACCAAAAGGACAATCCATTTAATGCTAAGCTAGTGGTATAAAATGCTCGTGGCCTAGGGCTGGACGATTATGGAAAAAATTATAATCACGATTATTTTGACTGATATTGAAATCACGATTAATATACACGATTATTCATTGATTTTATAAAAAGTGTTTATTGAACCACATAACTCAACTTGAAAAATAACTTTTAAAAAATTAAACCGAAAATAAATTAGAAACAAGTAAAGGAGTAAAATAAGTATATTATTCAAAATAATAATAGCAATAAAAATGAAAACTAAGCCTACATGCATTCCTGTTCTATACTCCCTGCAGTTTGCTTCCTATAACTCTACCAGTCTGTTCACTTTACAATTAATTGTTTTTCTTCGATTACAGTGTTTTTATAATTGTGAAAAGGCAAAATTGAAATCACGATTAAAATTCGATTAATTGTCCAGCCCTATCGTGGCCTCCTATAAATGGGAGCATTTTAACATATTTTAAATAGTGTATTAATCATAGCTGGAATGGCCTATTGACAAAATGGCCAGCTTGATTTAGTTATTTTTCCTATAGCCAGGAAATGACCCCTTGAGATGGGTGATCCTAGTAGAGACTCAAGAGAGTCACTTCATAGTTGGGCAGGTTTTCTGATCATGTAAACACACAGCTACTTGGAATATCATTACACCATTTCATCTTCTAAACATGGACATGTTTACTTTCCAAACTTATGACTCCACATCATCAGATCATAATAAATCGCCTGGATGTCAGCATGATGATCAGTTATAATCAAGAAATATTATATAATGCAAGTAATATTTTCAAATTGGTCTTTTAAGCCAAATTCCAAGTTCTTTGAGGAGAAAATGGGAGGCATGAATTTGCAGTTGGGTTGTAAAACTCAGATTGGAGTTGGAGGTATTTGTGACCAATTGTGTGAAACTATCAAACATTTGATCAGAAGACAGATGAGCACAGAACTGGCTACTAAAAAGTAAAGGAAGACAAGCTAATGAGTTTTGTCATTTGGATGTAACGTCACACCAGGGTGTTGCCAGGAGAATAGTCAAACCACCAGACACAATGTTCTTCAAACACCATTTGAAAAGGAAAATTTAAACAAGATTCTTAATAAAATGCAAATCACGAGCTGCGTGTGCAGTAAAATAACCCCTCCATCAGAAGCTTCTGTAGTCTTTTTGCAGCTGCCCAATCTCCAGCTGAGAATGGTGACCCTGCAACTGGTCATTATGACTCTTTCTGCTGAGAGGACATTTGGGATACCAGTTTAAACAGGATCTGAGAATATAGATGATTAAAGATCAACAGAAACAGACACGAAGTGTAGATCAGATGTTAACAGGGTCTTTGACATTTACAGATGCAAACAGTAGAAAAGTTTATTCTGGTTTCATTTAGCTTTTCACATAGTTTCAGCTAATGTGGTTCATTAGGTTACAAAGCTAAAGTACAGATTAAAGCCTAAAACACTAATGAAATAGTCAACCTTATGTAAATGTGGCACGAGGGCCCAGATAGGATTTAGTCTCAAGACTCCCAGGTGAGGGTCAAGCGAGCTAACCAGTCAGCCAAAGGTATGGCCGAGGAGCCAGTCAGAGGGATAGTGATTGGACCCCACACTGTCACATAAATATAAGGACAGTAGCCTAATAACTGAGCCATCATTTAATTTGTTCAGTTTTGTGATAGTCTTCAACATGGACCTTGTTGGCTTAAAGTCCTCAAGCTTTGTTGATGGATTGAGGTAATTTATACCAGAAATGCACACGGATCTTCATTATATTTCTGTTTTACATGTAAAGGTAGAATCTGGAGTTTTCCCCCGAAAATAAACACTGACCTGTGGAAATGAAATCTGTCTAAATTTGAACCTTTGGGTCTCTACTCTCATGTAGCGGGGACTTTGGAAGCCATCCCAATACACCCCTAGCCATACCTTTTAGCCCTTTCCCAAATTTTGTGCTTTCTCATGAGGGTAGTGGTGTTCCTTTACCTCTTTACATGTAGGGGTAGTGGTCATAACGAGGGGAAGGGGGCATGAATCTAGCCCTTCAGAGTGAAGGATTTCAGATGCTGACTTGCTGAGAAAAGACCAGAGAAAAGTCCCCAAAGAGCTTCACGTCATCATTTGCATACTGAATCAAACAATATCAGCCCCCGAAGAGCGGGACTCAGAGAAGAAAACTCACTAATGTACATATGTCCAGATTACACATAACCAGACTAGCCACGCTAGCTAGGCTAAAATACTGACAAAAAGCTTGCAAAGGCTTTCCGGCAGTAAACGAGAGACAACAGTCGTCAATGGCGACTTCTTCTCCATGTGGTTGTTTTGTTTATTAATCTACTTAAGCATGTTGAATGATGGAAACAAAAAAGAAAAACGTTTGCAACTGTTAGCTCCATGTTTCTGCCGGGTGTGTTGTTATGGTGAGGCGTATATGAAAACGCCAGTACGCAGTTGCCTTCATGCCAGAACAAAAATGCAGCAAGTGGTGTCCCATTTCCTAGGGAAGATTACAAAGCCCTACCCCTTGTGGCTTTAGTTCGAGGGCATAGTGGGTGAGGTCTAGTGGTTGTAAGTAGGGGGAACATTGGGATTGGGACTTAGCTTGCAACTCCTTCTCCCCCTGACTGCATTCTATTTTTTTCCCTTTGGTGTATTTGGGATGCTTCTGGGTGGAGATTTGCATATTTGTCTCCAGTCAATGACAGAGCTAAATACTGTATGTGGGACTTTGTTGGGATAAACTCATTGACTAGAGCAGACACCAGATTCACTTGAATTCTTGGGGGGAAAAAAAGTGAACGCAGCAAAGAAAAGGAAGTACTCTGCAGTGAAAAGAGCTTTAGATAGTGCACGCTCAAAAACCAGGGTCAATATTGGTTTGGCTTTCACCCACCTCTGAGCATTGAAGGAGCTGAACAGCGCCTTCCCCTTGGGCCATTAGCCCGAGGGGAGGAGCACTCACTTTGAATAGTTTACAAACAGAAATAGGGGAAACTCCAGATTCTACCTTTAACTTTTTCTTTGGCAGAATCCATCTGTGAAGCCAGAGCTGGGGAAAGTGTTCTGCAGATAATCAATCGTGTGCTTTGGTTGGGGTCTGTGGCTGCTTGGTGGCACGCAGAACCGCAGGTTATGACTGATTTGAAGTCAGAGTGGGAGGCTGACACACGAACAGCTGATACAGTGTAACCTGAACGGAGAATGAGAATGAATCGGTATAAAAAGTGTAGTCCGACTGCTTGGCCTGCCATCGCTGGCAATCAGCTCTTTTAAACATAAATGCATTTACAAAGCAACACAGACCACCAACAGAGGTGGAAAGATACTCAAAGGATGCATACCCAGCCTTTCTATCATGGCAGCTTCATCGACTGTAAATAAAATATGGATGTAGCCTGGGGGGCTTCTAAGGTGTAGCTGACAAAGAAGTGCTTTAAAATGTAACATCAATGGGTGCTAGATGCTGGCTCTAAAACTCCTCTGGTTACAGCCACCTCCCTTTCAAGAATTGTGACCTCTTATTTAAGGCATATGCCACCCCTGAGTGAAATTGAGCCTCCCCCAGAGTCCCCTGAGTTGAACAAGTGGGCAGAAGCATTCTCTAACTGACCCAGTCATTCTCTGAATCTGGCAGCACTGACTTTAGCTTAGCGTATTTTGCTGTAATCTGGTGTTTCCAACAAACACCACTTGGCGAAAGTGAACTGATTATCTCAAGATTTCTTCCAATTACATTTCGTGACCAACACATTCTGATCGAGTACAAACGAGATGTCGATTTCACATCAAGGGACTGACTAGGCGGTATTCAATAGGGGAACTATATCCCGTGGAAGTACAGGCCAATCACAGGTGAAACACCGCGGATTGTAGCAAAGGCAGCATGCATGCGCAGCATCCCCAACTTCCGTAAACAGCATCCAATGGCAACTGTGCATTTCACTCGCACATGAAATCTTTATGGTTGGCAGAAATTTGGGGACCAACTTCTCCATTTACACCAACACCAACATTTACAGCTGTGCAATATCCATCCTTACCATTAGATGTTGGTAATTCTTATTCTCTGTACCTTTAAGGTTAGGTTGTTTTTTTTTATATACACTACTATATTCATGTCTATTTAAATAAATAATGACATGGTAAAATATGCAATGTATTATCTTCATCTGATGTTGCTGGTATCTAATTTAAATACCTAGAAAGTTGATATTTGTTTCATGACCTGATGTATAAAACATAAGAAAACAAAGAAACTGAGCTGTTTTTCACATGACAGCATAAACAGCATTGTGTTGTATTGCATTTGTAGCCTATATCTTTGCAAGGTGACTGTTTTGGGGTGAGTTGTGATGTTGGAGCTCGTTAGGACACAGTGTTGTTATGTTTAACATGTTTTAGACATTGCTATGAAAGCAATATGGATCTCTCAGGCTGGTCTCTGGATGTTGGATAAATTAAAACTCATCTGCTGAAAACACAAAACTCATACATACTGTAAGCATATAATGTTACTGACAGTCTTTTAGTGAGCACTGCTTCTGCACACTGCAGCCAACTGTCCATACACTACTGCATAGACACAAAAGCTTCATTACTTCCATACAAGCTGATGTTTGTCAAAATATCCAGAATGCTGTGTGTGTGAAAGTTCCCAGAGAGTCACTCTGGGAGAGAATGATATGAAGGCATAGCATGTGCTGTTTGCTGCATATATGCAGTGTACCATAGCTTCTCTTGATGTGTCTGCTTCAATCAGCTGACTGCACAATGCATGACTCAAGAAGTCAAGTCCAACATGGAGATGCTTCATGTCTACCCTGACAGGAAGGCTGTTAGTTGACTGTGTGTGTCAGGGTTAATGCATGTCCAACATGTCTAATGTGTCAATATGATTATCTTCACTTGCTTCAACCGCTCAAGTTCTCTTCTGTTGAGGGTGTGCTTCTCTTTTAGTCAAAGCAAGTCCAAATTAAGTCCTATGCATAATTTTAAGGACGAAAACCTTAGATTCAGTAGTTAAAAGTGATTCAGTCCCTTGTGGGTGACACTGCAAATGACTACATTTGGATAGTCTCTGAAAGTGAGTAAATGGTACTGGGTGTCATGTGTCTTGCCTCTGGGATGAACCACCCTCGAATTTGTGAGACTTTCAACTTTGTATCTATATCATACCAAGTAAAAATGTAGTATAGTAGAAATGATTGACCATCACATTTCCCTTTCTTCTGACATATGATGGCTCTATCTCCTGAGAAAGTTGCAATCCTTTAATCTGTGCAGCAGGATGTTGGATACATTCTCTAAGTTTATTGTATAAAATGCACAGCAAATGCTGTAGTCAGCAGGAAAGAAACAACACCTACAGACTGAACAAAGATGGAGAAGACAGCTCTCTTCATGTCTGTAAATTCAGCAGCTGAGGTTCTGCTGAAGAGAAGGTTCTAGTCCACGATGGGCAAACTCAATCATCCTCTCCAGCATCTGTTGGCCAGTCAGCCACTTTCAAAGAAGGATACATTTAATTCAAAAACTCTTTATAATGCTACACATACGATCTAGAATGCCATGCAGTGTAGGGCTGTACAATATTGGAAAAAAACTGACAATGCAATTTTTTCTAATCTGTGATATATATTACAATATGAAAAATATACAGGAATTTTCAGCAGATGACTTGAATTGCACTTTACATGTAGGTTATGCTATTTTATTGACAATTTAACAAATCTAAGAGCTTTGTGAATGTTACAAGTATGTTTTTTTTGTTTTTCAGTTATTCTTGTTATCTTTTACCACTTGCTTTTTATTGTGCTAAGACCTGATTACATGTTTCATTTTATTACTGGGCAAATATAAATTGCATTACAACGTTTGCTGTTTGCAAAATTGATTAAGAATGATGGTGATTGGTGGATCGCTCTTCACAGTCTGTGTGAGGTACCTTTGAAATTAGATGAGAACACATTAAAGGTGTCATAACCTGCCGTTTAACATACACAATCCTTCTTAAATTATCTTCGAATGAATTTTTAATTATAGGTGGGTGGGACGAAAATTTAATGAGCTCATTTTAACCTCTTTTTATCCCCAACTATTGTTTGTCGCGAGAATACGTACAAGAGTTAGACCTGTCTGTAAGCGCGTTCACGAGGCAAACGTCAAAGCCAAAACAAAGTTTTATCAGGACAGAGCAGGTGAAGGAAATGATGTCCCAACAGAGAAAAACGTGATAAAAACGTAACAGTGCGGTTGATAGAGAGGATCTGCGGAGTAAAAGGGCTGGACTCTGATGAATATAAGGAGCGGACGTCTGACGTGAAGTTAACCAAACACTTTTAGCTTCTGTAGCTACATTAGCAGCTTGTCCGCTCGTCAACCACCGTTTACTGGTCTCTGACACAAAAAATAATAAGTTACACAAGCAGCAACACTTACCGACTGCACATCCTCACTGATGAGTATAATCCACTGCTCCCTGGATAAGCTGTCCCTCCTGTAAAAGCACTGAAAACTGATGAATTTCTGCCGAGGCAACTCAGCATGGCTATCTCCCCCCTCCTCCTCCTCCTTGTCGCCGGCGTCCTTTCTGACAAAGCTGGTCTACTTTGTGGCAGGTAATCAGCTGCCTTCAGGTGGTGCTAAAGACGCTAGCTTAGCAGCTAGCAGCCTCTCTCGTTCATGTCATTCGGAGAAAGAAATCCAAACCGCGTACTGTGGAGAGCGCGTGCTTGTGGCCGATTCTGGTGAGACGAGAGAGCCCGCACTCAAAGACGAAGTTACTTTCCCTTTCCGGAGTTTCTGGCACGTTATAACTGAGGTTGGTTGGTTACCATACAAGTGAAAAATTACAGCTGCTCATTAATTTGTATCTTTTTTTGAACTGATTTGAACTTTTTTTTTCTATTTTTAACAAAAAAAGAGCTTGTGATGTTTGTCACCTGGGATTTGATATGTTCATCTACCCATAAAATCCAAACAAAGCCTTACATGGTTAAACAAACAAACAAACAAACAAAAACTTACAGTTCAAGTCACCTCTCCTGTCTACTCAACCACTAGGCTCCAGCCCAAAGGTCTCAAGCGCTCAAGACTTTTCTAATCTATGCATACTGTATCTACACTTACATCACTGCAGTTGCAGTCTAACATGCACTCTTGTGCATTTTGTGTCATCCTGCCACTTTTCCTCTCCATATCATGCATCTCTTCTCTCTCAATTTTAATTCCAAAATTTCCCTGCACCTCCTCTATCATCTCTTCTCCTCCATTCTCTTCTTTCCATTTTCACCATTGGCTGCTTCAGTGTTTAGCAAGCTAAACTACCAAACACACACACACACAAAACTTATTCTGTAAGAGCTAACCACCCAAACAAAAATGCATGAGTAACATGTTTCAAGACACTGTTTTTTATGTATTTTTTTGTGTAAGCAGCCATGCCCCGAGGCAAATACTGCATGGGACCAACCCCAGACTCTGTGGATCCCACCCCCTCTGAGACAGTTATTCAGACTGAGAAGAAGAGAGGACACACTCACTTCTCCTGCATATTTTATAACTTGCTCTGCTGCCATCTGCTTCCTGACACGCTCACATGTGTAGATAAATGCACACATGCATGAAAGAATTTGAACCAACACAGTCAAGTCCACCTTCCAGGAATCTGTACCTGTTCAACAATCACAAAAACACAACCATGGGTATACCCACACAAACCAATTCACTGAACAAGTGAAAGGATTTTCAGTATTGGCAACACCTCTCAGCAGCTCCCATCTATCAGAGCAATTCTTTAGGCAGATTGCCATGGAAACTACTTGTGACGATTGGGCAATGTGTAGCAGAGAAGTCGTCAGAGTGCTAAGACAGCCCTTTATATCCAACACCAACCCTTGGTCCTGCCTAATTACAGCTTGTCCTGCTGTGACATTTGGACACAGGCTATTCCAGGACATCTGCCATATAAATTCCATAAATATTTAATAAATTATATTTATATAAGGTGGAACCTGAACCAACAGAGCTGAAATTAATAGAAGAAAAAAATTACATATATTGGCAGGAAAGCCTTCAAAGTGGGCATATTATGGATAAGACTTTCTCACAGCAAATAAACTCACTGACCACTTTCATAGGACCACCTGCTCAATCACTTTTTAACTCAGTATCCAACCAGTCAATCACAAGGCAGCATCTAGTCACGTAGACACGGTGAAGCCTACTGTCTGAAGTTCAAACTGAGCATCAGAATGAGGAAGAAAGGGGATTTAAGCAACTTTGAACGTGTCATGATTGTTGGCCTGATTATTTACTGGGATTTCCACACACAACCATCTCTAGAGTTTCCAGAGAATGTTCTGAAGAAGAGAAAGCATTCAGTGAGCATCAGTTGTCTGGACCAGAATGAAACAGAAGACCACACCGGGTGCCTCTCCTGTCAGCTAAGAACAGGAAACTGAGGCTACAATTCACACAGACTCACCAAAACTGGACAATAGAAAATGAAGAAACACTGCTGGTCTGATGAGTCTCCATTTCAGTTCCAGATTCAGATGCTAGGCTCAGAATTGGTCGAAACATCATGAAAGCATGGATCCATCCTGCCTTGGATCAAGGCTTCAGGCTGCTGCTGGTGTAATGGTGTGGGGGAGATTTTCTTGGCCCACTTTGGGCCCCTTAGCACCACAGCCTACGTGAGTATTGTTGCTGACCATGTCCATCCCTTTATGACCACAGTGTAGGATCTTCTGATGCTACTTCCAGCAGGATAATGCACAACCTGTCCTCCAAAGTCATACATACTAAAGGGTCGTTTGTGCACACCTGAAATTACGCTCCCTCAGAGCGTATTTCACACGCTCCCTGATACCCCTGGCAGCGGCAGGAGGAGAAATGATGGCAAATCCAACTAAAGAGAAGGAAGTCGACTGAAGAAAGATATTTAACAATTGGTTGAAACACTTGAAGCAGTGTTTAGCTCAACTGGTTAGGAAGCTGCCCCATTAATCAGAGGCTGCAGTTCCTCTGTGCAGCTGGTCTAAGTACAATTCCCGGTTTGGGACCTGCTGTAGCCCCCACTCTCTGCCCCCTTTCCCTCTCCTCTCATCTTGTGATATAAAGGCCATTAAAGCCTGAAAAAAAAAAAAACGGTTATAATATAACAGTCTGCATTTATTATGTAGCCTATATGAATTCTGTTTATTTATGTTCACTGAGGAAATGTTGACGCATATGACATGAAAAAGTTATTTCTAGCCAGTGCAACTCCACAAATGTCCTTTTTATCCCTTTCTTCTAGTTGGTTATTGATAGCGTCCTTAGCAACCACCGTAGCAACAACCACAAAACCTGATAGAATGTACGTCAACACGAAAAAAAAACCTGCATTGATTGTTTACATAAACCAAATGGATATTATGAAAATAAAGTGTATATTTGTTGCTAGAAAAGTTATCAAAACGAAGCTAAAGCCACAATCTATCTTGATAAATATAAATTTCTACCTAAGATTGAAGGGACATCCACCAAACACGTAGCTGCCGCTGGGGGTGGCTTTTTTAGTAAAAACGTAAATATAGGTCGTATAAAAACAACCCTATAGTAGGTATGACTTTGGAAGACAGATTGAAATGCACTATGTCACAAAGCTCACATAATTTCCAACATGACAATGAGTTCACTGTACTCCAATGGCCTCCACAGTCAGCAGATCTCAGTCCAACAGAGCAGCTTTGGGATGTGGTGGAACGGGAGATTCTCCTCATGGATGTGCAGCCAACAAATCCGCAGCATGTGATGCTGTCATGTCAATATGGAGCAAAATCCCTGAGGAATGTTTGCATCACCTTGTTGGATCTATGTCAACAATAATGAAAAAGGGGTCCAACCTGGAACCATTAAGTGGACCTGATAAAGTGGCCTATTAGTGTATTTCCATGTCTGCCACTAAAAGAAAAGGAAATAAATAAGAAACACAACCCTTTCATGTTGTTAAAGACCTATAGATCTGAGAACATATCATTCATTGAGCTGTCCAGATAAACAAGATAAAGTTACGTCTCCTAACAAGTTTATCCAGCCTCTTAGTTGTTTTTGCCCAAATTTAACTTTCAATGATGCAGCTAGTTTTTCAAGCAAAAAGATGTAAAAAATTTAAACCTTTCATCTAATTTTTCTATTTAAATGAAATGCACCATCTGGTGCTGGTAACAGCAGTAACAAAGACTGCAGTACAGTCATTCCAGCCGAATAACCTACAGTTCTTCATGTTTGCTGCTTAAATCGGAAACAAAACAGAAGGATGGAGCAATAGGGAAATATAGAGTTTATGGAGCCAATAAATGATGGAGGAATTACAAAATACAAGTTCTCAATGGTGTAATGAACCAGCCTTTACATTCTGAGACATGTTTTAACAACTTAGGCATCATTATGTTCTGCAGAGGGATCGGTAGCTTCTAGGATGCCCAGAATCACACTGCAGAGAAGACAAATGAAAGTATTTTTGAATGAAATAAAATCAGTTTGTCATATGGTTTGAGCTTCTAGGCTAATTATACACTGTAACACAAGGGTTATGAAGTACTACAGACCTCAGAATAGCAGTCAGGGGTCACTTCATGCCCTCTAAAATACAGTAATCCTCTTGAATAGAGGGGTAAATTAAGGGAAGGGAAAGGAGCTGCTGAGGTGCCTCATGTTTTTCTCACCAGACCATGTCAAACATCTCATAAAACTTTAGGAAATTGTGTTACCTTGTTACAAACAGGGTCTAAATCTCCTTTTAGCTTTATAAGCTCAGCCTTATTGGCAGAAGATTTGATTTAATATCTGGTCTGGTTTATTTTGTTGAAGCTTTAAATATAGAAGATGCTGTTCAACAAGACGAATTTCTCATGTACAACTTGGTCAATCTTTCAGATCTTACAGAGATTAAACGGTGAAAAGGACGACCCTCATACTATCCTGGTTTAAAGGAGTTATCAGTTGGATTTTCTAAAAACAATGATTGCTTGAACTAATTCAATTAAAAAAGTGAGAAATTTAAGCAGTCAGATGTTCATACTTCTGCCCAGCTTCTTTGAACATTAAATAAAGGCATCTGGCATGATAATAATCTGAACCATCCGCTACAAGCATTCATCACACTCTGGAGTTTTCAAATCGAGGACAGGTTTTGTAAACACACAGTGCATGAAACCTAAGGGCACATTCACACCAGCCTTTTTGATTTGAATCAGGGTCTTTTTGTTTGGAAAGTCCACTTCATTTGGGGAAATGTGAATGCACAAATGGACTGATTCAGACCAAACAAGTGGACTTGGTCTCATGACTGGGTTCGCTTAAAGTGAACCAAGTGCAGGGAGCGGGGTACAACTGCCCCTTGCTGCACTTGGTTCACGTCACTGTTGGTTAAAGACACAATGTCCTTAACCTACATCATGTTGGGCATTTATAATGCCCATCATAATAAATGTTGGGCATTGTTGGTAAGCGCTACCAAAACAAACACACGTGTAGGACTTCTTTAGAAATGGCTTGTGGTCAAATGTGGAGCAAAAACATGAAAGTTTTAAAGGCATATGCCACCCCTGGGTGAAATTGTGCCTCCTTCCGCAATCCCCGGAGTAGGACAATTGGCCAGAAGCGTTTTTTCTTCTGTACTTTTCGGAAGTACAGGCCAATCACAGGTGAAGGTGAAGCACCGCGGATAGTAGCAAAGGCAGCATGCATGCGCAGCATCTAGTGGCAACCCTGTTTATGGAAGTTCGAGACGCTGCGCATGCGTGCTGCCTTTGCTACTATCCGCGGTGCTCCACCTGTGATTGGCCTGTACTTCCGCAGCATATAGTTCCCCTATTGAATGCCACCTAGTCAGTCCTTTGATGTGAAATTGGCTTCTCGTTTGTACTCAATCAGAAAGTGTGGGTCACGAAAAGTAATTAGAAAAAATCTTGAGTTAATTAGTTCACTTTCGCCAAGTGGTGCTAGATGGAAGCTAAAGTCTGTGCTGCCAGATTCAGAGAATGACTGGGTCGGTTACAAAACGCTTCTGCTCACTTGTCCAACTCAGGGGACTGTGGGGGGAGGCTCAATTTCACCCAGGGATGGCATATGCCTTTAATTGATATATGGTCAGAAGAAAACATCCCAGTTCCTAATAAGAACCCACAGAAATACTGCCTTTTTTAAAGTTAGAATCTAGAGTGTTTCCCTGTTTCTGTTTTTAAACACTATTCAAACCGAGTGTCCCTCCATTCGGGGTAATGGCCGCATCGCTGTTCAGCCCCAAGCCTTTCCCTTAAAGCTCGGAAGCGGGTGAAAGCCAAACCAATATTTACCCTGTTTTTTGAGCGTGCACTATCTAAAGCTCTTTTCACCGCAGAATACTTCCTTTTCTTCGCTGCATCTGCAATTTTTAATCAAAAATTTAAGTAAATCCAGTCAATGTTTATAAAAAAAGAGTGAGTTTATCCCTACAGATATAGAGAGCTATTCCCGTAGCTCTTTCATTGGCTGGAGACAATATACCAAAATATTCACCCAGAAACGTCCCGAACACACCAAAAACAAAGGGAAAAAACAAAATACAGTGAGGGGGAGAGGGAGTTACAAACAAGACTCACTGCCACGCGAAAGTAGAGGCCGAAAAGTGCGGATTGAGAAGGATTTCACACACGCAAGTCTGGCGTTTATTTTCAGGGGGAAAACTCAGGATTCTACCTTTAAAGTAATTATCTGTTATATTAAGGGATGAGATATTCTCCCACAGTAGACCAGTGACGCAATGAAGTTTATAAATGTCAACATCATAAAAATAGATGATATGCTTGGAAGAAGTCAGAGCTCAGGTGTCAAGACTGGTTCGTTTGGCAAAGTGCAGCGTGTAAGCCATCTCGGTCCGAGAGATCACCCCCACCCACCAACTGAGCCAAGTCCCCAATCGGACAGAGTCTAGAGGACTATCTTGGTGTGAATGCACCCTAACAAAAGTTACAATCCCTTAGCTCAGTGGTGGGGCACCTGGTCCTGCACGTTTTTGGTGTTTTCCTGCTCCAACACACCGGACTCAAATTAATGAGTGAGTGTGCACAACTTGAAAAGCTGAAGGGACCTATTTGATTCAAATCAGGTGTGTTGGAGCAGGGAAACATCGGCGACTTGCAAGACTGTGACCCTCGAAGACCAGATTCCCCCACTGTTGACTTAAATAATATAATTTTGTGTACAAATGGCAACTTGTTTAAGCTTCTTTCATCATCTATTCAAAGAATTACACCCGGACTACTGGACTACAGTGCTGTTGATAGGGAACTGTTCCTGCCTCAAAACAAATTCATCTCAATTTGGCAAGTGAACTAAAGCAAAAAGTCGTCTTCGCTGGTGGTGGAAGTGTAGCGATGCAGTGCTGTGAACGGTGGATGGATCGCAGACGGTGTGAAATAGCTGTGAAGACAAAGCAACGACAGAGAAAACAGGTAACAGCATGTCCAGCGGACTGAAGGCTGATGGGAGAGAGGCAGGGGGGCGGGGACGCAGGATGGGGCCCTACCTCCCGTGATCACTGAACTGAGAACCCTAGCCACCATGGTGGGTGGTCGTGGTCGGTGGCGGTGGGGGGTTTAAAGGGACACACAGAACATGCTGGAAACTCTGTACCTTTCAACGTGCCGTCAGAGAGGGCCCAACTCACCCCCGGAACCATTAAATCTAGAGGAACGAGACTGTGTTAGTCAGAAGCAGAAGAAAGCAGGGAAGGAAGGATGGCTGAGTTAAAAAAAGAGAGAGCTGAGGAGTGAGAAAGAGGGAAAGAGGGATGGAGTAAGGCCAGAAGGAAGCGATGAAAGATTAAGCTGGTTTGTGTTCCTACGTACTCTTTCCAGTAATTCTGAGTCCAGTTCTTTAGATTAATGCTTTTAGGAAGTCACAGTTACCCAACCTCTAGTTGTCAAACGTACAAACACCTTCACACTGAGTTGTCCAGTTGCACCGGTAAGCCATTTATTTCCCTGAACGTCGCCTGTTTGTGATATGTCATTGATAAACCAAGATGTGGCCCCTTTATGTTGCTCAAACAGACTTGTGTAGAAAAAATGAAAAAAATGAAAAAAATTCCCTGGCACAAAAAAAGAAAGCCTAGCCAGACAAAAACAAGACCAACATTTTAACCAAAAATCAATGAAGGAAAAATCAAAAACAGGGGAAAAAAATGAATTGTATAAAAAGAGAGGGTGCAAGGCCTCTTGAGACAAAGTGTGTACACTTATATTGTGTATGATATGTTCAAGGGGAGTTTCTCAATTGGCCGGGTACCCTTGGTAGACACCTTCTGTAAAAGGAAGATCAATTCCCATCTGTATTTCTCAAGAGCTCGACGGAAACATTGCTGTTATCAAATGAAGTTATCATAAAGAAGAAAATGTAAGGTTCTTCCTGTCATCTTTAAGAAACCATTAGTGTCCACTGCTCCTTTTGCAAAACATGAAAAAAGACAGTGCCTTTGCAACAAGGGAGTAAAATACTGGGGGTTGAGGCACCGAATTCAAAAGAACGCTAATGCTAGCAGATGCTAGCACTGATGTTTTGAGTTGCAGGAGGCAGTGGAAAGAGTAAAAATCAAAACAAGCAGTTTGCCACCAACTCCTATACAGCCGCAGGGAACGGGGGACAGGCAGGCCTTTAGCTCGAACCCTACAAATCTCAACTCTTTGGTCCAGATTTTGGTCCATCCCTGCCCCTGCGGCTGTACTAAACCACATGCAGAAGAGAGGAAGGGAGGGGGGTCATCTTCTTTTTCGATCAGGACGTTGAAATGACCAACAACTCCCCCTCCCTCTAGCTCTGTGTATCCACTACCATGCAAGCCCTGTATGTCAGCACCCAACGGGCATGCTCCAAGGGGCCATCCCAAGCACGGCGTCTACGGTAGACCAGGCAAGGTAAGGGAGGGGGGAAAGGGAGGGGGGACTCCAGTGGACAGCTGTCCTAACTCTCGAAAGTCAGGAACTATGGGGACTTTTCTCAACATCCAGCTGATTAACCTGATTGTGAGGTTGAAAAAAAGGCCCCATAGTTTGTAGCACAGCCTAGAGAGTCAGCGCAGTCACCACCGGACAATGTTATAAATCAGCCCGAGGGCTCATGAGTACATGGGTAAGAGGGCGATGGGGGAAAGGGAAGGCTCTACCGCAGAGTAGCAACTATAGTTGAAACTAGCTCGCTAATTGCGTTCTTCCGGGTTCGGCCAAACCAAATTAAAAAGCAAAAGGAAAGAAAGGGCTCAAGCTCAAATCAAGCAGGACTCAGAAAGATGTGGAAAGACTACCGACCAGCCAGCTCCTTCTCCTTACTCCGTCTCTTTTTCTCCATGCGTTTCAGTTTCTTCTCCTCCCTGCGTTTGGCCTCCTCGGCCTCCTGGTGGCGGCGACACTTGTGGAAGTTCTCCACCACCACGCCCACAAACATGTTGAGCACGAAGAAGGCAACGATCAGGAGGAAGGAGATGAAGTAAAGTAGCATCCATGGGTTGTAGTTCATTACTGGCTGAAATACAAAAAAAAAAAAAAAAGACTGTGTGGATGCCGTAGTAACCATAACTACGCTTTTCTCTGCAGACGCATGGGATTTCTTTAGTCATTAATGGCAGCATAGCTTTCTATGATATGAGCCTTGTAAAATTATATATCCAAGTAACTGAATGTGTAAAATCAAAAATATTTACTTGTTGGTCAACTCCTACAGCATCAAGTCCATCATACATGATGTCCACCCATCCATCTTTTGAGGCCAGTACAAAGAGAGACATCAAGGCCTAGAAAAGAAAATGTGAATCAATCAATCAATCATATTTATATAGTCCATTACAGCACACAAGGTGATCAAAGTGCTTTCCATAAAATCAACATTATAGAAAGAGAATAAAACAGCATGAAGAAATAATAAGCAAATACAAATAAAATACTAAAAAAAAATCATATTTAGCATGAAAATAAATATAAAATAAGTCTTAACGGGTTTGACAATGGCATTATGCATTTTGCAGCACACAACCTGTTCAAGGCAACGGAGAGAGACGTGCGGAAATGTTATTTTTGGTATTTAGCGCTTCATCACCCATTAGTATTAAAAAAAATGGACATGCATGTTTGTTTGTTTTTAAATTCCTGCCTCTAGTCCCTTTAAGGTGGAAAAGTTACGTTTATCAAAAAATGATAATGCCTTTTCTAAAGGCAATGATGGGGGGGGGGGGGGGGGGACTTGCCACCAAACATCTTTTGGTGGCATGTTTCATATTGGACCACTTTCTCTTGACCTATTGGCTAAAGAATTGTGACGCTGCCATCGGATGTGGGCTATTATAAAATTTCATAACTAATAAAACGAATAAACCGTATCAGCCAGATTGAGACTTTTATTAATATCTCAGCCGGTCGTTCAACACCGGTGAGGCTGACTGATCCTCTTCCGTGCAGCGTTTTTGTGCACGTCTCTGACTTCGTTTTTTAAGCTGCCAAACACCTCTTTAATCTTTCCCACCTCACAAATGAGGAATTCTGTCTTGATCCCTCCAAAAGTTTCTTTTTTGGCAGAATCTCTCCTCTCCGCAGCTCAGCCTCGCCGGGTGAAGCCTCATCATTATGCATGTTTAAGGGCGTAACCGTGGGCGTGACATTTAAATGACGATGGATTTCAGCTGTGGAATTTATCAAGACTCTTTTGTTCGTACGACGAGATTGGACCGATACGAACGTTTTAATAAATCACACGTGGGTCCAATCGTACGACCATTTTTACGATCAGATGTGCGATCATTTCTACGATTGTTTGATAAATGAGAGCCAATATCCTTTGAGTGTTGAAAGATTAGCCAAAATGTTCCAAAGCTTCCAGTAATGAGGCTCTCTGCTGTAACAATGGCTGGCAGTCAATGAGTTAAAGCCCTCTAGTGCTTGTAAGGTCTGAAAATTGGATAAATACAGCCATATGCTAAACAATAGCATAGTACTTATTGCACTCGTTCAGATTTTGTTCCATGAATACTGACAAAGTACAGTAGAGCTTGAAAAACTAAGTACAGCTTTACAGTGTCTTTAGGAATTAATGGTCTTTAGTCACAGCTAATCTTGACTGTTATTCAGCTTAGGAAGCTGGAGTACGTTGGTAAAAGCAGAAGCCATTTTGTGGTCTGCTGCATTCAGCTTAACACAATGCCAAGGAGGAAAGACATCAGCAAAGATCTTCGAGAATCCTCCGTTGCTGCTCATCAATCTGGGAAAGGTTATGCAGCCATTTTCCATCAGTCTGAATCCATCACGTGAGAAAGGCGAGAAAGCTTATTTGCAAGTGGAAAACAGTCAAGATCAGGGGTGCCCAAGTCCGGTCCTCAACAGCTACTATCCTGCTATTTTTATAGCATACCCTCTCCAACACACCTGAATCAAATGGTTGATCCCCTCATGCGCATGTCATTCAGCTCTGCAGAGGCCTGGTAATGAGCCATTCATTTGATTCAGGTGTGATGGAGAAGGGATGCAGCCAAAACGCGCAGGATAGTAGCTCTCTAGGACTGGACTTGGGCGCCCCGAGTCAAGATCATGGCTAATCTTCCCAGACGTGCATGTCCCAGCAAACTTGCCCCAAAACTTACCTACTTACTTTTAGTATACTTAAAAGTGTACTTTGTAAGAGTAAAAGTAAGCTTAAAGTTTTAGTATGAGTAAACTAACAGTGGACCAAGAAGTATACTTTTAGTATATTTTAAAGTGTACTTTCTGAAAATAAAAGTAAGCTTGAAGTTTTAGTACGAGTACACTCACAGTATACCAGAAGACTACTTTAAGTATACTTTTAAATACTTAAATTGGGCCAATTCAGTCCCAAGAAGTACACTTGGGTGATATACTTTAGTATACTTGAGTATACTTAATGACATATACTTAAGGAATACTTCTTTTTGGTAAAGGTAAGTATGACTCGGCTTGTTAATAAAGTTTACTTGGAGAGAACCTGTTTTCTCTGCAGTGACTTCTACGACAAACCACAGAAGAATGTCGTTTAGACAGATGTTGTAATGTACAGCAATATCTGGGCAAAATCAAATTCAGCTCATCATCTTAAACACTTCAAACAAACTGTCACACACGGAGATGGGTGAGTCATGATTTGGGTTCATTTTGCAGCCTCAGTACTTGGACACTACAGCCACTGAGTCCACTATGAATTTCTCTGTAAATCAAAGTGTTCTAGAGTCAAATGTGAGGCCATCTGCCAGAAAGTGAAAGCTTGGCTAATAAAGGGGTTTGCAACAGAACAATGATCCGAAACAGCAGCATGGACAGAGTGAACCACAATGGTATGACAGACTGATACTGTCATACAGGAAACAATTATTTCAGGTTATCAATGGTAAAAGCAGTTCTACGGAGTATTGAATCGTTTGTTTTTCTACACACTGCTTCTGCATTTACGCATAGTTTTAGTTCAAATAAATGATGAAGTACTCTAACAAATCTTAAGACATGATGCAGACCAAATGTTTTTAATTAATCTTGATGCATAAACTTACCTGCAAAGCCTTCTCTATTTTTTTTAACCCATGACTGTAGGCAAAAGTATCGGGAACATTTCCTGAGAACTTACCTGTCCCAAGTTGTCAAAGTTGTACTTGTGCCTGACCCATTTATAGTTGGCTTGCATACAGTCAGACTTATTTGTGATGTTCCTCACGTCTTCTCCTTGACAAACGAAGAACTTTCCCTTGAAAAGCTGAAGAGAAAAAAACACAAACATGCCTTTAAAGTAAATGAGTGAATCGTGCCGATACAGTTTGGGCTCAGGTTTTTGTCCGACTAAATCTGTTTAGGTTAAGGAATTTTGTCTTGAGGGACCTTCAGAAGGCTCATACCTGATTTATTTCCTGGAGTGAAACTGCTAGTTGAGCTTGCAAATAAAAGGTCATAGCATGGCCTTCTAGATGTTTCTGGGTGACAGCTCTAAGCTGAAGGAAGGTCACTCTGAGGCATTTGGGTTCTTTTTGTTATATGAATAACTATTGTGAATTTAGCTTTTAGTACAACTGACAAAAGTAACAATAAATGAAAATCTACTTTATTTACTTTTATAATTTAGTGAAAATAAAACATTAATTTTAAAATGTGGTCGAAAAAAATCTTTAAAAACAAACAAAACTGTCCCAGACAAATGAAAGCGCCTTGTTCATGAACAGTGTTGAAGTCTGACAGGTGCAGAAGTCCAAAGTCCGATTGGACATTTCAGAAAAATTTTGAATCATTACTGCTTTGGTCAATTTCAACTTGTTTCTCTGGTGACTGATTTTTTCCCCTTCTTTAATGGGAGGGGTGTAAACAGTTATGGACTGGAATGTGGTGGCAGTCATAAAAAAGATGAAGGTCATGGAATGACAGTTCATTGATTGCTAACAGTTTGAAAATTTCAACAGGCACCTAAAATGAGTAGCTTTCCAATTACTGCTTCATGGCATCATCACAGCCTTTCACCCTTCATCACTTCAACTGGACAGATGGTTTATGGCCAGTTAACTGGCCGATGACAGCTAAAAAGATGCCAGAACTTAACCAAGGCCACAACGCTCATTCATATAGAGTGGTCCTTGGACTGTGAGCCTTGAAATCTCCATTCAGACTATATAAGCTCACATAGGTGTGCAGGTATACGAGCTGCAAGAGTGCACACAAAACACAGTAGTTTTTTTCTGCTAAGCTTCCAAGAGTACAGTTGTTTTTAAAATAATTCACACCCTCCCAATAAATAAGGAAATAAATCAGCCATTAGTGAAATAAACTGAAATCGAACAAAGTAATAATACCTACAAGTTTTACGGATTTCTGCACCTGTTGACAGGTATTGTGGCCCACGCTTCATAAACAAGCTGCTCTAATTGGTCTGGGATAGTTGTCAACTACAATTGAAAAGCAATATTTTATTTGACTAAATTATAATTTTGTGAATTTTTGTTTATTATCACTTATCTTAGTTTCTTCTTATTTGAATTATTATTGTGATCTTAGCATTTTCTTTAATTGGAGGGTATGAATAATTTTGAGCACCGTGTATGTCCACCACGGTGGGACAGCACAGAGCAAAGAACTGTGAGATACACTGCCTGGCCCCAAGAAAGTCGACCCCCCCCCAAAAAAAAAGGTCATATACTAATATACCTCCTTTACCTTTAATAACATCAGCATTTGCTGTGGCATTGTTTGTCTCACTGATTAGTGGTTTTCTTTAGGCTGCGCAGTTGTTCAGTCCCAATCTCTTGGGTTCCCTTCACATTGTGGGTGTGGAAATGCTCTTACTTTCACTATTAAACATAGCCCTTCAGTTCTACTGTTGTTTTTTCTTCAATTTGATCTCACCAAACGTTTAAGTAATTGCCGATCCCAATCACTCAGGATTTTTTTCCAGCCACATTTTTCCTCAAAGACAATGGGTCCCCACAATCCTTCCGGTTTTTAATAATGCGTTGAACATTTCTGAGCTCAATTTTAGTAGTTTCTGCATCTCCTTAGATGTTTTCTCTGCTTGATGCATGCCGATGATCTGACCCTTCTCAGACAGACTACATCTTTTCCACGACCACGGATGTGTCTTTCAACATGGCTGTTTAGGAAATGAGATGCAACTTATTGCACCAGCTGGAATTAAATAAATTGTTGCCAGTTGAAAGATAATCGCCCATGCAGTAATTATCCAATAGGAGGCTCCTACCTATTTGCATAGTTAAATCCAGGTGGCGACTTTTTTTTTTGGCCAGGCAGTGTGCAGTAATTTGTTGCAGCATGGTAGGGGGAGTCATTATTCCCCATCTGTACCCTCTTCTTCCTCGTCATCCTCTCCTCTTACCTGTACTCCCAGGATGCCAAAGATGATGAAGAACGCACAGCAGATGACCACGATGTTGCCGATGGGCTTCAGTGATGACATCAGTGTCTCCACCACCAGCTTCAGGCCCGGGGCTCTGCTGATCACACTGGAACCAGGAATAAATGGAGGATTAGTGTGTGTTTGCATCTTTGTCCAGCACACACTTCGGTCACGATGCACAGCTGAGACAAGATGGAGAGAGGATGGTTACAGTGTTTAAACCTGCAAGCTCTTCACATATCGCAACTCCAACAGGCCTTAACATCAAACACACACACACACATTTTTTTCTCAGTTTCCTTTGTATACTGCGCTCTCTATTCAGGGCATCCCTTTTCTTTTAAATCCCAACATTCAGTGAATGTGAGGAACCTTCAAACATCAAAAAAGCAAGGGTTTCAGACCAGAAGCTGTGGAAATTATAGTCATGAAACTTTATTTAAACAGCATGGTGCAACATGCTGTAACATTCCAGAAGAGAATTTAAATCAACTTGAGACAACAAAAATATCAAACATCTAGATGAGAGTGAAGCTTTTTGTCTACTTGGTTATCCAAAGTTTTAAGTTAACCAATAATCTATTATAGAAGCATTGGGTCGGGACTTGGTATCGGTTCATACTCAAAATCAAATAACCTAAAGTTGTACTTCCATGGTCATTTCATTAATATTTCTGTGTTCTCCATTATTATTGAATGCATTCTGCATCGTTTCTGTTTAAAAAAACCTTCTGGTATCTTTGTATCCAGCTGTATTTGTATACTAGAAGAGAGGCTTGTGGTCCAACGGCAGCTTTTCCGGGTCCTTCTCATGAATTTCCATCTGATTGGCTCCCTCCCATGACTGTATGAAGGAAGCTCCGCCCTCCACTTTTATTTCGTTACAGACAGGAAATAGAGCCGACAAACAAGTTTGTTCCGCCATGCTAACAAACAGTTAGCTAATTAGCTTCTCAACTCCGAAGCTACAGTCGTGCCGTCTTTACTTCTAGTGTGTAGTGGAGGGATACCTGCCTTCCAATGGACAGATAGAAACCCCACGTGGGATACGCTATTTGAAATGTGACGTAGAAGTGCAAGGCTGTTCCCGATTCGCTCTTTTCTTCGTATTGTTTCTCTGATGAGAAAGCACAGCCGACTGGGGGGAACGCAACGCTAGCAAGTCAGCATGTGTAAGTAAACAAGGGGAAACCCTCCGTATTTCAGAAGGAGCAAGTTAAACGGGTTTTCAGTGGAAGGAGGCCTTTAAACTCAGAGGCAAAAAACCCCTGATCAGGACTTTTCTAGTTTGACTCCAGCTGGGCTCAGCATTAATGGGATCATCTGTGTGTATAAAAATGATAAATATTGTAGTTGGGGCAAGTGAAATGGTTTTAGCTCACCTTTTCTTTACAGAAACCGAATCCACCCATTGTAATAATCCACCAATAAAAAAGGGAAAGGAAGATTATTAGATTTTTTCCTTTTCATCTGTTGTCCAGATAGCTCAGTTCAGGATTTTTGACATAAGGCCTCATTTTCAATTGAGCCAGGGTCCTACTCATCAGTTTCAGAGACAGTTTCATCTCATTTAAATTCTCACATTCTTGTTACCGGTGGTCCCCAATGCTAATGCTAGCATAAGTCAATAGGAATCTGCTAGCCTGTCATTAATAACAATTGTATCCACTCTGCAGAACACCTGAGGCAAATCAGTTATAACACAAGACTATGTCTAAATGCTGTGTTAACAAAATAATGTTACAAATGAAACTTACCCTGCATCACAAATTACACATTACATTTTGAGGAACTAGTTTCTCACCAGCAGCAGAATGATACATTGCTTCCGGGTGGTAAGACAGGATAGCGATGCTGTTCAAAACAAACTGAAGCGCGCCAGTCATCCCACATTTTTAATAGCTTGTTAGTTTACAGAATAAAGAACAGTAATGGGCAACATGGTTTATGAGTGTTCATTTATACAGTAGCCGCTACTGTAATGAAATTCCTTTGTACACTTAATGGCAGATATCACTCCGCTGCCAAATACCGGAAGTAAAAATGTGTTGCTGCGGTGACACTTTATTATCAAAATGTAACGCAATACAAGGTAAGTTTTATTGTAACATTATTTTGTTAACACGGCATTTACAGATAGTCTTGTATTATAACAGATTTGCCTCGGGTGTTCTGTGGAGTGGATACGATTGTTATTAATGACAGGCTAGCAGATTCCTATTGACTTATGCTAGCATTAGCATTGGGGATCACTGGTAACAAGAATATGAGATGAAATAAGATGAAACCGTCTCCAGTGATAAGTAGGATCCTGGCTCACTCCGAAATGAGGCCCTATGTCAAACATCCTGAACTACCCCTTTAAGTCCTGCAGTTCTGGTTGCTTCAACTTTTCGAATCCAAACCTTTGTTGGATCACAAACAGCTTCGACTTGTTCCTGGTTCCCTCGTTTACCACTTCCACCTCCCTTTCTTGCTTCCTCCTACTTTTGCAGTTAAAGAAAAAGCCAGATCTAATTAAGCCGATGGACTGATGAGAATGTTTAATTAGTGCCGGTAGGCTGCTCTGCTCTACACTGCAGCTAAACTTCTGAACACGCGTTACATAAAATCTAATGGACACACACTTGAGTGTGCCAGCACTGAAAAAACACTGTGTTCGCAACAGAGTCTCTTCATGTCCACATTTACCGATACCAGATAATGATCTGATAAATGCCATGACACATGGAAAGGTCTAATCAAGGAAAACAATGCTGCACAATAAAGGAGGCTGTCAGGGTGATCAGTCCTGCCTTTCTCTATTGTCTGCAGCGCATGTTTTTCCCTGAGCAGACAGCTGAGTGAAAGAAGAGTCAATAACACATTCAGAGAAGATGTGAGATAATAAGAAGCCAGGACAACACTGATCAATACTCCTGTACACAGAGCACAGAGGTGATAGCTATACTTCATCACTGGGATTCACTGGCTCTCTTTGGATTTTTGAAAACTGTATTGAGTTGATATTCTGCTTATGGCCTACAGAGGGCGATAATGTCCAACAGCTGTACAGGCATGTGTTTTCCTCTGTGAGACAATGCAAATATGTTCACAGACATCTGAAGAATCAAAGCATTGCTCCAGTGGGAGTTACGCTATAGACATATATGCATTGAATTCCTCTAAAAAGACGGGGAATAATGTCCAGCTGTTATTTTTGGTAATTTGCAGGGAAGAATTCACACACCATTTTTAGGCATATACTGTATGTATAATATGGTTTCCAAACAGTGCAGCACTGCAGAAAAATGCATGGTTGAAATGGTGTTTTTTCCAACCAAATGTTCAAGTATTCATAAGTATGTCATTTTCTTAAACGTCACTCAACCATTATTTCATAAAGAATACCCATCTTAGCTTATAAAGTTAGGGACACAAGGGAGATATGGGTTAAGCTGAAAAGTGCAGCCTCTTCAGATATCAGTGAATTTGCAGAATCTATGAAATGATGAGATGTGCAATATGCAGTACTATGCAACAGTCTTGAGCCAATACTTATTCATTTGTTTACTGCCAGGTAAACAAAAACAAATGCACCAATTAAATGAAACACATTCAAGGATATATGGAGTGCAGTATTAAAAGCAAAAAGAAACTTTTTCATATCTAAAATGCCCCAAGTCTTTATTTTTATGACCATCTTTATTCTTTAACACAGTTGAACCCTGTTCTAGACCTGCTTTCTAGTCTTTTCTTGATCATATGTTGGTCTTATACAGTAGTTCTCCAGGCTTCGGGACTTTTGAATGCTCTTGCTTGGATGTTTTCTACCTTTTGTTAAAGGGATATTGTGTAAGTTCTCTTGTTATTTATTCACAAAAACTGATTATTTGGTTCAAAAGTGTTTTTTCATTAATCAGTAATCACTCCCATCAACAAACTGAAGTGCTCCTCTAAGTTCTAAATTTGCCGTTTGTATCATTCATTTACACATCGAGCGGGTCGGCTCGGTGGGGGCTGCCATGTCGTATCGCCATGTTTTTATGTTCGGGAGAAGCGTGACAGTAGGAAAACACAGAAACTCACCGGACACACCGGAGTTTTCAGCTCAGTTCGAGGTAATGCCTTTGAAAAGTCACCACGCTGCAGTGGGGAGAAACCAGCGTCTCACTGATACTGGGTTCACGTGCAGTCGGGCAGACGGCCGTTGGTAACAAACCAGATGTCATTTTAATCAATAAAGCCGAGCGAAAGACGGTAAAACATGGGTCAGGGAAAACAATACGACATCGCCATGACAACAAATCAGATGTGGACTGATGTCACTGTAACTGACGGACCACGTCTTCACATAGAGGCCGGTGATAACTTTACATGCATCGGCTGTCGTCGGTCTGCCCGGTTTCACGCAAATGCAGCATGAAAAGTACGGGGGAGCTGCTCGCAATTACACAATGTCCCTTTAAGTTCTGTATCCAGATGATCCCACACTGCTTCAATAATGTTGACGTCCAGATTCTGGGGACGATCTGTTGAGGTCCGGGTTCCAGGGAGGTTCTGTCCCTCCATCAGACCTGTCAAGATCCGGATTCCAGGGAGGATCCATCCCTTCATTGGACCTGTCAAGGTCAAGGCTCCAGAGAGGATCCGAACCTCCATCAAATCCACTGAGGTCCAAGTTCTACGGAGACTCCATCCCTCCATAGAAGCTGTTGAGATCCAGGTTCTGGAGAGGATCCATCTCTCCATTGGACCCATCAAGGTCTAGGTTCTGGGGAGGATCTGTTGAGGTCCAGGTTCCAGGGAGTTTCTGTCCCTCCATCAGACCCCTCGAGATCCGAGTTCCGGGGAGGATACATCCCTCCATCGGACCTGTCAAGGTCCAGGTTCTGGGGAGGATACATTGAGGTCCGGGTTCCGGGGAGACTCTATCCCTTCATCAGACCCATCTAAGTCCAGGTTCCAAGGAGGATCTGTCCCTAAATCAGACCCGTCGAGATCCGGGTTATGGGGAGGATCCGTACATCCATCAGACCTGTTTCCACTGATCTCCAGTCCAGTTTTTGTGTCATGGGACACACCTCCGCCCTTTCTTCTGTTTTCCTTTCTTAACAACAGCTTATTTCCAGCCATGTTTCCATGGAGACCATTTCTAATGAGGCTTTGGCAAACCGTAGATGGATCAGCTGAAGGTCCAGATGCATCTCCAAGGTCTCGGTTCAGGTCTTTCCTGGATTTGTTCCTTTGTTTTTAAGGACATCCCCATTAGATCCTGTTACTTTGCCATAGACATTTTAGGCCCTTCTTTTGTCTTCCACTTATCCAGTTTCCTTATTGTACACCAGGAAGAGACGTGCGTATTTCTCAGCTAATTGCACCTTAAATCTAGGGTCTGCAATGTTGGAGAAACGGTTCAAACAAGCAACATTTAAAAAACAAACGAACAAAAGAAGAACACACGAAACCACGCCTTCAGAGCACAGGGACGTGTGCACCAATGCTTTACGAGCAGGTTAACGAAAACAGCCGCGTGGATAGTTTGTTAGCTTAAAAGTAAACAACTGACAAACAACGTTTCTAAAAGCTTTAACCTTTTTTTTTCTTTTTTTTTTTTTTTTTTTTTTCTTTTTTTTTTTTCTTCTTTTTTTTTTTTTTTTTTTTTTTTTTTTTTTTTTCCTCCACTCACCTCCAACTCCTTCTGTTGTGTAAAAAGTCCACACTGCAAACGTCAACACCTCCAAGACTTAATCCTTATCTGTTGTTTTGGTTTGGCTTGTTTTTTTGGCACAGCAGCAGTTAGCAGTCCGTTAGCTACTATCTGTTTACAGTGAGTGGCGCACAGAGGGGCACATGGGAGACGGTGAGGGGAGAGGGACAGAGACGAGACATTAAGGCATCGATTCATTCTTTCTATATGGCATGAATGGCAGGGGTTGGTCAGAGTTTTTAGAGAACTGCAGCTCTCACAGAGGTCTGACTTTTTTCCTTCCTTTTTATAAATACATGATGTATCGACCTCTGGCAGGATGAAAGGACCATTTCACCCGGTATAGCAAAAAGGTGTTTCTGAGCAGGATTACCAACTCTGGCTTTAAAATGACCATGGTGTGCAATCACACTGTTTAATGTCCCAGACCGTGTTTCATGCTTGCATGTAGACATTGGAAATGTACGAGTCGTCTGATGAGCTGCAGAGTACATAAAGACAGAATTTAAAACGGATGCATGTGTCTGCTATGATCAACACTGGTCCATCCATTCTGTTAGTTCTAAGCCTGTAAGTTTTATCTGACCAATGAGAAGTGGCCTAATAAAATAAATCCTTCCTCTGGAAATGGTGAGATGCAAGGAGTGGACTGAAGACAAGAGAAAAAGCAACCAATGCTCAAAGAAAAACAGACCTTGAGAAAAGCCTGGGGGGGGGGGGGGGGGGGGGGGGGGGGTTGCTCAGAAGTAGTTTGAAGGCTACAAGAACGTCTCACTGCTCAGAAACAAGATACAGAAATGAAGTGTGACTAAAAACTTTCTGAATAGGATTTATACTTCCTTTAGATTCAACATTTCCGGTTCAAGACTGTGTCCCTACATTGCTGCTTTGCATATAAAAACCTCAGGACAACCTTTCCACCACTTTACATCATTCCTAGCTCCACTCAGACAAGTGTTAAGGAGAGTAACGAAGGAGTGACGGACCTCTTTTTATGGATCAATACCCCTGATGATGTGGAGCATGGAGAACACAGATTTTGGGATGGCTCCTTTCAGTAATGTCTGTTTGTTTATGACACATGAAGGACGAGGATGATGCGATAGAGGGAGCAGCGAGAGCAGGTAGCATTCACCTCTAATTAATTGCTCTGCATAATTTCACAGTCCTGTAAAGAGAGTCCTTGTTTAGTGGGTTACACAAAGGAGTGGGAAGGGATGTGAACCCGCATGTCCACCACCAACAAATCATTCACACTGAAGAAAGGGAACAAGTAGGGCAGTGAGAGGCTGGGGTGTTTAAACAGTGCAAACAAAAGGATGCTAAAACGAACACATCAGGACAGAGGCAGGAGTGCTCAGAAGGATGTTGTAAAGAGCACCTGGATTGATTTTTGAATCTTTTCATGATTGGCAAACAACATTGGCACGACAATGTAGGAAACAACATTTCAACAGATCTTTGGACATTGTATTGAGAAATATCACATTTCTCAAGTTTAAGCAAAGATGTTGAACAAATCTTTAGACCTTTTTGTAAGAAATATCAGTAAGTCTAAACCGAAGACAACAATGATGGTGGAAAACAAGAATGGGACATGAAGGCTGTGGAGCGATATAGTTGATGAAGAATTGTGGCTCCCTGAAGAAGTGGACTTTGGTTCATTTATCTTCAGTTTTAGCAACAACCTTGAGGAAAATGAGACAGAGCCGATCATCCAGCCAGAAAGTTGCAGCTCTGAAAATGTCACCCTGAATAAGTTTCAGATCAAGACATGCACTGCCCCATTGACTTCTTCCAACAATATGCAGGTTGACAACAACTTGTCCAAGGAGTCGACAAATCAAGGTGCAGAGAAGGTTCAAGGCTGTAATTGCCCAAAGGCACCTTCCAAAGAAACCATCAACTTCCGGTAAAAGTTTCAAGTCTCAAAACTGCAAGTAGCAACACCAAGGGTGGCATCAGAGGCATCAGTCTCTGGAACAGAGCTGTACTCAGATTCACTGTAAAATCAACAAGGACAGCATCAGAGGTCTCTGGGAAAAAAAGAGTGGACTTCCACTTAAAAGATGTCTCTAAACCTGACAGAGTTTACATCAAAAGACCAAAGACACCTAATCAGTGGAGATGTTAAAAAAAACCCTGAAACACCAGTAAATTTCTATGCAAAAGCCAAAACCATGTCCATAAGGGTTTGTGGGCCAGTCCCTCTGCAGGGCCTACAAGATGCAGGAGACTGCAAAAACCCCTGAGATCCTAGGTTCTATCACTGATGTGTCCAGGGGGACCGAAAGGTGTATTTAAAGGTGCCATGACATCAAATTTCACTTTTCTGGGGTTTTGGGTGTATAATATGATCTGTTGTGCACTGATGAGGCCATGTGAATGTCCAGAGTGAGAATCAAAGTTCCTGTTTATGGTCTGTCAGCTTTGTCTCTCTGCTCAGAAACAGTTGAATCAGACAGCAGGCTGTCATTCTACGTAGTTCTATCATTCTACGTAATTCAATTGCTCCAATAAGAGCACACTATCAAGTAAACAGCGCCCCCCTCTCTCTCTCCTAACGGTCTGCACCGTCCACTCCCCCCTCCCCTCCCTGTCTGATTCAGCTGCATGTATGGAGCTAGTAGTAACTTCTGTGCAGTCAGGTCTGGGTTTTCAAACAAATGGATTTAAAAGAAAACTTCTGCATTAACACTGAGGGAGGGGGCCACAACCTTGTCATTACCTGTAAGTTTATTTATTTTCTAAATGCTGTCTTGTCTGATAAACGTAGCTCACACTATCTGAACTGCCCATGTTGCTAGCAGTTAGCCTTTAGCAAACTCCGATCGCAGCTTGACCTAGATTCTCCAAATAAGGTCATAGCCAAATAAGGTGTAGCCAATCAAAATGAAGTCAACGTGGTCTCCGGGTAAAGCTCCATATCATCACCGGACCCAACTGTATTACTGAGGAAGTGAGATCTGGCGTTTCAAAACAATACTCCGCTGTAAAAAATGACGTTTTTTCTTTGGAGTATTTACATATGCAGTAATGCCAACAACATAAACTAGTTTTTAACTGCTATGTCATCACTCCTTCAAGAACTAAGAATGGAGGCATGGTCGTTAGCACCGCAGCCTCACAGTAAGAAGGTTGCTAGTTCGATTCCAGGCTGGGGAGGGGATTCGAACAATTCCAACATTAGCCTTCCTGTGTGGAGTTTGCATGTTCTCCCCGTGTATGCGTGGGTTCTCTCCGGGTACTCCGGTTCCCTCCCACCGTCCAAAGACATGCATGTTAAGTTAATTGGACACTCTAAATTGCCCCTGGGAATGAATATGAGTGTGAATGTTTGTCTGTCTCTCTGTGTTGGCCCTGCAACAGACTGGTGACCTGTCCAGGGTGCACTTGCCTCTCGCCTGATAATAGGTGGGATAGTCTCCACCAACCCCTGCGACCCTGAACTGGATAAGCGGTACAGAAAATGACTGACTGAACATTTATTAGTTTCTCCTTTTGCTTAATGCATTTTTATCCATTAACTTCAGTAAATATGAATTCATCTTTTAATTATCTTATCTAATCCAATTTTATTTGTTATGGGCCTTTTCCACTAACGCAGGTCAGCTCAACTCACCTAAACTCAACTCAATTCAACTTGGCTTGGTAGCTTTTCAATTACAATCCATTACCCCGACCACAAGTGGGCGGGGTAAGAATGAAGCCGCTGCCACGGACTAGATTGTGCAACGCAAACGACAGCAGCAACAGTTCACACTACCTACCAGTAGGTGGCGGTAATGCACCTCATTAATTGTTAGTAGCCGCCAGTAAAAACAACAACAGTGGGAAAAGACAAGAAGAAGGATGAGGAGAAAGTAACATGGGAGGGAATGAATGAGATTATCAGTGACACCTGTTGTAGATTAATTCATGTGGCGTAGGTGGTAGAAATCTTGCCCTATAACCTGGAGATCCCTGGTTTAAATCCCTTTTCAGCCAAATTAAATTCTTTTTTTTTTCTCTACGACCTTTTTGCAAATCTAAAATCACTCCCTCACAAGCTCATATCTATCTATCTATCTATCTAAACAAGATCGTGGAGAAAGAAAAAAAAATTGTTTGGCAGAAAAGGGAGTTAAACACCCAACCTTTGGGGTGATTGGGCAAACTTTCTACCACCTCCGCCACAGAGGTGGTAGAAAACACCACAAGCAGTGCAAATAACGATATCATCAGTCCCTCCCGGATTACTTCTCGTCTTCTTCCTCTGTTCCTGTTTTTACCGGCGGCTGGCTAACAATTCATGAGTTGCGTAACCGCCACTTACTATAAGGGAGTGTGAGCTGTCACTCATTTAATGATGTCACTTTCTGACCCTGACATCTGATTGGCTAGCCACTTGGCCAATAGGTGGCATGCAGTGAGATGACGTCAGACATAGCTCGCTTCAGCACGCTCAGAACCTCGCCAGAGGAGGTACAGAAACTGTATCACCTCAGCTCGGAAAAACCCCCAGTGGAAAAGCCCAATAACCGAGGCGAGGCGAGGTGAGGTGAGCAGAAAAGGGGCATTAGATAATAGATTTATCTGATCTGAACTTGAATTTTTATCAAATGTTTTCTTTTTCTAAATTATTGTTCTAAAGTATGCGTTTTTTTTTTTTTTAACTTTTTAATTCTTCTTCTGCAGCTGAACACTGAATTGTCTTGTACAACCAGATATCCAGTGAAGTTGGGATGTTGTGAAAAATGTAAATAAAAACAGAACACAATGATTTTCAAATCCTGTTTTGGTTATATTCTATTGACTTGAGTACAAATACAAGCTACTTATTTTTCAAACTGTCAAACTTTTTTGTTTTTTGCATATTCACTCATTTTGAATTTGATCCATACAGTTTCAGCAAAGTAGAAAAGTTGTTGGATGATGACTTTGATTTACATGAGCATTTTTCAACAAGTATTAGTTCTGCAATACACCTTTAGGACAGTTTCTTCTGTAAAATGTAACTATATAAAAATTAGTAAAGCAATATACAGAAATGTAATGTTTCAGAGCCTCACACGAATTTGTTTTCCTCAGTGGTCCAGCTCAGATACTGTCATTACAACTGTCAGCTCCAGTAACCAAACGGGTAAAAAATTCACTGACACAAGAAAGCAAGTGCATTAGCTGCCCAGAAGAAAGCCTGGAGATAATTATATCATCATCAAGTGACAGATGAGCTCAATGGCTGATCCGACAGAGGTCGACCGCAGTGGAAATTTATCAATAAACACATTCGCTGTTGGCCGTGACCTCACAACAGCCACGGAGCTGTTTGAACCAGGTCGCCCGCAATGAGAGCTCGAAAGCGTGTCAGGTGGAAATATGGCCACAATAAGGTGTGTGTGTGTGTAAGTGTGTGAGTATGGGCGCATTTTTGCAACATTGTGGGGACCATGTTCCGGATTTTTACCATCACCGTGGGGACGTCCTACCCTCATGGGGACATTTTCCCGGTCCCCAAGGGTACGAACCCCGTTTTGAGGGTCAAGATTAGGTTTTAGAGATTAAGTTACAATTTGGTTTTGGTTAGGGTTAGGGAATGCATTATGTCAATGGATATACCCCACAGGGATATAAAAACAAACGTGTGCGTGTGTGTGTGTGTGTGTCTGTGGGGGGGGTATAGGTTGCAGCTGAATTGTTGATGGGGTTTAGGTGATACTGGGTTACATAAAAGTGCCATTTGGTGGCATAAAGTGCAATCCCCTGGAGCCCTCCCGGGGGCCAGCTCCCATCCCCTGGTGTGCGTTTGATTAATGATTGCAGAGGTTTGTGTATGCGTTTGTGTGTGTTTGTGCATGCTCTGTTAAACCAAGCTGATGCATCATTGTGTCACACATAAACACAGATGCTTTCCTGTGTAGCATGATTAATATTTTTCAATGAGAAGCAAACTGGAACACACTCCTGATGCACATAAAGACTCAGCTGCTTGTTGCAATAACACTCAAACACACACACAGGCAGCTTATTGCTAACTCCTGTAAACTGCAGTAGGCGTCCTCCGTTGCCAAAGTAACAAACCATCATAAATCACAGACTGCCATGGATTTCAACCTGGGAGCGCATAAATGATGGTTGATTGATACTTATTCCCGTATCAGCGTCAGCAGCAGTGCGCCGCCAGAGGGGAAAACACAGACGACTCATTTCTAATTTAAACACTGTATGTGTGAGTCTACCGCAATCAAACTGCGGTGACAACAAGCTGATGCTGAAATAAATGCTGAGGCTTTATGGATGACAATGTGGTGTCTGCCTTGTAATATCTGGGATAATTTGGAGAAAAAAAATCACCTTTAACTTTAAAGTTTCAGAGTTTTTGTGTTGCTTGCAGCACAATAAAATGGGAAAGTTTTTGGGTTTTAGGATTTCATGGAAGGCACATTTATTTAATTCCACATTAAAGGCAATGTAGAAGTGTTTCTTTCAACAATTTTTGCAGTACTGGTTTCACTACCCCATACGCTATGATTAATTAAAGACACAAAACGTAACTTTTAGACCTTAAAAATATGTGTTTCTGACTCGTTTTCATGACACACCAACATTCATTATGCACATTTTCGAGCCATCACTGCCCAGAGGCGTCGCGGGGCTCGGAAACAGCAGTATGCAAGGTTCCCATCTGGGACGCAGCCGTGACGTTGCAGCGGACTATTGGTTGTGCACCACGTCACTTACTAGCAAACGGATATGAACCAGATATGAACACAGCGGGTGTTTTGAACGTGCATCATGTTGGATTTGGTAAAGAAACGCAAGGAAACATTACTGGAGGAAGAGAGGAAAAGAAAGAGGAAGGGACAGAACAAGAGTCAAGATAAGACTGTCTTACTGGCTGGAGGGAATCACAGTACAGGTACGATGAAGATGGATGCTAGTTTAGCCGTCGATAGGGGGCACTGAGAAACTGCTAAAAATTCTGTTGTTTCTAAAAACTTTAAATATATAAATATTATTATACAACAGCTGTGAAAGTAATGGGGCTGAAAAAACATCCGCCAATCATCTCTGCATTCCTTACATTTTTCATTTGTCTATTGGCTCGTCAATCACTTTTACTGCCGTAGTAAGAGTGATTGACAGGCAATTTGATGGGTATTAGGCGAGACTGGAAGCTGCGCACTCTTGTCTGATGTTTACAGCAGGTAGTGAAAAATCATTCTGCTCGCACTTAGCGATGTTCAGCCATCCCATCATGTCCCAAACGCAAGTAAGACAGGCACGTGAACGTTGTTCTGTGGCCGGAGGAGGGAGCTGTGAATCTTTCAGATTGGTATCCACATTACTCAAAAACTCACACGCTCTGTTTTCTGAAATGCCTAAACATCTTCAATAGCGCCTTTAAATCTGGGGTTGGGGAGGTTCTGATTGAACGGGGGCAGACATGACATATTTACGTCTACTTGGATGTAGGGATGTGCCGGTTTCTGGTGTCAAGGTGTACCACAATATAAAAATGTAGTGGTATAAAAACCATGACATTTTCCGTCATATCTTCATACCTTGACCGCAGTATGAACTCCATTCTGTCTTATAAAACACAGGGATAGAGTACAAGTCAGGAGTACGCCGCCTGTCCTGATGCAGACTTCCAGTTGGTGGCAGTGTTGTTTTCGTTAACGATGACGAAATCATTTAGTTGATGCTCCTTTTTTTCATGACAATGACGAGCTAAACATGTCTCTATGATGACTAAAATAGGACAAGACGTGTGTGAATTTTCATTGACGTAACGAGACTGGACAAAAATGTGTCTGGTCTGTCAGACGTTCATAATGCAGGAAATGTCTACCGATTCTGCATTAATCTGTCTGTCAAAAGCTTAAAAAGTAGTTGCATCCTCTTCTTTTTTGGGCACGACTTGGCGTGCAGCCGCATGCACATCAAAGTTCTGCAGGTTTACCAACCCGCATCCGCCCAAACCAATACCCACTAACCGCGGCTCTCCCTGTCAAACCTGACCTGCACGTTGCACATTAATTTCCTAAATTCACTGTAGTCTCTGTCATTTTGCCATGTAGGGGCTTTATTTATTTTATTCAGAGACTCCTGCATAAAAGATCATCATCCCTGGTTGTAACTGTGTTCTCCGTCCCTGGTTCACATCAGTGTCTCTGCCTGCTGGAAATGATCTCAGCGCCTGATGTTTAAAACATGTCATGCCCAACGAAAAAGAAACTTATTCTCACCGCGACCCGCCCGGACTACATAAATATCAGCCATCACCTTAACAGAGATATTAATCTTTGTCATTTCTATCTGCTAAACAACATTTTTGCGGGTTACCGTCGGGTACCCGAACTGTTGCAGGACTCTGGCGCACACACCTGCGGTCAGACACGCAGCTGCTTGGCTGCGTTGGCCAGAAACGGTGGGAAGTTTGGCTCTTTTCAGAGAACCGGCTCTTTCAATTCGGCTCCCAAAGAAGAGTCGGCTCTTTCGACTCCCGAACGGCTCTTAATTTAAGATATTTACAGCCCTATATTTTACCTTAATTTTGCAATAAATTAATGGTTTGTGTGTTAAATTTTTTTTTTTTGCATTCTGTATTTTTATGAGAAGCCTTAAAATTCTGTGTATTTATTCTATCTTCAAACTTTTTGTTTATCTGATAGGGGCAGTACATATTAATGAACATATGTAGTCACAGAAGTAAACATGTTGGATTATCATTAGCAAGCTAATTAGCATCAGCAGCCCCTTGGCAGGTAAAAAAAAAGATACACAATACAATAAAACAACAAAATTAAACTTTCAGGTGCGACATGGTTATATTACAAGACCACACAATGCACTCTCCTCACCACTAACTCCTGTCTTCACTTGCAATGGAACATAGCCTTTCTTTCTGTTTTCATATATTTGTACAAATATATGCTCAAATGTGACTGGCAGCATGGCCTCCACAGTGGCTTTTTTAAAAAAAAAAATAGCCTAACTGACCTAAACTACTGTAGACTAAAACGTTTTTTAATTTCGTCGACTAAAACTATCAGATACAGAAATGACTAAAATGTGACGAAAACTAATAAGCATTTTCGTCAGAAAGACAAAGACTAAAATTCAGATAGCTGCCAAAAACACTAGTTGGTGGCTAGTTAATTCATGTCCCTTGCCAATGCCATTAAACTTTAAAGGAAGAAGTACAGATGTTTGAATATAGGGCATTGTTCAACCAAAATAAGTTGTTTTTATTTACTTAGACACTTACAGGGAGTGCAGAATTATTAGGCAAATGAGTATTTTGACCACATCATCCTCTTTATGCATGTTGTCTTACTTCAAGCTGTATAGGCCCAAAGCCTACTACCAATTAAGCATATCAGATGATGTGCATCTCTGGAATGACAAGGGCAGGGCTGTACGATTAGCTTTTTCACTAGGAGCACTAGTGCTCCCAAATGAAAAAATTTAGGAGCACAGAAAAAAATTTTAGGAGCACTAAAAATTTTCTTAAATAGCACATTTAAATATTAATAATAATAAGGCAATAGGCCAAATGATGCATTACACCGAGAAACAAACAGTTTTAAATACAGAGAACTTCCCTGTCCTACAGTTTTTTGTTGTCCAGTCTCCTGCCACACTTGGCTGTGTCCATCCAGCGCTCCACAGCAGGATTTGGTCTGGGTGGGGTTGGTCTGGGTCCGGTGGGCTTTAGTATGGATGTTGAATTTGCATTATGCATTGTTGTTAAAAAGGGCACCAAACCGGTGTTACAGCAAAACCTGTGACCCATGAAAACTTATGACTGTGGGGGGCGATAACACCTGCTCCTGATTCTTCTTCTGCAGATACTTAACTGTCAGCAGCAGTAACCTCTTCATTTAATCTTTGTTAAACAGCAATGTGGAGAGAAGCTGCCATGTTGTGACCCCCCATATCTGTTCTCGTGACTGCAGACGTTCTTATAAAAACCCAGAGACTTATTATTGGTTTCACTACATGGAAGAAAAGCTGGACGAGCCATGCTAACGATGTAAAAGAGACGTCTAATGGTTTAGATTACAGCTGTAACCAAACATCACCTTCAATCAGAAAATCTCCCAGATGTATTATTATTAATATGATGATGATGGTGATGATAATAATAATCATGATTATTTATAATCATTATTATTTAAAGCCCACAAAGACGCTTGCAAAGCTAAGCTTTGACGTCACCAGTTTGGTTGGTTTGGCTCTGAAGAGGAAACCTCTGACTCCTGATCATGTGTGAACATTTTATAGAGAAAATGAGGAAAATGATCTGAAGACTTGGAGTCTGGTAAACTAGAGGCCCGCAGAGGAAAGCCTGAAGCTGCTCTGAGTGTTTTTAATATCACCAGCGGAGCTCCGTTTACCGGTATCGGTATCTGCGGTATCGGTCCTTACAAACATCGCTGCGTAATTCACCAACTCCTCTTTAAGCCTCTCATTAGAAACACCTCATAAATCCCTTCGCTCCAGTCCGATGATCGGAACAGCTCTGCAGCAGGTTTCTCTGACATGACCGTCAGCTGTTTCTATCCGGGACTCCCCGTAATCAGCGTAACCCGCTCCGCTACAGACCAGCCCCGCCTTCCTCTCTGTCACACGGCCTACGGACTGGAAAGCATCTGCACCAGGATCTGGATGCTGGACTGGTCTTTCAGCGTCGCCTTTCATTATGTCCATCTTCTAAATTGTGTTACGGTTGTAAGTTGTTGTGTAGCTGGTGATACCGATGGTTCAATGTGGAGCTGGAGCACAACGCGGTGACGTCAAAGCTGCCGCATGGCGGCGTCCTGACCATAAAAACGTCGCTACGTTTTTCTCTTATTTGCTCATATTTTTCATGTATTTTTCTACTGGCAAATTAATAAATTTAGTTTGGTTGGCAGTTTCATTTCCACTTTAAATCAATCCTGACTTATTTAGGAGCAAAGTGTAAATTAGAGGGATGAAATCTATACTTGCACGCGTGCTCCCATTTTTTTTCCGGTACTCGCACCAATATATTTTTAGGCGCATATGCGAGTAAAACACTCGCACTGTACAGCCCTGAAGGGCTGTGGTCTAATGACATCAACACCCTATATCAGGTGTATTAGGCAAACGTAATTATTAGGCAACTTAGCAATAAACAAATATATACCCATTTCAATGATTTATTTTCACCAGGGAAACCAATATAACAGCTCAACATTCACAAATATACATTTCTGACATTAAAAAAACCCCCAAAACAAATCAGTGACCAATATAGCCACCTTTCTTTGCAAGGACACTCAAAAGCTGCCATCCATGGATCCTGTCAGTGTTTTGATCTGTTCACCATCAACATTGCGTGCAGCAGCAACCACAGCCTCCCAGACACTGTTCAGAGAGGTGGACTGTTTTCCCTCCTTGTAAATCTCACATTTGATGAGGGACCACAGGTTCTCTATGGGGTTCAGATCAGGTGAACAAGGAGGCCATATCATTAGTTTTTCTTCTTTTAGACCCTTTCTTGCAGCCACGCTGTGGAGTACTTGGATGCGTGTGATGGAGCATTGTCCTGCATGAAAATCATGTTTTTCTTGAAGGATGCAGACTTCTTTCTGTACCACTGCTTGAAGAAGGTGTCTTCCAGAAACTGGTAGTAGGACTGGGAGTTGAGCTTGACTCCATCCTCAACCCGAAAAGGCTCCACAAGCTCATCTTTGATGATACCAGCCCATACCAGTACCCCACCTCCACTTTGCTGGCGTCTGAGTGGGACTGGAGCTCTCTGCCCTTTACCGCTCCAGCCACAGGCCCATCAAGACTTACTCTTATTTCATCAGTCCATAAAACCTTAGAAAAATCAGTCTGAGATATTTCTTGGCCCAGTCTTGACGTTTCAGCTTGTGTGTCTTGTTCAGTGGTGGTGGTTTTTCAGCCTTTCTTACCTCGGCCATGTCTCTGAGTATTGCACACCTTGTGCTTTTGGGCACTCCAGTGATGTTGCAGCTCTGAAATATGGCAAAACTGCTGGCAAGTGGCATCTTGGCAGCTGCACGCTTGACTTTTCTCAGTTCATGGGCAGTTATTTTGCGCCTTGGTTTTTCCACACGTTTCTTGCGACCCTGTTGACTATTTTGAATGAAACGCTTGATTGTTTGATGATCACGCTTCAGAAGCTTGGCAATTTTAAGAGTGCTGCATCCCTCTGCAAGATATCTCATGATTTTTTACTTTTCGGAGCCTGTCAAGTCCCTCTTCTGATCCATTTTGCCAAAGGAAAGGAAGTTGCCTAATAATTCTGTTTGTCTAATACAGCTGATATAGGGTGTTGATGTCATTAGACCACACCCCTTCTCATTCCAGAGATGCACATCACCTGATATGCTTAATTGGTAGTAGGCTTTGGGCCTATACAGCTTGGAGTAAGACAGCATGCATAAAGAGGATGATGTGGTCAAAATACTCATTTGCCTAATAATTCTGCACTCCCTGTAAAAACAATATTTAACAGCGTGGTCATGATACCATGGTATACTGTGAAACCGTGATATTTTAGCTCAAGGTTATCATACCATCAGAATTTCATACTGGCACATGTCTACTTGGAAGTCAACAAATTCCGGTTCCTGCTCCTTTTCTTTTCGGCTACATGGAAAACCACATAATAATACAAATTTTCATTTTGGTTTTGATTGTAGTTTTGTAGCAGCAGCTCTAGGCAAACATACTACTTTATTTGCACGAGGCTGCTTGTTTCACGTGCACTTGGACAAGTGCCATAGCAACAGGGCATGGGAACAAGCATGCGCAGAACGCCTGTATTTAAAGCGGAAGAAACAAGCTGGAGGAATCATTCAATATGGAATTAAAATGGGAATAAACCACCACTTTATCAAGAATTATCATTTTCATGAAGAATTAAGATTCCACAATGTCTTTGTAAAGCGGAATTAACTTTTATTTGGATTTAAAATGCTCACGTAAACATGCCCAGTGTAATTATAGCGAACACAGGTACAGTACCTCGGCAGCACACCGACCCAGTTCTACTCAGGTTCTGGTCACACCACTGATCTCAGTCATCGCTTCTCTTGATCCTGGTCTCGTGGTCTTTTTCACACCTATCAACTAACTTCATAACTATATGGATGTGGTCTGTCTTGTGCTTTTGCTTTTACATTTTCAATCTCTTCAGCTTCAAAACTTATGTGCAGATCAATATTTCATTACATGAACTGTTAGCTTGGCTGGTCGCCTTCCTTCTGCATCACAACCAAACGGTCATTTTGAACCATCCACCATCCAGATAGCAAAACATCTTTTTGTACCACGCTTATATTGACACGTCTCTTCAAACACCTCACTCTTTCTATGTGCTCCTTGACCGAAAGTCTTTGGAGTTATTAACCTGAAAGTTGCACTCTCAGTATGACTTTGCAAAGAAAGTTTTAACACAAGTTTAAGGGCATCTGTGCCAACGTATCTGCAGCCATCTGCTGGTGTCACAGTCCTGGCCATGCTTACCTTCGCCTGCTTCCCACAAACAGTATAGCAAATTTTTACATTTTCTCTGTTTATTTCAGTATAAAATGAGGAAAGCTGTTTCCAATTTTGCATAATTTTGGGGTAAACTTAAATTATTGCTGATTAAGTAAAAGAGGCCCCCACATCCCATGCATTTTGTTGCATAAGCTCAACTTTTAAACTATGCTGTTCAATTTTTAGACTAGTCCATAAATGATGCCCACTGAGCAGCTACTCTCACACCACCAGTCAGCAGACGGAATAGCCTCTAACAGGGTTGTAATGCCTACACTACGATGTAACAACTCATGCATATTACCCCCAGTTACATTTGAATTTATTAGCCTTAATATTTTGCTGCTTCTGTTGAATAAAAAGCTAACTACCTTACACATGATTTTACAATAATGTTGTCCTGTAACTCATCTACAGCCTCAGCTGAGGAGGGACTCAAGCTGGCCAGCTTTGCTCTTTCCTCTTGCCTTCTTTCCTGCTTTTCCCTCTTTGCTGACGGCCTATTTTCAGTCCTCCAAATCCTATTTTTCTCTCAGCCATTTTGCATCTTTCAAACTGAAGACATCACTCTCTGGAGAAATGCTTGCCCTTTTGTGCCCTATGCTACAAATTTTGCAAAGTCCTCCAAGGATTTCTGTGTTTTTTAATCTGACTGTAAAACCCTCCCAACATGACTTTAATACAGCGTCAGCCTTGCTGCCTCAAGGAATTGAATTAGGATGGAGGACTGGCAGGAAGACTAACAGACAGAGAAGTCCGCCGTGGGTAAAATCTGCTGCATCTTTTCACATATTCAGTTTGTTACAGAGTCGTCAGATTAAATTAGGAGGCCGTTGGCTTGACAGTCCATTTATTAATTAATACCACGTTAATATTTTACCTTGCAAAGTTCAGCAGAGTATTTCCCTCGCTGTGCAGCTCAACCAGTGGAGTGGATGCTCCATGTGGAGAGGCTGTAAGTCCAGGTTTGAGTCTTGGACCAGGACCTTTGGCCACATGTTACACCCAGAGACCATAAAAAGAAGGGGGGAAGAGCCTTCTGCTACATCACCTGTTGGTTTTTGAAGCACCAAAAGTGAAGCCAGTTGGGCGTTCCCGTTGTCGCCATCTTTGCTGTGTCGCGTGGGCATGTGCTGCCATTCCCATAAAAAGGTACAAAAATGGGTAAAGAGCCGCCTTGGGGCAAATGATTGACAGCCAGTCAAATGAGCTAAATGCTAACTGAGCTAACTCAAAACTAACAGGAGCTAATGAAGATTTGCCCCCTAAGGTGTGGGATTAAGGTAAGACATGTTTGGACTTCCTCTTAGCTGATAAAAAGAGTTGCATCGTTGTTGCAAACTGAGACCTTACCGAGAGCAAACAAGGAGCTAACTGCTAACTAGTGGCCAGCGTCCACTCTGCCGCCTGTCAATCAAAAGGACACACAAAATGTCAAGTTTAAATAACATCTAAATCAATGTTTCCCAACTCCAGTCCTCAGGACCCACTGTCCTTCATGTCTTCAATGTGATTCAGATTCATAAACTTCCTCATCAACTTCTTTGAAAGCTTGTTAATGAGCCATTCATTTGATTCAGGTGAGAAAAATAAGGGTTGCTTCAAAGACATGTAGGGCAGTGGATCCTGAGGACAGAAACATTGATCTAAATGGATGAGTTCTATGAGTTAGATGAGTAAAACATTCCCCCCCCTCACAGTTCACATGACGGCAAACTTGACCTGTGAAACCTAAAATGATTTTCTGAACCAGGCTGTAAACATGTTTATTTCTGCTGTAAAGTTGGTCTTTTTAACATGGGGATTTGCTCTGTTTTTCAGCCCGCCCCTAGTGCAGGGGTGGCCAAGTTCGGTCCTCGAGAGCCACAATCCTCCAACTTTTAGATCCACCCCTTCAACAACACACCTGAATCAAATGAATGGCTCACATTTTGAACAGGAAACCGTCGTCATCACGATGTGAAGCAAGACTTTTACAATCGTGCAGACGGCCTCTTCCAACCATTCCGTTCTGACAACTGTTCCAGCCTTTTGGTCCGGTCGCATGGTGCAAAAAATACGGATCTAATCACTTTTCTGGACTTGAAAACGTTTTAATCGTGACAAAAGTGTACATGTGACCCAACCCTAAAAGTTGCAGAATTGTGGCAACTTTTAGGGTTGGGTCACATGGACACTCTCAAGGACACCCCTGCGCTAGCGGGTTAAGGAAGAACTAAAAATTTTTAGCACTTTTCCAGATTTCCGCATTGGCCTTACAGTTGACCATCAAAGGTTGCTGCCCCCCCCTCTGCCTGTTTTTCCTTTTTCCGTTTTTCCTTTTTCTCCATCTCTCAACAAAGGTCATGAAAAAAAAATCACTACATAAACAGCTGAACTAAATCTAGTAGTTTAGCATGCTGTGCTCCACTCTCCAGATCTTTACCAGTTCAAACATTCCCAACCCTCCAATAATTTCTAAATTCATTTAACAGCAGAAAACCATCATCAACACAGTTGAAACAAAATAGGGTTTTCTGCCAACATTTCCAAGAATTTTTCTAAGCCAGGATGTATTTACCATAGTGAAGGAATTCCTGTTTTACTGTGTGGTTTGCATTTCCACTGCATTGTTTCAGAAAGATCATTCTAAGGAAGACTGATACCACTTATTGATGCAGCATTCAGATCCACTCTGGCTGTTGTGTCCTTCTTCGTTCTCATGTCAGTTTTTCTTTTTTTTTTACTTTTCTGGATGTTGCTTCTGTGTGCGTCCTAGCCTGGTACACCAGCCTGACAAACGCCATGTACGAGATACACGGCAAGTCAGTCTGGGTTCCTTCCATTGGGAAGTGATTTCCACTCTGGTAAAATATGGGGGATTATCACGCTTCCGTGTTCCGAACTTCCGGTTTGAAACAGTTAGACGGCCCACATCCGGCCCAGTTTAATGTCCCTGCTTTACTTCGTAAATAACGTGAATAAACCCCAACCCCAACTTAAATTTTCACGGATTCCAGACTGAAGTGATACTAAGGAAGAAGTGGATCAAAGCGATTCTCCAGAGTGAAGGGCCGAACTTTATAATAAAACAACGTAGCATGTTTGTTTGCAGCTGGTGGGGCACAACACCGGCATGCTAGCATTAGCCAGCTAGCGTTTACCGACGTGCTTAACTTTGTGCGTCTCAAAACACACATACATCTGAAAATCGGGTCTGTACCCCCCGTTTCCAGTGGAACAACTGGGGACTGCCAAGAAAGGAGACGCTTTCAGATGCTTGTGTGTTTTCAGCCGCACAAAGTTAGGCACGTCATCAAGCTAGCTAATGCTAACCTGCTAACAGTAGTCCGCCGACTACTACTCTGTTAAACTTTGTAAATCGGATAAACGCCAATGCCAAGTTTTCATTCCAGACTGAAGTGATGCTAAGGAAGAAGTGGATCAAAACGACCGATTCGCCGCGGTGAAGGACCGAACTTCATAATAAAACGACACACGTTTGTTTGTGGCCGGCAGACTGCACATTCGTGTTGGCAGGCTAGCATTAGCCAGCTCGATGACGTGCCTAACTTTGTGCGGCTGAAAACACACAAGCATCTGAAAGCGTCTCCTTTTTTTGGCAGTCCCCAGTTGTTCCACTGGAAACAGGGAGGTACAGACCCGATTTTTTAGATGTTTGTGTGTTTTAAGACGCACAATGTTAAGCACGTCAGTAAACGCTAGCTGGCTAATGCTAGCATGCTGTGAAGTGCCGGTGTCGTGCCCCGCCGGCGACAAACAAACGTGTGTTTTATTATAAAGTTCAGCCCTTCACCGCGGCAAATCGATCGCTTTGATCCAGCTTTTGATCCATTATCACTTCAGTCTGGAATGAAAACATAAGTATGATTAGAGTTTATACGATTTAAACAGTATAACAGAGCAGGAACGGCTGTTGTTAAAATGGCCCGGAAGAGGAAGTGCTCAAATACCGGGAAGTTCCGGTAAGCTTGATAATCCCATATTGACCGGACCAATCACAGCGCAGGTTGCGGGACTTTACGACACATATTTTTCAGCGACTCAGTTATCTAATCATAAACAATCAGAATGGTGGCTGCAGAGGAGCGCCTACATAATGATGCCCTTTCTGATATTCAATGAGCTGCACATGTCCTTAAAACTACAACTTGCTGCTCTGAGGGCTTTCCTCTTACAAAAAGATGTTTGCGTCACTTCTGTGTTTCTCTGATTGGTTCTTTCCAGTTGGGTTTGCTCCAGTTAGGCCCGTGTCTTGTGTTGAGTTGGAAATCAGTCTCCAACAGAAGATACCCAGACTGACTTGGCGTGTATCTCATGCATGGCGATAGTCATGAATCCTCCACTTCTCATAGCTCCATTTTAAAGTTTGCAAAGGTAAAATGAAGATGTTTATACTGTAGCAGCACCATATCTGGCCATAGTCATCATGGTTACTGAGATCAGGCGCACCAGTTTGTCCAGTAATGAAAGACAGGGAACAAAGGAGCTGGCTTAAGTTCAGGAAGTACAGAAGTGGAGTTGTGCATAGAGCCTATTTACGGTATCTATACAGTAAACTTTCTCTTTCTGTCAACAAGCAGGGAAGAAGTTTCTTGTTTTCTAAAAATAGAATTGTTCTTCATTACAATTAGTTCATGTTGTAGTTGTTTCTCCATCTGATACAGCAGATATGGAAATCTGGGAACCCATGAGAAATCTGCAAATAAACTTCCTTCTGAGGGCTGAGGTTTGATGGAAGGATGACATAAAGACCCAGAAAGTACTACTTCGGTGCAAACACGCCTTTGCAGACACACACGAACGTCCCCGTCTGAGCTGCAGGGAGAAAGTTACACCTTGAAGGGCAAAAGTTGAAAAGGCAGGATGACGTGGACGGAGGATCCCGGTGTTAAGCGGGTAAATTTGGTGGGTTGACAATAAATATTTGATTTTTGTGTTCTCCCTGAGTAGTCTGATAAATATTCAAGAGAGGGCAAAGATACTGAGCATGTGGATGTAAGTTAACTCAAGCATGAAGAGGCATCCAAAAAGCTCCACATGCACACAAGCTGGAGCCAAATCTGTGAGAGCCAGCCTGAAATAACAACACAGATATGTGGAGATGTGCGTACAAAAACAGCCTCCAAATTGGAGATTTCCGCCTTATTTCCGCTCAAATAAACATTACTGTGCAAATCTGAGCTTGTGTATAAATGGTGAAACAAATTCCTACACACAAGCACACACAAAAATACACACATCTCCTAAGAGGTGGCACATGTCAGGGCAGAGAAGAAGCTCAGTTTGTTCCTCTCTCGCACACAAACACAATTTACATGGTTTGTAGTTCCAGGAGTCCTGGGAGGACCACTTACCGTAGCGGTCTCAGAGTCCTCAGCAGCCTCAACACCCTGAGCATGCCCAGAATCTTGGTTCCCGAGTTAGAAATCAGAGACACCAGGATGTCAATGACAGAAATCATGACCAGCATCCCGTCCAGAATGTTCCAGCTGCTCCTCAGATAAGCCTTGTCCCCAAAGAACCAGCCCAAGGCCACGATCTGCACAGACAGAGGGGAAACTGAGCCATGTTACATCTACATGGAGACGCCAGACACACTGAAATGAATTGGATGGTATTTTAAGTCTTCCTCTAAAATACGGATGAGTTAAATTTCTGTAAAACTGTATGAATGCTCCATAAATCAGTGTTTATGTGTTTTTGTCTGTGCAGCTGCAGGTTTGTTTATCAAGTCATTTCTGAATTCTTTATGATTCTATGCTTATTGTTCCATAAGCCCAGCGTATTAACCTTGTAGGGGGGTGATTGTTTATTTGGTGGTGAAGATAATCAAAGCTGTTCTCCTGGGCTCATTTATAAATCTATAGGTTCCACTCCTCATTTATTCTTCCTGCCTGAAAAAGGTATTTGCATCCCAGGAAATGAGGGGTTGGGCTGACTTTGTTTAGTTTGCGTTTGGCTCAACCTTATTGATTTTACCTTTGTTTTCTTCACTTCACTTGCAAATATGTAAAGTGATGAGCCGGGCTTGAGGCTAATCTGTACATAACAGTACGAAGCACAACCCCAGTCTGCAGGACAGCGCGTTCAAAGGCAAATAAAATCACACTGCAGTGATTTTCACTTCTTAGAAACCAGAGTGGCTCTTTGGGCCTATACTGCCACAATGGCTCCTGGGAACTTGGACCAAAAATAATAAAGAACTGAGTAATATTTTAAATGTATACATTATAAAATTTCTAGGCTTTAGCAGTTTTTTTCATGGCATAATTGTGAATTTCCACAACATAATGACACTAAAAGTACGAAGGCAATAATATTTTTTCTTTCAATCTTTTTCTTTTGTCATTAGCTCAAAATTTCCCACCAATACATTTTCATTTAACCTTTTTAATACAGTTATCGATAATGAAAAGTAGAAAGAAAAAGTATCTTCTTTTTGCAAGTTTTTTTTTTATTTCAGAATCTAAAAGAAATAAAACTGATCGCTTTAAAAAGAGCAAATTTCCGATAGTACGTATTTATAAAAAATGATTGCCTTATCTAAAAGCTATGGAACATTTGCATCTCTAAATGACAATTATTTAGCTGGTTGAGGTGAAAAATGGCTCTTTGGATTGTAAAGGTTGCAGATTCCTGTTATAAACCAACATTTTATTCTCAACAGAACATAGAAAACAATCCAATGTTCTGACTCAGTTTGTTTTTGTGAAAGAACATCTGATGTTTTTCTGATACTTTGGTTGCCTCTTGCTTTTTTATCCGATTTCACAGAGAATTATTTCAGATGCAACCCTAGTGGAGCAGAATGGACTTGGGAACAAGTCAAAAACAAAAACAAGAACAAGAACATCCTTCAAAGCACTCCATCTGCAACCTACTGGTTGTCTGCCTGAGCTGACGTAGCGCCGTCCATCCCAAGGACATCTGGACCTTTCCTATAGGATGTCATCGGGGACATTAAAAGGAGAATCTATCCTAAAAAACTCATTCTCTCCTGAGCTACTCTCACCATCTGCACAAACGCTGAAAGGATGTTAGAGCTTATTGGTCAGTAGGAAGTGGTTGATCTCTGATACAGAACATAACCTGCTCCAGAGCAGGTTAGCCATTCAGCATTAGTTACCATGGTGATTTCCCTGGCAAGAAGTGAACCAGAAAACCCAGGCTAACCCTGTTGTCATTTCCATGAGAGAAAATCCAGCTTCATAGTACAGGAGTCAGGCATTATTGATTTGTAATCACTTTCCAGCCTTTCGGTGCATCTACAGCTGTGTGAAAAGGTTTTTGCCCCCTTCCTAATTTCTTACTTTTTGCATGTTAGTCACACTTGAATGTTTCAGATGATCAAACAAATTTTAATGTGAGTCAAAGATAACACATGTAAACAGAAAATGCAGTTTGCTGGAAATTTTTGTTAGTGAGGTGGGGGGGGGGTCCAAACCTCCATGGTCCTGTGTGAAGAAGTGATTGCTGCCCCCCCCATGTGAAAACATAAATTAACTGTGGTTTATTACATCTTTGGAAAGCAGAGTTCAATTTCTCTAGCAACATCAAGGCTGGATTCCTGCCACACCTGTTCTCAATCAAGAAGATCCTCAAAAGTTAGACATCATGTTGCGATCCAAAAAAAAATCTGTAAAAAATGAGAAACAAAGTAATTGAAATCTATCAGTCTGGAAAAGGTTCCAAAGCCATTTCTAAAGCTTTGGGACTCCAGAGAACCACAGTGAGAACCATTATCCACAAATGGTGAAAACATGGAACAGTGGTGAACCTTCCCAGGAGGGGCCGACCGACCAAAATTGCCCCAAGAGCACAGCGACGACTCATCCAAGAGGTCACAAAAGACCCCAGAACAACATCCAAAGAACTGCAGGCCTCACTTGCCTCAATTAAGGTCAGTGTTCATGACTCCACCATCAGAAAGAGACTGGGGGGCAAAAATGGCTGCATGGCAGAGTTCCAAGACCAAAACCACTGCTGAGCAAAAAGAACATTAAGGCTCGTCTCAGTTTAGCCAGAAAGCATCTTGATGATCCCCAAGACTTTTGGGAAAATACTCTGTGGACTGACGAGACAAAAGTTGGACTTTTTGGAAGGTGTAGGTCCCATTACATCTGGTGTAACACAGCATTTCAGAAAAGGAACATCATACTAAAAGTAAAATATGGTGGTTTTAGTGTGATGGTCTGGGGCTGTTTTGCTGCTTCAGGACCTGGAAGACTTGCTGTGGTAAATGGAACCATGAATTCTGCTGTCTACCAAAAAATCCTGAAGGAGAATGTCCGGCCATCTGTTCATGACCTCAAGCTGAAGCGCACTTGAGTTCTGCAGCAGAACAATGATCCAGAACACACCAGCAAGTTCACCTCTGAATGGCTTAAGAACAACAAAATGAAGACTTTGGAATGGCCTAGTCAAAGTCCCCACCTGAATCCCACTGAGATGCTGTGGCATGACCTTTAAAAGGTGGTTCATGCTGGAAAAGCCTCCAATGTGGCTGAATTACAGCAATTCTGCAAAGATGAGTGGAACAAAATTCCTCCACAGCGCTGTAGAAGACTCACTGCCAGTTATCACAAACGCTTGATTGCAGTTGTTGCTGCTAAGGGTGGCCCAACCAGTCATTAGGTTTAAGGGGAAATCACTTTTTCACGCAGGGCCAATTCAGTTTGGATATTTTCCCCCCTCTAAAAATAAAAATCTTCATTTAAAAACTGCATTTTCTGTTTACTTGTGTTATCTTTGTCTCACATTTAAATTTATTTGATGATCTGAAACATTGAAGTGTGACTAACATGCAAAAAAGTAAGAAATTAGGAAGGGGCAAAAACGTTTTCACACAGCTGTATCTGGACTTTTTAAAATTCATTTGCAGCTAGCAGATTAAAGATGACCAAATATTTTCAATGAAATGGTAAAATGTCTGTGTCAACGACAAGAGTTGCCCCAAAGATTACTTGAAAAAAGTCATCTGATTTATGATTACATATTATATCTTTAAAAAGTAATTTAGTCACTTTACTGATTACCTAAGTTTCAAAGTAACTACGTTAGATTACTAGTTACTTTATTAGTTAAATAGAAATAACAAAAAATATCTTTTTTGCCCTTTACCTTAGTTAACGTTCTCTCAGCATGAAAGCAGCGGGTGGTTTTATAAAATTTACAAATAAAAATTTTATAAAAATGACAAATATAAAACTTTTGTCAAAAAGTGCAAAAATGAATAAATAAACAAATACTGCATTATGTCTACATATGAGAAAATAATGAAATAGCATCACAGCCACTTGAAAAAATCTATTACTTGTTTGGAAAAACTAACAAAGTAATGGTGTTAAGGCAGAGCTCTCAGCATGCACCAGGTCACTGAATGAGGTTTTGTTTTTGAATAATGATTTTTCGAAGGTAATGTGCAGTGAATGATTCATGTTTATATTAACTTTTACTCAGCAAAGTCGGGTTTCAGTGGATAAAAGTCATGGCATGTATCTGATTCTAGAAAGTCTCTGTAGCACCGTCAGTGAGAAGGTGTGTTCAGTCTGATAATACCAGGTCCTACAAGAACTTGTTCATGATAAAAGAGGTAATGAAGTAGAATAAAGTCTTAACTTCACTTCTATTTGGGTGGGAAGCGTTGTCCTACCACACTGGATGTAACACATGTAAGTAACTTTTAATCATAAAAGAACTGTAATCTGATTGCAGTATAAAAATAGTAATTAGTTCAATTACTTTATACTTGAAAAAGTAATCAGATTACTAAGCAATCCGTTACTGGCATCACTGTCAACATCCTTTCGAAGTAAAATACAGGTTTATGTGATTTAGACATCATTGCATTCTGTTTTTATTTACATTTTATAGTGTCCCAACTTTTTTCTAAAATTGGGTTTGTAATTACAAATGTGAATTTCCACTAGACTAAAACAAAAAAAAAATGTGGTTGAGTTGTCGCATTCTGCTGACTTAATGTAGTTCTGATAAAGAAGACAAAGCCCTACAGTGTCAATTATTCAGTTAAAAGCTCAGGTTAAGGTGAAGGTCAGGGTTAAGTAACAACTAGTAATTGATTAGGCTGCTGGAAATTGATTTACTTCAGTGTCAATTTCTCTGAAACAATAGAAACATGAAGATGTGTGTGTGTGTTTGTGTGCATGCGTGGGCGTGCGTGTGTGTGTGCATTACATTTGCGAGCGATTGGGGCCAGAAATAGAGACACAGGTTTTAAATGAGTGACACCCGTGAACTTTCCTCCCCTCTGCCTCTGCTCGCTGCTGCCCACGCCTGCATGGACATCCATTCAAAGCTGAGCCATTTGAATACGGGCGAGACAATCCTCCTCTGCATGTATGTTCTCCCTGCTCAGTTTCTCATCTTCATCCCCTTTTTGCTCCATTTTCCTTTTTATGTTAACGCAGAGCAGTTTGCTGAGCATCAGGGAGACTATGTTTTCTGTACAGCTCTGCATCTGTTGGGGTTCAGTTTGGTTTTTCTCCATCTTAGGCTAAATGTTTGCAGTATGAACAAAACCAGATGCATCAAGTCTTATTTCCCTAAAAGCTTTAGACAAATGACTCAATGTGAGGCAGCCAGTGTTTCGTTACAGTCCTGAAGAAGCACGACAGGCCAAATATTCTTAGGATAAGAACTGATGTCAACTAAGAGAGTAAGAACAGAAATCAGGGATCATGTCATGAAGGAACAGAGTCCACATTTTCTCTTTAGTAAACCATAATGGTTAAAATGACCAGTTGGATTCAGGAAGTAAGAATGAGAAAAAAAATTGACCAAGGCGTGGAGTCTTAAAGTGTTTCTAGATTAAATGCTACTGTATGTGTGAAGGTCTCACCTTTACTGTCATCTCAGTCACAAAGATGGCTGTGAAGATGTAGTTGGACAACGTCAGGAAGATCCGCTCCTGCACAACAAAACAGAAACACAGTGCTGGTTCAGTTGAGCAAATTTCATAACTTAAAATTCAAATTTTTTTTATAGGCATATTTTTCTACTGAGCTTGTAGTTTGCTTCTGAACTGATCTAGCATATAGCTTAATAATGTATGAGGCAGGTTTTCCATCCTTATACTTTATCTGAAAACATCTTTGTAAAAACACTATTTCACTCTCTAATGATGCCTTGCAGGCAGTTATGAGGTTTATTCTTTATTAGTGCAGCATGAAATATTAAAACTGGAAATATTACCAAAAAAAATCTATTTTTCTGAGCTTGAGCGCATACAGTATAACTGGGTGTCTAAAGTGACTACTGACTTAAAAACTCACAAGTAACACAGCTCTGTCACCCTGTCTAGAGTGGCTTTGGTCTGAAAATATTATTTAGTGAGGAATTTACATTAAAACTAAACAGGATTGTGCCCAAAAGAAAGATCAATACCATCTGGCTTTGATCAAAAGACAAATGAGAGAGAGACTTTTTAAAAGACACAAAAAATACCAATCACATATTTTCCCGTCAGTTTGGTGTGTGCTAGTGTGAGATGGTTTGCTCTGTGTACTAATGTGAGTTAGGTTTACTGGGTGTGCTAGTGTGAGCTCGGTTTGCTGTTTGTACCAACATGAGTTTGGCTTACTGGGTGTGCTAGTGTGAGCTCGGTTTGCTGTTTGTACCAACATGAGTTTGGCTTACTGGGTGTGCTAGTGTGAGCTCGGTTTTCTGTGTGTACTAATGTGAGTTTGGTTTACTGTGTGTGCTAGTGTAAGCTCGGTTTGCTGTTTATACCAACGTGAGTTTGGTTTACTGCGTGTGCTAGTGTAAGCTCCGCTTGCTGTTTGTACTAATTTGAGTTTGGTTTACTGTGTGTTAGTGTGAGCTTGGTTTGCTGTGTGTACTAATTTGAGTTTGGTTTATTGTGTGTGATAGTGTGAGTTCAGTTTGTTGTTTGTACCAATGTGAGTTTGGTATACTGCGTGTGCTAGTGTAAGCTCGGTTTGCTATTTGTACTAATTTGAGTTTTGTTTACTGTGTGTCAATGTGAGCTCGGTTTGTTGTGTGTACTAATGTGAGTTTGGTTTACTGTGTGAAATAGTGTTAGCTTGGTTTGTTGTGTGTACTAATGTGAGTTTGGTTTACTGTGTGAAATTGTGTGATCTGCGTTTGCTTTTTTACTCATGTGAGTTTGGTTTACTGCATGTGCTAGTGTAAGTTTAGTTTGCTGTTTGTACTAATCTGAGCACACAGGTTGGCTCCTCATGTTGAATGATCGGCTTAAACCCATAAAACTGCAGTGAACAGAAGTATACAATCATGATTGATAGGGGCGCTGTCATAGTTAAACCATGGACACTATCATTCACACTAAGACCTTAGAAATTTGTCAACTTGCTGAATGTTTCATCTGCAAATGAAACAACTGTAAGTACCCCAAAATAATTTGCCGGCCAAGTATTTTCTTAACATTTTAGTGTGTGCTAGTCAGAGTTTGGTTTACTGTGAGTGCTAATGTGAGTTCTCAGGTAAAGTGCTCATGAATGATTCACTTGTAACTTTATGGTTCAGAGAGAAGCTGTGATACTTTAATTATGTGGTATTTTGTCTGACACATATTACAGATCTGGGTATGAAAAAGTTCCCCTTTCAGCTGACTGCCAGCCACTTCCCAGCCACTTCTCTGCTAATTCAATCGCATACAGAAACACCTGTGTGCCCAGGGGAAACGATTTCAGAGCATAAATGAATGCCTGGAAGAAGGACGTTTCCACACGCCAAGTTTGGACACCGTACGCGATGCCGTATTTGCGGGACAAGTCGTTCAGCCAGTGATAGTGCAGTAATGGTGCACTATTAGTGCACCACTTCTGGCAGAAAAAGGAGAAACTTTTTCATGCCCAGATCTGTACTTAACATTTCCCTAAGGCCTAAGGAAAGACCTCCACTTGCTTAATATTATTCCCTTAAGCCACTAAGTTTTTTCTTTCACTTTTTTCTGCAGAAAATACATTTTAGAAGATGATGGGTATACCATTAGATAGAGGTCCTAAAAAACTAATATTTATCTACTATTTGAAGGATTGGAATGTTCACAGTAAATCCATGTTGCTGGGATTTACAGGAAAAATAAGAATCACAGCCATAACCATATTTTCTGACATGTCCGAGGCTGCACAGACAACCAACTGATGTAGAAACCAGTCATGCACTTTGAAGTTATATGTATACTAAACAAGCAGAAGACAGATTTTACTTTCCAAAAACCAAGGCTGGAGCTTAGAATGCTGCTAACATGAACAGTACCAGCTTATCACATGTATAGCTGCATATGCCCCATATTTTGCAAATTTTATAAGAAAATGAGATAAATTGAAATTACCTCCACAAATAAACTTCATTTTGAGCACCACTTTAATGTGATAATAAAAATAATCCCTATTCTGATGGGATTAGTATTACCTAGTGACCACATGCAATTTGTAATAATTACAAAGATTGTCTAAGAACTGTCTGAATCTGCCATGGCTGTAATTTGTGAAGTAAAGATTCCCCCAGGCATCTTTTTGGTTTGGAAAGAAATGAACTGGTGATTTGGCAGTATATGTTTCCTGGATGCATTTTATTTCCATTTTGGCAAAGAACGCAGGCTGTAAAATAGGGTTTCCTTCTAAAATTATGATGTTTCTGATCATTAACAAGCATTAACTTGTTCCCCAATCTGAATGATTGGGGAGGTTTCACCATTCACATACAGGCCTATATGAAAAATCCCAAAATGCTATTATCCTGGCGAGAGACGTTAATTTTGGACAACATGCAGACATGGTGCAAGTTTTTGATGCATTAAAACAACTCTCCATGAGTTATTTATGTCTTTCCACGCAATTTTAGTCCGTATGCATATGGCCTCTGAATTATCTTCCTCTGCTGATGAAAATGCCGCTAGTGTGAGCAGATGTTACGCAGTATGAAACATCAACTCAGTGTTGTTGAGTTGGGCCCTCTGTAAATCTAATTCCATCAGAATGGGGCTATAGTCTCCTTTTCATCCTAATAATGACACAAGTGTCAAAATAATTAAACAGATTTATATCTTGTGAGACAATATGGTTCCATTAGTAACTTAAGTTAATGAAAAGCGAGGGAATACAGCTTAAATAGACACTTCTCAAGTATAACAATCATGGGGTTACTAATGCTTTTGTTTTTATATAAAACAGTAATTTTATAAAATAAGCACCACGTCTGTTAGACCTCCATCAATATACAATCAAACTACTGCTCTCTCATGCTTCGCTGTTGCCTGGGGTAGCATGCCACGGTAGTGTATGTGCATGCTGGAGAGGATGGGAGCCTATTTGTTGAGCTAAACAAGGTCTGAGGAGAGAAAACAAGCATGCTAGAAAGAATAAGGTCCCTTCACCGACTGCTTATTTTCTTAACTCCCCCTCTGCCTGAGGAGACATGACCCTGCTCTGACTATGCATGTGTGTGTGGATGTAGGTGGTTGCCTTTCCCACGGCCTCCAACTACCATCATACATGCTCAGAGGAACACAAAATCACATGCATACGCATAACAGAGATGGCAGCCCTGCAGCGATTTGAGTAAAGTCTCTGGGAATGTCAGTCATGACATCACTGGAAATGCTACTGTAGAGAAGGTCCATAAATTCCAGTCCTGACAACAGCCATTCCTGGCTGCCTCTGTAAACATGGCTGCATACTTTCAGTCATGATACACTAATACAGAGAGAGAAAATCTCGGGTTGTAGCACGTGAAAATTTACCGGATCAACACTCTGCTGCAGTACATGTAATTCACTATCTGGCAGAAGACTGTCGTGATATCATCTTTCTGTTTCTGTAAGGATTTAGCTGTGAAGTAGGGATGGGCATATCGATACCTTGTAGTTGATACTTCAATACTTACCAGACAAAATATCGGAATCGATACTTTTTTGAGTATCGCGATACCACTGTACAGATACAAAACATGCAATTTGTTTCTACCTCTGAGAGTTTTAGGCAATGAAATGATGAAAGCAGCCAGATTCTAGCTTCTGTGTCACATGATGGTGGTAGCCTATCAGATGTCATGATGATGCTGCTACTGTTAGTGATGATGATGATGATGTTTTATTGTCTTTCGGTGGTTAAATGCAGGTTATTGTGCATTATGTTTCTATAAATTTGTAATATTACTATTACATTTTCTATTTTAACATTTTTCACTTAATAAATGTGATTATTTTAGTTTGTATATATTATGTTATTTGATAATTGAAAAACATTTTTAATCTATTTTTGTTTAATTTTATCATCACTATAATTTATTATTGTTTTAAAAGCGTTTCTTTCCAGTACTTCTGTTCTCAGGTTTTACCTATATCTAATATTGCCCTTGCATTCAAGATATTAATGCAAAATGTACAATCACGTGATTTTCTTTTAAAGGACAAAAAGTATAGTTTTCGATATCGGTATTGCTGAAAAGGTGCCATAAGCTACTGGTATCGTATTGACATGAAATTTATGAGCTAAAACACTAAGCAAGCCAAAGTCATGGTGGCTAGCTAGCCAATTAAAACTGAGAGCAACATAAAAAGTTGCTTTATTTTCATACATATCCTCACAGTTTAGTGGGAAACATTGAAAAAGAATAAGCTAAAAAAATTAGATTGTCACTCTCAGAAAAGACAAGAATGGGCAAAGACAGGCCTCGGTGCAAATCATTGGTAACCAACGTATTCTGAGCTAAGAGTTCCCCTTATCTTAGTCTTATCTTTTTTTCTGTTTCTGTTGTCTGTCTCTCAGCCTTGTGAATGGTAAGGTGTGCTAAAATGGACATAATACCTGTTGCTTTTATACCATCTCAAATGATCATGTGCATCTCTGTGGTTTGCCGCAGAAGTGATGTAAAGAGGAAGAGCAGCATAACCAATTCCACAGGCATCTGTTCAACCAATCAAAGCCTCCAAATTCTAATCAATGTAGATAAATAAATGAGGGAAACTAGTGATGGCCGATATTATTGGCAAATATCGGCATTAAAATCTGATATCGGTGGCCGTGCTGGCTTTCAGGCCGTGCGGGCTTCCTCCTCTTTGCAGAGACGAGGTTGCATCTGCATGACTGCATCATCACAGAGACCCTTAATTCTGCATGATGACACTGTGATGCTGCTTCCCGTTGCTCTGACTAGGTTTTACCTCTTTCCTGCTTAGTTCTGCGTGTTTTTGTATGATCTTATGATACTTAAGCCATCTGCAGGTGTTTTTTTTTTCTCTCTCTTCACTCCTTTCTCTTGGTTCCACTTTCTATCATTGCTTCTTTTAACTTTCTTTGTTTCTCTTGTCAAGTCCAGCAACATCATGTTAAATGCTGTTATAAACAAATGTTTAATTAAAGAAATAAAATGAATAAACAGGATATTAAGGGAAGCCTTATATTCATAAAGCTCCCTTGGCAAAGCAAATCTATTCAACACAATGAAGCAGCCAGATCATCATTGTGCTACGATGCTGGACAGGACAAGTACAAAAAAATAAAAAATAAAAAAATCTGATATTGGTAAATATTGGTATCGGTTTTTATCATACTGATATTTTTACTAACGAAATCTCACAAGATTTCTTGTCACATATTCAACCACCTTGACAGATTTTGTAATGGAACACTGAAATCTCGCGAGATTTCATTCGTAAATTTGTTCCATTAGCACCAGTCCATGTGTAGAAAAATCCCTGTTATCCTGGAAGAACTTCATATCCCAGCATTCCTCTCAGAGTCATGTGACTACAGTGCAGCTGCTGCTGCTACAGACTGACTTGCTTTGAAGCTGCTGATAATTTAAGTTACCAAGTTTAGTCAGAAACATTAGAATTAGCCACATGTTGGCTAATACCTGCTAGTATCTGATATCTGACATCCTAAATGAACTCCTCTGGCTGAGTTAAGGATATTTTGGGATCTTTGCTCCCAGAGCAGAGTATAGCTGTATCTCTCAAAATATGAGAAATACAACCTAGCTGTCTGCATAGATCTGTATCAGTTGATATTGGAAATTAAGAATTGGACAATATCGGTATATTGGATATCGGTGAAAGAGGCAATGTCAAACGTCCCCAGGTGAAATTGAAGTTGTTTGAATGGAAAACCAAAGTTGAAACTGTGTAATTTTTCATAGGCTACATAATGTACTCCCTGAGTCGCTGTACAACTTCTTGTAGTGCTACTTCTGGTGTGTGGCCGTCATATTCTCTGAAGTGATGTTTAGCATCCCCTGTGTTAACTGCTGTAGCACTGACAACACTTTATTATTTTGTAAAATCACCATCCATGTGAATTAAAGACGACTGTACTTTAGTTCTTGCTGTAGAGAAATGTTAAACTATACCACAGAGAGAAGTTAAGAAGTGATTAGTGTCTTATTACACTCCCATGTGTTGCACAGGCTTCTCATTCAAGCAGGTAACAGGTGCAGCTGCTGCTGTTTCACAGTGCTGACTGAGCAGAGTAGAGACTTTGCAGGACAATACTGGTGATGTCTGGGCTAATAGCTGCTGGATTTACAGCACTTAACACATTTTTAACAGGGTTTTTGAAAACGCAATAAGGATAGACTGATACATCCGATATTTTAGGCCAATATTTGTATCTTTTGCTGGTATCGGCATCGCCGATATGTCGGATGTGTTGGCCAATACCTCCACTCGGCATAATTTACAGTTTAATGTTTCTATTTAATACTTGATTACAAGTGCTCTGTTTCATTTTTTACATATTTATTTGAGGTGCTTTGTTCTTTTTTAGATGAAAAGAGTTGTAAAAGTACTTCATTCCTTCCTTCATCATATGAATTTGGGATTCAAATGCAGTATCGGCCCCAAATATCGGCAGGTTGTATCGGCCATCGGCCATCGGCTGATGAGGAAATATCGGCCTTAAAAAATCTGTATTGGTCGATCCCTAATATGTGGCACCCAGTATTATGCAAACCTTTGTCTGAAAGCAAGGTTATTACAGTTCACTAAAACTAACACAAAACGAATGCTAAAACTGAAAAAAACATTTCTGTTAACTGAAATAAAAAATAATGACAGCTTAAAAAAAAAAACGATAACTGAAACTGTATTGTGTCTGTACTAAAGTAACTAAAACTAAAATTACTGCAAAAACATCCTTAGTTTTTGTCTTTGCAAATTTACTCAATACATAAGACTCTTTGGTTGATATGAAATTATTTCTATTTGATCTGTTTAGTTGGCTGTACTGGTTTTACTCTGGAGTTAGCTTCTGATGATTTTGAATGTCACACCAGACAGATACCTATAATTTATGACCCCCACCCCCTGCAAAAAAACAAACTTAAAACTAAGACATTTTTTCCCCAAAAAAATGAATATAGAAATAAAGAAAAACTGATGACAACTAGCAAAACTGCTCAAAAAACTAAAACTGACTCAAACTAACTGAACTGAAAAACGAAAAGTCAAAACTAAATAAAAAAACTGAAACTAATTGAAGGAATAGTTCATCCACAGAATGACGTACCTTCAGTTTCTACTCACCCTCATACTGAGCAAGACTCTGGAGCACTTTTTTAATATCTCAAATGCAGCCAGAGATCGGACAGGTTTTCCTTTTCCCCCCCAACTGTCATATAATAGAGTTCACCGGCGACTGAACCAAAAAGGTCCATAAAAGTCCACAAAAACTTGTCAATATTCCTCCATACTGCTCGTCCAATCTCATTGAAATCCATTGTAATCCAAGAGTGGGTAGTGTCCATAATTTACTCGAAACGACATCATTTAGTATATTTTTATAGCCTAAAACAATGTTACATTGCACTTTCTATTTTCACGTTCGTGCAAGTTCACGACAATACGGAAGCCACCAGCGTTCAGCACCTACTCTGCCGATAATGCAAGCGTAGAAGAAGAAATTCCCCGTTTACATTGTGCTGAGAGCGAACGAGCTGTAGACAAACCGGGACAAACAAAAGAGGGGTTGGCTATAGATTCAAAACAAAGAAAGAAAGAAGAAGGGAACCCGCGATCTCGTCTGCCGCGGCTTCCATAGTGTCGTGAACTTGCAGGGGCGCGCTTTGCTGCAGCAACATGTAATACTGTTTAAGCTATAAAAATATACTAAATGATGTCATTTTGAGTAAATTATGGACGCTACCCACTCAGGACACTTGGATTACATTGGACGAGCAGTATGGAGGAATATTGACAAGTTTTTGAGCGCTTTCATGGACCTTTTTGTGTTGAGCATCGGTGAACTCCATTATATGAAAAACCTGTCCGATCTCCGGCTGCATTTGAGATATTAAAAAAGTGCTCCAGAGTCTTGCTCACCACGAGGGTAAGTGGAAAATGAACGCATATCATTCTGTGGGTGCACTATTCCTCTAAAAATCCAAAACTATGATAACCTTGTCTCAAAGCAGCTCCCATTTTAACCAGTCACCTTAACTGGACGGGGCAAGGCTGCTTCCTCTACTTGTGTGCAGTGCTCGCTTCCTTCACAGCTCGTGTTTATTATTAGCAGAAGGCTGGAAGAAGCGGAGTCTGACAGACAGTGACAGCGATCATAAAAGACCTCTCAGCTGCCTCCATACTCCTCATCCACAGTGCTGGTGTTGTTTTTCCCAGTTCGCCGCCTGGCATCTAGTTTGCCTCGCCGCAACTCAAGGGAGCCACAATCCATAAGCCGGGAGGATTTGCCTCGAGCTCGGCCTGGTTTTAAGTAACGCTGGATTATAATGACAGAGGTGAGCTGTGAGTTTAACTTAGTGAAACAACACTGAATAATTCCAGTGGGTCATTTGCACTCGCATCTCCAAATGAAAGCGGCAAATGTTAAGAATAAGGACAGAAGCAAGCCAACGTCCCATTTCAGCCCCTTCCTTCCTCTATCATAACGCTGAAAAATGTGATTGATATACTCTTGATGCCGATGTATAATTCAATTTAGAGCTTCAGACAGTGATGCATCGTCCCGTGGCTCAATTAGAAATAATAAATCATAATAGATGGTACAATCATCCTCAATCATTCCCACTCAGCTACAGGATGACGGTATCCAGGCAACCCCAAGTACCAAACCAAAACAGCTATGGACTGCATGCCAAATGCAAAGTGGGTGACATAACTTCCAGGGCAATAAACTCATTATTTAGCTTGCAATCCAAACTAAAACGCTGTTACTGAGCCACTTCATCTCCGCGACAATGACTACATTTCTATTCAGGGAATATAGCGTGTCTCTTGTCAAGCTGGCGCACAGGGTGATGTAAAGCAGGCACTTTAAAGGAGTTGCAGAGGAGCGATAAATTATACATGTTTGCTTGTTGTGCAGCAGGCTTGACCAGAATGGGCAAGTGGAAATCGACTCACAATCGGCTTCATTAATACAGAACAGCCCACGCGGACAAACAAACAGCAACGTGCTAGGACCACCGGCCAAATGAGATCTGAGGCCATAAGCATAACAGCCTGGAACTGGGATGATTGCTTGTTCTGTTGTTTCATGTGGCCTGCTGCGGCGTGCATTTCCATCTCATCTCCATAATGGTCCGTGGCTGCAGACAGGACATGACGGCAACAGCAGCATAAACATATGTGCACCTGAGAATCTCAATGCTAGTTTGGTTGTGGTGCTTTTGTGTAGTTAGGCTTGTTTTTCTATGCAGGGAGTGTAAGGATCAGTCCATCAGTGTGTGAGATTAAATCCGTTGGCCTGTGGGACGGGATCCTGGACATTAGCCACGTACACTAGTTCACAGATAATTGAATCGTTTACAGCCTGGCTGTCTCCTCCGTGTTTTAGTCACAAAACAAGCAGAACAAAGCTCCGGAGAGAGAACTGCAATTAAAGCAACCCTTCCCGATATTGCATTGTTACACTATTTTCTAATAGGGTAAAATGCTACAGTATGAATGAGGTCATGGAATTCTGAAACATAAGACAGACCCACCATTCATCAAAATAAATATTATTCCAATTTCTAATTTTTCAATGAAAACTCCAACCAGTCCTTGCAGTGTGACCCCTGCCTAGGATTGGCTGCCTGTCAGACCCTTCCTTCCGCATTATCCCTGTTGTCCACCTGGAGTGGCAGGTGCACGAATAGCGCCCAATTTTCAAGAAGAAAACTTGCCGGTCATCTTAACAGATGAAGTCTTTCCCACCAGCCCTGAAGCACCAAGCGCATGAATCGGCTTGTGCACTGCAAAAACTCCAATATTAGCAGGTATATTTTTCTAATTTCTAGTCAAAATATCTAATCACACTGCAAAATACTTTGTTTTCTTCGCTGCATGCGCCATTTTAATCTAGAAGTCAAGTGAATCTGGTGTTGGCTCCAGTCGATGTTTAAAAAAAGGAAAAAAAATCCTTTGCTCCAATTGATGAGTTTATCCCAACAGAGTGCTACGCCTTTAGCTCTGTTATTGGCTGGAGACAGTATGCAAATCTCTACCCAGAAATGTCAAAACAAAACCGAAAAACAAAACGCAGTCAGAGGCGAAGTTGCAAACAAGACTCACTGCGACGCGAGAGCAGAGAGCCAAAGGTGCAGACTGAGACGGATTTCACTCGTACAAGTATAGCGTTTATGTGCTGGGGGAAAACTACAGATTCTACGCTTCCTGTTGAGTGCCAACCTCCAATTTTGTAAATTTCGGATTTATTTCCATTAATTCCTGTTACTTCTCATGGAAAGTTTCCAGTTTTGAAAATTCCCCGGAACTTTGCAACCTTACTCGGTATTCAAACGGAAATAATTTCAGCTGCTGGAATCTGGAAAAGATGCTGTGTGTGTTTGTGTTGCTGCAGCCCTGCTCAGTTTGGAGGGATAATGCATTAGCTGAGGAGGTTACGGTGTTGATGATGCAGTGCAGTACTTGTAGATACAGGGGTATAGCACACATTACCCTGAGCTACTGGCTCCTTGTCAAACAGGAGTGGTTCCCTGCTTACGCAGTGTTCTGCTCCATTTCTCTGCAGAGGGTGAACTATACGGGGAATTCTGTTATATGCAAGTGTGCATGTTTGTTTCAGTGGCCATTAAGGCCGAACCTGCTGACAGGTACTCTTTCTTTAATTCTCCTTCTCTCTCTGGACATTTGTTGTGCTCTCGCTGAGCTCCTTTATGATCAGTCCTGCACACACACATTGCTGGAGGCTCTCTATATACACACTTCTGTCTTTTATAGCCAGTGTTTGCCACCGAAGACTGAGATGTCAACATACTGAAGGTGCTGATGTTTACAGGCTGAAATAATTACAACATGTTGCGACACTCACAGCGCTGGAGGGATCGATGCGAGGCCTCTCCATGGCGATGGTGATGCAATTGAGGAAGATGATGACTAGTACCACGTGGTCGAACATCTTGTGGGTGATGATGTTATTGCACAGAATCCGAAACCTGGAAAACAAGCAGAAAAGGGAATTTTATTCACGTTCAGTGTGTGCAGCTAAAATGAATTAAAGATAGCTCAGCCAGCCATGATTCAGTTCTTGATTAAATCTGGTGTGTTCACTGCACATGGGAGATTTTTGTCCTCCAGTTAAACCTTCTTTCTTCCTCTTCTACACCTGAAGAAGTGCATGAATAAGTAAAAGCAATGAAGCACACAATCAAACAATCATGAGACAAGGATATCAGAAAGGGTCTTAAAATTCAGTAAAATAAAATATTCAATGAACAAAGCATAACCCTGCACTGGAGTTATTTATTTCACAAAGTCAGGCCAAAAAAATTAAGACAGTTGCAAGTCTTCCCTGCAGTAAGTTCATCCTGCAGATAAACTGTTCAATGCTCAGACAAGCTGCAAAAACCCAAAAAGTTTATTTCAGACTCTGCAGGCTCAGTTAAAGAATTAAGGTGCCGGATTTATCAAAGGTTTGCTTTTTTTTTTTTTTTAAACGTGAGCTATCTCATTGTACACGCAAAAAAATGTACAAACTGATTTACTAACAGTATGCTAAAAGGGTTTGGTCTTTCAAAAATGCCAAATAGCGCCTCTTATCCATTTTGTACTTCTGGTGCAATGAATATGCAATATAGGGCGTTAACATGCAATTTTGCATGTGTTGGGAGGAGAAAATGAAAATGTATTAATTTAGCACTTGCAAAGTGATTTATCAACCGTGAGACGGATTTCATGACTGGTTTTCAGCATGTATTTTAGTACGTCTGAAAAACAGGTGCAAACTTGCACCTTCGCGCATGTGGCAAGATACGCAACGAGGGCCAGGGTGGGATTTCATCCAGGGCCGTTGCAACAAGGCAAGCAAACCAAACAATTGCCTGGGGCCCCAAGCTGGACTGGGGCCCCAAGAAACCATAGCTTTAACCGGGCAGCACTCAAGCAGTTACAGAAACTTCAAGCTGCTTCAAAACCACTTTTCTTTCTTATTTTAGACACTAGCTACACTATACTGTTGGAATTTTTAAGATTGGACATGCAGAAGTTTAAAATCCCACTTTAAGCTTTTCTCGCTGAGATACTGCGATTGGGGAAAGAAAACTTCTGCTTCACAAGAGAGACCCAAAACTGCTTCCAAACCATATTACTTTCTTATTTTAGTCACGAACTACATCATACAGTTGGAATTTTTAAGCTCGGACATGCAGAAGTTGAAAATCCCACTTTTAAGCTTTTCTTCTTGAGATATTGCGATCCACCTGCAATTGACAGTAGTTAGCCAGCGGTGGAGGGTCAATGATGGGGCCCGTTTGGACACGTGTCCATTTCCATTACACAGTTTTCATCAGAGTGTGTTCCCCCTACTATGATTGATTAAAAAGTAATCCTATCATTTTTTTTAAAATACGGTATTGGGGGTGGTTGCGTCCTTTTTTTTCAAATTTTAAAATTCAAAAAAATACTATTTTTGCAGCAGTCTTTTTTTTTTTGGGGGGGGGGGGGGGGGGGGGGGGGCTTCAAGTCCATTTTGCTTGGGGCCCCATAATTCCTTGAAACGGACCTGATTCCATCCCACAGACTCCCGGGTGAGAGTCATGCGCACTTACCAGTCAGCCAAGGGGATGTAGCCAGGGTGCATGATCTATCGGAGGCACGGTGACAAGACGCCAAACTGTCACATCCCACCCCCCTCTTTCCTCAAGCACGTCCCTGTGCTTTGTGCAGGCTGCCACCAGTTTCGAATCCATGGACTTTTTACCAGCGTCACATGGATCCTGCCAACAAAGCCACAATGTGGCAAGGTACGCAATAGCGGGCCCGGGCGGGATTCGATCTCACAGACTTCCAGGTGAAAGTCACCCCACCCTGTCACACGCACAAAAGGCTTTGTGTGAGGGACAATCCTGGACACACATAACGGACTGAAAATCATTTTCCATAAGCAGTGAGGGGAACGTATTTAGTTTTCATTGTTGAATCCAATAACATTAACACAGAAAATGCCACTATCTAACATGGGTGTTACATTTTCTGAGCAAACCAAACAGAACATCTGCAGCTACGGTAAAATGATAACAAAAGCTGGCATTAATTGTGTCTTTTTATGTCCGTTTTTGCCAACGTCACATTTTAACTTGGATTGTAGCAATTGGACAGGATCACATGATCACCTGGCAGCGCGAGCTTTTGTGACAAAGAGTGCGCACCTCGTGCGTAATAGATGTCAGGGACCATCTTTATTATTTGATCAATGTCCCCATAAACTGGCCACTTGTGAGGCTCTGCACCTGTTGTATTATTTACATTTTCATATTTATTAAAGATCCTGATTTTTAGATTTCTGATCCTATTTGATGCAGATACCTGGGTTGAGCAAATTGGCTGATACAAGATACTGATCCGATACTACTGTTGAATGAAGGGACTGTAATACTTATCATGTGAGTGAAGGTATCAGGCTTGACATAAACATTTAGCCTTGTTAAAAAAAAGGGAACAATTAACATAGATGTAAATGTTTTTAATAATAATAAATAAAGTGTACATTAGCAGCAAAAAGAAATAAATGACAATTCTCTGCTCTGCTTGATGATGTAAACATACTACAAATTATGCTACAAACTTAGAATTGAAGCAACTTCACCGCTCTAACTATATTGCTGTGTATGATATTAATAAAGAAAGAAATGACTGGATCAGAATGATGGTTCGGCTTTATTCATCCGATAGCCGATCCAGGTATCGAATCGGTGTATCTCTAATATTTATCATACTTATTTTTTTTTTTTGGAACTTTATTGCCTTACAGAACAAATAAAAATAAAAATACAGGCAATTTGTAATGAAAGAAAAAGTGAAGCTGAGATTAGGCTCGCGTAAAAATAGTACATACCCGCATACACCATGCATAAACATATACACATAGATATATACACATATGCATACACATACACACCCACTCATATCTATACACATATGCATACATATGTACACCCATGTACCCATACTGATATGCATATATACATACACACCTACTTACATGTAGAAAGTGGCACAAGTATATTCAGTAAGTGAATGACAAGTATTAACACATAGTTTTGTACAAAATGCTACCACTTAAAGTGACTGGACACTTGTCTCCATCTTCTCGTAAATATGTCCATTTTAAGTTGTAATTGGGCTGTTAGACGCTCCATCAAATATACATGTTGTAGTTTTTGTGACCATTGAACCAAAGTGGGTGGAGTTGGTTTAAGCCAGTTCAAGGTAATAGTTTTCCTTGCCACCATCAACATAACATGTAGAATATAGCATTGATCAATAGAAAAAGTATCATTAGGAAACAGGTCAATGACAAACAGGAGTATCATACTTATTTTACATTATATTTTCATTTCCCTCCTCCACTAATATCTCCATCTGTGGGTCGTATTTCCGTTTGCACTGTTGTCTCTCACAATTCGCCACGCTGTAAACCTGGAAACAAGCAAAACCCTCATTTATATAGGGACGTTTCTAACACATTTGCACCCGCTTTCATTTGCACCTTCAATGTTAGTAAATTACCCACAAACCATGGTTCAGCCCCTCACGCAAAATTCTGGATTGCACGGGCAAATTTGGATCTTAGTAGATCCAGCCCATAATGTCCCAGTTCATGACCCAGTATGATTTGTTTGGAACTGCTGCAGGAGAAATCCTGTCCTCTCTAAACGAACGTGGCAGCACAGCTACTGAATCTGAACTAATCACATGATTTCTGGAATGTCTTCTGAACAACGTGGATATGTTTGCTTATAATGCACCAGCACATCGAGTGAAAACAAAACATCATATCAGCACAGACACCTCAAAGCAACTCCAGCACGGTGATGATCAGGGCTTATCTTGGAGCCACAGGACACCTTGCAGTCACTGACTGCACCGTGAACTCATCTGTACACCATCTGTCAGACATCTGTCCGACTTGGCCGTCTCATCAACAGGACAATGACTCCAAACACAGCAGCACATCTACAACAGAATGGCTGAAAAAAGAAATAATCAAGGTGTCGACATGGTCCAGTCAAGTTTGATCGCAATACTGGTGAGAGCTTACAAAGCTGTGCATGTGGGTTTATTTTAGTTCAATAAATACAGACAAGACAGCAGATATCATCTGTTTTTCATCTGAGGTTGTACAGACCAAATCCTTGACCTGGTAAGGACTAAATTATTTGCATGTAACGTCCTTTAAGTGTGAGTATACCCGAGTTTCATCAGTAACTTCAACATGTCAGAGCCATTGTAGTCTTCTCATTGAATGATGTTGCATTATACAGTCAGGCCACATAGACTTATGAGTGGCTGCTCTTAGGATGTACAGTGGGTATGGAAAGTATTCAGATCCCTTTAAGCTTTTTGCACTTTGTTTCATTGCAGCCATTTGCCAAAATGAAGAAAGTTAATTTTACTTCTCATTAATGTCACTCAGCATCCCATCTTGATTGAAAAAAAAACTGAAATATTTAAAGGAGTGATGACATAGCAGTTAAAAACTAGTTTATGTTGTTGGCATGACTTTATATGTAAATACTCCAAAGAAAAAAACGGCATTTTTTACAGCGGAGTATTGTTTTGAAACGCCAGACCTCACTTCCTCAGTAATACAGTTGGGTCTGGTGATGATATGGAGCTTTACCCGGAGACCACGTTGACTTCATTTTGATTGGCTACACCTTATTTGGCTATGACCTTATTTGGAGAATCTAGGTCAAGCTGCGGTCGGACTTTGTTAAAGGCTAACTGCTAGCAACATGTGCACTTTAGACAGTGAGCAACGTTTATCAGACAAGACAGCATTTAGAAAATAAATAAACTTACAGGTAATGACAAGGTTGTGGCCCCCTCCCTCAGTGTTGCTGCAGAAGTTTTCTTTTAAATCCATGTTTGAAAACCCAGACCTGACTGCAGAGAAGTTACTACTAGCTCCATACATGCAGCTGAATCGGACAGGGAGGGGGAGGGGGGAGCGGACGGTGCATAGACCGTTAGGAGAGAGAGAGAGGGGGGGGGGGGGGGGGGGGCGCTGTTTACTTGATAGTGTGCTCTTATTGGAGCAATTAAATTATGTAGAATGATAGAACTACGTAGAATGATAGCCTGCTGTCTGATTCAACTGTTTCTGAGCAGAGAGACAAAGCTGACAGACCATAAACAGGAACTTTGATTCTCACTCTGGACATTCACATGGCCTCATCAGTGCACAACAGATCATATTATACACCCAAAACCCCAGAAAAGTTAAATTTGATGTCATGGCACCTTTAAATTTTTGCAAAGTTATAAAAAAAAAGCTGAAATATCACATGGTCATAAGTATTCAGTACTTTGCTCAGTACTGAGTAGAAGCACCTTTTGAGCTAGCACGGCCATGAGTCTTCTTGGGAATGATGCAACAAGTGTTCCACACCTGGATTTAGGATCTTCTGCCATTCCTCCCTGCAGTTTCTCTCCAGTTCTGTCAGGTTGGATGGTGAACGGTGGTGTTCAGCCATTTTCAGGTCTCTCAGAGATGCTCAGTTGGGTTTAAGTCAGGGTTCTGGCTGGGCCGGTCCAGAATGGTCCAGAGTTGTTCTGGAGCCACTCCTTTGTTATTTCAGCTGTGTGTGAGGGTCATTGTCTTGTTGGAAGGTGAACCTTCGGCCCAGTCTGAGCTCCTGAACTCTGGAAGAGGTTTTCTTCCAGGATCTCTCTGTACTTGGCCGCATTCATCTTTCCTTCAATTGCAACCAGTCGTCCTGTCCCTGCAGCTGAAAAACACCCCCATAGCATGATGCTGCCACCACCATGCTTCACTGTTTGGATGGTATTAAGCATGTGATGAGCAGTACCTGGTTTTCTCCACACATACCGCTTAGAATGAACTCCAAAAAGTTCAATCTTGGTCTCATCAGACCAGAGACTCTTATTTCTCACAGTCTGGGAGTCCTTCATGTGTTTTTTGGCAAACTCTATGCGGGCTTTCACATGTCTTGCACTGAGGAGAGGCTTCTGTCAGGCCACTCTGCCATAAAGCCCAAACTGGTGGAGGCTGCAGTGATAGTTGACTTTGTGGAACTTTCTCCATCTCACTGCTGCATCTTTGGAGCTCAGCCACAGTGATCTTTGAGTTCTTCTTTACCTCTCTCACCAAGGCTCTTCTCCCACAATTGCTCAGTTTGGCTGGACGGCCGGGTCTAGGAAGAGTTCTGGTCGTCCCAAACTTCTTCCATTTAAGGACTATGGAGGCCACGGTGCTCTTAGGAACCTTTAGTGCTGCAGAAATTCTTTTGTAACCTTGTCCAGATCTGTGCCTCGCCACAATTCTGTTTCTGAGCTCCTTGGACAGTTCCTTCCACCTCATGATCCTCATTTGCTCTGACATGCACTGTGAGCTGGAAGGTCTTATATAGACAGGTGTGTGCCTTTCCTAATCACGTCCAATCAGTTTAAATAAAAACAGCTGGACTCCAATGAAGGAGTAGAACCATCTCAAGGAGGATCAGAAGAGATGGACAGCCTGTGAGTTAAATACGTGTCACCGCAAAGGATCTAAATACTTTTGACCATGTAATATTTCAGTTTTTCATTTTTAATAAATTTGCAAAAATTTCTACATTTCTTTTTTTTGTAAAGATGGGTTGCTGAGTGTACAATAATGAGAAATAAAATTGACTTATTTGATTTTAGCAAATGGCTGCAATGAAACAAAGAGTAAAAAGTTTAAAGGGGTCTGAATACTTTCCGTACCCACTGTATATAGTTATGATTTTACTGATACCAATATTGATACTCCTTTGTTTCTTTGTTCAGAAATGGTTGAATCAGACACCAGCTTATCATTCTACATAGTCAACTTTCTATGTAATTCACATTCTCCAATTGGAGCACACCATCAAACGAACAGCCTTCCCCCTCCCCTCTCCTTCCTCCCTGCTGATACACTGGGCGTGAGTCAGCTAGTCAGCATTCCTGAACATGGGTAAATTCAACTTAGGATTTTCAAACAAATGGATTGAAAAAAAAAAAAAAAACTTTTGCAGCAACACTGAAGTAGGCGACCACAACGTTGTCATTACCCCAAAGATTATGTATTTTCTAAATGCTATCTTGTTTGATAAACATAGTTCACTATCTGAAGCACTCATGACGCTAACAGATAGCCTTTAGCAAACAAACTCTGACTGCTAGCTACCAGCCAGTTGACCTAGATTTTCTAAACAAGCTTACAGCCAAATGAGATTGTAGCCAAGTAAAAATTAAGTCAACTTGGTCTACGCGCAGATCATATTAACCCAACCATTTTTTCAACCCAACCATTTGAAAAAATTGACCTTATTTTTTTTTAGAATTGACATATGCAGCAATATCAACTACAAGAAGTAGTTTATACTGCTATGTCATCATTTGTTTAAATTCACAAAAGATTGGATCTTGTTTTCGTTTATAGTTATAGCATCCCAACTATTTTAAAACTGAGGCTGACCTTTGTGGATCTGCTTCAGTTTAGTTTAATTTATTCAGCCGTGAAATCCACTCCAGCAATCTCCATCCTATCCATCACAACGCTGCTGTAACCTGGCTGAATTAGCTGAAGCAATAGCTTATATGCCGAAAAAACAAATATTCAAAACACTTACATTTGAAAATCCTATTAACCCTCTAGGCGCCAAAGTCGCAATATTGCGACAGGCGACATTACTGAATATAACAGACCTTATCTTTACATCTACAGCCTTGTACTGTTACTGCTTGGTTTTACTACATCGCCAAGACATACAGCGTCCGTTCTGACGCCATTTCTGAGTGTGTTTATATGAAAAAAATCAGAGAAATAAAGGTTTGAAACCCGACACCCGCTGTCTGCACGCGAAGCTGCAGGAGCGCGGGAGAGAGAGAGAAAAGGCGAAAGCAGCAGCGTGTTGGAAAGAGTGAGAGACAGATCGGGACTTTTAGAATAAAAAACTAAACGCCCAGAGGCTTTTACAGTGCAGACGAGGTGCTGCACTGATCTTTGCTGATCAGGATTAGAAGGAGACGATCAGCCCTCGTCAGAGACGAATGACTGACGTCGCAGCGCGCGCTGCAGCACTCGCGCCGCACAAACTGTCAGAAAGCACACTGATGATGGTGAAATTTTTCTCTGCCGCAGTGATGGGAGAAAGAAAGAGGGACGTGTGGGCAGAAGACGGGATAATCAGAATAGGGGAGTTATTGATGACGGCTGGGAATGTTTGAGAGTTGAGGAAGTTACCCATGAACGGATCAAAGACACTGACGAGCCTGTGTGGGATATCGCGGACACGAGGATCTTACAGATGATCGCGCATGTGATTTTCTGTCTCTGTTTTCGGATGAGGATTTCTGGAACCTCATCACAAATGAAAGATATGCTCACCAGTACCTACACACACCAACTCCAGCCAAACCCCAGATTTCATGGCTGGTATGATGGTATGAGGAGTCGGCTAGGTTATGACAAATTATAAATCTATAATAACCAAAAAAAGGGGGTGGGGGGGGGGACCCATAAAAATATAATTTTACCTGTTGATATATAAATTATATTAGCAAATGTACTCCTGTCAGATTTCTTTTCATTTATTCTGAGGATGAGAGGATGAAAAGGGATCAGTGGAAAAATGAAAAAAAAAAATCTACTGTGTAAATATGTTCTGTTTTACTGAGTTTTACCTGCTGATATACAAATTATATTAGCAAAGTTACTCCAATCAAACTCCTGTCTCTTTATTTAGAGCATGATATGACAGTATGATTTTTTTTTTTCCTGTGTATAAATATGTTCAAAAATTAGGGCTGTGTTAAACGATTATTTTTTTAAACGATTAATCTATCGATTATTTTTTCGATGCATCGATTAATCTAACGATTCACTTTTTTAGCTCGATTCGATTCGACTCGATTCGATTATCGATTATCTCCTCATAAATTGACAGACAGCAATTTATATATGCTGATATAGATATCTAAAATGTAAAAAAGAGCATGAATAAAAAGGCAGTGGGAGCAGCAGCCTGTCATGGAGTTTTTCATGAACCAACAGAATGTAAAATTTATGTTGAAAACACAGCGGACTGAAAAACAGGCTTTTAATTCTTTCATTTACATGAAAATAATAATAAAAAAGTCATTATTGAAATAATATGATCATGTAAACTTGGAGGATTTAAGCTATGACAGATATTATTTTCCAACAAAAGATAATGAAGTAAACATTCAGAGTTGAACATTTTATTGAACATGGGTCTAGCTTCCTGAAAAAGTGCATCTTCATCTTCATTCTGTTAATGCTTAATACGGGTGCCAATCACTTGGAAATGAAATAAAAAATTCTTTATTTATCCCAGAAGTGATTACACAATACTATTACCAACAGATGAAACACTAATATGAGGTTGAGAGCGTGACTTTAATTACAGTCAGAGACGAGACAGCTCCCGACATCAGCTGTAGTTCCACCCACGGCCAGCAGATGGAGCTCGTGCTTCATGCTGACCGTCTCAAACAGGCCTGACGTGTCTGAAGACATGGCGTCGGTCTCACGGAAGTGTCTCATGTCTCATTAGTCTTCGGATTCGCCATCCCTAATATATAGTTATACCTTCGATAAACGAGTGTGGGCCTTCACTGCCTTACACTTTGGAAACTTGGAAGAGCCACTCGCGGAGATCGCGCCGCCATCTTTGTTTTAGTCTGAAGTCGCATGGCGCCGCCATCTTTGTTTTGGTCTGACGACGCATCAGTACGCATATTTTGCGTCGACGTATTTTTTGCGTCGACGTAATCGGTTACGTCGACGAATCGTCCCAGCCCTATCAAAAATCTGTTTTTTTTACTGAAAGTTACACAATCCAATATGGCCGCTACTTGATGACATCACAATATGCAAATTACATGAGTAAATTTACTCCCATCACAAACTTTAGGTCATGATGAATATTTTTCTCATTTACGTTATGGATCTATCTCTTACCACCTCCAAGCTACAGCATTTTGAAGTCCAAATGGAATATTTTCCTAAATAAACTCTGGCGCCTAGAGGGTTAATATAACAAACAAAAAGTGAAAAAGTCAAAGCAGGTGAGTCAAAAAGTTAAAGTGACCAGTATTGGTCACTTTGACCAAAATATTGGTAATCTAACTAATCATTTTGGTTGAAAACAACCATAAGATTGGTTGGACATATAACTACCAACCAGATTGGTTGAATTCAACCTATCTATTTTTAGAGTGTGTGTTGATTTGAATTTTAAAGGTTGACCCCCATAATTCTCCATACTTTCAGCACCATATTTTACAAGTTCACAGCTTGTTTGTATTTTGTTGCAGAGTATGCACCATGTGGTGTGAAACAGACACACTCCAAATAAAACCCAGCCACATTCTATCAAACAGGAACTAACATCACGCTTCACAAGGACAATTACTGAAACACACTTTACAAGTAATGAATGAGCCTTTTCAAATTGCCTGGTGTACAGTAACTCTGTGATGAACCACTGTAGATTTGGGTGCCATTAATTATGCCTTACTTTCATTAGACAACATGAAAAGGTTCCCTGGCTCTCAGCTCGCGACGGCAGAGTGGAGGAACAAGGGAGGGCTTGTTATATATGGCAGTGGAAGGGATTAAACTGTGAATCAAATCAGCTTTGAAGGCTCATGTGGGTATAAGTGTGCAGCAGGGGACAATATTGCAAGGCTCAGATCTGGATTTTTTGGCTTTATTTGGCAATACAGACATCATTGTGTCACCACTCGCCGAGTCTGTGTGCATGTGTGTGTGCCATCTGACTGTGCTTATTTATACATTACAGAGGCTCGGTAAGATAATTCCTCTTTGATATCCGGATGCCTGAGTCTCAGTGCTTCAGGCTTTGTGTTTTTCTCAAGCAGCAAAGAAGGCAAAGGTCCCAGCTCCTACTCGAGGTTTAAAGGGCAGACATCCGAATGTGAACTTCAGTGTCAAGTTCAAATCGTTCACCCGTTAAACACAAGTACACATCCGAAACTGTGGCTGAACACACAGGCCAAAGTTCGTCTATCCGTCAGACCTCGGGTTTAAAAAGCTCCTTTCCTCTCTGTGTCACCGATGCGTCTGAGGAAAGATTTTGACAAGTGTTTGAAGCTTTCCCCTGTCGTGGTATTTACTGACCTTTTGAGTTTTCTACCATCAAAAATTCAACTGCTTCTAAATGACAGCTGACATAATTGACTTAAATATTGACTGCAGTTAGTTTTATGCTTTTGAAATGCCATGAAGTGTATCCAAACACTCGTACAAAGCTTCAGATATTTTCCTTTTCGTGTGTTTTCTTCACAGTTTGTCAGCTCTTTAATGTCACGATCCCTTTTCTCTCTGTTCCTTTTATGCTCTTTTTGGAGTCCATTTCTAAAAACTTTAATTATGTCAGTGCAGCGTGTCTGCTTGGATCTTTCTGAATCTTTTTTTTTTTTCCTCCGTGTTTACCGGTTGTGGTAGCAGGGAATGATTTCGGTTACTGTATTCCTGCAGTAATCCTCAGCAGCACCAGTAACTGCATTGATGATGAAAAGCAGGTGAGGTGAACTTGGGTCCATGTGAAAGCCGGCTTCCCGCCGATTCAATGTCTCTTGACATGATTTGTGAACACAAGCGGGTGTCCGTGGCGGTTCAAGGCCAGAACGGGCGCCACGCTGAGCCCGAGTCCTCCGTGTCACTCGCAGCTTCAGCCAGAACTTGCAGCCCGCTGGGACTAAAAGTCAGCAAGTAATCCGGTTCAAGCCAAACTCCTTCAGTTTCCTTAATGTTCTGATAATAACAGCTCACAGGGAGCTTTTCTCATTAACCTTGTTCCCAAATTACACAGTAAATACAAAACAAAATGAGAACAATTTGGAACTTCAGAAAGGGCTTGGATTTGTACACTGAAAAAAAAAAAAATTAACCCAACTACGCATTTCAGTTAACAACTTTCCATCCAACTGAATTATGTGTCTGTAACCTTAACCAGTAAATGAAATTTATGTAATTCAGTCAATAAAAACTGGGAAGAATGGATGACATAGAATTAGAGTAACCCCTTATAGAATTTACCCAATATACACTATATTGCCAAATGTATTTGCTTTGACTCCCATATGAGCTTAAGTGACATCCCATTCTAAATCCACAGGGTTCAGTATGACGTTGGTCCACCTTTCGCAGCTTGAACAGCTTCAACTCTTCTGGGAAAGCTGTCCACAAGGTGTGTTTATGGGAATTTTTGACCATTCTTCTAGAAGCACATTTGTGAGGTCCCACTCTGATGTTGGATGAGAAGGTCTGGCTCTCAGTCTCCACTCTAATTCATCCAAAAGGGTACTGTATTGAGTTGAGGTCAGGACTGTGTAGATCAGTCAAGTTCATCCTCACCAGACTCTGCACCCAGGTCTTTAATGGACCTGCTTTGTGCACTGGTGCACAGTCATGTTGGAAGAGGAAGGGACCAGCTCCAAACTGTTCCCACAAAGTTGGGAGCACTGAATTGTCCAAAATGTCTTGGTATGCTGAAGCATTCAGAGTTCCTTTCACTGGAACTAAGGGGCCAAGCCCACACCTGAAAAACAAGCCCACACCATAACCCCCCTCCACCAAACTTTACTCTTGGCACAATGCAGTCAGACAAGTAACATTCTCCTGGCAACTGCCAAAACCAGACTCCTCCATCAGATTGTCAGATGGAGAAGCGCAATTGGTCACTCCAGAGAACGCCTCCACTGCTCTAGAGTCCAGCGGCGGCTGCTTTACACCACTGCATCCACACTTTGCATTGCACTTGGTGATGTATGGATGGATGCAGCTGCTCAACTATGGAAACCCATTCCATGAAGCTCTCTGCAGACTAGTCTTGAGCTGATCTGAAGGCCACATGAAGTTTGGAAGTCTGTGGTGATTGATTCTGTGGAAAGTTGGCGACCTCTTCGCATTATGCACTTCAGCATCCACTGACCCCGCTCCATCAGTTTACATGGCCGACCACTTTGTGGCTGAGTTTCTGTCGTTCCCAAATATTTCCATTTTCTTATAATACAGCTGACAGCTGACTGTGGAATATTTAGGAGCAGGGAAATTTCATGACTGGATTGGTTGTACAGGTGGCATCCTATCACAGTTCCACGCTGGAATTCACTGAGCTCCTGAGAGCGACACATTCTTTCACAAATGTTTGTAAAAACAGTCTGCATGCCTAGCTGCTTCATTTTATGCACCTGTGGCCATGGAAGTGATTGGAACACCTGATTCCCATAATTTGGATGAGTGAACAAATACTTTTGGCAATATAGTGTACACAATGAAGTTAGTGTGATGCATTTCAGTTTATAAATAAAGTTAGTAAACTTTATAAATCTATTATTAACAGTGTAACATAAACCTTATTAACAGCATCATATTAACGAATTAGTTAAATTCTATAAGCTGTTGTTACTTTAATTCTATGTTATCCATTCCTCTCAGTTTTATTTGATTGAATTACATTAATTTCATTTCATGGTTAAAGTTACAGACACATAGTTCAGTTGGATGGACATTTGTTATCTAGCTGAAATACTTACACTACTACTAAAAGTTAAGGATATTTGGCTTTTTGTATGATGTCAGAATGAATCTAAAATCCACTACAACCTTTCCAGGCGAACTGAAGCAAATTTTCTCTAAACTTTTCAATGCACATGTACATTATTCAATGGTTAAATATTTATTCTGCATCATTCTGTTCTCCAAAAACCAAAAGTTGAATATCCCTAACTTTTTGAGTGTATTTTGAGTAGCTCTTAGATAAAAACAGAAGTCATTATTTCCTCTGAAATACCGGCTGTCTTTCAGCATCTAAACCTGAATAATTACTTATCCCCTTTCCTGTTGCATGGCTATTTCCATGGCAACATTCGTTTGTCTGCCGCTGCTTACGTATCAAAAACCTGTGACTAATCTCTCTTTGACATTTTGTCTAAGTCTGAACCATGAAAGTATCACTGTTTCTTTGATCAATGGTTTTAAGAGGAAGTTAAGGTGCAAGATTGTTCAAACTTCAGCATAAGGGGAACATTAATCAACTCTAAGAAGGCAAATAAAGAAAGGCTTTTCGGGCAAACGCCAAACTCTTGAAGTAAAATGTAGTATTAACCTTTGACCTCTGGATGGTCAAAAGTTTACTTGCAAAAAAGTCCAAAGAAGATAAACTAAATGCAAAGTTGGGGAAAAAAAAAAAAACACCAACATAGTCCTAAAGTGATACCAAATAACTATGTTCAGTAAGGCATCAAAGGCTGAGAGTGATGATTAAAGGAAAGAGTCTGTAACTTCACTTTTGACCAAAATTCAGGTTTCCAGACTTAAAGAAAAATCTCCAAAGATAGATTTATTGGAGGTTTTATAGACAGATGCAAATGTGACTCTTAATGAAGCAGACAGATGGAGTGGTGCTGGATCATTAATGGGCACGGGCCACCACTCCCAGCCAGGCCCCAAGCAGCGCCGCGGCAAACACAACACTCACAAATTAATTTAACTTTTGAGATCTGGTGGCTTGACAGTCAAAAGTTTAGTTTTAAAAAGTCCAGAAGTTCACAACATAGCAGCAAACAGAAGACTGTTTGTGTGCAGTGATGTTATTAACCCTTTCAAAGCTGAGTGGGTTTGATGCAGATCTCTAAAACATGAGGCTTTTCTGGAAATTTCAAAACTATCTACCAACATTCTTCATCTTTCAGCCTCTGAAGAAACTAGATGCATAGCAAAAAAAAAACATCTGAGAGGTTAAACATTCAGATTCATATCTAACTTTATGAAATATTGTATCAAAATTAATATTATGGAAATTACTTTTCTGTTTCTGTTTTTATACCCCTTATCTGTTTCTGTTTTTATAAGTGAGGTCCTGCAAAACATTTGTGAGAAGGTCTTGGATCCAGCCTGTCTGATGACATCAATGAAAAATGAATCCAAGGGTGACCAGATGTTACGAAGTCACGGCCACAGATTATTAATAAGAGGTTTCACAGCACTGCTTTAAAGGCATTTGCCACCCCTGGGTGAAATCTAGCCTCCCCCGCAGTCTCCTGAGTTGAACAAGTGGGCAGAAGCGTTTTTAGCCGACCCAGTCATTCTCTGAATCTGGCAACACTGACTTTAGCTTAGCATAGTTGCTGTAATCTGGCGTTTCCAACTAGCACCACTTGGAGAAAGTGAACTAATTAACTCAAGATTTTTCTCCAATTACATTTCATGACCCGCACATTCTGATCGAGTACAAACGAGAAGCCGATTTCACATCAAAGGACTGACTCGGTGGCAGTCAGTTGGGAAACTATATGCCGTGGAAGTACAGGCCAATCACAAGCAAAGCCCCGCGGATAGTAGCAAAGGCAGCAGGCCTGCGAAATGTAATTAGAAAAAATCTTGAGTTAATTAGTTCCCTTTCACCAATTGGTGCTAGTTGAATTCACCAGATTACAGCAACTAAGCTAAGCTAAGCTAAAGTCAGTGCTGCCAGATTCAGAGAACGACTGGGTCCGTTAGAAAACGCTTCTGCCCACTTGATCAACTCAGGGCACAGCAGGGGGAGGCTCAATTTCACCCAGGGGTGGCATATGCCTTTAAGTTATCTGTGGGAAGTGAATATAAAAAAAAGGCCATGAGGTGATTTTCAATTCAGATACATTTTTCATCATTCCTGATCTAATTGATGTATCAATGCAGAACTACTGGTTGATACCCCAATAATTCTGGCAGGGTACTCAAGAGCGCTTCCCATTAGCACTTCATCAAAAAAGGGCCCCGAATCTATTTCAATGTTTTAATTACAACAATTTTTAAACTGCGCATCTTTATATTTTATGGTAAAAACCTGCTTTTCTGCTTTCTTTTGTCAGTCCATGAATAGTTTATCTTAGTTTTTTCACAGTGACTACCAAACAGAGGACACTTGTCCTCATATTACCAACTATTGAGCCTGTCGTAACTGAGTTTGACAGCTGTGATGCAGGGAGAGGTTGGCATATGACATAATCCATCAGCCACAGCAGTGCAAATCACAGTCTTGGCAAGTGATACTATTAGAAGGAGCCCAGTTTAAGGTTTGTTTTAGGTCAAATAACAAGACTGTGGTTTCAGGGAGACAATCAGCCCTGCAGAGCTTCTGTCTGTACAAACTGCAGGTCATTTTTCATTTTATCATGTTCCGACTTCACCAACATCATGTAAGTGACATTACAGTATAAGAATGCAGATTTTTTTTTTACGCTGCAAAAACTCAAAATCTTACAAAGTATATTTTTTAGAATTTCTTGTCAAAATATCTCATCGCACTCAATGTAAGACATAATCACCTAAAAAGAAACATTTCAATGAGATATAGGAAATTGTTTTAGGACAAATGCATTTTATTTTAAGAAATCTTATCAAGAAAATTTTACTTGTTCTATTGGCAGATTATTTTTTGCTTATTTCAAGCAAAAAATAAATACATTTCTAATTTTTTTTTATTTATTTTTTTAATTTTTTTTCATTATTTTATGAGCGGCCAAGATTTTTTTTTTTTTCTATTTTTTGTGCTTTTTTTTTTTTTTTTTTTTTTTTTTTTACCAATACAACAAGTAAATTTTTTTTTTAAGATTTATTGAAATAATATGGATTTGTCTTTAAAAAAAAGTTCCTATATCTCACTGAAATGTTTCTATTTAGGTGATTATGTCTTATATTGAGTATGATGATATATTTTGACGAGAAATTAGACAAATATACATGGTAAGATTTGAGTTTTTGTAGCGTAAGTGGTTAAAAATAGGTATTTCTTTTTTCTATTCTGATCATTTCAGAATAAAATATGTGGATAGCGATGCGAGGAATACCAGTTTATCTGATTTTCTAGGTTTCATCGTCCATCTCATTGGCTGCTTGGTTGAAAATTTCAGAGATGTTCAGATTGAAATGGCCAGAGTATGTTTGCATGTTGTGCTCATTCACTCAGAAAAAAAAAAAGCATGACATGGACACAATATCTCAGTTTTACAGAGATACATAGCTGAAGGACCCCTTTGTGAGGAAGTCTTGTTTCTGTTTCTCAAACTGAGAACACCCTGACAGCCATTTACGGGAGGCAAGACACTAACTTCCCTTGAGCACCTAAAATACTCCTGATAAAAACGGAATGAAACTCCTAAAACTACCTCCAGTTTGCTGATGACACTCCAGCGTTGGTACTGGAAGCAAGTTCGGCATGCAAGACACCTCATGGCGCTTACTGATAAAAAGAATGTCACTTTTATCAGAGTGTTTCTGAAAGGCTTATCAGTTAGTTTTGAGCTAAGGATTCCTACTTTACACATCCTCACAACCACAACGGACATCCCATAACAGCGGTGTGAGCCAACATTAGCCTCCCACTGGCCGGGCCGTGTTTCAGACATTTAATTAGCAAGCGGTGGCAGAAGGTCGGGGCCGGCATGTTGCTCGGTGTTGCCTTCACCGCCACATTCCCTGAACAGACAGCAGAGACATACAGATCAAAGGCCCTGAAGGGGAGAAGAGATGGATTTGGCACGTGGCTGAGATAACACGCAGCACTCAGTGGGAGAAACTCCCTTCCTCCCTCTGCTGCTGCCTACTCACCCCTGATACTGCAGAAATGTGCAGATAAAAGAGACCTCTGAAGTGATAATGTGGGAGGAAATATGGATGGGGGGGGAGGGGGCTAAAAAAAGGAATGTCTTGCTCACGTTGCAGTGAAAAAACATTTTATGGGATGTCATTCAAATCCTCTACTTGTCAAGAGGAGGCCTCAGCCTCCTTCTGTACATCTGAGGAAGCTGTTTACAAAGCATTACATTTGAGAACGACAAGTTTCCCGGAGTGCTCTATATCTGGAATGAGGATGTAAAAGTACTGAAAGAAAACAGTGAAAACTCAGGACAGAGCAGACGTGTGGGTATGAAGGTGATTGTAGCTGAGAATCGTACCTGGACTCTGGGGGGAAGAGGTAGAGTGACCAGGTATCTCTCTGCCGACACCATTCAGGCTGTTTTTTCTCCAACCAGTGGAGCATCCTGGCAACACGACTCTGCAGAGAAGAGGTGGACACAACTTCCTGTTGCATCAAAATCACCTTGCACAGGATTTAAAACGTATTTAAAGAATAGAAACCCATCCCGAGTGAACACTGTCAGAAATAGGGGGACAGCACGGGTACATTTCTGTTCTTCAAGGTACAATTTAAATTGATGTACCCTGTAAGGGAAGACCTCAAGGCTCTTATATGTACCTTTCTGGGAGCCTAAAAGGTATATTGATCTTCCAAAGCACAACATATCCACTGTTAAGGATACACCAGCAGTACCCTTGTGGGTACCACTCCAGTGTCAAGTCATTGTACCCCTAAAGGTACAATTTGGTACTTCTTTTTCTGAGTGTGAACAGTTCTGCCTCTAAGCTGTGATTAAAGTGGACATGAGCAGTACTTCTGAGTTTCCTGTAGGTCTCAAAGTTTTGGACATTGGCCACTTTTTTACTGATTTTCAGTCTAGTCCTTGTGCCCGACCATTAATCCTAATCTAGAAATTGTTCAAGCATAAAGTAAGCACCTAAATTAAGGAATGAACCAGTGCTGTGTCAATGTTTAACAGACAATTTAGCCAAGAGCTTGTCCCACAAACACATCATTTGTTCCAGTATCTTAAGTTTTATCTAACAAAAGGCAAAAACAACAAAGTTCAGCAGACATTAAATAGCATTTATGCACCAACAAGTGATTGATTAATTGCTATTGGCTGAAGATATGCCGTACTGTCTCAGCACTGTGTGCAGTGTGTCCTTAAAGTAGCAGGTGATCAAGATGTGGAAGTGATCACATTTGAAACAAATCCAGCAGCAAGCTGACCCAGAACCTAAAGCCCTGTTTCCACCAGCAGGTCTGGGTCGGGTCGGGTCGGGCCGGTCCATGTTTTTTTGCATCTCCATAGATAAAAACCTGGACGGGTACCCTTATATCCGACCCGACCCGGACTACTTTTTTGGCACCCTTCGGTAGGGGTACTGATCGAACCGATCCGGACCAAAGAGGTGGAGCTAACACAAAGCAATACATTGATTTGTTGAAAAATCTCACTTCCCGCGTGACCAAGCGTAAAAACAAAGCCGGGGCGACTCCTTTTGTTTCTGTCATGTGTGGCGCGGTGTTTTGGTTAAACGGCGTTGCACAGCGATGATGTCACGCGGTCACGTAGCAGCGCTGTCCAGCGCCTCCACAGTAAGGGTACAGGTTGCTGTGGGGACACAGTATGAAATCAACACATCCGTACAAAACCCACCCGATCCGACCTGACCCGACCTGACCCGACCCAGACCCGCGGGTGGAAACGGGGCTTAAGAGATACATCAAGACCCTCACTTAACCCATATGCTCTCCGTGACGCCTCATCAGAAATGGTCTCCAGGGAAATGTTGCTGTGAAAAAGCTGTTCGTAAGGAAGAAAAACAGGGAGGATAGGCTGAGGTATGTGATATGACACAAGAATTGGACATCAGATCAGTTGACACGGGTCTGATGTATTCCTCCCCAGGACTCAGACCTCAATAGGTCTTATGGAAGGATGGATCCTCCCCAGAACCTGGACCCCAACAGGTCTGATGAAGGGACGGATCTTCCCCAAAACCCAGACCTAAGAAGGTCTTATTGAATGATGGATCCTTCCCAGAACCCAGACCTCAATGGGTCTGACACAGGGACGGAACTTTCCCAAGAACCCAGACTTTAACAGGTCAGATGGAGGGACGGATCCTTGCCATGAAGCCGGACTTTAACAGATCTGAAGCAATGTGGGATCATTTGGACAGAGAATGGAACAAAAGGAAGAAACATCCAAAGAAGAACTTTGGAAAGTCCTTCAAAGTCCTTGGAGAACTGGTCTTGGAGACTTCTAAAAGACATGACGGCAATCTTCTCTTGTACTGGGTTATTATTATCTTTGCTTGCAGGTTTTAGTAACTCATCACCTCCTTTTCCTGTTTTCCTGACAATGCTTAAAGAAATAACGGATGGCCTGAGGACTTCTACACCGTGTACTGTCGTTCTGTACAATGGCAAAGTTAAGCGTAAAAAAACACAAATCACAGGTGAGGTTTCAGACCAGATTTATGAATTAAATTTTGGTATTGGATTAACCTCATCTGCAGGGCAGCATTGCTTCATGCAGACATTCAGACTGACCTGGTTGGCCTCCTCCTCTACATTCTCATCTTCAGTGTTCTCCTCCAAAGACACATTGGTGGGGCCGATGACTGACGGAGATCCTTTCCCGTTGCAGTCACTGTGTTCTTGAGGCCGTAAGTGGCCCAGGGAAGGGGGTCTGGAGCTGTGCATGCTGGCGGAGCGGTACATGTGGGGCACCTAAACAGTGGAAAATACAAGAGAAAGGGAAATATCTGGCACATTCTCAACGTTATATCTTTGTTGTGTAGTTTCATGAAAGGTTTAAAAGATCAACCAAACTGAAACACCTCCTTGAAATGCTTTCAATTATTTGATTCAGATTGTACTAGAATTTCTATTCTCATGATGTGAAGTACTGTAGTAACTGGTTGCGGGAGGGGGGGTCTACCTGCAACAAAGCATCAGCGGGCAAGTCCACGGAGCTCCGAGTCTCCACCGACTCCATTCTTCTGTGCCGAGGCCCGGTCTGGGACTGGGACATGGAGTCTGTCCTGGCTAGGGATGCATCATCATCCTCCATGAGCCCACCCCCGCCCTCTCCCCCGCCTTCCCCATCGTCAGAACTGGAGTTTCCCTCCCCGGATAAGAGTGACCGGCGCTCACCGGACTGCCGCTTCTGCCGTTTGTACGATGGTGCTCTACCCAGACTGTTCCAGCTGGATCTGCGGCTCCAGGGGGCGTGGGGGGACGTGCTGCGGGCGCTGGTCTGTGGCAAGAGGGTGGCAAGAGGACAGAGTCACCAAAAATCACACTCAAAAAAGTCAACTAAGGCACTTTTTGGGTGAATTGAATGAAAATGTGTTAATTTAACATGTACGAATTTTGTTTATGTTTTCAAATTATTATCTCCTGTTGGTTTCACATAAAACAAAGAAAAGTTGGATGAACAAGATTTACATTCTTCAGTCCAATGAAGGTTATTACTTTAAACTCAGTGTAATTTCCTGTGGTGTTTTTAAATTTTTTACTTTTTTCTTCATATTTCCCATCATGCTTTGTGGCTCCCCCTGTTCTATTTTGCACCGTAAGTTAAATGTATATGTGATCGCTTAAGGTTGTCTCCTAGTATATGCTGTTATTCTAATGAAACCTGCTGAAAGGGTTAAATTTCTTGTACGGCGGTGATGTAGGTGAACAAATAGTAAATATTTTTGCCAGAACACACACCTTATTTCACTGATACGCTATTTGTACCCCAAAATACAAATAACTGAATTTAGAAAAAATGTGTTATCGTGCATCAAATGATATCAAATCTGATGAAAAGAACAAGATGGATTTGTGTAAAACCATCAAAACCCATATTGGTTCATTGATCTGATGCAAATCTGATTAAATTCAACCAGCAAATACCAAATGTGTTCATATGGCATGATGTGGAAATATGTGCCATGATTGAATTGTGTTCAACAAACAATTTTTTTAGTGTAGTCAACACAACATTGCTAAAGAAAAATTTTAATCTAAATATTTGAATATTCACTAAACAGAGGGAGTGTAAATATTTTAATTAAATAAAGAGCAAAATAATTTAATGTACATATTTCAAGGTGTAGCATCAACAAATGAATTAGATGCTCAGATAACACAATCAAGACAGGTTAACTAAACTTGGTTTGTTTAGATGGAATCTAGGTGGCATGATTAAATTACGTTCATTCAATGAATTATTTTTTTGAGTGCAGGGAAAGAACTGTGGTGGTAAGACATGATGTTTGTGTTGCTTCCTGAAAATAAGGGGATCTAAGCTTAATAGACTTCCTGCTGACTGATGGACAGGAACAGATTTAAATTTAATCTCCAGGTCTTTATCATAACCCGTCAGGGTGTCAAATAAAAGTGGCAGTTGCAGCTCTAAATGGATTATCAGGCCAACGCTCCGCATTAATCATCATCAATCATAGAAACAATCAAAACACAGCAGCAGGACAACAAAAGTCAATTCAGACAGGCAGTCCGGGGACAGCCAGGTGGCGTGGAGGTATCTCCTGGCAGACATGTCCTGCATCCTAATGCTGGCTCTGTGACATCCTGGCACCAGTTTACCGCATGACCACTGCCACATGCTTCTAGTCAGATTAATAACAAATGTACTAACCGGCGATTTGTCAAAGCAGGCTGGGTCTATGGAAACGTTGCTGCCTCGCCGGGATTCGTATCCAAGGAGGGGGTCACCTCCCACCGGTAGCTTGGGCACAGGCATTGGGGTGGCAGCAGTGTGGGTGATGAGTGGTGGAGTCAGGCTGTTCTTCATTTCCACATGACCATTAACTGGCACTAGTGGAAAAAAAGATGGATGAGGAGATGAACATAAAGGAGAAAGTAAGCAAGAGAAAATTTAGGAGTTAGGATCAAATTGTTCATTATGTTATGATGTATAAAACCTTAGAACTAGATGTTAGAAGAATTTCTTTAATAAAAAAGCAAAATAAATAAATAAATAACTGAATGAAACAAGGAAATGCAGAAGAGCTGGTGTAGAAGGCAAACATAGAAGCGTGCTGTGGACGTGCCCTCTGAAATGCAGTATTTAAAAATGGATGCCTTGCACTGTAATTGAGCAACATGAATATTTCAGCTGAGCATTAATCTTATGGGATGCGTGGGAGACTATATTATGCTTGGCACAAACACAAATACATAACATAAGGAGGGGAATGCAACTTTAATAACACTAATTCCTTCCTCTTCCTTTATCCCAGGCCTGGAAGATGTATGTACGTCTCTTCTAGCTATGCAAGCAGTTTTATGCAGAGCATCTGGGGTTGCTTTCCATATGTAGCCTTTCCATTTGGCTTCCAAGTCTGCATAGACAGTAATGAGAGGGGATGGGAACTGCTCACAAGGAATTATATATGAGGCCAGTTCAGAGACAGCCAGACACGTGGCCGCTAAGTGTGGTCTGAAACCCACAGTCATCCTACAGGTGGGGGAAGTTTGCCTGTATCATAAACTTTGCTTTCGTTTGAAAAAAAAGCAGAGTGCGATTTAAATGTCGTCAGTGAATAATGAGGACACAGATGATAAAGGCTTGTCAGGGTTTTGTAATGATAAAAATTAGAGATGTCCAATATTATCAGCTGATATCAGCATTAAATTGTAATACCGGAAAATATCTGTATTGGTTTTTACTTTTTTTAATGACAACAAAAACTTGCGAACACTCATTACTAGGGGTGTGAGAAATTATCTATACACTAAAATATCCCAATATTTGGTGTTGCGACATCGTGCTGATATCAAGAAGTGCTGACAACATCTTTTACTGACAAAATCTCATGAAATATTATGACGGAACAATGCAATCTTGATTTTGTCAGTAAAAATAATGGAACAATGGTTGTTCCATTAGTCCTTCAAACATTATGATTAACTAACTGTCTGCTATTCACATCTATAGACGTTAATTCAAATCTGAACATTAACTGCCATTTACGTCTAAAAATGTTAATTGCGGGTTTTATTGGGGGGGGCTGCAGGAAACTCTGCCGGAGCTTGTCAGAGAAAAACAAGTGTCTTCATTTCTGTAATTTTCACCCGATACAGTAGATGGTAGTGTCAGAGAAGCTTAAAAAAATATGTTGTGGTCAACCAGGAAGTTGTGCTGTGTAGTCAAAAAGGCTTCAGGAAGTCTGCTAGATTCGACCGCTCGAAATCAAAACAGTTTAGGCAGCGACGTTACAGGAAATTTTCTGTAAAAATTGATCAGTGTGAGACAGTGACATGATCTATCAAAGACACGATCAATAGATTTAACTACAGTGGCAATGTGCCCAATCTGAAAGTAGGTCAAGCAGCGAGCCCAGTCTATTGGCTGGTGTTTCCCACGGGTGGAGTGGGGGGTAGGGAGTGGTATAAGCAAAGCAGACATTGATGGATAACAGAAACGAGGGAAGGAGGGAGGGATAGACATACAGATGTTTCTGTAAAATGTTATGTTGTGATACAATCTTGTTGTGGCTTTTATAGCTCGTGAATAATCATTTTGCCACCAAAACTCTTTTCTGTGTTGTTTTTGTTTTTTCTTAGAAGTAAACAGCTGTTCAGTTGTTGGAGGCGTCACTACAGTAAAAAAAATATTAGCATCAAAGTCAGTTTTCCACTTGAAGTGCATTGCTGCATAAAATGCTTGTTTTCTCAGCTTTTTGGTGAAAAGTAGCCATTTTTGCAGCAACTACCCCATGTTCTACTGCAGATTACTAAAGAACAGAAAAAGCTAGAAACAAATGGTTTTTTTATGATGAAAGAACAGAGTCTAAGCTTTCCTTTGGTGGATTCTGTGTTTGCATTGGCATAATAGATGATGTTCTGTGGCTCTCCAAAAATCAGTGAAAAAGCGTAAAAATCTTGGCAATATGGAGCGCTCTGCTCTGATAAAGCCTGGCAGTCATTGAGTTAACCATATGTTGGCTGTATGCATGGATCAGAAATTAAGAAATGGACAGTGTCTTTATATTGGATATTGGTTTAAAAAAAGCGCCAATATTAAACATGCCTCATAAAAATCATACAGAGGTGGAATTATTTGTGCTGCATGTGAGATCAGTTTATGCTGTATGCATGTTCCTCACCTGCAGAGGGCGACAGATCCTTCTTGCTGCCGTTAACATCTTCCATACTTCGTGCAACCGAATCAATCTCCGAACCTGCTTTAGAAGCATCACCCTTGACACATAAAAACACACACAGTATTACAGAGGAGCAACTATGGAGCTGCCATGTGATCTCACCCTGATGGCGTCAAATACTGTCATTATGTTGGGTGTCTAGGCATCACAACACAGAATGCAGCCTTTTACAAATCTTCAACACACATAAAAAAAATAATTCAAATTCAAAGGTTCTTTTGATTCTTGTTTTTGCTTTTGTTGTTGTTTTTAACTCAGGTGGCTGATACCTCACTCTAAAGACAGACTATGTGAACGTGAACACATGCTTTACCCTGAGAACAGCAATTCATTTATTCATTATGTAAATTTTGTAAAATATTTTACAAGAACGGATGAAATGAAATTCAACTTAATTCATTTTAGGTTTTTAATTTTTATTTTATTAAACCAGGAAAAGTCCAGATGAGATTAAAAAATCTCTTTTTCAAGAGAGTTCTGACCAAGAGGCAGCAGAGGTCTGAAAGTAATTGTGTCTTCGCTGGGCACAGAAATACTTCAATTTGAGGCTGAGTTTACATGTAAACAATGACATGAAATGATGGGCGATGACGTTGATAGCGGAACCATCACTGTCCCAACGGACTATCCACAACTCCACTACGTCCTAAACTTAAAGGATAACTTTCTTTTTTTGCACCGTGGACCTTCTTTCTAGGAGTTTACACATGCTTGTACTCACTGGTAAAATTTCCGTATCATTCTGACTCCTTCGGGTGATATTTCAATTAAGCCACCCTCCGGTGTACATCCATATCATGGGAGAGACAGGGTAGCCTCGATATAAGGCATTATCTGCAGCAAAACTTCTTCATTTCACCAATACTTTATGTAGAATGAATGAAAGTATGAGTAGTACTATTGTCCTGTGAGTTCAGTGTCAACTCTCAGTTACTTTCTTGGGGCTTTCTCTACACTCTACAGGCCGTGCACGCCCCTGACACACGCTACCACAGTACAGCTGAGAAGAGCAGCTTGCTACCTATACACAAACAAACTGAAATCTGCGAAACTCTGAACTCACAAGACAATTGTACTTGTTCGTTTGTTCATTGTACCTAAAGTATTGGTGAAATGAAAGAGTTTTTACTGCAGATAGTGGCTTATATCAAGTTCAAGTTGATTTATGCTCCACTGGCAGTTTAAAAAACAGAATTACAAGAACATTACAAAGGCTAAAAAGTGCATAAAATTATAAAACATTAGTATAAAATCCTGAGTTAACAAGAAATATAATAAAATGAATGTTTAAAAATGCTGATTTAGCAGTCTTGACATGTAGGGGATGGGAGACATCTTGTATCTTTTTGTTCTTGACCTTGGGGTCTGGAGGAATTTCCTATATCTAGTACGGCGACCAGACACCTGGGCTCTAGAGGGGGAAGCAAGACCCTAAAAGGTGAGTTAAGGAGGCCCAGAGCAAAATCCCTGCAGAGCAACTGCCTTCTCTCATGGAGTGAAAGGTTAAGTCCATTTTCTGCACTTATATTGTTTTGATGTTCCTCAGAGATAAATGGTGGAAGCAGTCCCAGGCTGGATTGTAACAACTGAAAAGTAGGCCTAGTTTTAACAATCCGTCAATAATATCCCCAGGCAAATGACATCCATCTTTCTTGGCTTGTCCGTTGGCGGGGAAGTTGCAAAAAATGTTGGAGGCAATCCTGGGCTAGATTGTAAGAAGTAGGCCTGGTTTAAACAATCCAACAAAAATCACACCCGGCAAGTGACATCCATCTTTCCTGATTTGCCAGTTGGTTGGGGAGTTGCAAAAGATTTATTCATGCTCAATATATTTCACAGACTTGTCAAAACACAATAAAAATAAACTAAAAACATGTCAGATGTTTAGAGCTGTAGTTCATGCGGCTGCCCTTAGAAGCGCCACCTAGAGGTTTTTGCGCCGAAAGAGGCTACAAAATCTCTCCCATTATATGGATGCACACCGGAGGGTGGCTTTATTTAAATATACCCCGAAGGAGTCAAAGTGATCCAGAAAATTTGCCAGTGAGTAAATACACATAATTTCCTAGAAATAAGGTCCCGGTTGAAAAAAAGAAAGTTATCCTTTAAGTCAGTTCCTTTGTTTCCTGTCTTTTCTTACTGGCCAAACTGATTAATCCCGGTGTGGCTGGCCATTGTCATCGTGGTTATTGAGGTCAGACACACCTGGATTAATCAATTTGTCCAGTAATGAAGGAAACAGAAGAGCTGGCTTAAGTCCAGGAAGTAGTGGAATTATGTATATAGACCATTGTGCTGTAACCGGCACACTCAACCCCTAATGTGAACTCCTACTAAGTGCACATGTCATACAGGGCTGTAGGGTGTAGTGTGTGTAACGGGACAGGGCCTTGCTTCCACCCATCCTCCAGTCACATCACACTGTACACACCTTCCCTTGTTTGCAGCACTGTTTTGTTGGAAGATAATATCACTGAGATTGTTGTGTTGGGAGCTGTTGCCATAGGACACATTATCTCAGAGACACCCTGCAGTTTTTCCCGGCAGTATCTGACGCCCTGAGAATGAGAACCGGACTGAAGTTGCCTCCAAACGCAGATCCCTGCTCAGCTCCATCTACTCTCAGCATCTCACAGCTCTGATTCAGATCTGACCATGGATCAGCTGCAAGAGGCAACCTCACAGCGTGAGCACAAAGGTGAGGGTGTTGTCTCCTTGATCCCATGGGTCAGTACAGAGAAAGGGTCAGAAAGGTCAGATAGGTAAAGTGTTGCCATGCAAGGAAAAGGAAGAAGGTGTACGCATTGTATGACCTGTTAACACCTATGTAAACAGCTGCGGTGTGGCTGCCAGGTCTAAGAACACAAAGACAACAAGCATGCTGCATACTCCATTTATCATCAGCAATTCAGTCTGCCATTGTTCTGGATTGTGATGTCATATAAATGAGTCTCACGCAGTTACAATTCTTTCTACTTGTCTTTATTCTCCTTCACCATCCTCTACTTGCTCTCCTTTAGCCTCTGCTTTAAACTGCTTTCTACTAACAAACCCATTAAAGTGAATCTCAGAGATTCTGCTTGTATTTGTTCTGCCACACCAGTGCTCGCAGGCATCATTAATATGTGCGAGGATGCCAGGTGGATGCTGGATTAATAGAATGCCGACCCAGTGAGTCAGACCTCTGTGGCAGTGGAGAGAATAAACCGTGTTGCAGGGAAGTCTCAGGACTAAATCATTGTGTACCCTTTTTTAAACTTACAAATTATTTTGTTGATACTTCCCATGAGTATTAGAGAAAGACAAAGTGGTTCGGGATTTATTGCGTACTTTGTTTACTGCAGGCGTTCATAGTATTCCATCTTTTAGACAACAACTTGCATTTTTCCGCAGCTTTATTGTGCCCTGGACTGTTGCCCACTAGCCTATGAAGCATGGAGGAATTATGTAAAGTGAACAAATTCTCATGAACTGGTAGGTCCATAAACTAGAGGCCTACTTGAGTCTTCCATGCATCTACATATTTCAGAGCACATCATTACTAATAAAAGGAGAATTAATGGCTAAGTTTCTTCCTGTAAATAAAACATATTGTGGGGTTAAAAGGTACATTTTTGGGACCCTTTGTTTTTCTTCTGTTTCACAAATCCTTCAGTCCAACTGACCAGACGGGTAGATTTTTCATGCCCTTACAATTTTACCCACATAAATTATGTCTCTGAGAATTCCACATTAGAGCAAACATTCTCTAATGAGAAAACACAAACTCCTAAAGATAGAGGTCAGTGGATGGCTTTCTTCCATGGGATTTCAGCTCATCCGGTTCCAGATGAGCTGCTATGATGCAGCAGACATGACACTGCTGCATCGTCCGGTTGGGTTTAAAGGTAGAATCCGGAGTGTTCCCCTGTTTCTGTTTATTATATTTGTTGTAAACATTGAAACTGAGAGTCCCTCCCCTTGGGCTAATGGCCGCATCGCCCCTCAGCTCTGAGCATCTCCTTCTAAGCTCAGAAGCAGATGAAAGCCAAACCAGTATTGAACCTTGTTTTCAAGAGTGCACTGTCTAAAGCACTTTTTAAAGCACAGTTGCAAACAAAACTCACCGCCACATGAGAGTAAAGGCCCAAAGGTGTGGATTGAGCCGGATTTTACTCGCACAAGTCTACCATTTATTTTCAGGTGGAGAACTCCGGATTCTGCCATTAAAGTAATTGCATTTGTAAGTCCAAGTCTGATGTAATAAATTATGTGGTGGGAGCTTGAAAGTACGTCTTTTAGGCATAAGACAGTATTTTTTCCCTCTTCCTTGACCTCATCATCTTGATATGCTTAATTTTACTGGCTGCCTTGGTAACAGCAGCACAGCAACATAGACATTCCCATTTCCTGGTTGGGTTCAGTCAATGACATCACTTTCTTTGTGTTAGGCCACGTCTAAGTGGTTAATGTTAATGCCTTATCTGCATCGATACTGTCGCTTGAGAATCATTCTAGGCTCGACTGTCTATTTGCACATCCCTAAGCATGAGCCGGGGGCAGACGCATGTGTATTACATCAGTATGTAAACAGGAAATTCATTTCTGGGACTAGCGAATAAATGCTGCGCAGCGAAAACAAGATTTTTTTTTTGTTTGGAGTGACGGTGAGGTGGCATTGTTAAGAGTAATAAATGCCTTTAATACTTTTATGGCAGAGCAAAATGCCAACTGAGAGTCCAGTTGTTTAGGCAACTTTCCTGTCATGCACTTTGCTATCAGTCTTTAGTGGATTTTATTGTTGTCACTTGTCATCCACACTAGGCTGCTTACCTGTCGGCTTGACAATTACACGTCCCCCTTAACCAACTAAAGAAATATGCGAATAAGGGCCCTTTAAACGCCGGTGAATGTGGACAATACTATAAGGGGTATCATGCCTGTTTAGGTTAGGCACACCTGGATTAATCCTATCATCTAATAATGAAAGACAGGAGACAAAGGTGCTGGTTTAAGTTCAGAAAGTAGTGGAGTTGTTGATAAAGCCTGTTCTGAATGAAAACGATCATTCTGAACTAAGTGGTTGGTTTATTCCTCTTTTAATTCTGAATAAAATAATTCCTCTGTCATGTAAACTTTTAATTCCGCTTCAAGTTAATTCCTGTTGTTCTGAACATGCTCCCTCACATGTCCTGTTGTAATGAAGGATGTTTAAGCGCACATGAAACTCGCGTTGGACTCTTGCCAGCTAACGGAAATGAAGGAGTATGTTAGTGTCAAGCCGCTGCTACAAAACTACAATAAAAAGCTAATTCAAAATGAGTATTATTTTTGTTTTTCCATATCGTTATGGAAACAAAATGGAGCAGGACGTTAGACGTTTGAACTTTGACTACCTCTTATGGCTTCACTGCCCAGATATAGATTTCACATCATAGCTGGCCATTGGGGATTGTCCTTGCGATGCGTTTGATGTGTTCATTAGTTTAGTTTTTTTTTTCCCCAATCGCTGGAGACATAAAAAGTCATGTCGTTCCTGTTGATAGTTGACATCGGATATGGTGTATGACCAGTCTAAAATACATTCTTTCTACAATGCCATGATTGGGTTAATGGGTAACATTCTGACATTTGACATGGTGTTGCTCAGTTAAGGGTCCTGATTAGCTGCGTGAACAGATTACCTACCTAATTTTTTTCTGTTTTTAACTATTCTTACAAAGGAAAACCCCTTTTTCAACAGATCTATCAGGTGATGAGCAATCATTCAGCACAGCTGTGATGGTACTAAGCCAACTGAACTGGCATTGGGAATGGTGCTCAGTCTCACTTTGTCTTCATCTCTGAATTTAACAGGTAAAATGAAAAGGCTTTGCTTTTGGTCCTTCTTTCAGTTTCTGCTGTGCTGTGGTCAGTTAAGAGCATATATTTTCAGTAGCCTCTAGTTAGTATGACAGGGCTTGTGTGTTGACACAGAAACATCCAAACCAGGCAACAGGTTTGATTGTTAGGAGCTTGTGGCGTAGACATGGAAACCAAACAAGCTACGCACTTCTGGCCTTCTCAGAGAAATCCATTGAGGTGTTGAGAGAGCGTTTCATGCTATTTTACACGTTTTATAAGATATAATCAGCAGAAACACAAGGGGGAATTTCATCGGCTATGTTTGGCTGTAAAGTCAATGAAAAGGTTAGCCGGCATGGATATAGTCCAGCCCAAACCAGCAAATGTTTTGGCTTTATTGACAACTTTGATTATTTGGCTTTCATGTATTTGGTCATTTCTCTGTTTCGCCAGGGTGCTGAGACAAAAACAAGCAGCAGTGGAAGTGGAGTCCTGGTGACTTCTAATGGAATATTTGCTTTGTTTTGTCCCCAAACACATCTTACAGAGGAGTTACAAGTGCCTCTGTCAGCAGGGGTGATTGGCTAGAGGAATTCCCATGGGGGTGTAAAACCGAGAGGGGCAGTGTCCTGGTTGCTATGAGTTGAGTAGAGTCACCTCTTGGTTTTGGTTTCTTATACTACACTTTAGGTTAGGGGAACAGCTCTGATTCTTGGACTCGATGGATTTTTTTGCTCCCTCCGTTATTATGTTTGGTTACATTAAAGTTCTTTAAAAACGTTGCTGTTTGTGTGGTAGTCTCATAAGTTGTGGTCCCTCTTTCAGAGACCATAATAATGGTGACATATCTTGTCCATTAATTGTACAATGATGCTGATTATCCCACTTTCTGGCCTGGTTACTATACTACACCCTTGTAAAATGGGGAAATTGAGACTTTGCGTTGATTGATTTGAGTTTAATTATTTGGACCTATGATACAAAGAGACCAAGCTGATCAAAGATCTGCTTTATTTTTTTCTGATGTCAGAGGTGCAACAGTTTAATTCAGAGCTAAAGTCAATGATACAGCATGAGATGGCAGCAGAGACATTAATCCAGCTCCGACCTGAATGTGATCCATAAAACTTCCTTCACTTCCTTCTAGTTACTGTCAATACTTGTATTCTGTTTTCTCTTTTGTCTCGTCTTTCTGTATCATCTCATTGTTTTTCTTCCCTCCCTTTTTAATCCCCTATTCTCTTTCTAATATATACATCTTCCTCACAGGCCGACGAGTCATAATTTAGCCGTCAGGCATCAAATCTTCTAAGAAAAGAACACACCAGAAAATATTTAATAATTTAGCGTACAATAGAATTTGAACAAGAGGAGACATTTCAGCTCTGGTTGATGTTCACATTGAGTCAGTGGGAGGAAGCAACAGAGAATTACAGTATTTTGGCTATTATTCTTATTATCAATGCAAAGTATTGACTAAGCTTTGTACATTAAGGATTTACTGGAGATAGCAAAGGTGGATTTAATTATCCTAAAGCAAGGGGGGCTCGAGGAAATCCCTATTCCCAAAATAGCTGTCTTGTTTGGATAGCTTGTTTATTTGCAGCCACCACAATTTGGGTATTGACTTGGGAGCAGGAGATGGGCTAGATCAGGCCCGGTTCTGATAGCCAGACAATAATTGACACCAGCAGCACACAGGGGTATCTCAATTACATTTCTTCAAAAAGGTTTAAAATGGGAGCGGGAAGCTGGCTGTTGATAGCAGGAAGCTGAGTAATTGTTTCTATATGTGTGTATGTGTGTCCTACAAAACTGTAGCCTATCCCAGCCACATTTTAGACGTTGGTCCAGAATTGGATTTAGATATAATCAAATAATATTTACAGTAAAAACACAGAAAATAAGCAAAAGCAACTTATTTTTCCATCTCTGTGTTCAGATAAGATTTAATCTGACACATATTAGTGGTGAAAGAAAATCTATTCACTCAAATATCATAATGCTGGATTATGAAATTGATTTTTTCAATTTCATATTTAATACTATCCAAATGATACTTCATGTTAGTCAGCCCTGAAGAACAGATAGAAATATGTTTTGTGGTTTAGCCAGCAGTGGGTTATGGGTGTTTAAACACCGTAAGCGTTACAAGACTCCACATCTCTTTCAAGTAGACATGCAGACGATAGAGTGGTGAGTTAAGTCTCATTTATGATGGTCAATGTTAAATAGGGCGGAGGTCATCTGTCCATCTGCTACTTTCATTACGTCACTGTTTCAATCCATTCACAGAGCTGCACACTAAAACATGGCAACACTGTTTTTGTCTCTGGATGTCAAGCGTCTGAACCAGTGTCCAACTTTGGGCGTTAAGCGCATTTTTGGTGCCGAAATTGCGTTTGGACTGAGCAGACTGCAACTATCACCACAATGTTTACACCGCAATGTTCATTGTGCTTATTACACTCTCCTCTACAGTTGCTATGTTTGCTATTGTCTGAAACTGACGTCACAACTCTGAAGCGAACTTTCTGTCATCACGTGGATGTATTCATGTATGTGGGAAGTGACTCTTGAGAATGTTTGACAAGGACATTTATTACGAACATGTACGTCAGCGTAAATGAGGCTCTAAACAGCAACTGGTGTGGATATGACCCACACCATCACTTTTAACATCCAAAATATAGAAACAATGGTGTTTAGACACCATCAGGACTTGTAATATTTGACTGCAATTCTCGAAAAATCAAAACTTTTATGGACATCAATGGGCTCTATACACGACTCCACTACTTCCCGAACTTAAGGCAGCTCCTTTTTCCTGTCTGTCATTACTGGACGAACTGATTGATCCAGGTGTGTCTGATCTCAGTTACTGGCCAGACACACCTGGATTAATCAGTTTGTCCAGTCATGAAAGACAGGAAACAAAGGAGCTGCCTTAAGTTCAGGAAGTAGTGGAGTCGTGCACAGAGCCCATTGAATGAGCTTTGAACCTTTGTGAAGAATTCAATCAAGAGATGTGTATCATCCAAATCTGAAATGTTGGTTGATAGATTTAAAACATTTTGATGGAATTTGTGCCAGGATGAAAGTTGATGATTATCTTTACATTTAGCTCTTCTCTACATATTTACTACATTTGACCTTTTGCAATAAAACAGCTGTTTTGTAAGTTTTACTAATTCTATTCTAGACGATGAAAGATTGTGCAGCGTCTATCACAGTTTTTTAAAGGTACAGTATGTAAAAAATCCAAGGTCAATGGCAGAAAATGTAATATATAATTTAAAATTGTGTTTCCATTGATGTGCAATAGCTGCACCTGGAATAGCTGTTTATTTTCTTAGAATGAGTCATTTATATCTACTTGCTGGGTGGTGCACATATGGAGGCTGCCATATTTGTTCCACTATTTTTACGACGGTGTCCCTGAATGGACAAAAGAATGCGTGTGAAGTAAGAACCCACTGAACTTTAAAACTGCTGTACCAGCTTTTTTTAATGGGAGTTACAGCACTTTTTGGGATAAGTAATACCTCAAAAGACATAAAAAGTAGTTACTCATAGTACAGTCATAGCTACACCTGAGACCACTGGATCCACTCACAGATGAAAACATCTTTATGGTTGGGAGAATTTTGGCCACTACAGTGCTTAGAATATGAAGTCATTAGAAAGAAAACGATTTTTCTTGCAATACCCATCTTTACCACTAGACGTCAGTAATTCTTACATACTGTACCTTTAAAGTAATGGCTGTTAAAACAATTACAGTTCCTTGTCTGACATATTTATAGAAAATGCTATGTTTTTCCCTTCGGTATACTGTAGAAATAAAAGGTTGGAAAAAGGGCCAAGAATATCTCTCTTGGTCAATGAGAATTTATAAATTTACTACTGCTGCAGAGGCTGTGCCTAGCATGCTAAAAGCATCCATAAGAACGTACAGCTGCTGTGCTAGCTCAAGGCATGTAGCAGAAACCACAAATTTCAGCTTACAAGGAAGCATCAGAGATGCTGCTTTCCAGTCAGACCCAGAATGAGATAAGAAGACATCAGAAATGGTCACAGAGTAGTCTGTTAGCTTGATAGTTTATAACTGGCTGCTGCTAGCATAATGTTAGTGGTTATGAATGTAAACCCCCTTCTGTCTAGATATGCACTTTGCTGGATATTTCAGGTTTAGCTGACTGTAAATGTGTAACTTACCAACTCATTTAATCTCACAGGGAGCAGGAAAATACTTTTCAGTAAACTTTAAGTCATAGTTAGGAAAGACATTTTGGGATAAACAGAAATATCGGCGTGTTTGGAGAACTTTTAGCTCACAGTTAATTATTTATCACACTGAAATTTTACAAAATAAGTAAAAGTAGTGAGCAAGATTCCAATTAGAAGCAGGAAATTAAAAGTTAAATGGGCATTCATACAAATGTAATTGCTAACCTTCACATGGTGGTGTATTTCATGAAAACATTTTTTATAAATGACTCAAATGTACAACACATTTAAGAAATAAAGCATACAGACAGTTCTAGGAAGCAACAGAGGTACATGAGCCTCTAATAATAGGTTTGATGGTTAGACAAGCCAAGCAGACTCCACTCCGAGTCTCCAGGTCATGCTCCGGTTCATTCCCAGACAATCTGAGTCATTCATACTTTTAGAAAAGCGCCGAATCAGTTTGAAAAGCATACAGAAGTTTACATATTAAAAGACATGAGGAGAGGACTTGGAACTATTTGTTTGTGCCTCTGAGAGAACTGGCCATACCTTTCACCAGCCTGATTTATTATCTCTCATCTTCTGATCTGTCTGGATTTATCTGGCAGCGACTGGGACCTCCTGAAAAGCCAGTTCTTATCCAGTCTCCCTCTCTTCCTCGCTTTATCCTCCGGCCAGATAAAACAAAGTCTGAGGTGAGGAGTTTTTTGGCAGAGACACTGCAGTCTCCTAACTCAGGAGCTGGAGAAGGGAAAGGGGACGAGGGGGAGGGCTGCTGGGAAGGGAGCATTCACCACAAACTTTGATATGGAGTCTGCTTAGAAGACAGAAGAGAGCAAGATGCACGGCAAATGTTGCATCCACTGAACTCAGGTCAGCTCAGTGCTCTGGTTGGCCTGAGCAGCACAGGGCATCATGCAGGAAGCAGGTTAGAGGACTTGCAGATGATGTGATGGATCCTCTAGCAGCTATGAGGGCTTGTACAACGGTCACTAGAAATTACTGACAGTTTTAAATGATTTTGTCAATATAACTGGTCTAATCATTAAAGGCCCAACTAACCCAGAAAAGAAAAGGAAAATCTATCAATATACATATTTGGGTATCAACAGTAAACTGGAAACTACCTATGTAAGGGTTTAGTTTTAATTGAAGTTGTTTTATTTCAGTCTTGTATGGCTTCAAATACTTAACTTCAAAACAGAGATGTCCAATATTATCGGCCTACAGAAATTATTGGCCAATATTCACATTAAAATGTGATATAGAAAAATATCAGTATTGTTTTTTAGGACTAATATCGTTACAGACAAAATTTTGTGAGATCCTGTTGTTCCATTACTAAATCTTGCAATATCTTGTTCCATTAGCACCAGTCCAGCATGTAAAAAAGTTCCTCTTATCCTGGAAGAACTTCATTTCCCAGCATTCCTTTTAGAGTCATGTGACTACGGTGCAGCTGCTGCTGCTACAGACTGACTTGCTTTGAAGCTGCTTATAATACGTCTGGTTTTAATTTGTTGGTTAAGTTACCAAGTTTAGTCAGAAACATTAGAATTAGCCACATGTTGGCTAATACCTGCTAGCATCTGATGTCCAACATGAACTCCTCTGGCTGAGTTAAGAATATTTTGGGATCTTTGCTCTCACAGCAGAATATAGTTGTTGCTATCTCTCAAAATATGAGAGATTCAACCTCACAGTTGTGTGTATCGATTGGTATCAGTTGATACCTGATATTGGAAATTAAGAGATGGACAATATTGGTATATTGGATATTGGTAAAATAGCAAATATTGAACATCCCTACCTCTAAAACTTTGCTCTGTTTAAAGATGCATTTTATTGTTTAATATTAGCTCAATCCAGTCTCAACACATGTTCATGCTTGGGGTGACACTGTATTCTGTAATATGGAATGAATTAACTATGGCTATCTTGTTAATATTATATCATAATTTAATTTCTAATGATAGCATTAGAAGATTATTATGCTGTTATTATACTAACAATAAAGATGGTGCTCTGGATGCAGCACTGATCCATAGATGGGCTTTGGTGGTTTACACCATGGCCCACAAAACTCCAGAAATATGTAGAGACAGAAATCACTACTTTTAATCAGAATTACCATTTCAGGGAAAAAAAAAGAAAAAAAAAACTAAATCGAAGTAAAATCATTAGGTTTTGTGAGAATAGCTCTTAGTTTGATAATAAATTATACTGTTTGCATTCAGAACAATACGGATGGGATATGTCTACTGAATTGCTCTGATCGTTAATCGTGATAATAAACCAATAGACGATCAGATGTCCAGATTGCCCATCCTTACTGGTGCCATTAACAGCCGTACACTCAGCACTAATGTTTCCTACAAAAATGCTTCTAGGGAATTGCAGTTTGTTTGCCTTTAAATAAAAAGTGCCACTTATTTGCTCATCTTAGCTGTTGATCATCTCCATACTCATAATTCACCCCAGAGACTGTGGCATCCATCCAGGCTCTGGAGGAGCTCCCACATTAATTCTCTAATGGATTGGACTGGCAGCAGCAAAGATCTCCAAACTCCAACCTAAAAAATGGGAACATGCAGCAAACCTCGGTTTAAAAGCACCTGATAATGCCCACATTAATAACAGCTTATTTAATTAAGTGAGCAACATGGTGCCATACATCCATTCATCATCCTGTCAGTGATGTCAAACCCAGCTGTTTAGAGGTCTATGGCATCACTGCAAAGTCTCTGTAGGGAGGGATGAAGGCAGAGGGAAGGCTTATGATGAGAGGGAAGGCAAAGCTGCAGTGCTGTACATACCCCTGAGTCTACAGGCAGCTGAATTACACTCAGCTGGGCATGCAAGTCCTCCCGCTTGGACACTTCCTGTTAGCGGAAGTGATCGGTGCAGCCGGACAGAAGGAGGGAGGCGCGCACAGGAAAAGAGGAACCACAGCAGTAGACAACAGCAGAAGGAGAAAAGTTAGAGTATTTCAGCCTGCTGGAACATTCGGCTTCACCGTGCAACAGAGCATGTCAAAGCCACGGTCCTGGATCAGAGTGTGCTGTCAGCGCCAGGTCAGGACAGGTCAGCCATGTTTTACCTTCCAGGCAGATCCTCTTCACCATCAACAATCAGCCTCATTTATACATTTAATGACATTCAGGACACATTGTTCGCAGTGCGGAAGCGTTCCCCTGCATCTCAGGCACACGCATGCTTTTCTGTGTGAAGTGTTTGTTTATTGTCACAGTGAGAGGTGCAATAAAAAGAACAACTTTTGTCTGTTTACTGTTAAAAGGTCTCTGGAAAGAGACAAGTCGGCATGGTTGCAGTCTGCAGTGGATATTGAGTTCTGTCACAGCCTGACAAACAGGCACAGTCAGGAAAAATGGGAGATAAAAGGAGTGTGAGAACAAAGAGACTCTGGGAAAGTGGATAGGATGAAGAACAGAGTGAAATCAAGTAAATAAAAGCAGGGAAAAGGAATGAGATGATCCCCCTTTGCTTCTGTTTCCACTGCAATATGGGCATTAAAAGCAACACACTTCTCTGTGCGTGTCTCTTGGCACCGCAGCCGTACATCTCTCCTGGCTTGGCCCACGTCATTCAAGTACCCGTTGCCTAGCAACCCTGACGCAGGGAAAGTTTGGCTGACTAAAAATAAACTTAGTGTTTGCAGAAAAGGATGTAAAGTTGAAAAAAAAGAGGAGAGGGGGAATTAAGTCAACAGCTCTGTTATAATGCAGCAGGGCAGAGGGGAGACCAGCCCCTCCGAGCTGCTCCTCCGCTAGCTGGAGGGTAGATATCTATTTTCAGATTTAGCTTTTCACCTTTAGCTCAATTATCATCCCTTGAAGTTAAACTGAAATCTAAATCCCATTTAATTTTTGTGTGAGGACTATCATGAATATGCCATCACCATTCTGCAGCGGTGTGAGCTTCAGGGGAGGCACAGTCGCCTCGTGACTGATGAAGTTAGCAAGCTAAAGTTGGTAACAACCTAGCTTCTACAAATTTACTGCAAAGAATGATAAGCATCTCTTTGAAGTCTCATTTCACCTGTACTCTGCTCACCTGTCTCCACCACCCCCTGAAACAAATTATCTTTAGCTGCTAAGTTGGCTAGATGCTAAACCAGCTATAATATGACACAAAAAAAAGTCATAAACAGCACTGAGAGCCTTTGAGCTAACAAACACTGTAGGGAGGAATTTCAGGGCGAGCTAACACTTATTTGTGTGTTCATAATTCATAATGAGGTCTAATTTTCCTATAAAAAAATATCCACTCTCCACCATAACCCCCATGTGGCCTGTATCTTTTACACTTACAAGACATTTTCTTTCATTTTCTGAACTCACAGTTCAGAAAGACATTTTCTGAACTATGAGTTTTTAAGTGATAAAAATGAACAGTTGGTGTGTGATGTCACACCAAATATTTCTACATTAATTCAATGTAAATAAAAAAGTTGGTTCAACCTAACTTTTTTAAGTTCATGCACTTTTTTTTTTTTTTACATTGAAGCAAACCATTTATTTCAAGTTATTTGAAATAAAATCAATGAAGTTGCTTTTCCCACTTAAGCCCAATATTCTAATTTAATTTAACCTGAAATTTTTCACTTAATTTAAGAAACTTGAATGTTGTAGCAAATTATCTTCAGTTCACTTTATTCAGTGAAAGTATCCAATAGAGTAGATCATTGGTTATTAACTGTAACCAAGTTTATCTGCTTGTACTGTTCTTCACACTCATGGTGCCACTTTAATGTCCAAACTAAGGAGAATTTCTTAACAACTTTCTCTGAATGTGAACATAACAAAGGCAGTAAACACATAACTCAAATTTATAGGATAACAATCATAAAAGATTAAATTCCTGCTGAATCTGCATTTCCCATGAGCCTTTGTGGTTCAGATGTGTTGAATTTTGAAAAAAGCCCCACCCCTTTTGCTCTGCGTGCATGCTAAAGCTGAAACAACTTAATACATTTACTTTGAGTGAAAGTACAAAAAAAATAGGTTGATTTGACTAAAAAAAAAAAAAAAAGATTCCATCATCAAACCAATATAATTACATTAGATCAATGAAAACTTAGTCTTTCATATCAACTAAGCTCAAATATTGTTTTTAGAGAAGTCTTGTCAGATTTTTGGTACCCGTGGACCTCTGGACGTTTCTCCAGCCCTCCTTATCGTGGTTGTTATCGCGTGAAACTGCAATTCTCCTGTAATGTCGTTATCTCGCGGATCCACCAACATGACTGCAGTGAGGGTGCTTCATGGGTAAGTCTTCAGGAGAAGACTTGTGTTGTCCTGTTTTGTACAAGATAATTTCCACAAAAGAATTCTTGATTCTGACTAAGAGAAAAACCTTTATCAGAGTTCCTTTGCAAATGGCTCCAGACAAAAAACCTGGCTAGCTCATTTTATCTGCTGCTCTGTTCATTAGCAGTGATTGTTTTTCTTTTACGGGTCCATTCCAGTTGAAAAGAAATAAGCAGACTGTTAAAACTGACAAAAAGCCGAAGTGCTATTACCACAGCACCTTGCATATCATATTTGATTTTCAATCAGTGCTTTTGTGAGAAAATCAAGGGGTCAACGGTCTGATTAAGAGATCGGTGCTGTCAGGTCGGCATGATTCAAAATTGGGACAGTCTCAAAATCCATCTGGATGTCATCCTCTCCACAATTTTGTAATTAAAGCTTGATTTCAGCAGCAGTCCCCTGGCACCTAAAGACTTTCATCCTGACTGAAATCAGCCACAAACTCCTGGAGATTCAGAGCTTCAATCACGTTTTCCATCATGGAAAAGCATCACTTCTCATTGAAAGAGTTCCTGCACCTGGAGGAAAATCACGAATGGCTCCTTCATTAAAAACACTAATATTAGGGCTGACTTACTGTACAGGGGGAAAAAAATCATTTTGAACATTTTTAAAGGAACAAATAAACACTTTTCTGTCTGAACGAAATGCATTTATTTGCCTCTACAGTTTATATCTGAAGTGGTTTGGGTCAATTCAGTGTGAATTCATTCAGCATAGTCACACTTGATATCTCTACAGCAGATAAGCTCAGTAGTCGGAGAATCACATTGAAATTAATCCATATTTTATGAGGCTGTCAACCTTTCTCTCGGCCACCCCTCATTTATTCCCCATCCTCTCAACCAAGAAGCTAAAGCGTGTCAAAGATCAAAGCATAGGTGCCACCATCTCTAAGAGAAAAAGAACAGGCAGAGACTGGATACCTGTGCGATTCATCCTCTCTCTTATTTTACCCTCTGTTCTTTTCTCCAAATCAATCGTGTATCAAATTAAGTGCCACTTGACAACTGGACAGAGATCTCTTCATGAGTTTCAACCTTTTTCTTCCTTTGCTCCGCAAACTCAAAACTAAAGAAAGTTTTCCCCAACTGCCTCTAGAAATAATAGCAAACATCAATCCCCTGTCCTGCTTGCTTTTTGTGGTCTTTTTTAGACTCTTAGGAGAACCATAAGCAGAACGCAGTGGTGGATAACACATCATCATTTGTTTCTCTGACATTAAAATATGAACACAGGGCGGAAATATCGGGGGTATGAAAGGAATGTATAAGAACATGAGACTGATTGAAGTGGATTTGGGAGATGTGGGCTGATGCTCAGTCTAGTCAGGCAGACATAGTTTTCTCATGATGTACTGTACTTTATGGCATTGGCAAATAAACAGAACAATAATGAGGATGACTGCTGAGATACTGGGAATGAGTGGGAGGTGAAAGGACTGACATGGTAAAGGAGAGAAAGATGAAGGGGAAACAAAGAAACTGAAGGCTGCAACCAGTATGTGTGATATCACATCCTCACATAACCTGCTGCAAAGAGCGCAGGAAGGATAATGGACTTGTTTTGTGTGTGGATAAAAGTAAGAATCCATTAATGTAATGTGAGTCTGAGCTAAAAACAGGACTAGCATCTCATTTCCAAACCTCATTTTACTTAGAAAGAGAACTTGAAGCTGGCGAAGTCAAGCTGACCTGAACATTCTCGCCTAAACAGAAAGTCTCTTGCTTAAGCGTAGCAATGTTATACCTCTGTCTGGAATCCCTCAACCAAGATGGCCACCAACAAGTTGAAGAGGACATAATTGCCAAAGGTCATGAGTGCGATGAAGTAGAGCGCAGCAACAGGAGTGGTGGAGGCCATGCCGTTATATAGCACCTTGTTCCAGTCCTCCTGGGTCAGGATCTGGGGAAAGGCATAAGCAACATTTGTCATTAAGTTTGTTATTTTTCCTCATTGGTCTCGCTGCTTTATGTGTCTTTTTGCACACAGCCCAGAAGTCTTATAACCTTTTATGCACATTTTTTGGCCCTTTACCTACAAAGTAGGTATTCATCAATGTAAGGTCACTTTCCCACTGAAATTAGCAAGCTAACACAAGTGTTTCAATCGGCATTATGCTCCATTTCCATTGGCAATGGGTCTGATCCTCCGCTGGAAGCTGCGTGGCCTCTGTGCCCACCGCTGCGGGTCTGCTGATGCCATCATGCTGGGTTTGCATTGATGATGGCATCCATGCGACAGAAACCAGCGAGTCAGGCCACAGTCAATGTGCTTTTTTTGCTGTCCGTCCTCAGAATGGACGAAAACCTGTGGGTGGTTTTCTAGCACAGATGGAACGTAGCTGATGTGAATCTGTGCCCGAAGTGGAGTTGTCTTGGTACGTTATATGAGACACGACTGGCGCAATGTCATGATATAGGCATGTAGCGCCCAACGTCATCATGTAAATTCGCAGCTCAACCCAAGTCTAGCATTCTCACTGCATGCCGATCAGAGCCAAGCCGTTGTATAAGCCCGACTGAGCTCTCTGACATGGGTTCACACGGGTTTCTGAGCCTTCGCAAAGCCTATTATTTGTGAGTTTAAATGGGTTTTTTGGCCAGTGGGAAAGGTTATAAGAGGGAAGATACGAACATTTCCGCAGTCTACAAACACATTCATGACTCTGATAGAGGGTTTTGATAAAAACAAACTTTATAAGTTCAACTTAAGAGTAAATTTAAGAACTCATACAACGATATAGGTAAATGAGACCCCTTATGCTAGCCAATCATGCTAGCTACGTGTTAGCATATTTTGCTTACGTTATCGGGTTAACCAAAGCAGTTCCCAGAAAATACACTGTTTCATGTTATTGGGGAAAAAAAACTTGTCAGATTATATTTCATTTGCAAGTATTTTAGTTATTCCTACTTTTTTTAAGTCAATCCTGTACAGGTTGCTAACTGCCTTGTGAAGCTGGTGTATGAGCTAACTGATCCATTTGAAGATGAACTTTTGAGCTGAGAGTTTCAGAAAGATGTAAATTAATTTCATTTTCATATTAAGAAAAAACAAATCATTTATTTTGATACTCATTTTAAGGGAAAATCTTACTCACAGGCCCATTTAAGAGCATCAGAGTTTTACTCTTTCTTGAACATTGCAGTCATATTTCAGACTTCATTCAGCACATCGCCAGCCATCCATTTGGTGGTGCAGATGTAGTACAAAAAACTGTGAACTTTAAAAGCTTGTGTCCTGATTATTTGTCCTGTTTTTTTGGTTTTATTTACAGTTGAACCAAAGAAACTGCCACTCAGTGCTTCAGGGAGTCAGACATATGCACAACGTCCTGCACAGTGACACACTGGGACACTTTTACATAATACCAGATCAGGTGTTTCACTGAATTATATATGGTTACTATATTAAATATGATCTATGCTGGAGCCCACAGGGACTTTGATTCATGAATCCATGAGGTTTGATGCAAGAGACTAGCCTACTTAACCTATGTAACGCACCTGGAATTGAAAAATAAATGAGCTGAAGAAAATGGGGGAAATAGATAAAGGCTGGTCTAGAAGGGAGAGAGTGTGGAAGTTATGAAGAAAATCTGACAGAATATATTTTATTTATCCACGGGGAAATTGTCCTTTCAGCCTTTAAAACAGGAACATGTTCCATCAAAGATTAAGCGGGAAGATCTTTGGATAGTATTCAACAGGAACAATCTGATCACAGAAGAAGTTCAATATTCCGGGTTGTAGATAAATCTGTGTTTATATAAAATTAATCTACAACCAAATTTCACCAAAGGACACTGTCAGCTGTCAAATATACATATTTACACAGAGTCAAGGAGGGCAATAGAAAAGGGGTTAAATCTTACCTGGAATACAGTTACTATGGCCCACAGAAGGGAGTCAAAGTTCTTCCGGTCAGGCAGGGTGTCTCCATCCCTCTCTGATCCAAACTTACACCCAAACAGATGCATCCCCAGGATACTGTCACATGACATGGAGGAACACAGGCATAAATATTTACATGGGGGAAACTCATTAGTAACAGTAGATTATTTGCTGACAAGACTTGTTTTCTTGTTTTGGATGGCTCACACTGATTACTCTGGAAGTTCAGCTTGCAAATATAGCAAGTATGCAAAAATCTATTCATAAAGCGCTTTTAACAGATAAAAATTACAAAGTGCTGCATATAAAAGGAGCAGTAAATGGTACACATTAATGGCATAATTAATATATTAAAAAAGAGATAAAAGTAAAGATGATAAAGTAATAAAACCCAGTCAATTACAAACCAAAATACACAAAAAGCTTTCCTAAAAAAAAAAAAAAAAAGTCTTCAGCTGCATTTAAAAAAATTCCACATAGTCAACCACACTAAGGGACAGGGGAAGGTCATTCAAGAGTCTAGGGGCTACAGTCTTAAAAGCCAGGTACCCCCGGGTTTTAAAATGGGTCTTTGGGACCTTCAAGAGACTCTGACCTGAAGAGCGAAGGGTGCACCCTGAGGTACCGGACACTGCTAATCAAGACCTGGGAGGGTGGCCATTCAGTGCTCGGAAGGTCAAAACTAAGATTTTAAAATCAATTTGAAATTCAACTGGAAGCCAATGAAGATTTGATAAAATAGGGGTGGGTGGAGTCTTTTGAGGGTCGTCTTATTAAAACAAGTAACAGAATTACGAGATGATGATTTCAAGATCTGTTCTTGACAACATTTTCCTGAGTTTTGGGATAGTTCTTAGATGGTAAAAACAGATTTTGGTCAGCTGTCTTTTATGACCCTCCAAAGACAGAATAATATAAAGGATATAATGAACATAATGATTCATTTTTCAACAGAGGACCACGCAAATGTTGGAGACGCAAAGCGTTTGGGATCCATTTAGCAGTTTAAATCAATAATTACACCCTACCTTCTCCTGAAGCTACATGTTAACCGCAATTAAAGGGGAAGTTCCTTTTTTTTCAACCTGGACCTATTTTCTAGCATGAAATACATTAATTTTCTCATCCAGACAGTTTTGCGACTTGAATTCCTTCGGGAGATATTTAGATCCACTCGAGATCAGCGTATGTCCAATATAATGGAAGTGATGGGGCAACTGCGCGCAACCTCTAAATAAGGCATTATCTGCCACAAACTCCATTTCACCAATGTTTTGTTTCAAAACATTACTTGGACCGCCCCCCCATGAGCTCAAAGCGGCTTTTTTGTGGTGATTCGTTCTTATTTGTAGACATTTTACAGTGGCGGCTTTGATGACGTCACTATTATGCAACACCATAACAAGTAAATGTCTGTAAATAAGGACGATTCGCCACAAAAAAGCCACTTCGAGCTCATGGGGGGGGGGGGGGGGGGGGGTCCAACTAATGTTTCGTAACAAAACATTGGTGAAATGAAGGAGTTTGTGGCAGATAATGCCTTATTTAGAGGCTGCATGCGGCTGCCCCATCACTTCCATTATATTGGACATACGCTGATCTGAAGTGGATCTAAATATCTCCCGAAGGAATTCAAGTTGCACCACAACTGTCTGGGTGAGTAAATGAACATATTTCCTGCTAGAAAATAAGTCCAGATTGGAAAAAACTGAACTTCCCCTTTAAAGATGTAGAAGGTACAACCTAGAACGGTGTTTGTTTCAAATGTAAGTGAAACCACGGAAAATACGCGCATTTGTGCCAGATGTTTCCAAGTCCTCTGCTGTTCCATCTCAGCAACTTTTCGAAGGCAGAAGCAGCATACAGTAAATGAGAGGGCCAGGGCCACGGCAGATGTGTTGTTATTCCTTACCGAGAGCCTTCATGCACTCAGTCATAAAACCTAACAAGGCAGAAAAGCATTGATACCTAAATGAGTTAATGACTGAGCCTTGTCATTACATTGACAGATCTCCTTCTGCTGCTCAACACCCCTTTGTTCCTACCAGGAAGTAACCATGCACTCATCTATCCGTTTGCTTTCATTCCACACTTGTTCTTTCAATTCAAACATTGTTTTATAGTCATTCTTTTTTAGTTTCTCTTCTTTGATGATAAGATATAGACCTTCACCAAACTGTAGGAGCTGAGTTGTGTAAGTGTGCGATGCTTCTACCTGAAGATGAAGATGAAGAGCATAAGCAGCATGCAGAATGTGGCCACATTGTCCATGGTCTTCATCAGCACCACCAGCTGCCTCTGAAGGGCTGGCATGAAACGGACCAGCTTCAGGACCCTCATCAGCCGGAAGGTCCTCAGCACTGAAAGACCCCCACCTTGCTGACCCACGATCTCCCATACACTGCGAAGCGACCACAACACAGAAAAAGTATGTTTAATTCTGCTTAAATGTTTACGTCTCTGACTAATTTAAGAGACCACACCTCCTGAACTGTCATGGACTTCTGCTTTTTATTATCTCTACACATGATAAATTCCCATGAGTGCAGATCACAGCCTCAATGATGCAAACAGGGTTGTAACTAATGTTACTTTGACATCAAGGTTGAGAGTCATGCGCACTCACCAGTCGGCCAAAGGGATATCCCTGTGGCCAAGTAGCCAGGGCGCATGATCAATCAGAGGTATAGTGACAGGACCCCACACTGTCATATCTCTCCCCACAAGCATGTCCTTGGGCTCCACGCAGGCTGCCACCAATTTTGAATCCATGGACTTATTACCAGTGCTACATGACTCCTGCCAACAATGCCTGAATGCAGCGAGGTACGCAAAGAGGGCCCGGGCAGGATTTGATCCCAGACTTCCAGGATGAGTCATGTGCATGGTAGCAGCTTAACATGGATCGGTTGCAGGTTTTTAATAACAGCATATTATCTAAAACTGAAATCTTAGGATATTTAACACGACTCCACTTAATGGACCTGTTTCATCAGGACTTTATTTTTTTTACCTTTTTCTGTCATCAGTGGGTTTTTTAATCACCTTGTTTCTGTCATTTATTGAAAATTCGTCTGTGATGAAGTCTAGAAATGCAACGTGACTTCACAGTGTTCAGCTGTAGCATTGTAGTCAAGACCACACCATTGAGACCAAGACATTACTGAGACCAAGCACCGAAACCAGGACATTAGCGAGACCAAGACATTACCCAGTCTTGTATAATGTCTTGGTCTCGGTCCCTGGTCTCGGAAATTTCTTGGTCTTGGTGGTGCGGTCTTGACAACAACACTATTCAGCTGTCACGTGATGATTCAATGATCTACTGATTATATCATGACTCATTTTAACACTGTGATGCTGTTATGGGGAGGTTTCCTGTTAAGAGTCCATGAACACATCATTCAGCAAAACTGATTTTAGGGTTGTTCATGAAGTCTAACCCTAGATGGAAGTTAAAAGTATTAAAGTATCATACTAATACATAGTATAATACATATCCCATATATGTAATACACTATACATGTTATATTATACATATTAAACATATTCCAAAGCTAATTGACAGGGGGTATCCCTAGCATTCATTATACCCCCCCCCCCCCCCCCAAAAAAAAAAAAAAATCAATAAATCAATAAATCAATAAATAAATAAAACAAAAAACAAAAGATAAATGGCCCTCGACTTGGAAATATGGACATTTTTTGGCCCTGGGTGAAAACTAATCGGGGACCCCTTATTAATTTAATGTATTTAATTAAAATAAAACTAACTGTAATTTGGTAGCAAATTCTCTTATTACCTCCCATTTTCTGCATGTAGTTTGATTACCAAGTGATTTTTGTTCAGCATGTGTACCTGCCAGTTCACATGTAATTATTCTAGTGGAATACTCTCACCGTGTTTTCTGCATCACTAGACCACAAATGCCAGTGTTGCTCCTAAAAGGTTTTTCTAACTCTACACTGATCAATTTGCCAGTAACTTTGAAATATCATGTTTAGGCCAACTTTTTAGGAATGATAAACTAATGACTGCATCTTTATGCTTCCTTTCCTCAAAGCCTTACACTTCAATCCTATAATATATACTGAAACGTAAAGTGCATTGAGTGTTTGCCCCTCTCCTGCTTTTTTTCTGGAAATGTGCCTCATAAACTTCAGATCTTCAAACATAAACTGTAATCACACAGTAAACACAGAATACAAGTATTAAACAATTATTACCTGTACGGCACAACTGAACTGTACAAAACAATGGTGCCAACTGGACCTTCATAGATTCATTGAAGCACCTCATTATGCTGCAGTTAGTCTTCACGACACCTGATCATATCTACCATATGTCAAGTTACTGTTCTAACAGATCATTTTCCAAAGGATGATGCTTTCTAAAAGCTACGCAAGACTCAGTGGCCCTCATTTATCAAACGATCGTAGAAATGGTCGCAAATCTGATCGTAAAAATGGTCGTACGATTGGACCCACGTGTGATTTATTAAAACGTTCGTATCGGTCCAATCTCGTCGTACGAACAAAAGAGTCTTGATAAATTCCAAAGCTGAAATCCATCGTCATTTAAATGTCACGCCCACGGTTACGCCCTTAAACATGCATAATGATGAGGCTTCACCCGGTGAGGTTGAACCGTGGAGAGGAGAGATTCTGCCAAAAAAGAAACTTTTGGGGGGGATCAAGACAGAATTCCTCATTTGTGAGGTGGGAAAGATTAAGGAGGTGCTGTTTGGCAGCTCAAAAACCGGAGTCAGACACATGCAGAAAAACGCTGCACGGAAGAGGGTCAGTCAGCCTCACCGGTGTGAACCACTCCGGCTGAGATATTAATAAAAGTCTCAATCAAGGCCTGGCTGATATGGTTTATTCGTTTTATTAGTTATGAAATTTAATAATAGCCCACATCCGATGGCAGCGTCACAATTCTTTAGTCAATGGGTCAAGAAAAAGTGGTCCATTATGAAACATACCACCAAAAGATGTTTCACCGCCCCCCCTCTCCATGCGCTCTAACAGGTGACAGGTGGATGCCGGTCAGATCCGAGCCTGAACCGGACAGGGAAAGAAAAATGATAACTTGCATTTGCAAAACTAAGGGAAAGTCTACTGACTGAGCACTTATACAACTTTAACGTATAGATTAGTTATTAGAAATGACGGCTCAGCTGCGGTCTCCTCCATTTAGCCCAGTGGGGGCTGCAGGGCGGCTGCCGGCGCATCTTCTCCTCTGACTGTGTATCAAAACTCTCCAGCGGTCCGAGCGATGTGCAGCACTGCACAGGACAGGAGTGTTGTAGTTTTTCTCAGAGTCTAAAGCAGCATTTCATCCCGCCGGGTCCGAGTCGGACCGTCCGACACCCACCTGCCTTCCTGCAGCCCGAAGCAGCGCTCCACCTGGGCACCTGCGCGTGTGTGCGCAATGATGCCTACCTGCGCTCCTATGTGCAGGTTTACCAGCGGGGTGAGGAGATGCACGAAGAGTGAAAAGCACTTGTCTCCTAGAACTATATGTTAATAATTTTAATAATTTGTTGAGATAAATGGAGGAATTAAATTCAGTCGCAGCTATTTTTGCAATTTAGGGAATAGGCTAGTTCTACATTCCCTTTTTCCTTTTTCTTTACATATGGGTTCATTCTTCGTGCTGATATGTGAATACTTATGTTTAAATGACAGTTTGCGGTTTGGTTAATAAATATTTTCATGTTCTGCTTCGCTGTGCTGCAAACCCTCACTGACTCAAACTTGCGTACACGAACTCAGAGCTGTCGTGAGATTTGATCGTATCCTACGCTCACGTTCAAATTGATAAATGCCGAGTCTTGCGTGGAAATGGTCGTACGCACAGATTTTCGTCGTACGATCGTTTGATAAATGAGGGCCAGTGAGTTGAGAGAGACTCTGTGAGAAACACTAAAGGCAAAGGTTTGCAACCTTTTGCAATTCATCCAAATACCCAAGTAGACTGACAACGAGAGACTCAACTATTCCAAAGTCAGTGAATAAACATTCAGAGGAAAATAGTGGTATGATAATCACTGTTTACAAATAAAAAGTCTGACGTTTGTCACAGAAAACCTCGATGAGCCTCGATCATCTTGAATTAACATTGAACTTGGCCATAAATTATCTTCCCCTGCACCACAGCATCATTCTGTGAGGATGCTTCACTGTTTCAGGTGCGTTGGAGAAGGGAAACTTTAAAAACTGTGGGCCTCGTAGGACCAAAGTGAGCCCTGGTGTACTGTGACCAAGACATCTCAACATTTTGTGGCTGAAGAACAAATATGCAAAAACTGTTTGCGTGCAAATTTTGAAAACATCAGTTTCATGATAGGTGGTCTACAAATATGCATAGATTGTGCATTTTTCTTTAGCTCTTCTCATAGTGTGGCAGGGCCAGAAAAGTGTACTTCATCCTCATTAAGCTTTCAAAGTGGCATCAAAGCAGACATCTTACACAACACCCTGCTTGTTTCGACATCCTATGCCACAAGAACCAGGAAATATTACTCATATGGAAACGTCCAAAATATTGAAATAGATTTATCTTCTTTATTTTCAGTCCAAGATAAAAATGCACTATACACCACTGCATGGATGGGGAAGGAGACGCAGCTAAGAGAACTGAAGCGCTTGAAAATCTTAAATTGTTAGATATAATAAAGAGATTAAAAGATGGTCAAATATTTTTCGCTGGTGAATAAAATACTGGATCACCTTTTTACTTCAATAAATGCAATCATTTAAACCTGCCTTCTTAGGTTGCCTCTGCGCTGCAGTTAATTCTATTCTAAGATATGACACATTTTAGGATGAAAAATCATTAAGGAAGTGGTGGGATACTGTTTCTTTTTGTTATGTGTTAAAACATGGCCTGAAATTCCAATGTGGACGCAAAGACAATAGTCCTTACCTGATCACCACAATGATGCCATCAAAGATATTGTAGGGATTCTTGATGTAGCCGAAGGGCCCATAGACCAGAACCTTGAGCAGCATCTCCAGGGAGAACAGGCTTGTGAACACAATGTTGCTGATCTCCAGGGCATTGGTCAACTCTTCAGGCTGTAGAAACGGAGACAGAGCAGGAAATGAAAGTAGAATCGCAGCAGGGGGTAACGCTGTAGACTGGATATGCATTTAATCTGCACTGGTCATGTGAGCAGAACAACAGCAGATCGGAGCAGAGATATTCACAGAGTATGCAGATGATATCAACACCTGTGGTTTCACGTGCACAAGAAAAAGTGTCAACGGCTGCGTACGTTTCCAACATGACAAATCCATCATGGCTTCTTTTTCTCCCTTACAATAAACTCATCCAACCTTTATCTGGCACGGTAGCACACACCGATCGCAGCGTTGACATGCCACGTCTGCTCAAAGCTCATCAGAGGATTGGACTGCCAGTCACAGCCCCATCAAACAGCTGGTGTGTGTGTGGAAGCATTTGTGCATGGAGGGGGAAAAACAGGCCGAGAACAAGCAGATAGACGACAGAAAGAACACGAGCCCGGAGATAAAAGGCGCGGCACATCCAAATGCGACAAGCTATGGAAATCAGACTTCTATAGCGAGTATCCGTAATTACCGGCGAGGAGAAAAGAGCCGGCGGGAATGCTGTTATGTGTCTGTGGACGGTGTTACACCCCAGACAGCCTTCATGAGGCCTTTCATCTCCGTACAATAAACAGTTTACACAACTCAAAAGCAACGTCCCACACACACACACACACACATTACATTGACATCACACGGAGGATGGAAGGTGCTGAAGGCTCGGGTTGGTTCACATGCTCTTCATCATCATCACTGTGCAAGTGAACGTTTGTCCAAATATTCAGTGTGCATCCTTACAGTCTTGCTGTGAGTTTCTATAAATAGCTGTGGTTCCAGCAGAAATGTTACCCCCAGGCTGAACCGGGAGGTGCTGTAATATAATGTAAACACAGTACATGTCATCCTGGTGGGCTGCCACTAATCACTGCACACCATGACTGTTTAAGCAGGGATTACTCAACACTTGTGTGGATACACAAAGAAAGGAATACAGAGATTAGCATCACCAGTTGAATAAGAGCTCCCTGGGATGTATTATGGCACCATCTTGTCTCAGAAACAGTCGGGTGGCTATGGTGAAGAAAAAGAAACGAATTGTTTCGCTGCATTTAGGTCACATGGGCTTGACGGAAGACTTTATTAATCCCTAAAAAGAAACTGTGTCATTGCTCTATTTATTAAGAGAAAACTAAATAAAATTAGTTTGTGGCCTGGCAACAGCTGAGCTGAAAACCCACCATTATTCAGGCGTGGGTGGTAGTCTTACAGTCTGAATCCACACTGAGCCACCTTTGCTTTAGAAAATCCTGAACAAACCCAACCATACCTCTAAATGCTGTAAACAAAGTGGAGAAGACAGGGAAGGATGCATCCTCATCTCATGGTCACCTGGGCAACTTGACTTCAACGCCACAGAGTTCATGTGGAAAGGCGTTTGGCCGAAGCAAAGCTGCTTTAAAGTCATAGCTGGAGGTGTCTCCCTGGGGGGTCAAAGATCTTGTCTAAAGCAGTGATCACCAATCCCGGTCCTCAAGGACCGGTATTCTGCTGGTTTTCCAGGTCTCCCTGCTGCAGCAAACCAGAGTCAGACTCAGACAAGCTCTGGACAACTCTGCTAATTAGTCAATGATTTCAATCAGGTGTGTTGCAGCAGTGAGACATGGAATACCTGCAGGATACCGGTCCTTGAGGACCAGGATTGGGGATCCCTGGTCTAAAGCATTGATGGCCGTCGGTCAGTGATCCTCATCCCGGTCCTCGAGGGCCAGTATCCTGCATGTTTTCATGGTCTCCCTGCAGCTACACTCCTGAGTCAGGCTAAGACTTATCAGCTAATTAGCCATGATGTGTTACAAAAGGGAAACTATGAAAACACGCAGGACACCGGCCTTCGAGGACCAGTATTTAGGATCCTTGCTGTAGCTGGAGGTGGCCCCTGAGAAGTCAAAGCTCTTGTCTGAAGCATTGAGGGTCATAGCTGGAGGTGGTTCCCTGAAGGGTTCAAGGTCTTGTGTGAAGCGCTGAGGTCCATAGCAGGAGGAGGGAGGGGTCAAAGGTCTTGTCTGAAGCTTCGAGGGTCAAAGCAGGAGATCATTCGCTGAGTGGTCAAAGGTCTTGTCTGAAGCATTGATGGCTGTAGCTCAGGGATCCTCAATCCCGGTCCTCTAGGGCTGTTATCCTGTATGTTTTCATGGTCTCCCTGCAGCAACAATCCTGAGTCGGACTCAGACTTGTCAGACTTGCTAATTAGCCATTGATTTGAGCCAGGTGTGTTACAGCAAGGAAACTATGGACACTGGCCTTTGAAGGATTTAGGATCCTTGCTTTAGTGGGAGGTGGCTCCCTGAGAAGTCAAAGGTCCTAACTGAAACATTAAAGGAGTGATGACATAGCAGTAAAAACTAGTTTTTGTTGTTGGCATTACTGTATTTGTAAATACTCCAAAGAAAGAAAGCATTTTTTACAGCGAGTCCAATGCCCGTTGGTCTCGTTCACAAAAACAATAAAGTTCATTGAAAAAAATATTCACAACATCAATGGCGTCGGTGAGCGACTGTTTTTAACTGTGTAGAAAACTTTAGCGTTTGCCTCGTAAATCCTCGGCCATCTCTACCTTTCTGCTCTTCCTTTGTTGATTTCCAGTGACACGCGGTGAGTCTTTATTTGCGCATGCGCTGTGTCTTGTTCTAGGTTTGGAGTGTTACACTAATCATCATAACGCCACCCACAGCCTTGTATGATGTGCTACAGTGGTTTCATGGGGATTGTGAAACCTTTCCCTGGATTTCTGCTATCGGTTTCACACCTAAACCGGCTTCAGCTCTGTGTGGACTAGGCCTTAAGTGTCGAGGGCCATAGCTGCTGGTGGCTTCCTGAAGGGCAAAGGTCTTGTCGAAGCATTGAGGGCCATAGCTGAGTTCCCCAATGAAGTATGTTGCTTGTAAAATGGGAACATTCTGCAACATATCTGCACAGCTGTTGGATTCTGTATTAAGAATGAGGTATTCATGTGGAAGTGGTTAAATGCTGAAGCTGATCAGTTTTTCAACTTGAGTTCCTCATAAAAAGTAGTTTAGGTTTGATCCTTCACCTTTTTTTCCTCTCAAAATACAAATCAAGAGTTTCTACTTTATTTGCATGGCCATGAATTCAACCTCTGCAGGCAACCTGAAGTTTCAGGTCTGAATCTTCAGTATCTGTGATGGTTCTGAGTAACTCTCCCCTATTGTTTACAGTCTGTAAGTTTTTTGATGGAACTTTGTGCAGTAGCTGACCGTTGGCCAAACAAACTGACAGTTAAAGTGAAAGAAGTTAATTAGTTAAAGGCCTCCTTCCACTGAAAACCCGTTTAACTTGCTCCTTCTGGACTTCCGGGGGAGCCATGTTTAGTGCAGACGTGTAAACTCATCGCTCCGAGTAGATCGGTCTAAATTCAACTCTCCACGCTAGGAAATCGAGTTTGTTAAGCTTAAACAGACAGGAATGAGTGGGGGGAAAGAAAAGAGAGGACAGAAGAATCTAAAGAAGCAAGATAATACAAAGCCTTCAGGGGGAAAAGACCGAATGGAATCCAGAGATAAAGAAATTAGCTACCAGCTAGCTAACGAAACACGTGAAGCGCCCCAAGACCAGTTGCTCCGCGAAATATCATCCATCGCTCAAGACCTCAGTGGTATAAAAAAAGAGTTCCAAACAGCCATCTTAGACCTGAAAGTGGACTTTAAAAAAGAGCTTAATGTCGTGGTGTCCGACTTGAAACAAGAGCTCAACCAGAAATTCTCAGAGATTACGGAAACACTACAGACGCAAGGGAAGGCCATTACCGAAGCGGAGGAGCGTATTACAGAGATGGAGACAAGTGGCGCAGTAACTAAGGATGCCCTCCTATGCCTGCTGGCTGAGCAAAAGCGACTGAAGGAAAAAGTCACCGATTTGGAAAGTAGGTCCCGGCGAAACAACATCCGCATTTTTGGCGTGCCAGAGGAATTGGAAGGCGAATCGATGACGGACTTTGTGGTTAAACTGCTATCCAAAGAGCTCCCTCTACCAGACGGCACCCCTCTCCAGATCCAACGGGCCCACAGAGCTTTGTCCCAAAAACCAAAACCTGGCGCCGCCCCCCGATCCATCGTAGTTAACTTCTTGCAATTCGATGTGAAAGAAACCATTCTGAAAATGGCATGGGCTAAGAAAGTTCAGATTGGAAATAAACAGATCTTCTTCGACCACGATTATGCCCATGAAGTGCTGGAGAAACGCAGAGAGTACTCCGTCATTAAAAAGGCACTGAAAGAGAAAGGCATCCGCTTTCAAACGCCTCTAACAAAAATCCGGATCCATTGGAGTACAGGCCCGCGGACCTACAACAACGCACAAGAGGCTGCACGCGAGGTGAAGGCGCGAGGTATCCAGGTAAACGGCTCAGAAGACGAAGGGGGGCCCACGATGGAAGAAGCCATACGCGAATCGTTCCCATGGCAACGGGTCGGAGCCGAAAACGGAAGCGAGCTGATGGGGAAACGGGTGAGGGAACGGCTGAAGGACTACAGGAGACTCCCTAAGTCTTAAAAACTAATATAGATTCTCAAACTGATGGAAACACGACGTCCTCTCCCCTCCCTTTTTTTCCCCCTCGCTTTTCCTCTCCTTTTTTCCCTTACTGAAATCACCGATCGAGCGGAGGAGCATCTCCCTTTTGTTGTTGGACATATCTAGTGGACATGGAATGGCCACACAGATCAGCTGTTCCACCACTGGGGAGGGCCAGGACCGTTTACGGGATTGTTATCCCCTCCACCCACCAACAGGGACACCAGAGGGACAAATGTCCGTCCACTGAAGGAAGTATCCTTATTTGTTCAAATGTTCCAAGTTGTGTTTTCTTATTGTGTTATGTGATGTTGGAAGCAGGAGAGAGTTGTTTTTTTGCAGTACTCAACTTTAAAAAGCTAAGCATGTTGGTGCTATATGGTTAATGTTATGTCCTTGAATGTAAATGGGCTTCTTAATCCAATTAAACAAAAGAAGGTCTTGTTAAAACTTAAGAGAGAGAACATTGATGTTGTGTTCCTTCAGGAAACTCATATGACTGGATCGCAACATGATAAACTTAAAAGATGTGGGTTTGAATATGTATTTCACTCCTCAAACAGATTGAAACACACAAGGGGCGTAGCAATATTGATATCGAAAAAAATAATGTATGAACATTTATCCACTGTAAAAGATAAAGAAGGCAGGTTCATAATGGTGAAAGGGAAAATTAATGGAAATCTCTTCACCTTCTATAATGTATATATCCCACCCGGCTCTGATTCTGATTTATATACACAAGTCTTTGACAGAATATCAACAGAAACACAAGGGACCTTGGTGTGTGGTGGAGATTTTAATATTACCTTAAATCCATGTCTCGATTCAACAGGGAAAAGAAGTGCCCAACCCAATAAATTAACGAAAAAGTTAAATTTAATCGTGTCACAGTTGGGCCTAATCGATATTTGGAGACATCGGAACCCCCAATACAGGGACTATACCTTTTACTCATCTCCACACTCAACTTACTCTAGAATTGATTATTTCCTTCTATTTGGAGCAGACAGTGGCCGTGTGCAAAATTGTTACATTGGGACAAGTGATTTGTCGGACCACTGCCCGATATATCTATCCTTAAGAACTTCATTTAGACAAAAGAACACGCACTGGAGATTAAACGAAAATATTTTAAACAAGCAAAGGGTTCAACAATTTTCAAAAGACATAGCAGACTTTCTGGAAATTAACGACAATGGGGAAGTATCCCCATCGGTCCTATGGGACACCTGTAAAGCAGTCATGAGAGGCAAGCTGATAGCATTGACATCTTTTCTTAAAAAACAACGCCTCGAAAACCTAAATAACTTACAAAATTAACTAAAATGTCTAGAGACTAAACATAAAAATTCCATAGATTCCAATGTTATGACAGAAATAAAAAAAAAAAAGAAATCAAATTGGGGAAATTCTAAACCAAGAAATACAGAATAAACTCATATATACTAAACAAAAGCATTATGAAGGAGGCAGTAAATACGCAAAGTTATTAGCTTATAAATTACGTAAACAGCAGGCTGACAGTACAATAACCACAATAAGGGACCCAATAACTAAAGATCCAAAATACCAGATAGAAGAAATCAAAGACTGCTTTATGAAATACTATAAAAACCTCTATTCCCAACCCCAAGTGAATAGCGACCAGGAAATGGAATCATTGTTTAAATCACTATCTTTGCCATCTCTAACAGAAAATCAAAATAAGTTACTAACATCACAAATAACAACTGAAGAGGTTTACTCAGCTATAACCAGATTAAAAACAAATAAATCCCCCGGTACTGACGGATTTACAGCAGGTTGGTACAAGAGTCTAAAGGAAACACTAGCACCCATATTAATACGTACGTTTAACTGGGTTATGGCAAAAGGGGAAATCCCGGTGTCATGGAAAGAAGCAATTATTTCGGTTTTGCCAAAGGGAGGGAAGGATAAATTAGATTGCGCTAACTATAGACCAATTAGCATACTGAATTTGGACTACAAACTGTTTACCTCAATTATCGCTAAGCGGTTAGAAACAATTCTGCCCACAATAATCAATATGGATCAGACTGGATTTATACAGTCCCGTCAGACCCAAGATAACATAAGACGATCTGTTCAAATCATTAGACACATAAATAAAACAGAATACAGGCTCTATTGATTAGTTTAGATGCTGAGAAAGCCTTCGACTCAGTTCGATGGAAATTTCTATTTCGAGCTATGGAAATCTTTGGATTCGATCAGGCGACTATCAGGACACTACAAGCCCTCTATAACAATCCAACTGCCAAACTCAAAATTAACGGTGAGTTGACTGGCCCCTTTATGTTAGAGAGATCCACAAGACAAGGCTGCCCGCTAAGTCCATTGCTGTTCGCTATATTCATTGAGCCACTGGCACAGTGGATCAGACAAAATGGCGCGATTAAAGGAATAGACATGACAGCGGGAGAGCAGAAAATAGCCTTATTTGCGGACGATGTCCTGGTGTTCCTCGCAAATCCAGAAGATTCACTTCCTGTATTAATGTCCTTATTAGATGAATATGGATCCTACTCCGGATATAAGCTAAATAAACAAAAGACGCAAATTCTAAATTTTTATTACAGCCCCTCTCAACATATATCTTCCAGATTTCAGATGGGCTGGAATAAAGACTTTATCAAATATTTGGGTATTCTTTTACCTAAGGATTTGTCTAAAATTGAGGAAATCAATTATAAGCCGATTAGGAAAGAAATATTGTCTGATATCAGCAGGTGGTCACTGATCCCTTATTTAAATATAAGTTCACGCATTGATTCAATAAAGACAAATGTCCTTCCAAGACTTCTTTATCTATTTCAGTCAGTGCCGGTTGGTACGCCAGGGTTTTTTAATGAATGGGATAAGATCATCTCCAGATATATATGGGGGGGAAGAAAACCAAGAATAAAATATAAAATCTTGCAGTTACCAAGGGAGAGAGGAGGGCTGGGTCTTCCTTGTCTTAAGGAATACTACTGGGCAGCACAAATTAGACCTCTAGTGGGCTGGTGTAACCCTAAATATGTATCACGCTGGAAAGAACTAGAAATCTTGATGGGGAGAGACTTGCCACTTCAAGCCCTGGTCGGAGAACCTTCTCTAATGAGTCACCTCTCGGACCCTGATAACCCATTACTCTCTGGTTCCCTAAAAGCGTGGAGGGAAGTAATTCAGAAACACCAGTTAAGGGATGGGATCTATACGCTCAAATGGTTAGCATACGACTCGGATTTCAAGCCAAGCATATTTGACTCCAGGTTCAAACACTGGGCCAAACAAGGTCTGACAACATACTTTACTCTAGTAGATCGGGGTGTGGTCCGGAGTTTTCAAGACCTAAGAGCCAACTTCAATTTGCAGAGTGAAGATCACTTTAGATATCTACAAATTAGAGACTTTATGGCAAAGAAAATACTGAAAGAGAGTAGTACAACAGGGAAAGAAATCCTTGATATTTTTCAGAAAGCTTATAAAGGCGATACCTATAGGAAAACAGTGTCAAAACTGTATACTGCCTTTCAAAACCTGAAAGAAAATAGTAGCGTAAGAGTCAAAGTGAAGTGGGAAAAGGAGAGCAAAGCAGAAATAACAGAAGATGAATGGGACAGGATCTGTAAACAACAATGGTCAACATCAAGCTCCCCCTACTGGAAAGAATTTAATTGGAAGAATATAATCCGCTTTTTTTGTACTCCAGCACAGACTGCAAAATATTCAAAACAAACTGTATGTTGGAGGTCTTGCGGTAATGAAGAATCAAATCATTTCCATATTTTCTGGAGTTGCCCCCTCATTGTCCCATTCTGGGTGAGTGTTCATGGTATCCTTGAAGGGGTTTTTAGAATCAGAATCGATTTCAATTATAAAGTTTTATACCTCGGTGATCTGGAAATCCTCAAATGTACTAATAAGGACAAATACCTTTTAAGAATCTTGCTGGTTGCATGCAAAAAGGCAGTGACTAAGAAATGGAGACAGAAAGAAAAACCAACCATCGATGAATGGATTGACCTAGTCCATAACATATACCAGATGGAAAGAATCACATTCAACTTGAGGAATCGAAGTGAACTTTTCAAGGAAACTTGGTCAAGGTGGCTGATATACCTATCAAATAAGAGACCTGATTTTGTTTAGAAGCTGATTAATGGCTTGGTCGCCCCTAAATATTTTGTTAGTCACCAAGACTTGGCAAAATGCAACTATGTATTTTATTTGCAAACATCTGTAAGTTTTTTTTTTTTTTTTCTTTCTTTCTCTCTCTCTCTCTCTGCTTCTGTTTTGATGTGTCTGTTCTTGTATAAAAATCAATAAAAAAATAAAAAATAAATAAATAAATAACTTGCTCCTTCTGAAATACGAAGGGTTTCCTCTTGTTTACTTACACATGCTGACTTGCTAGCGTTGCGTTCCCCCCAGTCGGCTGTGCTTCCTCATCACAGAAACAATACGAAGAAAAGAGCAAATCGGGAACAGCCTTGCACTTCTACGTAACATTGCAAATAGCGTATCCCACGTGGGGTTTCTATCTGTCCATTGGAAGGCAGGTAACCCTCCACTACACACTAGAAGTAAAGACGGCACGACTGTAGCTTCGGAGTTGAGAAGCTAATTAGCTAACTGTTTGTTAGCATGGCAGAACAAACTTGTTTGTCGGCTCTATTTCCTGTCTGTAACGAAATAAGAGCAGAGGGCGGAGCTTCCTTCATACACTGATGGGAGGCAGCCAATCAGACGGAAACTCATGAGAAGGACCCGGAAAAGCCTGCCGTTGGACCACAAGCCTCTCTTCTAGTATACAAATACAGCTGGATACAAAGCAACCAGAAGGTTTTTTTAAACAGAAACGATGCAGAATGCATTCAATAATAATGGAGAACACAGAAATATTAATGAAATGACCACGGAAGTACAACTTTAAATGAACTGATAACATTTGCTTCATATTAAATGCATAAATGTGACATCCAAATTTATCTAAGGGCAACATATTTTCAACAATGAAGAAAAACAAACAAAAAAAAAACTTATTTTTGGCCATGGTGAAGTTGCTCTAAAAGGTAAACAAATTAAAGAAACCACAATCTCTGCAGCATGCTGGGAAAAAAAAAAAAGTTTTTTTTTTTCGGTCTGGAAGCTGAAATGGGCTTTTTACTAAGAGCATGTATGCTGAAACAAACCATTTAAAAGTAACTGACATCAACAAAATACTTCAATAAGAAGAGTCTTGACAGTTCATCTGAATGTGGCGAAGTAAACACTTAGAAACGATTGCTTGGTATGAAGTCATTTTTCTCAAAAGGGCTGAATTTAGCATTAAGCCTAAAGGCAAAGATAAGAGCTCAACAACACTACAGCCATATTGCACCATAATTCAGAGCCTGAAACTTTAAAAGTGCATTTCCCTGCCTTCTGATAAATAATGACTTCTGCTTTCAACATATCCTCATATATATGCTTTTAGTTGGCTTTTAAATGATCCACATGACCTGTGCGAAATATGTGAAGCTTTTTCTAGTCTGCAATCTACGATTACCAGCAGCGTAATAACATTAACATACATATCTGCTGCCAGGGTTCACTTTATTTAGCAGATTCACAGGCACTTTTAAAGAAAAAGTAAACGGTGTGGTCCAATCCCATCTGAATCATTGTAATGAAGTTATAATCAATGTCAGCAACATTCAATAGAGCTGAGTTATTCTTTTATGCATCCATATTCTGATGTCAAGTGGAAGAAACCAAGAAATCCTTTGGGATTACTTTGATTTAATCCCTCAGCCTGAGCATGCATGTTATAGAGGGGGACAGTGGAGAAAAAAATCAGGACTGAACTTCCTTCAGAAATGTGTTCATTCAATTAATTATTCATCATAGTGCAGAAGTATTTCCATGACACCTGTCTGTTTTTCTAAAATATCACAGAGAAAATGTAAGAATAATTTGTCTGCAGTTCCTACCAGTGATAAACAAGCTTTTGTTGTTTCAGCCCACCTCTTTGTCACCGTCTGTCTGAGTTCACCTGTTCGTTTGATCCAGGTCTTTATTGTGCCCGTTCATTCACCGGGCCACTGATGAGTGTGGCGATGCAGCCGGCGGCAAATCCTTCATATGACCAGACATTTGTGTTATCAAGGAAAGTTAAAAAGGGGTAAACGAACAGAGGCGGCACTTAGATGTCTGAACATCTTTACACACAGTTATGTCCAAACACACACACCGGCAGTACACTTTAATAACCATCACACAAGCAAAGGCCACACACATAAACCTGTTCAGTGAGCTCTACTCCCACACTTGTTCCAATGCACAGACTCACACTTAAAAGCACGCACACACACACACACACACACACGACTACAGCTGGATAATAGATGTGCTTGATAAGCCAGAACAAGAAGTACACATTTTATGAGGTGAGACTTGGACTGCAGACATCTGGCCTTGAGACTGAGGTTCAGGTCATTATTTTTCCCCCACTGGTTCTGCTCTGCTATTGTTCCAGCTTGTATATTAGACATTCCTCAGACATAATGCAAGATTACTGCAAGAGAAAGAAACCATAAAAGCCTTTCTCACACAGAGCTGCACAGAAACACATATGAGACAAAGAGTTAGAAAACTTCTCAAAACGTGTATATATAAGCTAAAACAAAGGTTTGCATCCACCGGCCTGTCACCCAGGGGACATTTCTTAATTGACTAATGGCCACTGAGGTGTGGGTATTACCTGGAAGGAGATAAATGTGTCCAAGTGTTTGAGTGTGTAAGTGAGAAAGATGCTCTTGCTTTTCTAATTGCTACCTTTGATGGCTGTTTCCTGGGTAATGAGGCTGCGGGAGCATTAGGAGGTAAAGTGTGTTAGATGAGGAATAGTGTAATCTGTTTAGCACTAATGTAATGCCACCTAATCTGATATGATCTAATCGAAACGGGATGCTCTGCTCCAGCAGCATCGTTTCTGCTCTGTGCGTGCTCCCTGTGCATGTTTAGGTGTGTGTTTGTTTAATTAAATGGTTTTCTTAGGCGTGCAACAGAAGAGGGAATCTGAAGCATGACTTCAAATTCAGAGAGGCACGCTCACATTGAGCTTTCAACAATACTTGAAGCATGTGTCCTGACTGAAATTACTGAATTATTACTAAATAATACCTTTGTCAAAATGTAGAGAAGAATAACTGTGGGTAAACTATAAGAAAGAATTGAATTAGGACGAGAATCAGCATCTCCAAATCTGAGACCATGGTCCTCAGCCAGAACAGGGTGGAATGTCCTCTCAAGGTCAAGAATGAGATCCTGTCCCATGAAAAGTAGTTCAAGTATCTCAGGGTCTCGTTTAAGAGTTTGGGAAGAATGAAGCAGGAGATTGGCAGGTGCAGGTTGCAAGTTAATGATAGGTTTAGTTTATAAAACAATTGTTTGAATGAGGACACATTTTTACATAAACTCTGTATTCAGAGTGAAAACATGTTTTATCTTCGTTACAATTCTACATTATTTGTCATTGTTAAGGCCAAAGTTGTCAGAAAATATCATTAGAAAACAGTTCCTTTTTCACAGCTTTTTAGAGGAGAAAACTTTCAGTTCTGGAAAGAAAAATAACACTTTTGGCCTTTATGCTTTCTATGGTGATTCCATGGTATGAGCACAGAATGTTGAGTTTTTGGCAAGAGCACAGTCCCATACACATGTGGAGGGGGTGGGGCTGTATGGCAGAGGGCAGGGCAACATGGCATGAGGGTGGAGCTATATGAGAGGGGGGTGTAAGGGAAGAGGCGTGACTGTATGGGAGGAGTGTAACAGATAAACAAAAACAAGTGGGAGTGGGGGGGTTATATGGGAGGGAGGACGAAGGCAGTAGGGAAAGGGGGGGGGGGGGCTGTAGGAGACACTAATCTGGCCAGGAACACAGCTCAACAGAAGACCGGTTGTCAAGTTAGTGTGTGCAATGTATGGTGGGTAATGTAGCATGAAGCAGGGGTAGCGCCGGTGAAAATGTAGGCAATGATTGTTGAAGGACCTCAAATAACCGTCTTAATGCAATATGTTCAGTTCAGCGTTCACAGAGAAATGAGCTGTTCAATTGATGAGTCTTTGTCACGCGGCTAAATGTAATACTGCCTGAGGCAGACTGACAGAAACATGGCAGCCACCAGCTTTGCCAACTCTCCAGACAAGCTACAGTAGATGAAATGTCTTACGGCGCGTACAAACCAAACGCGATTTGGGTGTCAAGAGCGTCACGTTTACATGCAAACCCAATGGCTGACTCGTGTCTAGGAGGCGTCAAAATTTTTTTATGAAAGAACTACAACCTGGAAGTGGCTAGCCTGGTACACCAGCCTGACTAACGCCATGTATGAGATACACGGCAGGTCAGTCTGGATTCCCTCCGCTGGAGACTGATTTCCAATGTGAGACGAGAGGCGGGACTAACAGGAGGAAAGTGAACCGGAGAGAACCAATCAGAAGTGACTGTAGCTGGCGTAGCTCGGCACTCTGTTGCTACGTTGCTATGGCGACGCCGGAAGTCAGCGTTTACACGTTGTTTTTGCATCACTTTTCTCCCTTGGTCAAACCTACTAGATGCTTTTATAAAATGATTCAAATTTATTTTCGTTTTTTTTTTTTTTTTTTTTTTTTCAAATTTCTTGTTGGGTTAAAGACTAACTATATCTGGAATTATCTATATTGGAACATAACAATGGATTTTTAAAACATGTTTAAATAAGAAAACCTCCTTTTAGAATAATAAGCTCACTCATGTACCTGAATGGCCTAATCAGCTGTACTGGTTTTGTTGGAGGTGTCAGTACACATAAACAATTTATAACAGCTTTAATTTACATAAGTTCATCCAGAAAAAAAAACTGTCAATCATTTCTGTTTAACAGTCATCATCTTTAAGCTCTGTCAAAAAGTTATTATTTATTTTCCAATTCATAACACAATGTTATTTTTGTCAGTAATACATCAGATTTGTATGTTTTCTGTTGCTTTTCAGGGCAGAAAGAGAAACTAAACCAGTTTATGGGGACAAAGGGATGAAATGGCGGATTGAACTTTCTAAGTCCAGCCAGCATGTTATTTGACATCTCACTGAACCAGCAAATAACTGAATCCATCATTTGATCACATCATTGATTCTCCCTTTTTGATTTCATGGCCTTCGGGGCTGGAAAAAGGCCCTCCATTCTATAAAGCAGGATTAGGGGCTGTTGTTTTAGCCGTCTACATCTTACCATTGTACAAATTAGAAAAACACTTTTCTTAGCCCGGATTTGGAGGGAAGCCAGTCTCTTCAGAAGCCGACTTTAAATTCTGCCAGCAGGGCAGTATAAAAGCCGAGCAAATATTGTCTCTGATTTAAGCAATAAAGTTGGCAGAACGGTCTTTCTGCTTCGTCTCTGGGTATGAAGAGGAGCAGCAAACGTCTATGCACACGGACCAGCACCTTTAACACATATGAAGAAAAATCACACTACTCATGGAAATGAAACATAACTCTGAACGACTGGTAAATTCATTCCTTACAGTAATTGAAACTGATTCTGCTAATTAATCTAAATCTCGGAGGCCATTATTTCACAAAGAGACGAAAGGGAACGGGACAATTAATGAGAAGACACGCCCTCAATTAAACCTGGTTAACCTGATGCTCCAGATGGTCTGTTTCACACAGCCAGATGGGAAGTCCTCCTTAGCAAGACTGTAGATAAAGTACTCACATAAAACATCAATAAATACATGTATGAAAAAACTCAGCATGTTGCTGGGTAAAACATCTGGCTGGATAAGTTAACACAAACCAAATCACTTACTGAAAAATGTAACCAGTTTCTTTAGAAATTTCTTTGTGTTGGTCGGAAATATAAGGTCATAACTATAGTGGTGCTCTAGATTATTGACCCTCCAATTACAGAAAAGGCTAAATTCAAAATGATAATTCAAATAACAAGAAACTAATAATACAAATTAACAAAATTATAATTTAGTGAAATTAAATATTGCTTTTGAATTGTTGTAGGAAATAATAATTTAGAAAAACCACACAAACAAAACCGGCCCAGAAACATTAGAGCACCTTTCCTGTGAAATGTGGACCAAAGCACCTGTCAACAGGTATAAAAGTCATTTTGAACATCAGAGAAAACACCTTATTGCAGCAATTGCCTCTGAATGTTTCTCAATACAATTTTAACTTCAGAGCCCCACCATGCTTTCTGGCTTGTTTTATTTTTGTGTGTTTGTTTTTAATACTTCTTTTGAACCACAATTCAAATTCAGCGTTATGATTTTCATAGACTTTTTATCTACTATTACCTCTGTCAACTTCAACTTACTTAAACGAAAAGTGATTTTTTCCCTCTTTAATTGGTGGGTGTCAATAATCTTGAGCACCACTGTAAGAAATCTGCCTGTCCTCCTCTCAGAGGGAAAAATGACCTATAATTTAAGATCTAATCCATTTTTAGCTCTCCTGGAAATCTGGCAGCTTTAACTGTATTTTGATGAACACATTTGATGCTGGATTTGTTCATTTGTTTGTTTTCTATGTTGTAAAGTTAAAGGATTCCTAAATGAACCAAGTTTCATGAATAGGGGATTATCACGCTTGCCGGAAGTTGCCGGCTTTTGACACTTCCTCTTCCGGGCCATGTTAACGACAGCCGTTCCTGCTCTGTTATACTGTTTAAATCGGATAAACTCCAAACATATTTAAGTTTTCATTCTAGACTGAAGTGATACTGGATCAAAAGCTGGATCAAAGCGATCGATTTGCCGCGGTGAAGGGCCGAACTTTATAATAAAACACACGTTTTGTTTGTCCCCGGTGGGGCACAACACCGGCACTTCACAGCATGCTAGCATTAGCCAGCTAACGTTTACTGACGTGCTTAACATTGTGCGTTTTAAGACACACAAACATCTGAAAATCGGGTCTGTACCTCCCCGTTTCCAGTGGAACAACTGGGGACTGCCAAGAAAGGAGACGCTTTCAGATGATTGTGTGTTTTCAGCCGCACAAAGTTAGGCACGTTATCGAGCTGGCTAATGCTAACCTGCTAACACGACTGCACAGTCTGCCGGCCACAAACAAACGTGTGTCGTTTTATTATAAAGTTCGGTCCTTCACCGCGGCGAATCGGTCGTTTTAATCCACTTCTTCCTCAGCATCACTTCAGTCTGGAATGAAAACTTGGCATTGGCGTTTATCCGATTTACAAAGTTTAACAGAGTAGTAGCTGGCGGACTACTGTTAGCAGGTTAGCATTAGCCAGCTTGATGACGTGCCTAACTTTGTGCGGCTGAAAACACACAATCATCTGAAAGCGTCTCCTTTCTTGGCAGTCCCCAGTTGTTCCACTGGAAACGGGGGGGTACAGACCCGATTTTCAGATGTTTGTGTGTTTTAAGACGCACAATGTTAAGCACGTCAGTAAACGCTAGCTGGCTAATGCTAGCATGCTGTGAAGTGCCGGTGTTGTGCCCCACCGGCGACAAACAAACGTGTGTTTTATTATAAAGTTCGGCCCTTCACCGCGGCGAATCGATCGCTTTGATCCAGCTTTTGATCCAGTATCACTTCAGTCTAGAATGAAAACTTAAATATGTTTGGAGTTTATCCGATTTAAACAGTTAAACAGAGCAGAAACGGCTGTCGTTAACATGGCCCGGAAGAGGAAGTGCCAAATGTTTTAACTTCCGGAAACCGGAACGCGGAAGCGTGATAATCCCCTATTGTGTCCACAACAGTGAAGACCTACTTAAAAAGCTTGTGACTACACCCTGAGGAAGGCACAAGCCAATACACGTTTGTGTATTTTTAATACGTTCTAGCCCAGTATATCAAAGGCTTTTGACATTTTACACCCGTTTGAGTGCCTGGACCTGGATTTTTTCTTTCCATTTTGGATTATCCTCTGCCTTCCCTTAAGTGTCCACTTCCATGAGCACCAGAGGTTTGAGGGACACCAGCAGCGCACCTGACATTTTTTCTAATCTACTAAAAAGCTGTTTACTATTCTCTCTTTTCAATTTCTGTTTGTCTTTTTCGGTTCAAAAATGGTAAAACTTGTTTAAAAATAATGTATAAAAAAGCTGTTATTCAGTACATGGGTGGTTGAGGATGGTTTATTTATTGCCACACACTGTAGGACAAATTCTTACAGTATATAATAAAATTTCAAGTTTTCCTCAATGATAAGAAAAGAAGAAAGGAACGGTTTACTGCAAAAGAAAAAACAGCTATGTTTTAGATATAGAAATATGACGGAATATTATTTTGTAAATATTTTTGTAGAATATCTTGAAATAAATTATGTAAATAAAAAGCTAAATAAGATTTTAAAGAAATGAAGAAAAACATTGCTGTTCATCTGTACAAGTAAAATATTGTATGTGAAAGTTTGTGGCTGTTTAATAAAAAATCTGCACCGGCTGGATAAAAATCAACTGTTATGTAAAACCAGATAGCTAATGGGAGCTTTCAGATTTTGTTGCACTGACCAGGAATATTTTGTTTTGTTTGCTTGTTTGTTTAGTATCATTGTTCAAAGCCTTAGACATCACTAAAGAGTCAAATTTCTCAGTTTGAAAAAAACTGGGATGAATCCTGGTCAGGATCTAACAAGAGCAACATTTCTTAGCATCTAAAACAACTTGAACTCTGGTTAATAAGCTTTTTTTTTTTTTTACTGTTAAGATCCCCGAGGGGAAATTAGGGCTCTGCATCTAACCCATCTCTGTACAGTAGTACCAGAGAGCGGTGGGCTGCTACCAGGGCAGTTGGTGGAGGTTAAGGACCTTGCTCAGGGGTCCACAGTGGTTTACCTGAATGTCGTGTCTCGATCCCCGGGTCCTCCGCGCCAACACCCCACGATGCTACCACTAGGCTACCCACTCCCCCAAATTTAACCTAACTGTTAGTCCCCCACAGGGCAGCGGCAAGATAAGATGGCCAAAGTGTGCCAAGATGGCCACTTCTCACATAAAATGTTTCCATGTTGTACGATAACTGGATGGAGGTTTAGACCCACAGCTGCAATAGCCCAAAAGAACATTCATATTCGTCCTGAAAGTGTTTGATTTTTAGGCAAGCCTGAAACTCCTTCATTTGTGCTCTGTGCCATTTTCATTCATTCCTCACACATTTACACAGACCTCCCTTTGCTGTGTGACCACAAGTATTCACAAAGACCTTGTGGTTGCGGAGATATACTCATTTCATTAACGGTATGAAAGTTTTGAGCAGACGGTTGAAAGAGCCGCTATGAAGTTTAACTTTTGCATCAGACAGCAGTTTATTTCATCAGTTTGTCCTCAACCACATTTTTTTCTATGAGCTACAGCATCACTGACAAAGCTGAAAAATAATAAAAAATGCTTTTTTGTCAACCTCTGGAAAAGTAAAGTAAAGCTCAGAAATAAGTTACTGTATGAGCAAAGCTGACACTTCTCCTGATGAACACAGCTGATGGCCTTCGTTGGATTTCACACAGCCCCCATGCATGCAGCAATGCAGAGAAACAAATTCTTTGGTTAGAAAACGACAACGAAGGAAACAACTAATGCAAAAGTACGGTGAATAAAATTCACTGCATAAAGGGTGTGTTGCTACCACATTTTTGAGGTTTTAGTTGGTTTAGATGGCAAAACATTAGTCTTCTCTGGCATTGTTATGAGTTAGCGTAGTTAGAAGACAGAGAGCTCAGATCATCGTCTGTAGCAGATGTGACGGCTCCGTCATATGTGACAGGCCTGCTGTGTATGTCTTGTTCTGTGTTTGTTTTCCAGGGATTGGTAGATGGAGTCTGAGTTGATTGGGAGCACCTGGCCAGTTCTCCCATCACCTGTTTAAAAACCAGCTGTTGACATCTGTGTTTCCCGCTTTCCTTCTTTTTTATGTTGCGTTGTTTTTTTGGAGCACTTGTTTTATTAATAAATTCTGTTACCTTTCGCTGAAACCTGGCTCTTCTTCGTCTTTGTCATGAGCCAGGTCATGACAAATTGGGGGCTTGTCCGGGATTTGAACCCAGGACACGGAAGATACGAACTCGTGCTCATTTTGAACCCCACTTCAAAATTTTATAAAATAAATAATAAAATCAGGAGAGTCCTGTAATTGCAACTTTCTACGATGAAATTTAAAGTTTTTCAAGTCTACACATAACTAGCGATGTATATTGATAAGGATTTAGCAATTCCGATGCTGTGTTGATTCTTGCTTACTGATGTGGGGTTTTTTTTATCGATTCTGCTACCGATTACCAAATATCCTGAAAAACAAGTTGTATATGAGTACAGAAAAGAACACAACCTGGTTTATTAAGACAAATTTCAGGTTTAAAAATCTTTATTATTTACTGCTGGGATAAAACAAATAAACAATACTAAAATGAGTAAAATGAGTCCATAAGTCAAGTGGCTACTATTGGTAAATGCAAAATGCACAAGTGAAAGCTGGTGACACAAATTCCAAATAGTGGTGCTAAATTAACCTAATTTTTATCATTATCACATGACATTAGCCAGTTGTTTAGTTTTACCTGCTGTGATAGTGCACCAAAGACACAACATTGATCGGATTATAATGCTGTGTTGTGTGGCCAAATGCTTGGACATATCAGTTGTGCAACCATCTCTGGTGCATAGATCCCTCTCACAGTTATTCCAGGTGACAATCCCCGATTTGGCATCTTTCTTTGTAAAATGCAACCACTTTGGATAGTATTTGCAGGGACATTATTCCACAGTGAACCGCATGTAGAAGCTCAGCCCACCTCTGCTCTGCAGCAGCTTGTGTGTGAGTCATTACAAATTTGAGAGTGGGGTACGTTTGTTTAGTGGGGGCACAGCTCGGGAAGAATCGATAAAGGAATCATAAAGGGTTTTTGTTAGTAATTCCAGAGAGTCGTTTGACTCAGAACTGGTTTCCAAACTAAATGAAATGAAACGAATGAAATGAAATGAAAAATACTTTATTCATCCCAGAAGGGAAATTCAGTATTGTAAAAGCTCACTTTTTTTTTTTTTTTTTGAAAGCGGTTAATGATGCGCATCCCTATACTGTACATAGCCCAACATCATGTGGATGGATTGAAGGTCGAGACCAAAGACTGTAAAAAAATGGATGTAGTATCTGGTCACGTCTGAGGAGGGGAAAGTAAAGCCAGTTGGGTGTTTCCCACAGTAGCCATCTTGCCGTGTCGCGTGTATTGTCACTCCTGGAAAATGGTAAAATGGGCAAAGGCAAGGCCGCTCCGAGCCGCGGGGCAATGATTGACAGCCAAGCTAATGCTAACTGAGCTAATCCTAAGTGAATGGGAACGAACAAAGACAGGCAGTTTAAAGGTAAGACACGCTCAAACTTGTTGTTAACCATCAAAAATCCGCCATTGTCCAATTCTGCTACAGGCTGAGGCTTTCCTGGGAACAAGCAGGGAGCTAACTATTAGCCACCACGGCCAAAATCAGCACCCGGTCTGCCGCCTGTCAATCAAAAGGAGACGTTCCTAATTATGTGTAATTTTTAGATTGAATAACATTGAAACGGATGAGTTATAAAAAAAAATTCACCCCCCTTACAGTTGACATGAAGGTAAACCTGACGTCTTAAGGTTGAATATGGAACACGGACAGAACAGCAACATCCCGTGTGTCTAGGTTGTAGCTGCAACGGCAGAAAAACAACTCCAGCCGCTGGGTTGCCATGGATATTGCTGATACGGCAAGTGATCAACCGCCTGCACCATGTCCAACAAGTAATGCAGAGGAGTTTACAACTAACAGCTAACATTAGCCATGTTAGCAAGAGAGCTAGCTTACCAATTCAAAAGAAAAGTCGCCATTTCCATGCTTTGATGCAGTGGATAACATTTATGTGCATCCATCTGGTGTAGTCTTCACCTAAATTTACCCCAAGTTTTGCTTTTCTCAGGTCACTCCTCTTCTGATATGGATAATAATATCTCTTGCTGACACCACTGTTTCGCCCTGTGCCAGCCTAACTGTGGAAAACATACTGTTGCCACACAGAGATCGTATTTGGCAACCCGCAATGGTGGCGTATATTGGCTTGTAGATGGAAACATAATGCTATTGTCAAACCCGTTAAAATTTAATTTATATTAGGCTAAATAGAATTTTTTTTAGGAAATGTTGTTCTTTCATTCTGCAATCCTCCAAATGACTTTTTTTTTCAAATATAGCTTTTAATAAAAATGTTCCATATTCAACCTTTTAACCTTTTTTTTTATTTTTATATATAACCAGGCTGTAAACATGTTTCTTTCTGCTGTGAAGTTGGCCTTTATAACATGGGAGTCTATGGGGATTTGCTCTTTTTTGGAGCCCCTAGCAGATGAAGAAAGAACTAATATTAATTAACTTTACTTCCAGACTTCACTCTTTTCCAGTAGAGTTTGCCCCTTGGTCTGAACCTACAAGTCTATCTAAAAGCACATTTCAAAATGCACATGCGGTTTTGTTGAAAATAGAAAAAAAAAAAAAGCCAGGTTTTCCTTTGACCGGAGCTTGGAGAAGTTTGGCTGCTCTCTCCTGACTTCACCTCCCAGCACATGCAACGAGGTTAACTCTACATTTAGCCTCAACCTCTCAACTCCCTGTGCTTCTCAGAGCCATGCTGCAGGATCAAACACACACGTGTACAAACACCAACACCATCAGCACTTTTTTAAACTCCACAGAAGGTAATGTTTTTTTTTTCAAGAGAGCTGCTTTCAATGTTAATAAAGTCACACAGCTTGCTGTAGGGAATGTAGCCCAGGTGACCTGAGAGTGATTTCAGATCACTTTGTGCTCATGTAATAGCTTCATGCTGGATCAATACTGATGTTAGTGCTAAAAAGCTTCCATTATAACAGCAACCCTCATTTTACCAGAGGAACTATGCTTTCTAGCCCACTTTTCTCCCCCACACTTCTGCCATCTTTCTGCTTCTTAACTTCTTGAACTGTTTTGGCATCACTCATGGACGGAGTGCAGACTGACAGGGGAGCCACAGAGAAAGGATGCGGGGTTGAGAGCGGCGGCCAGAAAAACTGCTGGAAGTTTCTTATGTAAAAGGAGCGACGAGGGGTTGACCTTCCTGAGTAAATAGACTATGGGCTGTGTCGCATAGCTGGCAGACACACAACTATTCCATCAGCTCCACCATAAATGGTAATGCGCTTAAACTGCTGGGGGAGATAAAGCCTCTCCTGACTAGTGCAACCCCTTCTGCCTCTATTCCTCCACCAATCACTCTTTCTACTCTAGCCCTGCACTTCCAAGTCCTCAAACTTCTCTCTTCTCCATCCAACACTCTATTTAATCATCTTTTTATCCCTCCATCTTTGCATCAGATTCACTCAACCCAATCTGGCTTGCTGCCCTCGCAGAGATCACGTGAGTCCTGCTGTGTTTGTGTGTGCATTTTATGAGATGGGAAGCAGGAAGAGGTTGGGGGGGGGGGGGGGGGGGGGGGCTATGGTATATGTCATGAGTAAAGAGAGTTGAGGCACCATAGAGTTACACAGACTAGAGGATAATAACATGCCTGTTGGTGGATGAGGTGTAAATGTTTCATAGTCCACCCACTCAAGAGGTCAGTTTATGCTTCAGAGTTCAGGTCGCTGTGAAGCACGCTGTACATGCACGTGCGTGTATGTGGGTGCACATTACACACTCATCAAGTGCCAAAACGTGACTCTTTATTCCTAGGGTTGCATTTAAATCCCAGAAGTAAAACCTGCCTTTCGGTGTGTTCAGACCAAAAGCGATTTGGGCGTCAAACGCGCCTGATACCCAAAGTTGGACACTGGGTGGTTTACAAGTCAGATGCTTGATTTCCAGCGTCAAGACGCCCTCGACCGGCATCAAGGGATTTCCAGCCAAAACGCACGCGCTCGATGCGTTTCAAGGGCATGTTATTTTCCTTTCACTGGTCTGTTTGTACAATGGCCGATGTAATAGAGAGAGTGGCTTGGCTTTACTTGATAAATAAACCTAGGGAACGTCGTCATCAGCCATTTCTGCGCCGTGTCTGGGTTCACCAGATAATTCAGAGGTGTTCTGAGTTTGAATTTCACTATTTACTCCAGGAGCTGCACGCTAATGATGGGCGCGCTTTCAGCTTTCGTCCACCTTAACGACCTGCTGTCCTGCATAGGGACAGCATTAGTGTATAAGCCCAGTACATCCCATCGGTACAGCAGGTCATCAAACCGCCTTTCAGAAACCGGGACCAGACACAGATCACAGTTTATCCTCCACTGTCTTCAGAAAGTGAAGAGATTCCCCAGGTTCTACTTGGTGTTTTCCATTCTGTCAGAAAACGTGTATCTGAATCATTACATTGAGTCATTCTTGATTGGTTGACACCCCACGTCAAGACGCCAAAGTTAAGATTTTCTAACTCTGGCGTCTTGACACCCTTGACATGCATTTCGTGTATAATGTGTGTCGAGGCTCAATATCTCAAAATTTGGTACACAAAACTGTTTAAATTCTGTCTGCAAGGAAAATGGTCTGAGTTGATCCTTCATGCACACGTGCAAATGGCTAATGCACAAAAGTTACATTGAAGAGAATCAACAAATTTAAAAAAATGCAGGATTGATAATGTCAGAGGAAAAGCTGGAGTGACCACAGACAGTGGGGTCACTAACTTAGTGGATCTAATTTCCCCTCTGATAATTGATATACTATCATACCTGATTTCCCCTTTTATGACACATTCATGGTAAATAATATTGTTTTTTCTTCCATTTTGAACAAGTGACACAAGAATAACCAGAGAAAACTACATCTCCCTCTGTTGGCAGGAGGCTGCAACTGCAACACAAATGATAACAGGTATATCATGGCTACTCAGTTCAGTTCCAGTCATGCAGGTTTCCAATGTCTCTCTGCTCCCACACACGTACAAATTAAAAAATGCAAGCTTTTACCTCAGAAAATGAATTTGTTTGACATTATGCACTGAAATAAGAGAACCAACTCGGTCAGTGTTAACGTTGCAGCAACAATAGATAAATGAAGGGGAATAAAATGTCCAGCTCCATTCAATTATCACAACATATCTGAAATTTTAGCAGGAAGAATGCCTGCAGTTGCTGGGCAACAGAGGACTGCAGCATTATGGAACATTCTCCTAGGCTAGGCAAGGCTAGGTGGGCTGCTGTGAAGTGCACGGACTACAGTGGGTACGTAAAGTATTCAGACTCCTTTCAACTTTTCACTCTTTGTTTCACTACAGCCATTTGCCAAAATCAAAAAAGTAAATTTTATTTCTCATTAATGCACACTCAGCACCCCATCTTGACAGAAAAAAACAGAAATGTAGAAAAATTAGCAAGGCAAGGCACAGATCTGTCCGAGGTTACAAAAGAATTTCTGCAGCACTTAAAGTTCCTAAGAGCACGGTGGCCTCCATAGTCCTTAAATGGAAGAAGTTTGGGACATCCGAAGCTCTTCCTAGGCCCATCCGTCCAGCCAAACTGAGCAATCACGGGAGAAGAGCCTTGGTGAGAGAGGTAAAGAAGAAGCCAAAGATCACTGTGGCTGAGCTCCAGAGATGCAGTAGGGAGATGGAGAAAGTTCCACAAAGTCAACTATCACTGCCGCCTCCACCAGTCGGGGCTTTACAGAGTGGCCCGACAGAAGCCTCTCCTCAGTGCAAACATGTGAAAGTCTGCATAGAGTTTGCCAAAAAACACATGAAGGACTCCCAGACTGTGAGGAATAAGATTCTCTGGTCTGATGAGACCAAGATTGAACTTTATGGAGTTAATTCTAAGCGGTATGTGTGGAGAAAACAGGCACTGCTCATCACCTGCCCAATACCATCCCAACAGTGAAACATGGTGGTGGCAGCACCATGCTATGGGGGTGTTTTTCAGCTGCAGGGACAGGACGACTGGTTGCAGTTGAAGGAAAGATGAATGCGGCCAAGTACAGAGATCCTGGAAGAAAAGCTCTTCCAGAGTGTTCAGGAGCTCAGACTGGGCCGAAGGTTCACCTTCCAACAAGACAATGAACCTCAGCACACAGCTGAAATAACAAAGGAGTGGCTTCAGAACAACTCTGGTACCATTCTGGACTGGCCCAGCCAGAGCCTAATTAAACCCAATTGAACATCTCTGGAGAGACCTGAAAATGGCTGAACACCACTGTTCACCATCCAACCTGGCAGAACTGGAGAGGATCTGCAAGGGAGAATGCAGAAGATCCCAAATCCAGGTGTGAAACACTTGTTGCATCATTCCCAAGAAGACTCATGGCCGTACAAGCTCAAATGGGTGCTTCTACTCAGGACTGAGCTAAGAATCTGAATACTAACGAGCATGTGGTAGTTCAGCTTTTCATTTTTAATAAATTTGCAAAAATTTCTACATTTCTGCTTTTTTCTGTCAAGATGGGGTGCTGAGTGACATTAATGAGAAATGAAATTAACTTTTTTGATTTTGGCAAATGGCTGCAATGAAACAAAGAGTGAAAAGTTTAAAGGGGTCTGAATACTTTCCGTACCAACTGTATATACTGTAGAACACTCAATAGGCTAGGCAGTCTGAAGACATGGTACAGAAATAAAAAGTTAGCTTTTGCTAAGCTTATCAATAAAAACAAAGAAAGGTAAATAAAAATGTGCAAAACTTGAAAAGAGTGGTTAGAAATGAAAGAGCCGCCACCTTGTTACTGCAGCTTGACTGATGTCATGGGAAACATTGAGCAAATATATGCTGAGAAAAATGGTGGCCCCTTGAAATTTAAACAGAAAGCAGCAAACTGTCAGCATGTGTCACAATAACTTGTAATTGATAAGAAAATCATACAACATGTGAGATTTTTTTCCAGCAGAAACAGGCTGCACCTTCCACGCAGGTGGTGCTTCATCTATGATTCACTATGCATGTATGCTAGCAGTCATGTTCTGAATGTTTCTCTCCATCAATTATTCATTAGGGTGGTTGTTGTACCCTCATAAATTCTTCTTAAGACACAGCCAGAACTCCACAACCTCATTTGCAGCTGAATGATACATAACACATCATTTATTCTGCGTGTGTTCTCCATTTACAGAGCAGGAGGGGGGACTGAAAAACAGGTCAACTTGATCGATAAGTTGTCACCATCAACTCAGGTGAAACGCTGATTCTTAAAGGCACAGTTTCCTGCAACACAAACTCAGACTGTACACGCAGGTTTCATCTTTGTCAAAGAGGTCATAGTGATTCAAACAGCTCAAAATCATCCGTTATACATAAGCTTCAACAAAAATGAGCCACAAACACTTTATATTGTAGGACTGGGTATTGTTAAGAACCTCACGACTCAATTCGATTTCAATTCTTTGGGTTGCGATTCAAATCGACATCGATTCATTTCAATATGTATTTAAATGTTTCAATATCAACTCAGTAAGAAGTAAAAACTCCGTTGAATATATATTATCAGGCCCATATGAACATATATTGTACTGTATGCCTCCTCATACTTTTGGGTAATAAAACATCTAAAAACAAAAAGAGTTGCCATTTTGGTGTCATATGATCTAATGTGGCCTTTGTCTATACAACAGAAATAACACACAGCCACCCCCATTGGTCTGGAGGTGAATTGATTCATAGGATTTGTTGATTCGATATTGAATTTGTTTCGTCCACAGGCTGTGGCCTGGACATTCAACTGACAGTTTCTTCCAGTGTTCAGCCAATCACCCGCTCATCACCATCCAACCATCTGCACCTGTTACCCATTACCTGCCATCTACTCATCTTTCCCTCCAGATTGGACAACGGTTCCTCCTCCACCTCCGGTTGGCTCCGGTTGGTCATTCACCTGGTCATCACCCTCACCTGCAACATATAACTCCACTCCGGACATTTCCACCTTGGGGGAGCCTAGAGCAGGCTGTGTAAGCAGTGGTTCCCCGATCAGCTGCTCTTTTGTGTTTGGTCTCCTTTTGGTTTAGTTTGAAATTTTGTACTTTAGTTATGGTCAAGCAGTGCTTGTTTCCCGTTCATGTTATGTTTTTGTATGGTACGTTGGAGGCCATGGGTTAGATCTTTATGTTGAACTTAGTTTATTTGTGTGGTTTTGGTTTTGTTGTAAAATAAATGACTTTGTTTTTACACTCCTCTGTTTCCTTTGTATCATGTTGACGGCCCTTTAACCCCTAGACATCTGGGTCGTAACATAAATGGGGCTCGTCCGGGATATGTTTCCCTTTGTTTGTTCTTGTGTTTGAACCATTTTGGTGAGATTGTGGTAACAACTTTATTTTGGTAATTTGTTGTGAAGCTAGCTGGTTTGACCCTGTTATGCAGCTGGATGGCAATGTGATGTATCTGGTACCTGTGTCTGGTCTGAAAGCTTTAAAGAACGGGGGTTTTTGGTTGGGGGGATGTTTGTTTCCGGATGAATGGTGCCATTCTATGTGTCCTGGAAAAGAGGAAATCATTTTTCAAGATGCTACTGTTAAGACAATCCACTAGGTGTCTGTGACCTGGTGAGGTCACGGGTGGATGTCAGGAACAAGGTGCGCCTTATCTGGCTGTAATGTGGAGCCCAGAGTTGAGCTCAGCAATGGTAACATGATTTGTGGAAACTTGGAACACTTGTGAAATGAGGAGGTTCGACAAATCACCACCCAGGTCTGGCTCTCCTGCTCATGCACAGAGGCCTCCCATGGACGGTGAGTAGGACTGTTATGACATGAGTTGGAAGACTCCAGACATTGACCCAACCATCGCCATTTCATTCAGCCACTTAACAGTGCACATCCACATCAATTATAGGCCATTTGACACCAGCTGCTTTTAATACAAATTAGATGTTACCACTTATGGGAAAAAAAAATAGCTACTTTTGAGTTCGGTTGTACCACTTTAGGAATGGGGGATCTTTCTTGAGCTGTAAACAGCAGTGAAACCCCGCTGTGTTAGACACTGAGCTGTGCCTTAGTTTTGCACACTTGTGTATGTTGGGTTTCTGTGTTGACATGACAATTGCAATGAATACTTGACCACTCTGGAAGACTTCTGATTGTGTGACAGCTTGAAGGCGAAGCTATATGTTAACTGCTGTACATTCACTGTTACAGCAGACAAGGGTAGGTGTTACATCAGGAGTCCGAAGCATCTGAGATGGTGAGTGTGACAACGTGCATTCTGGTCAGATGTACTTAAAGTAACTTTGATTATTTGTGTCATAAGAGGACTGTGCTTTTGATCTGACCATGTTTTTTTTTGTTTTTTTTTTCCTTTTTAGAACTTGGCCTGCTGTCAGAACTGTGGAAGTCCTGACGTGAAAGTTCAGATATGGGTCATGGTCTGTCCACTGTTTTTGCAGTACCAGATGCCGGCCTAAATTAAAGGTCCTGTACCTGATTTTGTTTTAATCTCTTTCAGAGAAATGCTTTCTAGGCTTTCCACTGATCAGATCGGTTTGATCGGATCGGCCGATATTTCACATTTTTTTCATCTTTTCTGATCGGTCCTTAACTTTTTATTCTCCGATCAATGACGTCATTGTCATTTTGAACTTGCTCTGGTAAAACTCTCATTTACACCAATTAAACTTAGAAAACAAACAAACAAAGCAGAATAGACACGTACTTGCTAGTATGTGTTTTATGTCTTTGTGGCGTTTTTGTCGTGAGTTCTGTCACTATGTGCTGGACAATAAAGTTTTTACAATCCCAAATACGCCACACGTAAAGGATGGCGACACTGGTTGCAAACATGTCAGCTCTTAGACTGAAAGGACACTTGCAGGACAAATGCATTTCCTGCATTTCCGCAAACAACAGTTTACTTTAAACTGTTGCAGCACAAGTGTTTGTCTCCGTGTCTCCATCAGAGACTGTAAATAACAGGACTCCAGACCGCGGAGACCTCCAGTGTCGAGCGCTTGGGCCACCGCGTGCTCCTCGTGTGCTGCAGCAGGTATGTACTCAAACGCCCCTGACGCTGACGCATGCGTCCACAGCAAATATATTCCAGCCTACTGTGGTGATACCGGACTACATGAGCTGCAGCAGGTTGTTCATTCTCACGTCGAGATTCTTCCGAGGAAACAGTCACTCGATTAATTTGACCACTGATATGACGTCATTAGATGTGAGCCCCAACATTGAAGCAGCATTACTGCCTTCATTTGCACTGTGACTGTAAATAATTTCAGTTATGACAGTTTAAGTTGGGCTGTTATTTGTGCCACTGGCTCAAATTATTTTGGTTTGTCCTGATTAAACCTGAATGCTCATTAGAGGTTAGTGATGTTTAACCTTTTCATCTCAGTCAGTTCAAGACAAAAAATGGAAACAAAAATCCTTTTTATGATACTCAGCAAACTGTATAAATACAGGTAGACAAGCTATTTAAATAGATATACTTGCTTCCTCACATGATCGGATCGGTGATCTTTTTTTTTTTTAACTCTCTGATCGGTGATCGGCCCCAAAAATCCTGATCGTGTAAAGCCTAATGCTTTCTACACGGTATAATGTGTGTTAAAAGAGGTGATTTCATAAAAATAAATCACTCATTGATTGCGTAGATGCATGAATCCAGGCCTTTTTAGTTTAGGTTTCTAAGGATGGCGTGACGCTCTCTTCATGCCAATGCGGTTCATTCTACATAAGTTTCGGTTTCCTATCAGCCACTTACAGCGTTTTCTAACGAAAAGCGCCGTCCTCTCTCGCGTGCACGGCAGCACTTGTAAACAGAACCGCATGGCGTCTGCCGAAGAGAAAGTGGCGATACCTCAGCAAAACAGCCTGAAAGCAAAAAAACTGAGGAGGAGAGAGGCTTGAAACGCAGGAGAGACCAAAGAAGGAATAAAGTTCGTGTTCTCGGTGGATTGTACTGAAGGTAGAGAGCAGCTGGACGCCTCGGACTGAATGTGGACTCGAAGTCCGCCTGGACAGGTATTTTTTTCAATAACTTCTCAGTAACATTTACGTCCTCGGGTGCTGGCGCTTCCTCTGTTGGTCTACCGTATATAATAGTGATATTTACACGGTAACACGACGAAGCTTTACACACTGCTTCTCAAAGGGGCCGGTTAGAAACTTTATCAGGCTGTCATGTTGTAACGTTGCCTGTAACATCATAACTCGTCATAACTGTGCATCTGTGTACATAATTGTAGTTAATGCTAAGCTACCGGTTATGACAGAAAATGTAATTTAGCTGATCCGCAGCCATTTACTGCAACCAAAACAGTAATTTCACTGGAAGATGCAAGTTTTCTCTGGAGAGTTTCTTTGTGCACGAGTATAAAAACGTGCACACTATTTCGTGCATGTTAGGTGGGAGGAGAGAAAAGAGAGTAGGAGCGTTTCTCACTGGGAGAAACAGTTAGGGGCGGGGCTTACAGTTCAAACTACACTGTTTACCTGGCTCATGGTTCGCAAATGTGAAAAATCAGGTATATTGCCTTTAAGGCCGGCAAATTTATATTACGACCCAATGTCAATTCTGAATAAAAGTTAATTCCGCTCTAAGAAAACCATGTAAACCCTTAATTCCACGTGATAACAATAATTCCAAATAAGACTTAATTCTGAACTAAGTGGTTGGTTTATTCCTTTTTTAATTCCAAATAAAATAATTTGCCTGACAATGTAAACATTTGTTCCAATCTGAGTTAATTCCTGTTGTTCTGAGCATGCTCCTTCCCTTGTACTGTTGTAATGCCACTTGTGGAAGCGCACGTTAAACAAGCACTGGACTCTTGCCAGTTGACGGAAATGAAAAGTATGTTAGTGTCGAGCTGCTGCTACAAAACTACATTTAAAATACAGAGAAAATCTGTGTTGTGTGGTTTTCATGTCGTAGCCGAAAGAAAAAAGAGCAGGAACCGACATCTTTTCTTACTTTAGGGTAGACGTTCACGACATGAATACGTCACGTCCGCCTCCTGTCCAATCAGAACCCTTCCTAACCAACAGCTCTTAGGCGAAATTACATAAACGTGTTTCCCATGTAAATCTTAACTCAGAATTATTTACATGTAAACACGAAAGAATAATTTCATTCATTAATAAACATCGTGTAACCAGGGCCAATGTGCTGCTTTTGCCTCCTTCCCGGTCACCCAGGCTTCTGGCTGCATGTGCGGTTGACTAAATCAAAACTGCAGCAAGATTTGAACTTGTCATTCCCTAACGTTACACAGGTATTACCATGAAAGGTTGTAGTTGTAGTATTGTAATGGTAATGACTGTTATTTTATAGTGATGACTGGTTGTTGCTATTATTAATACTATGATTAATAATCTTATTAATATGCATTGTTACTGGTATTATTGATGGTATTATGTAGTAATAATTTAACATACAGCATTTTCTTGTTTTGTGCAGTGAAGGGGCGTGATCAAAGGCCCTGTACCTGATTTTATTCTAATCTCTCCAAGAAAAATGCTTTCTACACGGTATATGTGGTAAAAGAGGCAATTTCATGAAAATAAATGACTCATTGATTGCCCATAAGCATGAATCCAGGCCTTTTTAGTTTAGGTTTCTAATGCTGTCGTGACGCTTTTCTCTGCCAATGGAGTTCATTCCACAGAAGTTCCGGTTTACAAACAGCCACTAACAGTATTTCCTAATGGGGAGCATCCTCCCCTAGTGCATGCACGGCAGCACTTGTAAACAGAACCGTATGGAGTCTATCGATGGGAAAGCCGCGCTGGCTGTTCCTGTTCATACAGCAAAATGGCCTGAAAACAGATCAAAACTGAGGAGAGAGACTTGAAACACAGAAGAGACCAAAGAAGGAATAAAGTTTGTGTAAATCTGGGTGGATTGTACTGAAGGTAGAGAGCAGCTGGACGGATAGAATGTGGACTGGAAACGTACTGTAATCCGACTAGACCAGTATTTTTCAATAACTTTCTTCTTAGTAACATTTTATATGTCCTCGGCTGCTGGCACCACCGAGCTTTAGATCACCTTTACTCGAAGTGGACAGTTAGATCCTTTTATAGGGGATTATCACGCTTCCGTGTTCCGGTTTCCGGAAGTTGAAACATCTGAAGCTTCCTCTTCCGGGCCAGGAATGGCTCAATCCAAGTCTCAATGTTGCTGCTCTGTTCCATTGTGTACATCTAATGAACAACACCAGCCGCACCTAAGTTTTCATGGATTCCCGACTGAAAAGACACAAAGGAAGAAGTGGATGAAAGCGATTTGTCGGAGTGAAGGACAGAAATTTAAAATAAAACAAGGTTGCACGTATGTCTGTAGTCGGCACTTCAATGATGCAGACTACACTACAGCTAGCGTTAGCAAGCTCGCGTTAGCTGACGTTGCCAACTTTTCGCTTGTGAAAACATACAAACGTCTGAAAACTGGGTCTGTACCCTCCCGTTTCCAGTGGAACAACTGGGGACTGCCAAGAAAGGAGACGCTTTCAGATGCTTGTGTGTTTTCAGCCGCACAAAGTTAGGCACGTCATCAAGTTGGCTAATGCTAACCTGCTAACAGTAGTCCGTCAGCTACTACTCTGTTAAACTTTGTAAATCGGATAAACGCCAATGCCAAGTTTTCATTCCAGACTGAAGTGATGCTGAGGAAGAAGTGGATCAAAACGACCGATTCGCCCGCGGTGAAGGACTGAACTTTATAATAAAACAATACACGTTTGTTTGTAGCCGGCAGTCTGCACAGTCGTGTTAGCAGGTTAGCATTAGCCAGCTCGATGACGTGCCTAACTTTGTGCGGCTGAAAACACACAAGCATCTGAAAGCGTCTCCTTTCTTGGCAGTCCCCAGTTGTTCCACTGGAAACAGGGAGGTACAGACCCGATTTTCAGATGTTTGTGTGTTTTAAGATGCACAATGTTAAGCACGTCAGTAAACGCTAGCTGGCTAATGCTAGCATGCTGTGAAGTGCCGGTGTCGTGTGGTGTTGCGCCCCACCGGCGACAAACAAACGTGTGTTTTATTATAAAGTTCGGCCCTTCACCGCGGTGAATCGATCGCTTTGATCCAGCTTTTGATCCAGTATCACTTCAGTCTGGAATGAAAACTTAAATATGTTTGGAGTTTATCCGATTTAAACAGTATAACAGAGCAGGAACGGCTGTTGTTAACATGGCCCGGAAGAGGAAGTCTCCAATTACCGGGAAGTCCCGGTAAGCGTGATAATCCCCTATTAGTTTGTCATGTTGTAATGTCGCCTCTAACATCATAACGCATCATAATTGTGCATCTGTGTACATAACTGTAGTTACGGTAAACTACCAGCTTATGAAAGAAGTGACAGCAAAGCCATTTACTGCAACCAAAACAAGAAATTCACTGGAAGATGCGAGTTTCCTCTGGAGTTTCTTCGTGCACGAGTATGAAACGTGCACGTTATACCATGCATGTAGAGTGGGAGGGAGAGTAAGAGCGTTTTTCACTGGGAGAAACAGCTAGGGGCGGGGCATACAGTTCAAACTACACTATTCACCTCGCTTATGCTTCGAAAAAGTATGGCGCTTTACAACAAAGACTTTTTCTGTTCTTCAGTAGTATCTTTCTTCTTTTGTTTCTTGTTTGTTTTTACGTGTTATGTTCAAATAAATTTATCAAAAAAAAAAAAAAAAAGGTATGGCTCAGCCCTGCTATGCACGACGGGTTAAAAGAAACAAAAAACAACTACTTCTTTGCAGCTGGTTGGGCAACTTGCTGAAGATAAACTTCAGGGAAAACTTGGCTGAAGGATGCAAGGAAACTGAATCTCAGCACTCTCAGAGTTAAGAGGAACCTGAGGCTCAGTGATCTTTGTGTCTATTGGATGTCGATGGGCTTCTAATCAATGAAGGGCCTCATTAGAGTTTTTTATCAGCCTGTCTGGAGACTGGAGGGATCCATGTTATCCAAACAGAGTATTCAGGGGCGAAAAAAATGGTTGAGTTGAAGAGAATGATGAAAAGAAAGAGTGTGAAGAAGAGAAAATTAAAGAACTGGAAGCAAAGAGATGCAGAGAATCAAGAGAAAGAAAAGCCAGAACCAGAATCAGAGGGAAAGTAAAATAAAAAGCACACAAAGGGAAGAAAGGAAGGAAGAAAAGCTATGAAACCTCCTCTCTCTCCAAATGTGAGAGCGAGCTGCTTGTTTGGCATCTGGATGTGTTTATAGGCACCGGGTCAGCGACCGAAAGTAACCCCGCGTTAAATCTGGCCGGGCTTCAATCTCCTACTTCACAACAACAACAACGATTGTGTCACTTATTTCAGCGGTGTTATGTAACTGTTCACCAAACCACACAAGCCCGAAGCAGAAGCCAAGACAGCAGCCTCCAACACAACATGTACCTCACCAGTAAAACCGGCACATGGAACACTGGAGACCAGAGGACCACACGACAAAAACTGATATTAGCTAAATGAAACAGGAAGTTGTTAACAATGAAGCAATTAGACCACATGCATGATTTGACTGATGGTGTAATAAATATAAATTGTTGGTTCTATTTTCATCAGGACTTTACTCAAATTAGAAGTCTGGACAAAATTGCTAAAAGTCTGTTTGATGCCACTAACTCACAATCCAGCAAAGTGGAGCCTGGTTTCTCCAGAAACTACAGAAAGACTGTAGAGAAGTTTGGTGAAACCGTCGTCAATTCAAATATTTGACTAAAACCAACAACATAATGAGGCTTCTAATGAAATCATGAGACTTTTTTTTTTTTTATAACTTTTTTTACCTTCAAGCTAAAAATCAGTTCAATACAAATTAAATTAGTTGAGAAAGTCAGTTATGGAAGGCAGAAACTAACAAAAATAAATACAAATATCTTGATAATCTACATGACAAGGCAAAAGTTTTCGAACACCCCTAAATAATAAAGAAAAGTTGGGATACCTGTGAGAACTGGTTGCAGGCTTTAAGGCCCGATCAACCTCACTCATAGAAAAACAACTTTAAAGGATAAATTTCTTCATTTTCCCCAAAATGAACCTTATTTCTAGTAATTTATACGTGCATTTACTCACAAGTAAAATTTCTGTATCACTCTGACTCCATCAGACGACAGCCTTATGCACAGCTCCACTTCTCCCTGAACTTAAAACTGCACCTTTATTTCCTGTCTTACATGATTGGATGAACTGATTAATCCAGGTGTGTCTGACCATCTGCTAAGCTGTGCATGAGGCCTATTCAATTCAGTTCAATTCAGCTTTATTTGTATAGCATCAATTCATGACAATGTCACCTCAGGGCAGACAGAGAAATTCAAGTCAGATTCATAATAGCCTAGCTAGTTTGTCATGATGAAGAGAGGAAAATAAAAAAACAACAAACATAATCCAATAATTAATTCAGGTTCATTAAATAGATATTCATTATGTTTTCTTTTCTTTTCTTTTTAACATGTTCAAAATAAATAAAATTATTCAATTAAATTTCTATGCATATCTATTTGTTTTACTTGTAGTTTTTTGCTATTTTTACAATATTTAAATGTAGAATCCAAATTTTCCTCCCTGAAAATAAACGTTAGACTTGTGTAAGTGAAACCCGTCTCAAACCGCGCCTGTGGACCTCTACTCCCGTGCCGTGGTGCGCTTGAACACAGCTCTCTCTCCCCCTGCCTGTAATTTGCTCTTTAGCTTTGTTTTGTTGTGGTCGGGACGTTTCTGAGTGGAGATTTCTGTTTATATCGCCGGCCAATGACAGAGCTAAGAGCATGACGCTGTGTGGGAATAAGCTCATGAGTGGAGCAGAAGCCAGTCACTCAAACTAAAAAAAAAAAAAAAAAACGAAAGTAAAACGGCAGATACAGCGAAGAAAAGGTAAGAGCTTTAGATAGTGCACGTTGGAAAACCAGGGTTAATTTTGGTGTGGATTTTTCCTGCTGAGCTCTGAAGGAGAGACTTGAAGCTGAATATGCTGAAGAATAAGGCCGCCATTAGCCTGAGAGGGAGGGGCACTCAGTTTAAATACTGTTGTTTGCAAACAGAAACGGTGGGGGGACTTCGGACTCAACCTTTAATTTTGGAATCTTTTTGTTAATCAAAACAATGCGTTATTTTGTGGTTTTTAAATGCATAATGTTGCATCATTTGCATCACCACCTCATGTATTTTCTGTCATGAAAATGAGGAGGGGGGGTAGTAGCTCTGGAAGCTTGTCACTTGGTTGATCATCAGGTGGAGAAACCAGAAGTCAAACTGAATTCGTATGGCTCATGTTTATTCATCTGACTGACAGCTCGTTTTCCGTCTGTCACAAACTCATATATTTCAAACACAGTTGCTTTTTATAAAGTTGCAAAAAAGCTGCACAACCTTGGTGGATCACTTTTATGTGACTGATGCAACTGCTGGTTGAGTAAACCCTTTACTCAAAATAGATTTCTCCCCTACTTTCCGTCCTTGTTGCTTTGTTAAAACAGAGTCCCTCCTTTGCATATAATGAAGCAAAAATGCAGACAGAAATGAGAAATGAAGGCATGAAAATAAATATACTTGAAGATATGACGAGCTAGATGATGCACAGGAGGAAACAACAATATATCTGTGAATAATAGGATTAATAATGAATTAATAATCAGAAAGAAAATAAAAAATACTCCAATGGCTAAAAGTAAAGATATGAAATAAAGAAATATTTTCTTTACATACATTATTATGTAATGAAAAATTTAACAATTTATATGCATATTACTAAGTAAAAATATTACAAAAATCTTTCTCTCTCTTACAGGCATACCATTAAAAAAAAAAAAAAAAACCTTTCATGCTTCTTTGAATTTACTTTTAACATGGACGGTTTCAGATCTCCATTCAATGAGCTGTTAAATATCTGATATGTTGACATTTGCACAACTATCAAATATGGCCAATTCATACTGGGTCTTATAGAACTGGTAACGCAACAGGCTGGAAAATCCATCTTTAGAAAGTTGAGAAACTGGTTTACGTTAAGTTATAATCAATGATTAACAATGCCTGGCTGCCGTGCCTTGTTCAAATACAGAAAACGCTACAAAAAACTTCCTGTGCGCCTCATGTTCAGACTTTTAGAAAGACACTGCCTTAATGCTCCTCTCATGTCTGTTTTTTATGAGTCAGACCATGTCCTGATGTTCCCATCACCCTGATTCCGATGAGATTTAGTGACACAGATTGCACGATTAAATCTGGAGTGAATCAGATCGAAGAGGGAAGAAGCAAACAAATATTTTTTAAAAAGGCAGAAAATCTCTGTCGGATGTTTTTGCTCCCCCAGGACACTCTTTTTCTATCTTTTCTTTCTTACCATCTCTGTCCAATGTCTCGCTCATGTAAACAAATGAGACCAGAGAGAGACATCAGGCATACCAGCTGAGCCTCTGGGAGAATTGTTGCTTGCACATTCAAATATAAAGACATACAAAGGTCTTACACTGATGTCTTCCGACTCTGTTTCATTGGATTTCATCTATCTGTTGGTATCATGCATCGGCCTGTACTTCCTTTGTGAAGTTTGAATGCTATAAGTCTTGATACTTTAGCATAATCAGCTGTTCAAACGTACAAAGAAAGGTGCACCAACCTGTTCGTGGTATTCAATCCCCATGCTTAGAGTGTTAATCAGAATGGCGATCATAATTCCTCGGCCAAAGTATTTGCTGTCTACAATCTTCCTGAACGTGTCGCACACCAGTCTCCAGAAGTGGACGGCCTTGGCAGCGGTTTTCCCCAGCCTCCGGCTCTTCTTCCTGGGCTGCCGGCTGTCTCTCCTGTCCCTGTGGTGGAGGTCCTGGGTGAACTCGTAGACCCCATCGCTATCGGAGTCGCCGGGTGTCTCGTTGCCCTCCGTGCCACCCTCTAGTTCGTTGGCCAGAGCCTTGGCGCAGTACGGGCAGCTCTCGGGGTCCAGCGTCAGAGCGGCTGTGTCCATGGCACTGCTGGTGGTGCTGAGGTCACGAGCCGACAGCTGGCAGGAAAGCGGGACTGCAGCAGAATAGGAAAGGTCAGATGAGACAAGGACGAAGAAAGTCTGCACGACTGTGATGAGTCAAACAAGCAAAGCGGTTTAGACAAACTGTCAATTTCAGTGTAAGAGATCTGCTGTGGACATTTTCAGACAGTCGCATGTGTGCAGACTGAGGGTGTTTGATGGTGTTGGGCTGTGAGATCTCAATGAAAATGCCTCGTCTCCAAAATCTGTGCTGTGGGCCTTCTGGCTGACAACCAACTTCCTCACCGTCTGCACAAAGTGAACAGATCAGGCCGGACTTTTGCTCGGCCCTTTCAGAACTTGGCTACGGGCAAACAAAGTTGGCTCCAAGCTCTGAAAAAGAGCCCTGACATTTATTGACTCTAATTATCAATCTTTGACTCATGAAAACATCGCCCTCTGGGCAGTGTTGTGGTTTAACGCTTGGACGCCTCACCAAGCCAAACAGGTGATTACACTGAAAGGAAAACTGCCACAGGTGTAGCATTTAATTATCTTCAACACTGACATAGAAATGAAACAATCCTGAGAAAATTAAATAATCTCATTAAGATCTTCTGGCTTTCTTTAAAAAGCAAACTTAATCCTTTCAATGCAGAGAGCCGGCAGTAAAAGCTGGTATCAAGGACTTTGAGATTATTCATACCGCTGTAGCATCCTTTATGGCATTCTCACAAATCTCCTCAATAAACTTCAGTAAATCCAAAATTCTGCCGCCCACCTCTTCATCTACGCCTGCTCCCGAGACAACATCACCCCCGTCCTCAAAAACCCTCACTGGCTTCGTATTTCATACCGCAGCAAATTCCAAATCCTCCTACTCACGCATAAAGCCCTCAGTAACCAGGCCCCCTCTTATCTTAAAGATATGCTTCACCCCTACGGCCCCTACTTTTCCCTCCGTTCTGCTACTGCCAACCTCCTGATTAGGGACGTTCCGATACCACTCTTATGCCAACCAAGTACAATTATGAGTACTTGCATTTGAGTACTTGCCAATACCGAGTACAGATCCGAATACCTAATTTATGGGGATAAGTGAAATAAGTGAAAGCAGTTTTTTCTTTCTTTCTTTCTTTCTTTCTTTCTTTCTTTCTTTCTTGGTGTGATGCGGGCATGTTTATTTGTTGCGGGCAATGATTGTTCGACCCACAGCCTCCGGAGCTCGCGTGTGGGTCGAGACGCCGGGCTGTAGACGCCAGATCATGTCTGTGACAGCACATCGCTGTGAAAGCAGCCTGCAGGCTTACTGGGATCCATCAATGACCTCTGAAATAAAGCTGTATCACATAATATAACCTTAAACAATCATCTCACTTCCCTCCTGTGATCGGGTCTGATTAACAGCTGCAGACCGACCGAGCTTCAGGTGCTGTGGCCAGAGCTGGCAGCATCACGAAAGGCGGTAAATAGTCCACTCCATCCCTTCTTGTGAAAAACTTACGATTTATTTATTTCGTAAGTGGCCATGGTATAAGCAGGATAGAACCTTGTAAGAAATAAAAGAAATAAAAGCTTACAATAAGTCGTTAGAAGCTTATAAACAGCCTCTGATGCAGCTGCGGTTTGCTGTATTTTAGCAGCATCGTCATAATTTTACATATTTAAACTCATACTTGATTAACAAACATAAAATTGGAAAGCGTAGGAAACAGAATTATCAGTTAACCTACCACCAACAAAGTTAATCCTGTATGAAATGTCTGGAACTGTATGTATGTATGTGGGGGTACCGCAGGTCCGATGGGAGGGAGAGAGGAAAAAAAGGTCCGCTCTGACCGCCGCCAACGTCGTGACTTCTCTGTTGTTTCGTGTTAACTTACCTGTTGGAGTGCGTGTGTCCACCAGACTGGATGGCCGTCTCTCCAAAGGCATGGGTGGGATGTTGAGGTTTAAAGTGATATTTGTTAGAGTGCTGGCTGCGACGCTCCCTCGCCTGGACTCTGCCAAGGCTCGGGCCTGGAGGGTGGGGTAGTTCTTAGGCCCTGGAGCGGCAAAGGGCACAGAGTTTCTTTTCATGGCCCTGGACATAGGAGCTGGAGCCAGGAAGGGAACCAGAGTGGGAAGAGGAGTACAGCGGAGAGCTTCTTCATTGAGTACATTGCAGAATGAAGTTGAACTTGTGACTGCAGCGACAGGATTGGATGAAATGACGAGGTTGGTGTCTGAGGTTGACGTTGTCATAGTAGACGGCAGTGCCAGAGCAGGATATCCACTCCCGGGGCTGGCTCTGAGAGTCCCTCCATTATTGCTGTGAGCCCCAACATCCCTCCCCTCCAGACCCCTGATGCTCCCACCATCCCTCACACTGCCATTCCCTAGATGGTAGTGATGATGGTGGTGGTGATGATGGTGCAGCATGTGGTGGACTGACACAGAGCCCTGTCTGGAGGACTTCCTCCGCCTCCTCTGGCTCTGGCTGCGTTGGGGCTCCGTCGGTGGCGGTGACGCGGCGATGTTGAGCCCTGCGCGGCGAGCTAAGAACCTGCAGATATGAGCCACTTGCTTGGCGCCCTTTCGGATGATGTGGACCAGGTACTTGAGCAGCTCGTCGTAGCAGGAGCCCGGCTCGGAAAGGGAGGCCAGGGTGCTGGCGTTGGACATGAAGCGCACCCGTTGCTCCTTCATCAGCTGGCTCTCCCTCTGCTTGGTCTCTGAGAACTGGGTAGCGATGACCACCAGGCACAGGTTGATCATGAAGAATGAGCCAATCTGAGGAGGAGGGGCAGATGACATTGTTATCCTCATGCCTCAAGTAGATGCCCGTCCACTTGCTCACCAGCACACACACACCCACACACATCTGGTGTCACCATGAAGTGGCACTTACAATGATGAGTAGGATGAAGTAGATGAAGTTGTAGAAGGAGTGAGCATCCATCACAAAGTACATGATATCCACCCAGCCTTCCAGAGTAATCACCTAAAAAGGAGCACAGGCAGTAAAGTACAAAAAGACACATAAATTAAAGATGAAACTGGATAATAGAAAAAGTAGAAGGGTAAACAAAAGACTGATATGCATCACAAATTTCCTTATTCCAACACTCAACACAAGACTGATCCCCGGCATTTTTCTAGTCACTCGAATGTGCACGGGCAAACCAGAGCAGAAGCCAGACTTATGGCAGAGCTCATCACTAATCTGGCTTCCGTCCTGCAAAATTACCACCCTGAGCCTGACAGAGATGAATTAACACTCCAGCAAAAGGCTTTTCAGATGATGTAGAGATAGCAAACAAATGATGAGGAGCCTGCAGTCTGGAAGTGTTGACCTGCTAATCCTGGAAGTCCTATTTCTCTCATGTATCAGCCATTGGGGCGATTAGGCTCCTTTTCTGTGTCATTTTCTCTGTCCTCTCCTCCACACATTCTGGATCACAGAACTGTGCATCAGCCAAACTAACTGTTGCAATCTCCTCTGCAGAAAATCAGTTTCTTTTTCTTAAAAAAAAAAAAAAAAAAAAAAAAAGAGATCTGACTGGTTTCTCAGTCCTACCTGAAAAATAGCAATCCATGCGTAGCAGATGTTGTCAAAGTTGATGGCTCCCTTGAAGGGGTTGATTGTACCAGCAGAGCAGTTGGTGTAGTACTGGTTCCAGTTGACACAAGTGGTGTTGTCAGTGGTGTTGTAGGAGTCGATATCCAGGTTGCACTGCAGGCCTCCCTCTTCGTACAGCTTGGGAATAGAGCCACAGTCTCTCATGCCATTATCTCGTGGCATAGAGCAGATGAAGGGGTTCTCATCATCATTTTCAGTGTGGTAATATTTTCCGAGCTCCACAGACAGAGGGCTGGGGGAGTTAGAAGAAAGAAACGTGACAGGGGTTCATGGTTAGCATTAATCACAGGAGAAGGGAAACTGACCAGGTCAAACGAATCTTACAGGATCTGTTTTATTTGCATTTAGGAAAAAGAACCAGTTACATTTACTTTGATTTCTATTTTGTTCCAAGCAGAAAAGATCAGTGATTTCTTTATTATGTTTGTCCTGTTCTTTCTACCAATACAACTTAAGATATGCAACAGTATGGGCGTTATCTTCACAAGCTTTTTGTCAAAATTTCAAATTCTCCATTGGGGACAGGTCAGTACTGCAGACAGGACTGTCCAGTTCCCTCTTCTCCTTCAGCTATGCTTTTGATTTTCATTGTCTTGAAAAATACATTTACGTCTGGAAATGACATTTTCTTAAAGGCAGCACTATGCTGTTTTATAAAATCTCTGAACTTTTCTGCGTTATTGCCACCACAGAAGTGTGTGAATGAACTTAAAAAAAAAAAACTGTTTCAGCTCTATGACATCATAGAGCCTGACTTCTGGCTTGTTGCTGAAAACACTGGATGACCCTTTTTATCATTGATCTGAAGCAAAAGACATCAATTTTCTCCAAAACGGATCTGGAATACTGATTGGTCTGAACACAGTACTAGGAATGTCATGAGGTTCATTTCACACGTAATCATGGCATTAAAACACCACAATTTACCACAATAAACAGGGGTGCACACATCCAGTCCTCAACAGTTACCATCCTGCAACTTTTACCACGACTCCAGTCTGTGTACCGGCTGTGTACCCTGGCCACGATTTTGCTCCGAACTCCATTGCGCAAACATTTACACCATGCATGGCACACCTGCGAGCACAGTCTGTGTCTCATTCTGAAGTCAATGCACTTCTAAGTGCGCAGACTACGTAGGCTACAAGTGTGTTACATAGTCTGCACACTCCGAAGCAGCTTTCTGAAATGGTAGGCTGCTGAAATGGGACAGCCTAGCCTACGAGAATTTTCCATAATGCTCCAGCCCAAACTGTCGACTCCACAGCTATCTAGAGACACATTCTTTCTGCTTATTCTTTCAAATACGTTGTAAAAACTAAACGGAGCCGGGCATTTCATTCCTTTTCATTTATCATTTATCTTTCGTTACCTGAATATTAGCACCCCATTAACCGCCCATTATCACCTGAGTAAAATCAAACAAATGCATTTTCTGAGGCAAAAACTCCCATTTGAAGCTTGGCCAGACATTTTTCAATTTTCCACAGAGAATATCAGTTGTTTCTAACCAGTAAACACCTTATTAATCACTTAAAATCCACAAATTTATCTAAATATTACACTTGTAGCTCTGCTGCTTATCCCTTCTATCTTGTGGGCAATGACTTCTCGGACAGGCAGGGCCACGAGCGATACAGCGCCAGTATCCAAACAAAGTTTAGACCAAACAAAGTGTGGGTTTGTAGGCTTCTTCGGAGGATTTGAAATGGGACAACACTTGATGCGCTGCGATGCAGCCAACAAATCCGCACTTTGACTTCAGAATGAGACACAGCTTGTGTTAATGGATTAGATTTATGTCACGCTTTTTCCTTGCAGGGCACCTAAGTGCTCACAGTAGATCCATTATTCTTTAGCTTCTCATAGTTGGCGATGGTAAGCTACGTATGTAGCCACAGCTGCCCTGGGGCAGACTGACAGATGCGTGGCAGCCATTTTGCGCCTATGGCCCCTCCGACCACCACCGGAACCATTCACACACATTCATACACCAGTGAGGCCCTCACTGGAGGCAAGGAGGGTTAAGTGTCTTGCCCTAGGACACAACGACATATGGCTGGGGGATCAGGATTCGAACGGCCGATCCTTCAATCATTGGCCAACCTGCTCTACCACCTGAGCCACAGCCGCCCTGTAACACATCCTATTGTTGCTAGATCCACAAGGTCAATGAATCAGGAGAGCGATTGCAGGATTGCCTGTGATTCTTATCTGAATGGTTAAGTTTGTCCTCATTTCTGTGTGTCATTGTTTTTTATTTCTCTGAAACCTTGTGTCCACGGAGATGATGTCATGTTCAGATGGCACAGTTCGATGTTTTACATTGAATCTTGTGTCTGACTTCTTGCCTGGTCCAATCTAAACTGCTGAAATTTTATGTGTACCTTTAGGTTAGCGGCGCGACATGACAGAGCGACGATGGACCACTCATGCGCTGTGGTGTGCTTGATGTAAGTCAAACCATTAACACAACGCGTTTAGCTGCGCATGGCCCGGCATGCAAACAGCATGCACAGGACGCAGCGCTCACGGACCTGGCGTAAAGCCAGGGTTTGAGCGCCCCTTCTCCAATACTCCTGAATAAACTCACCTGTTAGCTCCATCCTAAAAACTGACACACTTGTCAAAAAATATGATCTAAGAAATAAAACTAGCCTCTGAGGGTCTTTTCAAGAAGTCAGCCACCCCAGTGTTGTTTAACTACAGCATTCTTCCGCTGCCAGTCTGAAGCAGTTATTTTAATTTTAATTCACATTTTGCAGGGGTTAATTTGACTGATTATCACTCTTTCAAAAAGATCTGCAGAGCTAAGCAGTGAAACCATCAGTGATTGTGTGAAAATAATCTGAGGCTGGATACCTGGGGAGACCCCTGCGAGTACTGAGCGAGGTGGATGCACAGGCATATTCGCCTGTAATGGCACCTCTCAGTATATCTGTTGCATAGCACTTCTCCATCTGGAAGAACTGGAGTGTGTCGGGTGTTTGGCTTATATCTCTGTCTCATCTGTCAACACACTTTCAGCCAGCGGGTTTTTATTAATTGCAAAGTAGTGCCACATATTTTCTGGGACTAGACCAATCCATTTTCACTTCGGGGCCACTTTTCACTCTTTCTTAAAAGCTGTTTCACACTTTGGGATGATCTGCAAGAGCACTTATGTGTCTGATGAGCTCACCATGTCCCACCATCCATTCATCATAGGCAAAAATGCCACATGGGAAGTCGTTCCTACAGGGTTATCTCCAATACTCTTAATCAGTGTAATAAAATGATACTGCCAAACCAGCTGGCAGCTGTTACTAAAGTGCTGGAATATGTATGAACGATAGTGTGAGGCCGCTTCATAACGGACATGTTTATGACTTCAGAGTATAAAGTCATCTTTAAGTACAGTCAAGTTAAACGCAGAGATGCAGACCTTCCAGGAGGCATGTCGCAAAAAAACTGAAGATGACAAAAATATGTCTGCACATTGAGGGCATAATGCATGAACCTAAATTACAGCTGTGAGGTGTCATAAATCCTATAGAGAGTAATGAACCCTAGATGACACAGGGAACATGAATAAGTCATGGGTGCTCATGTACCATAGAGGATCGTGGGCCACACAGGGTCTTTCTCATTATTCCAGGGCCTGTCTCTCTTCCCCATTCATCACTGCAATGAGACTTGAGTATCACTAACCTCGATGACTTTCATGCACGACCCAGATTTGAAAGCAGGGAAAAGGTCCACTTCTAAAGTTTACCTTGACTACCTGTTGACCTTTTTGACGGAGTAAAATCTAACATGGGAAGTAAAGAAATTTGTGTTTGGTTGATTATCCAAAACTTCTTGGCAATAGATCTTATAATGTTGGAATCGTGATTATTTCCCTTTCAAAGCAGCCACATTTGGGAGGAAAATTCATTTGTGGGGTGAGCGGCAGAGTTGAGGATGTGGGTTAAAAAACTAATTAAATCACAAAGTTACGCTTTGAACTACCTGAGATAGAATTCATTTATGTGATAGAGCAACTGCTATCAAATAGCAAGAAAAATAATCATTTAAGCCGCTATCCTCCAGGTTTTCACTGTTTCCCTACGCCAGCACACATGACTGAAAGTGATGGATCTGTGTGAGGAAGTTGAGAAGAAGCTTTTGGATCCATCTGCTCTGAATCAGGTGTTGGAGCCGGGAAACAACAACTTCAGGCATATAATCCATGCATAGCTGCTAATAAATTGGTCCAACAAAAGCACTGAAGTCTAAGAAAAATATAAACAATACACCTTGAAACAATGAGACAATGTGGAACTTACAAGGAGAAGTTGTCTATGACGAAGCAGCGGTTTCTGAGTAGACCGGCCCACAGCTGGACACCAACGATGCCGAATATGAAGAAAACGAAGAAGCAGAGCAACAGCACATTTCCCAGCATGGGGAGGGTGTCGAGTAGGAGGGTGACCAGGATACGCATACCTGAGAGAAAACACAACAACAAGGTCAAACAGCCAGAAAACAAGGGACTAAATCACTCTCTTGATATATTCAACATTCACTTACAAACTTTTCGTAGAAGCGCTTCAGTATTTTTTTCATGCACTGAGTATTTTGGGTGTTTGGGTCCATATGAGTGGCACATCCCTCCCTACCTGCATAAAGCTTCTGCCATTACATAGGCCAATGTTTGCTATTTGTTAATGTTGTTAGAACTTAGCCAGGATTTGGCGCCTCATCAGGCCATTCATCAGTTCTCTGTGGTATTCCATTTGGACTTGTGGGACAGTGGATAACTGTGGTGGGACCATCACACTGTGCATAATAATAGCTTTATCTAGTTTCATTCACATGCTACTGCTTCATACAAAAAAAACAATATGCCATGTCATGTATTACACTAACAGTGATGTGAGCAATCTTAGTATGGTGTTTTTACTTTCGGTTTCACAGTTCTGCTTCTCAGATTAAATGTGCCAGTCTTTAAATGAAATGGTACACATCTGGGTACACATCTAAGTATTGCACTGTACCAGAGTTGCTCACCATTTCAGACTCTCTTGTTTAGCAGAACCAAGTATTCTTTTATTGGGGGCTTTTCAAACCGGGACCGATGCAAATAAACAGCATGAAATTGCAACTAATTCAGAGGCGAAATATCGACGCATTTGTCTATACACACCAGCTCCAATGCGAAATTACGAAGATGCAAGAACAAACTCGCATTTGTAATTCCAGAGGAACATGACCACATGCAGAGAGCAGTGACGGAGGGAGAGGCGGCTGCAGGTAAACTTCTGGATGCTGAAAAAAAGCTGATGTCACCGTGGAGATGCCAAATGCAGATTTTAACACCTGTAGCTAATAACCTCAAATGGCTACAAAATGTAGACAAACACTGCTACATCAGCGGTGATTTTTTCCCCTTGTTGTGACACAAAGATGCCATAATGATACATTCACAGCGACCAAGCGACACTTCTCTCTTTTTTCTGCTCTTTTTGCTTGCGACCAGCTTTGTGATGGTCAGAGCGCCTTCTCTGATTGGTGTATTGTGTATCTGTTGCATGCGAATATTAAGAAAATCAACCTCAGTTCGAAAAAACAAACATTGCAAAATCGCAAGACGCAATTTTGTCACTGATGTGAACACTCCTGTTGACTTGACATTAATTTGATTAAAGCTGCTGCTGGAATCTTTCAGACGAAATTTTGGAGTAGGGTGTAACGGCCTTTAGACTACCTACAATGTAACACCATAGCTGTCCACCTTATTACCAACAGTAAAACTGCGTTAACCTGCTAAGTTAAGTGAAGGAGCCTCAACTGCACCTTTCATCTGTTGGCAAGCATTCTGGGTTCACCCACTTGGCACTATAATGATCTCATTCTGTGGACCCCACCCTCCCTTTTCCTGTCCTCATTCATTCTCCCCCACTGTCATCCATCTGTATTTCCAGTCCTCCTATAATCCTTTTATGCTTTCTCCCTTCTGCAACTCATCCTTTCTTCCTTCAACATCCTCTCCCCTTTCCATTCAGTTTTGTCCTTTTCCATCCATCCATCCATCCTTTTAGCCTTCCTCCCCATTCATCCATGCTTCCTCTCCTTCCCTTCCTCCCCCTCACTTGTCCGCTCTCCTGTCCATCCATCCTTCCATCCTCCTCATCCCTCTCATATTAATTTATCCATTCATACACCCTCCTCTCTCCCTCATCCATCCTTCCATTATCCTGTACTGCTTCATCTTTTTTCAGCTTCTGGTGGTCCCAAGTCAGTTTGGGTCACTGTCATCCTGACACAGAACCCCCACAATGAGTCTCCTCCTTCTAGCCTTGAAACATGAGAAACCCCAGTGAACCAATCAGAAAACATCAAATCTATCCATAACTTAAGCCATAACTTTTGTTAGACCAGTAAGCCCAGATTGTTGAGGCATGGTCGTTAGCAGTGAAAATGTGCCTTTAAACACTAACATTTGGTGGGCACAAAACCACTATAAAGGTAGAACACTGCAAGACTGTCTGGGTAATAATAATTTATACTTCATCAATCCTGATTAGGAAATTCATTCTCTATTACAAGTTAAACCTGAGAGCAGTGGTCTGCCAATTACAGCACCTGGGGAGGGTCAAGGACCTTGCTCAAGGGGCCATGGTGAGTGCCGTGTCAGGGACTCAAACCTGGGTCTGCCACACCTAGGCTCATGGCATTAACCACTAGGCTACCCTCCCTCCAACAATAACAGGCAGCAACAGCAGCAACAGATCCTGACCATCAGTGGCATATGTCAATGGTTTATGCTGGAAAGGTGGGGCTCCATACACAAGAACTTGAGTGATTTACAGTTTCTTATGTCAAAGACTGGCAAAACCATACCATAAATCAACAGTGGCATCCCAGTCAGAAGGAGCATTCTAATCATGGCACTCCTGCATTAAAGTTGTTCTGATCAAGAAACACTGGAAGTCTGTCACTGCTGGTGTCCTTGCCAACATCCTTCCTTATTTGAGTTAAGATTAAAAATACATTTGGCAATAACACAGGGGTCCTGAGTCAAACTGAGTTACAGATATTCATTAAATGTCAGCAGGACTCTTAATAGTAAAAGATCTGCTTTTCTAACACTCAAACAGTGCATCTCTGATTTTGTCTGCTCTGGACAGTGTTCCCTCAAGTTTCTGACAACACACACTTCCTACCGCCTACATAGTCCCTCTGTTATCTCTGACTGTGTCCCTCTGCTATTGCTGTTCACATTTTGCTGTCTATCTTAACCAAACTTGTCCATTTTTTTCCTTTCTACTGCAGTGTAATCTCTGCTTCCCTTTCTCCTTTGGTCTCTTGTGTACCCTTCCCTCTTTCTCATGCCGAAGTATCCTGGTGAGTCAGGGATCAATAATGAGGATCACTTTTCTGATAAGGGGTTTTCTGGGGAACTGGGAGATTAGCTTAGTCACTGTCAGAGCATCAGCAGAGTTCATTTCAGAGTTCATACAGCAATGGATGGTAAGATACGGGGTCAATTTTGTTAGCAATGGTGCTGTTTGCCCCGCACCTTTGAGAGGACACTCTCAAAAAATGGAATAGGCCTTGCTTTGATTCTTTTTAAAATGTGTGGTAAATTTTAAATCATGAAGAGTCTGTTTTCAGCAGGAATGATTCTAGACATGTAGCTTTCCCAGGCTACATGTCAAAGTGTCCTTGGCAAGACACTGAACCCCCTCATTGCCTCCCAATGTGCCTTTCAGCGTATGAATGCGTGTGTGAATGTGACATGTAGTGTAAAGCACTTTGAGTGGTTAACAGATGACGGGAAAAGTGCTATATAATTAAAGTCCATTACCATTCCAACCTCTCTCAATCTGTAATGCAGTGTAAAATTCTTATAGCACTGTCTTCAGATGGCAGAGGAGTGATTGTTTTCATCTTGTAACAAACTGGAACCCATGGTAAAACAGCCCAGCAGTGTCAAAGGGCTCCAGCCTGGGATCTGAACCTGCTCCAACTGCATCAAGGGCATATGGTGGCAGCTCTACCCACTGAGCTAAATGCAAACTATAAGTTTTCATTCTCATGCTCTTAGTACTCCATCACATGGTGGGATGATTTGCACCCAAATGTGAAGCAGCTGGATCAAGAATTTGCAAGTCCTGGTCTGAGACCATTGTTCTCAATTAGAAATGGTGGCTTGCTCACATTGTATCAGGAATAAGTTGCTGCCTCAAGATGAGGTCTTCAGTTTTCTCCAGGGCAGGAGTGCCAAAGTCCGGTCCTTGAGAGCTACAATCCTGCAATTTTTAGAACATACCCTACCAAACACACCTGAATCAAATTGCAAATTCCCTTATGTGCATGTCATTCAGCTCTGCAGAGGCCTGGAAACGAGCCATTCATTTGATTTAGGTGTGTTGGAGAAGGGATGCAATGTGCAGGATATCAGCTCTCGGGGACTGGACATGGGCACCCCTGCTCTACAGGGCTTGGTAACACGGGGGTAGAAGAGTTCGGTCATACAGAAGGGGCTCAGAGTGGAGCTGGTACTTCTCAACTGCTTCCACTGACTTTCAGTAGGAACCAAAAAAGGACTGTGGAAAGAATTCCCACTGGAATGCCATCCCAAAAAGTTGCCATTTTATAAGTAATCAGGAACTCTTGGACCTGCCTGAATGACTGCATTGCGCATTGATGAATATAGCTATGAACTGGCGCTCATAATTTATTCCTAAGGATAAATAAAAGAGTAAGTTTGAAAAGCTGGAATAATCAGAATGAAGATATTTTTGTCTGTAAACATCAAACCAAAGACAATTTTAGAATCCAAACCAGGAATGGAAGTTAATAAGAAGAATTGAAATCAGCATTAAAAGATATTCAAAAGATTGCCAACCCTAGTCCAGTCCTGATTTCAGGGGTCTCACAAGGTAAGTCTTTATGTTCTCATCAAAGTGAGGCCTTACTTTTATGAGATGGCATGGATGCAAAACTCCAGTCCTCCAAGGATGCCCTGCATGTTTAAGATGTTTAAGATGTCTCTGTGCGGAAATGAATGGGTCACTGTACAGAACTTGAAGTTGTCGGGTCCATTTAAATAAGGTGTGTTGGAGCAGGGAAACATCTAAAGCCAGCAGGATGGTGGCAGTCAAGAACCAAAGATTGAGATACCTGCCACAAGGCAAATGTATTCACTGGAGATTACATTGTCAGCGGGCTTGGGAAGGCATTGAAGCCCCCAGAAGACATAAAAGAATGTAGCTTGCGTACAGCTAGGTCAGACAATATCTGTTCAGACTGCTGCTCCATAACCGGATCTCAAATAAGAACAAACGATTGTTGAACTTTGGATTAAAAAAAAAACTTTTTCTTGTTGGTCTTCCTTGAAATTTTCTTTGGTTGCTTTACAGGCTGCACATCAATTCACAAGATGTGTTAAAATTCCATCCACATACCAGCTCCTTTCACATACACTGTGCCATCTGGGAGTGGCACAGTAAGCTGCATTGGAAACTTTTATGTTTCAGCCAGATTCTGAGTTTTATTTCCATTTTTTAAAATCTGTGAAAAGTGTGAAAGGGAGAACTTGTTTGTGTTGGCAGACAGGAAGAGAAATAGGGATGAGTTTGCAGACTTTTTCAGATCTGCAGAACAGATAAGGCAGTGACAGTAGAGAGATGAAGGGAGGAGAGAAGCCGGTGAAGGACAGGAGAATGAGTGACAGCCTGAAGCATCTGCAGGCGAACGTGCATGTTTGTATTGTGTCTTCCACAGCATTCATTCTCTCAAAGGAAAAGATCCGAGAGATGTAAAACCCAGCTGAATAGAAAAGGGGCGGCAATGAAAACACAGCAACTCTTCAATGACATCCAAGCCGCTGGCAAAATACTGTTTTCAAGTTCTTTCAATTTATATAATAGCTGCCACATTATGCGCTGGATGTAATACCAGCTTAACAGCGTATACAATAACAGAACAAGATGAGAGGCGTGAGGAAAGTATCTGGGTGAAGCTCCCACCACTGAGAAAAAAGTTATTAAATACGGTGCTGCAAAAGAAACATCCTGTCATGATTCAAGAAAAGCAAATGCAGCGTAGGGAGTTATGTAAAAATGAAAGCATGAGTCATGCTTGTAGGGATTTTCTGTCCTTTGGTCGGACACACGTTTTACACAACTGCCCTGATCTCACAAAGCAGGTGTTTCTGATACACTCAGCTGCTTTCACAGAGGTGTGGAGGCTTCTACACTATGACAGACCTGACTCACTGCTTACAGCAGCAGGTCTACCTCTCTGTCTCCACCGTGCCAATGCCCTCCTCATGTAATGTGCTGATCTGGGACGATGCAGCTAAGCTGAGCCTGAGTTAGCGACAGTGGCAGGGATTAGCATCCACACACTGGCTGGCTTCATGCGAACAGATACATCCGCACCGTGAGAATTTGGGACTTAAGCAGGCACACCTCTGACAGCTGCAACCATGAGAAGTGCCACAATTATAAATACAAAAGAGCAGTTAGAAAAGGACAGTCGTATTGCATCCTGAAGCTAACAGGGTGAAGTAGTAAGTCAAGCTTGGAGAGGAGCTTCTGAATTTTGGCTGATTCTCTCAGTGAGGCACCCTGAACGACAACCAATTTGCAACCCATCTTGCATCCTACCTGTACTTTGAGCTCTCTCAAGAAGGGTTGCAAAGTTCTTAAATTTTTGAAGTTGGAAACTTTCCATGGGAATTAACATGAATATACGGGAATTAACCATTTTTGTAGACACATTTATCATGGCTGCCTCATATTTTTTACATTTGTTTGAAGCATTGTTTGTGCATCCTATGAAAATAACAGCACAAGTTTGTAAGCTGCAATATGTGAATAACCAGTATAGGGGCAGTGTAGGACCAGTTTGAGTGGATGTAAGGTCATAAGCTTGGAAAATGGTGGAAAGTTTACAAGAAAAGACTGCATCTGCAGCATTGTGTATGTGCAATAAGGATGATGAGTCTTTCTGAGAAGACAAAAGCATCCTTGAAATTTCACAGAACAGCCCTTTGACGACCCTTGATGTTGATATTTGATGAGATCTTAAGTTTTAATCCTCAAATTGATGGGATTGGTTCTTTTGATGTCTTACATATGAAAACTGTTTTTCTCTTGAGTCCATTAAGGCAGAAATACTCAGCCATGGCAGTGACTGCATACCATGCTCATGATATGTAATTTTAAATATAGAAACTCAATATAGAAAAGCTGCATTTTTCCAAGTGTTTCTGTAAAACAGTTTGCAGTCTTGTGAACATGTTCCATTCTATGTAGCTTTATTTGAATCGCGCCAATGCATCTCAGGGCTTTACAGACAGATCAGTTGGAGCTAATTCATAATAGCCTCGTTAAAGAAACGGGCAGATTAGCTCTAATCTTAGGGTGTATTACACATATCAGGATACAGGTTGCACAATTCCTGAAGTGAACAAGTGAATGAACAGACTGTCACATGATCACATGAATGGTTTTCATGTGGGGACGCTGAGGATGATCAGGATACTCCACCTGCGATATATCAGGGATTATTCTAGATGGACAGGGTGGAAAATCTCTGCAAGTTGTCCAGAACTACCGTTGCAGACATCTCGCTTGGCACCACCCCAAAACATCTAAAACATTCAGGAGTGCATGTGTGGAAATTGCTGTGGATGTAAGATCAATCTTTCTAGGACCAGTTCAGTCAGTTACTAGCATACAAATATCCGGAGGCAATATCCCTGCGCTACATGTAAATGTCATTTTCTGAAATGGGTAAAAACTGGAAAGGGCCTGAAAATGGGGATCCTCGTTTCTATATAATCACACTGCGGTTAGATAATGAACAGGGAAGGACTGCTGGCACTGGGACTCTTTTAGCTGAAGGTATCAGGACATAAAATATTTGTGGTGGCAGAATGAGATTTCCAAGATTGAATGTATTTTGAGGGTGTTATAAATGAAAGCATCAGACAATTTATCATCAGGATGAGAGCCGTACAGGTGAGTCTTTTACTCAGCGACAGGGATATCTAATAAAAAGAACCAATGTTCATATGGCAGATAAGAGAATCAATCCCCTGAACCTCTCCCAATCTGAATAGCCTGCTCATTCCAAGTGATCGACATTTCATATTCAATAACAATCATCTCCTCCTCTGCCTGTGCGCCCTCTCCAACCTCGCCGTGGGCGGCCTCTCCATTCCAACATGGCTGGCAGGCGGGAGCTGGGTGTGATCGGGGAGCCATCTGTTAGCAGGCAGATTAGGTCTGCTTCCTCTGCTCTCCTGTCCAGGTCCAGCTCCAGCTCAGCCAGCTCTGTAATCTGTGTACTGTGAATTAATGGGCTTTCTGAGTCGTGGGCCAGTGTACACCTGCGCCTCTTCTTATTTGCTCAGAGTGAATGGTAACTATCTCCACTTCAGCAGCTCTAGATGCAGGTGACTAAACATCACCAAAATGTTAATGAATAAAAGAAGAATGTCTCTGACAGATGGGAATGAAAAGGGACAGAAAGTTGATTTTTCTGGTTTTGAATTGACTTGCTTATGGTCATTTTTAGATGATGAATTAGACATTTATAGACCTCACCTATCAGAAAACCCTTTCTGGTTGATGGTACAAGGGTTTGGTGCTGCTACATAAACCTGCTACATCAGACACTGCGACAAAAATACACAAACAGATTACACAAACATTTCTCATTAGCATGTAAGCGCCTAATACACCCCAAACATTTCAGGAATGAAGATCTATTGATGACATATTTTCAAAGACAGTATTCCAGCAGCAGTTATCCTCGTTAGCACACACTCTGGCTAATGTGGCTAACATTACCTTTGTTAGTATTTGGATGTATATAATAAAGTCGCCACTTTCTTTTTTTTTTTTTTTTTTTTTTTTTTTTACTTGTCCTGTCCAGCATCGAAGCAAGCAGAATGGAAATCTGATTGCTTTATTCTGTTGAACAGTTTTGCTTTATCAAGCGGAGCTTTATGAACATAAGGCTCCACTTGATATCATGTTTATTCATTTTATTTCTTTATTTAAACATTTGTCTATTACACCATTCCATTTCATACTGCTGGGCCTGACAAGGGAGAAATGAAAGTTAACAGAGGTAATGATAGAAAGTAAAACAGAGAGAGAGGAGTAAGGAAGAGGAAGAGAGAGAGGAGAGAAAACATGAATCCACTTACACAGTTCACTGGTACATCTGTACCGCGATCCCTACACAACCAAGGTCTCTGTTGGAAAACAAAACAAGCAATCCCCTACAGGAGGACCTGCAGGTGGCTTAAATATCCTCAGATCATACAAACACACACAAACACACGCAGAACTACGCAGAGAAGAGGTACAACCTAGTCACGCAATGGGAAGTAGAGAAGAGGTACAACCTAGTCATCGCAATGGGAAGTAGAGAAGAGGTACAACCTAGTCATCGCAATGGGAAGCAGTGCACAGTGTCAACTGCAAAAAGGGTGCTCCGTGGTGAACAGTCATGCAGATGCAGCATCGTCTCCGCAAGGAGGAGGAAGCCCGCAAGGCTCACGACCCAGGCCCCCAGCAGCCACCCAGAGGCCCAGATCCCAGCTACCCCCCCAAAGCGGACTGCATCCCCCGAAGGGCGGCAAAGGCGGCCCCAGCCGGGCCCCCTCGTCTGGGCCCGCCCCAGCGGACCAAGACCAGCAGCTGCCGACCCCACCGGGCGCCGGGCGTCCCCCGGAGCGGAGACAGCGCCGGGCCCAGGGCCCAAGCGCCCAGGAGCAGCCACCCCCCGGACCCGGGCGGCCCAACCGAAACCCAGGAGGACCGGACCCCCCAGACGGCGCCCCCGCAGCCAGCCCCCACCCAGTCCCTCCCCTACACCTACACCAGCGCCCCCCTCCCCCCCTACCCCCCCCACCTCCACACACCTCCCCACACACCTACCAACACTAGCTAAAAATACCGTCACCCCCCCACATCAACACAGCCCCAAACATCAAACCCAAGCAACCACAACAGAACCCCCCCTCCCCCCCCCCAAACCCCAACCACAAACCCCCCCCCCCCCCCCCCCCCCCCCCCCCCCCCCCCCCCCCCCCCCCACACCCCCCCCAATTCCCCGCACACCACCCCCCCCACCCCCCCCCCCCCCCCCCCCCCCCCACCCCCCCCCACCCCCCCACCCACCCCCCCCCCCCCCCCCCACCACCCCCCCCCCCCCCCCCCCCCCCCCTCCACCCCCCCCCCCCCCCCCCCCCCCCCCCCACCCCCCCCCCCCCCCCACCCCCCCCCCCCCCCCCCCCCCCCCCCCCCCCCCCCCCCCCCCACCCCTCCTCCCCCCCTCTTCCACCCCCCCCCTCCCTCTCCTATCACACTCCCCCCTTCCTTCCTTCACCCCCTCATACCATCCCTAATAACACTCACACATCCACTCCATCCACTCCATCCCACTTTCAGCAACATTTTGTTTGTGTGGTTTTCTGGAAGTGGCAAACTGAGCCAAAGTAAAAAGAAAAGAAGATAATTGCTGTTTTTCTTCCAAACCTATTTAATTGGCTGGAGTTTAGTGTGTTTCACTTGGGAGGCAATGTTGCAGGACTTTAATCTTTCTCTCCATAATTTTAAAGTTTACTATAATTTTACTTACACATCAGGGTTGGCGCTTCCCAGGGTATAGATCACCTGCACTGCACACATCTGGCAGAGCCTCCCGTACAGGGGGCTTATGGGATTGACACTGTCACCCTCTATGTTTTTAGTTCCTTGAGGTATGTTTTATACCCCAGTGTGGAATGATGAACAAGGGCTGAGAGAATCTGTTCTTGAGATACCTTATAAACTTCTTTATATGGGTTGCTTTCTTTATGTGCTAAAATTCAACAGTTATAACGATATTCATTTATTCATTTATTCTCTGTACCGCTAATCCAATTCAGGGTAGCGGGGGTTGCTGGAGCTAATATCCCAGCTACCATTAGGCGAGAGGCAGGTACACCCTGGACAGGTCGCCAGTCTGTCGCAGGGCCAACACAGAGAGACAGACAACCATTCATGCTCACATTCATTCCTAGGGGCAATTTAGAGTGATCAATTAACCTAACATGCATGTCTTTGGATGGTGGGAGGAAGCCGGAGTACCCGGACAGAACCCATGCATACATGGGGAGAACATGCAAACTCCACACAGGGACACCACTGTTTGAACTGCCTCCCTAGTTAGGACTCAAACTAGCGACCTTCTTACTGTGATACTGCAGTGTCAACTACCACGCCACTGTGCAGCAAGTCATAACTATAACTCACAGGCAGTTTTAGCTCAATTTTGGGGGGTGCTGAAGCACCTCTAAAATTTGCAATATTTTTTTACAACATATTCCAACTGTAAAAGTGTAAGAAAAAAAAATCCATACTGTACTTTGTGTAAATGTTTTCACAACAATACAGCAACCCCCACCCCTAAAAAAATGGTTTGATTCCAACCACATCGCATATTTCAAATAGCAACAGTAACAGTCTAATTGTATTTTAAACTGAAAGGCGCTATACCTGATTTTGCACATTTCCTAACCATGAGCGAGGTGAAGAGTGTAGTTTGAACTGTAAGCCCCGCCCCTAACTGTTTCTCCCAGTGAGAAACGCTCTTACTCTCGTTTTTCTCTCCTTCCACTCAACATGCACAAAATAACGTGCACGTTTCATACTCGTGCACAAAGAAACTCTCAGAGAAAACTTGCATCTTCCAGTGAAATTACTGTTTTGGTTGCAGTAAACGGCTGCAGATCAGCTAAATGACATTTCCTATCATAACCGGTTGTTTACCGTAACTACAGTTATGTAAACAGGTGCACAGTTATGACGAGTTATGATGTTATAGGCAACGTTACAACATTACAGCCTGATGAAAGTTTCTAACCAGCCCCTTCGAGAAGCAGTGTGTAAAGCTTTGTCGTGTTGACGTGACGTCAAATGACGCTACATCTAGGGCTGGGTATCGATTCAGATTTGAAGAATCAATTCGATTCCGATTCTTATGGTTTTGAATCGATTATTTTTGATCTGTCCAATCCAATCCGATTTCGATTCGATTTCAATTCGATCTCAATCCGATCTCGATTTGATCTCAATTTGGTTTGCTGGTATTGAAATTTTTTTTGCCTTTACCCATAACTCTGTAGTTATGCAACATATTAAAGGAATAGTTCACCCTCAGAATGATTAAACTTTATTTTCCACTTACCCTGATGGTGAGCAAGGACCACTTTTTTAATATTTCAAATGCAGCCGGAGATCAGGACTTCTCGTTTCCCCCCGATGGAGTTCGCCAGGGTCCGAGCCAAAAAGGTCCATAAAAGTCCACAAAAAATTGTCAATATTCCTCCATACTGCTCGTCCCAACTAATCCAAGTGCCCTGAGTGGGTAGCGTTCAGAATTTACTTGAAACAACGCCATTTAGTATATTTTTAGAGTCTAAACAATATACATTGCATGCCTAGCAAGCACGCCGATGCACGTTTTCACGAAACTACGGAAGCCACGGCAGACGAGATCGCGCGTTCTCTTTTTTTTTCTTTCTTTCTTTTAGATTAATATCCAACCCCTCCTGTGTTTGTCCCAGTTTGTCTAGAGCTCTCGCGCTCTTAGCACAATGTAAACAGTGAATTTCTTCTTCTACGCTTGCATTATCGGCAGAGTAGGCTCTGAACACCTAGGCTTCCGTAGTTTCGTGACCGCGCATGTGCGTGCATTATGGAAGTAAACAATACTCCTCTTTAGGTCTAAAAATATAGTAAATGACGTCGTTTCGAGTAAATTCTGGATGCTACCCAGTCAGGACACTTGGATTACATGGGACGAGCAGTATGGAGGAATATTGACAATTTTTTGCGGACTTTTATGGACCTTTTTGGCTCGGACCCTGGCGAACTCTATTGGGGGGGAAACAAGAAGTTGTCCTGATCTCTGGTTGCATTTGATATATAAAAAAAGTGGTCCGGAGTCTTGCTCACCATCAGGGTAAGTGGAAAATAAAGTTAAATCATTCTGAGGGTGAACTATTCCTTTAATACTAGTATTATATTAATATTCTAGAACGAATGAATGAAGTAATGTAGTTAATGGTGGCTGTAAGGACCAAACCAGACCAAACCTTCTCCCCAGATACAGTCATCCACAAAATTATTCACACCCTCCAATTTTAAAAAGACTACATTCACAACAGTAATTCAAATAACAGGAAACAATAAAAATTCACAAAATTATGATTCAGTGAGACAAAATACACAGCAAGTCAGCATTTAAAACTTTAAACGACTAGCGACTAACCCGCTAGCTCGATGCTAACTATTAATGGAAAAAGCCTTTGACATGCTAACGGAATTAGCATCTACGTCGTGACTTCAAAGATAACATACAAAATAGAAAGTATCAATTTCACCTCGATCAAGAACATTAACTGCATTAATTAAAGTACTTACAGGCAGATGTTTCCTCTGTTTAAATTGAATTTTTAGAAACTACTTTTACCAGCCCCACTTAGTCTTCTTCTGGCACTGCACTAGCTTTAGTAGTCCTACACTCTGTCCAGCTCACTAACTCTCCCTAGCGGAGCGGCTGAGCCACTGCACTTAACGGGGGGCAGTACATTAAATGGTCATTTTTAAAAAAGATAGGAAAAATCGATCTTTGGACATATGAATCGATCTTTGGAAATTAATATGAGAATCGATTCAGAATTGGAAAATCGATTTTTTGAACACAGCCTAACCTACATCCGCAGTTTTGATACAGGAAGAAGACGGTCGCAGTAAATTCAAACACTGTAAGTGATAGTTATGGATTCTTCTGCCGTCAGCAAACGATCCAGATCAACTGAAAGACACTAAAAAGTGTAACTACGAAGAAAAAGGTTAGTAAACAAAATTACAGCTTCAGTTTGTGCACGCTCCCGTGACGGCTTGGCTCGTGACTGCAGTTACCTGAAGCGCCAGTCGAGGCAGTCACGAGTTTCGTTTCTTAATCTTGCCTCAAGTCCCTTTAAACATTTAAAAGGCTAAACTATACAAAACAGTGTTTTTCATACTTTTTAAACTTCATCTGTAGAGAAAATATTTACATTTGTGGATTTTCTTTAGACTCGGTAGCAGTCATCTTGCCGGTAATTGTCATACTCTTTCATAGCAAGTTTGCATCGAAAAACCCTTCGTTTGAAGGGGTATATACCCCTACCACTTACTCCTACCCCTCTGTCCTAACAGGATTGCAAAATCCCCTTAACCTGACTCTGCCAGATGGATTTGCTTCCGCATATCCATCTGGGAATCATCCGTTAGAGCAGTTTTGGGAAGGGGCAAGATACTGGTTAGCTGATTGGATAAGGCATCTGTCTATCACCACCTATGTTGGTGATAGACGGGTCACGGGACAAATCAATCAGATCAACGAAACATATGACGTACTAACAGAGCAACAACAAAAACACAACCATAAGCCAGGCTACTCTTGCTGCTGCCTGCAATGGCTCGTTAGCTCAGCAAACAAGAAACATGTGGGCAGTAGTTCTGATAAAACTTGAGCGATAGCCACGCTGATGCTAGTTTCATTCGCTGAAGCCGCCATATTGTTTAGGCTGAACTGTCACTTCTCGTTGCGTCACACCTCAACCCAAATCAAAGCCAATGGTGACTGGAAGTTCGTTTGGTGAACTGCTCCAAATTCTCTTCAACAGAAAGTAGCCAGACTAATCTGCAAGTGAAAACCTGAAGCTCACGAGATCAGGATGGTCTCATGAGGCTAGACACCCCTACCCCTATATGAAAATTAGCAAAACGGAGGGGAAGGGGGAAGGGGGAGAACTGAGATTTGGTCGAAGCTGAATTCGGATTTTTAAATAGCAACAGAAATAACTTTGTTTATGGATGATAAAAACTAAAATCTAAGGCTTGAAAATGATCAGAAACTTTGTTAAATGAAGAGGAAAAAATGGGTTTTGGTGGATCTGGTTCACCATTGGAGGAAGGCACCAATAAGCTTGAAATCAGCTTCTATCACAGCTTCTCTCTTGATAATTAGTCAAAGACTTTCCCAGATAGTGTTTTTCTTATCTTTCACATATGTGGCAAAGAAATTGTGTTAAACTGTAGAAAACAAATTTATCTTGCCTGACCGGGCAGCTCTCTGGGTGCTCAGCACTCCTTAACCTCTGATCCTAGAATCACCCCATGCAGTAACTTAAATATCTGACCAATCAGTGCTGTCAGGAGGCAGTTATGTCCCTGTTCTGTATCATGTATGAATGCTTCAACCACTAAAACATCTTTAGCCTTAAAAACTGGCATCTCAACAGCAGAAAGTGCAACTAAAACACAGCATCTTCCCCCATTTTGAAAATGGAAATATGAATTACAGTAGATGCCAGCAGCTGCTTTGTGCACGCTTGTCATACAAAGACTCAACTAACAACAGCTTTTGTTTAAAGCAACAAACAGATTGACAGTGAAGAATGAGCATCACTTTGAAATATTTTGTACTTTCATCTTCTGGCAAACTTCTAACCTCATCAGTGTGTTATTTCTTCCGCTTTCCTTGCTTAACAAGGAGCTCCTGGAAAAGCCTGCCCCCTGACTCCCTTCAGACTCTCCCTCTTTGTCTTTATATCTCTATAAAACAACAGAAGTCAAGGGGTGACTTAGGCCTCACTATAAAACCCTGTGCCTCCTCCTAACAGCTTAGAGAAAAATACAAGGTGGGATGTTCTTGTGAGCTCTTTAATTACAGTTCTGCAGCTCAGCAAACAATGCAGCATAAGAGGAGGAGGGCATGAGCATGCAGGGAGCAAGATGATATTGTTGTGTTGATGTTGCCTTTAGGGCTTATCTAGATTGGAGTAGAGGAGCGCATGTATGAACCAGGCTGGGCTCAAACACTAGGCCTAATACAATGTGGGGGCTAGTGTGAAACACTCCGTCTGACTGATGCATCTGCAGAAGCTGCAGGTGTGAGAGTGCTGCCTGCATGTGTGTGCTGGTTTGATAAGGCTCCAGGGAAAGGGCACATGCGGGGGATGAACAATCAATGAAAATGCTGGAGCTATTAGGGGCTCCGTCTCGTTAGCACTGAGAAGTGTGTGTGTTTGGGTTTTGTGATAATTACCTTTTGACTGCTGCCTCAAGCGTATCAATCAAACCTGGCTTGTATTTCAGCTTCCTCGTTTAGCAACCTAAAAATGATTGGCTCATCTGAGGTGGTAATCCACTCACCTAAGCATCTATAGATCTATCAGATACGCTTTCCCTGGCTTTCTGATTCATGTGCTGACAGGAGAATGTCTGCGCCTACACCATATTGCCCAAAGTATTTGCTCAACCATCCAAATTATGGGAGTCAGGTGTTCCAATCACTTCCATGGCCACAGGTGTATAAACTGAAGCAGCTAGGCATGCAGACAGTTTTTTTACAAACATTTGTGAAAGAATGGGTCACTCTCAGGAGCTCAGTGAATTCCAGCGTGGAACTGTGATAGGATGCCACCAGTGCAACAAATCCAGTAGTGAAATTTCCTCGCTCCTAAAAATTCCACAGTCAACTATCAGCTGTTTTATAAGAAAATGGAAGTGTTTGTGAAAAAGACAGCAACTCAGCCACAAAGTGGTAGGCCACGTAAACTGGTGGAGCAAGGTCAGTGGGTGCTGAAGCCCAAGATGCAAAGAGGTCGCCAACTTTCTGCAGAGTCAGTCACTATAGACCTCAAAACTTCATGTGGCCTTCGGCTCAAGAACAGAGAAAGCCTGCATGTTTCCATGGTCGAGCAGCTGCATCCATCCATACATTACCAAGTGCAATGCAAAGTGTGGGATGCAGTGGTGTAAAGTAGCTGCCACTGGACTCTAGACCAGTGGAGGCGTTCTCTGGAGTGACTAATCACGCTTCGTCGTCTGGGTTTGGCAGTTACCAGGACAATGGTACTTGTCTGACTACATTGTGCCAAGTGTAAAGTTTGGTGGAGGGGAGATTATGGTGTGGGGGTGTTTTTTCAGGAGCTGGGCTTGGCCCCTTCCATATTCCCCCTTCCACTGAAAGTAACTCTGAATGTTTCAGCAAACCAAGACATTTTGGACAATTCTATACTCCCAACTTTGTGGGAACAGTTTGGAGCTGGCCCCTTCCTCTTCCAACATGACTGTGCACCAGTGCACAAAGCAGGTCCATAAAGACATGGATGCAGAGTCTGGTGTGGAGGAACTTGACTGGCTTGAACAGAGTCCTGACCTCAACCCGATAGAACACCTTTGGGATGAATAAGAGTGGAGACTGTGTCCAACATCAGTATGTGTCCTCATAAATGTGCTTCTGGAAGAATGGTCAAAATTCCCATAAACACACTCCTAAACATTGTGGATAGCCTTCCCAGAAGTGTTGAAGCTGTTCCAGCTGCAAAGGATGGATCAACATCATATTGAACACTATGGATTAGGAATGGTCACTAAAGCTCATTTTTGAGTCAAGGCAGGTGAGCAAATACTTTTGGCAACATAGTGTGTGGTACTCATGTTTGGCAAGTCAGTCACTGGATATTATTTCCTAAATGCTGTTGCAGTTGCATGAATATTCAAAATAGATTCCAACAATCCCCCACAGGCTCTCCTTCCATGTCATCAGTTAGACATTCCCATCACACACTGATCGGTGTGTCAGTCAAGAGGCCCTTGCATCAGTTTCCAAGTCATGAGGTACCCCCTTGTTGTTATTGGTTTGCAATCCACAGGGAACAGATCTACAATTCTTCAAGGTCAGGGGTCTGTCTTAACCATTTATTTTTACCTTGTTTTTGGTTTACATAAAGCTGGTATAATTTGAAACTATATCACTGCCTTATTGTATGATTTAAACCCTCCATCTATATTCCTGCTCCTGATTGTATATTTGTCCACAAGGATGCTACAAGTGTTACATTAACATGTGAACTGTTTCTTAAAGGCTGCTCACTATGCTAATATGTGTTCAACATGTTGAAACAGATGCTCCCATGGTGCAGGAAACACTGAGAAAACCCAGGCCAGCAAATTATGCCACTGCTTGAATATCTTTGTAATACCAAAGTGAATGAAACAATCCTACCAGTTGAAAGCTGAATATCCTAATTAATATCATCAGTATAAAGTTCTCATTGTTTTCTGAACTGCCAAAAGAAATAACTTCCCCACAGTGTCCTGTTCATTAGAAAATAAATTCCTGAGGTCCTTTCAATCAACTTTTTGATTCACGACCCCCAAATTAGCACACTTTGGTGTTCACAATCCACCCGCCTGCAAGGGTGAGTGTTTAATTGTATCAGTTGAGTCATTCTATACACTCGTCTTAAACTAAGACTGTAATCTTTCCAAATCTTCTTAAAAATGGAAGATAAAGTAGTTTTTGGTGGATTACGTTAACAGCTGTAACAAAGCACACATATGCTGAAAATCACCTGTGATAATGCCAATATCCAATTATAAAACAGCACCCATAATAAACTTGTTTCTGGACACCCAACGATAAAAATCCTAAATAAGAAGGATCAAGGGATTTTGGATGAGTTTCAGTTCACCGCTGTGAAAAAGCACTTAATTGCCCAAAATTATCTTCTATTACAGAGATAGTATCAAATGTGGATTTTTAATTTTGCATCAGTGATAACTTTGCTGTTGATGCATTAATGCATTAAAAATTTATTTAGCAAATTTCACAGATTATTCTCTTGACCGCTCTCGTAAAAATCCACAATTCATTTGATAAAAGTAAATTTCTTCTTTTTTTTTTTCTTTTAACAATGATCTGGCAATCCCCTGAAATTGTCTCGGGTGCCCCATAGGGGTCCCAATGCAGTTTGTGTAAAGCCACTGCTTTAGAGAAAATGTGTAGTACTGTAGATCTGATGGGATAACAAGGTACAACATCAACAGAATTTTTTTGTTTGACGATAATCTTCCAGTCTTTATCTTCCTGCCATGAAAGGCCATGATGTGAAGCAATTTGTGCACAAAGTCATGTCTATTGCTCTAATTCCAGCCTTTCTTACCAAACATTATAATGCCCACAAAATAGGCTTTATGCACAGCTCCAGTACTTCCTGAACTTAGTACTGCACCTTTGTTTCCTGTCTTTCATGATTGGATGAACTGATTAATCCAGGTGTGTCTGATCTCAGCAAATGGTCAGACACACCTGGATTAATCAGTTCATCCAATCATGAAAGACAGGAACAAAGGTGCAGTACTAAGTTCAGGAAGTACTGGAGCTGTGCATAAAGCCTATTTTCATTTTAGGAATATACTCTCATTGCAAAACTACTTCTGTGTGTTTGGAATGAAAGGTGGTGGTACAGTACATGGTACATCATCCCCTCTCTGGCCATAGACTGCTTCATATGTAAATGTTTAGGGATTAGTAACCATTCTTGCATGAATCTTGCCTGTTTTCTTAAACGTTTGCTCAGTGTGCAAATGCCAAAAGTGTTTGATTAAAAAGGCTTTCTTTAAAACATTTAGAGACTTCAAATAATAAAATCTTGCTTCTCATGATTAGTCTAGCTGGAAAAGTCCACCCTGCTTCGTATTGGATTGTCTGCTCCCTGTAATGGCATTTGCTATAATTGGTGATCACGCAGGTGGATTGAATATCAATTCAGTGGTGGAATGTAGGTCAGGAATGAGGCAATCCATACTTACTATGCTGCCTTAACTGTGTCTCTGTGTTGGTTTCCCTCCAGCCAGTCGTCTTTAGACTCAGACTGATTTATATGCAATTTTCCGACTCACCGGCTTTTATTAAAGGACTGAAGTTCATAGTAGTGTTCACACACACACACACACACATGATCTCACAAATATGATATGATATGAGCACACAGTTGCTTGCTTCCTCCGCCACCCTGCCCCCTCCTTATTCACACACATTGCGCTTAACTTTTCATCCCCCTCTTCTCCCATCAGTCTCCATTACAGTTTAATCAGCCTAGACTGACTTTCAGAGCACAATCATAAACATTTTATACCAACCCAGCAGTCTACTCATCCGCTCCTACCTTGATACCGCCGCCTGCAATGCTTTCACTTAAATGCAGATCCTAATTACGCCTTTAGCTTTGGAGCGAAGCACCGAGCAGCGATCCTCCAGTTGAGGGAGTTTGTGTATGTAACTGCAGGTGTGTTGCTTGTGTCGTTGCATGAATGGGACATCAACCCCCTTCTCGTCTCTTCTGTTCTGCTAAAGACTGTATAATCACCGTCTCTTGTCAGTCAAGGCCATTGTAGGGGCCCACCGCCCTTCATTAGCTTACAAACACTCAGAAACACAGTCAGATACACTGACTTGCTCATTTGGGATCCAACTCTATCTTATCCCAATCACTCGACTAATAACAGGGTTTCTGGGCGGATGATTCGGTCTGGCTGCGGCCCTGTGGGGAAAATGTCAGAGCATATAATGGTGGTGGTCCCTGAGCCTCTAGATTGGCCCATATCTGTCCTCCTGCTGCCCTCCCATTCATCTATCCCATCGCAGCCTCATCAGACCTTGTGGTATTCATCATTGCTCTGGAAAGGGACATTCGTTATGGAGCTCATGCTATTTTGAAGCCCCTTAACTGATTTTCAAGATATGGGTGTTGAATTTTTTTCCTGCTCTTGCTTTTGCCTGTTTCATTAAGCCAAGTTGGTGAGAAACAAGGCTGAAAAAGGGCAAATCTGCAGTTTGGCCTTTAAAGTTCACCAAGAAGACAAAAGTAATTTGACCTCCCTAATAGGTTTTGTTCTTTTGCAAAAGAGGTGCGATGCAGGAATGACATGACGAGGCCATGTGAATCCACATGGCTAAATTTAGCTGCACCGAGTCAAGCTTGCAAAAATATAAATAATGAATGGAATATATAAACAACAGCGTTTAAATAGAAATGAAGCATAACATCTTTGAACTTTTAAGGCTTGTTCGTTAGCATTAGGTAATCGACATCAAGCTTTTTCATTCATGCCTCACAATCAGTGGCTCATTCACAGCTGTGCACAGAAGTCCTCTGACTTGTAACTGCTAATCATATTTGTTCAGGTTCAATGAATGGCCATCATAACCTCAGTCTATTCGCCATAATTTTTCTGATTTTAATTATGCCAACACTATTTTCTGCTTCATTTCCCACCACTTCTACACCCGCCTCCATGTGGGATAGCGTTGTGGTGCGTTATCAGTCTTACTGAATGAAGTTCCTCTCATCTAACTAATCAATTGCTTTAACTAGTTGGGTTCACTTGGCAAAAATTCCACAAAAAAACCCCAAAAAACTATTTTAGTAATGCTAATCCCAATATTATTGTTCCACTTCTCCTGTGTGGTCATAATAGGGGTCTCTCTGGGATTTTTCCTTCATATCGCGTAAATTCAGACAGTAGGTCGAGACTTGAGGATTTCTTTAGTACATTCTTTTATGTTGTGTAAAATCTCAGGGTTATTGTGTGAAAAAGGGATTTAAAAGCCTCGTGTTTCATATTGATGTTAATGGCTTTAAATAATCAGTCAGCATTCAGGGCTGAGGCGTAAAGGAGCTGAACACCTTGCAGGTTGGGTCGGCACATTTACATTTGTTTTGTGTGTGTAAAGAGATTCCAAGCAGCAGCTCTCTGTGTAGAAAATCATTATTAGAAACATCTAGTCTGCGTTATCTTTGCGTAAAATTCAGTTTATCCTCTGCGAGACATTCCTTATGAATTGGCTTGTATAAACAGTTATTATTATAAACTGGACTGATGTGGCTTTGTATTAATTAGATCATAACGAATTGGCTTGATTGGTTTATGGCTGTAAAAGTGCCTTGTGATAACATTGTTGTGAATCAGCATGATGGAAATTAAGCTCAATTGATAATTAATATTTTGGACAATTTGCTGTTTTGAAATGACAAAGTTAAGATAAACAAACAAAGCAAACAAAAAGAAGGCTGAGATGTATTTTCTAAGAGGGGACAGTGCTGTTTAGGGAATGAAATTAGTCTCTAATCATTACAAGGTCCAATACATGACTTTCATATCGTCGCTGTCCGATAGAAAGCACGTATGTCCAATTTTGACGTTTTTGGGGTTTTATCATATCTGATATGTCCGCATTCTTCTCTAGCAACTGGTGCAGTAGATATCTAAATAACCAACGGGAAGAGGTTTTATACAGCAATCTATTTAAAACTCATCTCCATTGGATGCCATGGGTGTCAGTCAAAAAGCACGCATCTCCCGCCCTTAGTCACGTCAGCCCGCCCCGCCCCCGCATTGTTGAGGAAGTACTGGAGCAAACAAGACCTACATCGATCGCTAGAAGGTAAAGTATGATTATAAGCTTAATGTTTGACAGCTACATTCCAGTTTTCACAAGGTAATATGCATTTACGGTTGTTATTTGTGTGGATTGTTTCAACTGCAACTTTTTTGTCGTTATTTACAACTCGCTCCTGACGAGTACCATGATGATCCCCACTAGCTAATGCTAGCCGAGTAAACGCCATCTCTTTGCTGCTTTCCATTTAAGCTCGGAAGTCAGAAATACGCAGTTCCGAGTAGAACATTTCAACTGGAACGATCCCCCGAAGTCTGATTTACCACTAGGAAAGTCGGACAATTCCGCATGCTTGACGATCCTCGCAGCGCTGACTACAAATTTAAAGACGGCTGCTCCCAGTGTTTGCGGTTGTAGAAGCTCCTGTGATGTTAGATTTAATTACGCTTCTTACTATTTTTGTTGCATTAAATCAGTCATGCACGGAGTATTGTTTGATAAAGATGTAAGTGGAAGCTGCTGTAGTGTAATTCTCAATGTGGTATAAACTATATCGACAGCTCGGGTAACAGCGGCTAAAAACAATAGCTTTAGCAAACACGTTGCTTTGCTAGGCTGCTATCTATCAGACCAGGAAACTGGAACGCAATTTGGTCTGGAGTAACGTCACCCCCAGGTTCCCAGTTCCGAAGTAAATGGAACGCAGTTTGGCAATTAGATGGCTAAGCCAGCATTTTGTTGATGCTGACAAGTTTCTTTTTCAGCAGAGAACATTATGTTGCTGCTGTCAGTCTCCTCTAATGTTGTCTTTGTATTTGATGATTTGCCAAGTCCGTTTGACTTTGTTCTGCTGTTTATTTGTACATTAGATTTCAGACTGAGATGTATCATCAACGTCTGATATATTTACTGTTTCCCTGTTTTTCAGGATAACTATGTCTCTCTCTTTAGAAGAGTTGTGCGCAATTGCCAAAGTGCAGTATGACAGGGCATTTGAGGCAGAGGCAAGGGTCAGCACAAGTGAAGGTTTGTGAAGGAAAAACAGGGTTAAGTCAGCCACTGCAGAGGATGTAATTCTATTTGAAGCATTGAGTTGTCCTTTTTTAATTTGTGTACTAAACATGTTTGTCTTTTTTTCCTCTCCCAAGACTCACTGAACAGTGACAAAGACGACTCTCCGGATTATGTCCCAGAAGTATCTGAAAATGAAGGTTGGCAATTATTTTTGGATTGAAAATTTACCCACAGAAAACTACACCTTCAACTGGTTTTACAGATCTAGATGTAGTAATAATAATGATACATTTTATTTGAAAGCACCTTATCAAAACACCCAAGGACACTCACTGTACAGGCAGATAAAACATTAAAAACAGGACTTGCAATTGCAGAAGAAAGTTTTGCAGCATTAAGCTGTGCTTTATTGCTGCTGGATTGCAACATGGATCAGTGCATCAGTGTGTGTATAAAACGGTGAACTTAAGATAATGCTCGCACATTTTGCTGCATTGTTAATAGTGTAAATTTTGTATTCAGTGTGCTAAATAGTGTTCCTTGTTGTCTTTTCAAGATTCATTTGGAAGTGAACAGGACAATATCCCTGTTGTTGGCAGTAATGGATCTGAAAATGAAGGTGGTGTTTCTCATTAAAAATGATTATTAATAATAATAATAATAGCTTTATTTTTGTCTAACCAAAACTCAGCTCATAGCACTTCACAGATCATAGAATAAAATGTTAAATAAAACCGTACTTAATAGTATACACATGGCATGCATGAAAGTGTATGTACAATGTTTCCCACACGGAAACACACATCTCACTCAGTTAAGTCTGTTTTTCTTTTAACCAGCAGGCGAAGCCGTTGAGGTGGGCTCCCCCGGTGGTGAGGCTCGTTTGGGAAGGCAGAGGAAGAGGCCAAATCCTGACACTTGGAAAAACAATGTCCAGAAAAGGAGGCGGATGAGGGGTCAGTCCTATCTGGGTCAGAAGAACGGAGAGACTGTGTTGAAGGAGGCGAGACAGATGGGCACGCCATGCCAGTCTGCAGCCTGCCAGAAGTCCTCTAAACTGAACTGCAGACAGGTTCATGAGTCAATGAGAGAAGAGACTTTCAAGTATTTCTGGGAGAAGTTAGACTGGAAAGAGAGGAAAATTTTTGTCCAATCATTAGTGGAGCAGAGCGGTGTGAAGCGGCGGCGAACAGAAGCAGATGAGTCCCGGAGATCAACGTCCATTTTTTATCACCTTGTTGTGGACGGAAGAAGACTTAGAGTGTGTCAACGCATGTTCCTGTCAACATTGGGGATAAAGCAGTGGTTATGTCTGAAGTGGCTGGGGAGACGAGGGAGGAGTCCTCAGAAGCCTGTGAGAGTGAGAGTGAGGGGTAGCAGCAGCAGACCAGAACTTCCTGAAGACCTTCCTTCTGGAGCTACCAAAAGTCCCCTCACACTACTGTAGGTCCTCGTCATCAAAGCTGTATCTGGAGCCCATTTTCAAGTCCATCAGTCACCTCCACACGCAGTACAAGCGCTCTTGTGCTGAACATGGTTTTCAGCCTCTGTCAAGACAAGTGCTTTCCTCCTGTTTCCATGATTTAAATCTTTCTCTTTTCCATCCAAAAAAAGACCAGTGTGATACCTGTTGTGCATTCAAGACCGGGAACATTGATGCTGCCAAGTGGGAGGAGCACTGTCTTAGAAAAGACAGTGCACGAGCTACAAAGCAGAAGGACAAGGAGGAGGCAGGTGAGAAGACCTTGTTGGCTTGCATGGATCTGCAGGGGCTCCTGCTCTGTCCCAGGCTGCAAGCCTCCGCCCTCTATTACAAGACCAAGCTCTGTGTCCACAACTTCACCATCTTTGACATGGCATCTCATGATGCAACAAATTATTTGTGGCATGAGGGTGAAGCTGGTCTTTCTGCCAACGAGTTTGCTTCGTGCATTGTTGATTACCTGGAAGCACACCCGTCGTACGAAGAGTACATCCTGTGGAGCGATGGGTGTGGATATCAGAACAGAAACCTGCTCTTGAGCAACGCCCTGCTAAAGTTTGCCACTGAAAAACAGAAACCAGTGACGCAGAAGTTCCTGGAAAAAGGGCACACGCAAATGGAGTGCGATTCAGTGCACAGTGTGATCGAGAGAAAGCTGAGACACCGAGACATCCACGTTCCTGCTGAGTATGCCGCCGTGATCCGAGGCGCTCGCTCCAGTCCCAGGCCATACGAGGTGAAGTACGTGGACCACTCGTTTTTCATGGACTTCAGCCAAGTGAACCTCTGCAAATCCATCCGACCGGGGAAAACTGCCGGAGATCCCACCGTGCATGACCTCCGAGCAATAAGGTATTTTATCATAGATATTCTCACATAAACGTTGCACTCTTGCTTCTATTTCAGGATAAAACACACAGAGTAATGAAATAAAAAATACTTTATTCATCCCAGAAGGGAAATTCAGCATTGTAAAAAGCTCGCTTTTTTTTTTTAACAATATAATATGAACTGATAATATAAAAAAAAATCAGTCTGTCAGTTTTGTAGTTTTGTTCTTCAGGGTGATGCTGCTAGTGGGAATGAATTTCTGTATCTCTCCGTCCTACAGTGAACTTGACGCAGCCTCCCATTAGGCTGCATCAAGTTCACTGTAGGACGGAATGTTCTCATCTCCACTAACATGTTAATTTCAGGTATTGTCAGATTTATTATGTGAAACAATGGTGATGTAACTATTTACTGTCTTTTTCTCTTATAATTCCTTCTGTCCATCAATTAGGTACAACGTGGATGGCACGATGTACTACAAGCTGTGCCACTCAGACAACTGGGAACCATATCTGCCCCCATCTCTGAGGAAGAAGAGCATCACCACGGTGACGCCGCTCTACAAATGCACCCAGAAAGTAAAAGATGTGAAGTTCAGACACCTTCAAGAGCTGAAGAGGGTTATACCAAAAGATTTCCACCCTTTCTACGATGGACTGAAACACGAGTGATGGCGGAACGGATGGAATGGAGCCGCATACTCACACACACACATACACATCAATACTACAATGTTCAGTAGAATACATCCAGAATGTTCATCTTGTCTTCATTGTGATACGTCTTGACTCTTTTTCTTTTTTAAAGACAAATTGTTTCAGCTTGTTCTTACCTTGACAGTTTCTGCTGTCACTTCAGCCTTCATCAGAAGTTGTCGGACTTCCTGGTGTAGGGATGAGTACCGAAATCGGTACTTTTATTGGTACCTACCGAACTCCGTCGGTACTACCGGGTACCGATTCACGTAAAATTAAACGGTACCATGTTTCGGTACCTAAATGCATCCTTTTTAATGTGAGGTAGTGGAAGAGTTTGTTATTTCTGTGCTGCACGTGAACGTTGCATCGCAGCATGACATCAGCAGCAGCGGCCGCGTGTTCACTCAGAAGCTTTCCTGCTTCACTTCTCTAAAACATCAAGTTCGCTGCACTATTTGTGATGCCAGCGGCGGGAACACGTCTGATCTGAGGAAGCAGCTGATTAAACACAATTTTCAAAGCTTCCCGACGCGTCATCTGCAGCCCGCAGAAAAAAGAGGGAGAAGTCGGTCAGCGGCTTGGCGGCTGAACACATGTAATCGGGGGCAGATGATAACCAGCAGGTTCACAAACTGCCGTTCAAGAATTTAATACGATGTGAATATTTACTGAGTTTACCATCAACCAAGACAGTAAACCAGATCTGGAGCGACCCGCATGTCACGTCTCTCCCTCCCTCTGTCGCATCCCACATCTTTGTTAAACTCTTCATCACAGCGGAGTTTCCGCACGCGAGTGCACCAGCCACCATACTGCCATCTGATAAATAAGAGTCTGCATCTCTGAAACAGCTTGTTGGTTTAACCAGCACGGCAGAAACTGTCTGCATCAAGTTAGTAACCTGATCCCTGCAGCAGGATTACAGCCTTCAGACCTGCGCAAAACGCCGCCACAAAATCAGTTTAAGAATATTCCGTCTTTTTTCTCATTAAATTATTCTGTCATTATTATTATTTTGATCAGATCAGCTGAAACACTTGTTCTCAGCTGCATTCACACATAGATTTTACTCTAAAGTTCAGATCTGCACGGCTCTATGCTTGCTTTTTAATCATAAATATTTTAAATTTTTATCATTTTAAAATCATACTTGTACTTTTTTGTTCTTAATCATTTTCCCTTTTACACCCCGCTGCAATGCTTATGGTTTATCTAAAGCACTTTGAATTTTCCTGTAGGCTACATGAAATGTGTTGTATAAAAAACTTGCCTTGCCATTAAGTTTCCCTGTTACCAGACGCTCTGACATCATAGAGAAACAGCTGGAGTTTGCTTTAATATAGTATTAAAAAATTCTATGTTGAGAATGAGAAATAAATCTGTTATTGCCATATAAACACACATAAAAGTACCGAAAACTGGTACCGTTTGGTACCGGTACCGATCGCAGGTATCGAAAGTTGGTACCGTATCGATTCAAATGTGAAAGGTACCCATCCCTATCCTGGTGTGACATGTCTATATCAACAGCTGACCGGGAATTGTAAGTCACTGTGCCCGGTCAGCTGTTCTCCTGATACATCACGTGGAAATTCCCGGTCAGCTGACTACATAGACACGTCACACCAGAAAGTCCAACAACTTCTGATGAAGGCTGAAGTGACTGTTTCAGAGAGACGCAGACTCTTATTTATCAGATGGCAGTATGGTGGCTGGTGCACTCGCGTGCGGAAACTCCGCTGTGATGAAGAGTTTAACAAAGATGTGGGATGCGACAGAGGGAGGGAGAGACGTGACATGCGGGTCGCTCCAGATCTGGTTTACTGTCTTGGTTGATGGTAAACTCAGTAAATATTCACATCGTATTAAGTTGTTGAACGGCAGTTTGTGAACCCTGCTGGTTATTATCTGCCCCCGATTACATGTGTTCAGCCGCCAAGCCGCTGACGGACTTCTCCCTCTTTTTTCTGCGGGCTGCAGATGACGCGTCGGGAAGCTTTGAAAAGAATATTGTGTTTAATCAGCTGCTTCCTCAGATCAGACGTGTTCCCGCCGCTGGCATCACAAATAATGCAGCGAACTTGATGTTTTAGAGAAGTGAAGCAGGAAAGCTTCTGAGTGAACACGCGGCCGCTGCTGCTGATGTCATGCTGCGATGCAACGTTCACGTGCAGCACAGAAATAACAAACTCTTCCACTACCTCACATTAAAAAGGATGCATTTAGGTACCGAAACATGGTACCGTTTAATTTTACGTGAATCGGTACCCGGTAGTACCGACGGAGTTCGGTAGGTACCAATAAAAGTACCGATTTCGGTACCCATCCCTACACCAGGAAGTCCGACAACTTCTGATGAAGGCTGAAGTGACAGCAGAAACTGTCAAGGTAAGAACAAGCTGAAACAATTTGTCTTTAAAAAAGAAAGAGTCATGGTTCAGTAGAATGGTTTAATTTATTCTAGAGATGCACCGATCCATTTTTTTCCATGCTGATACCTGATATCAGATACAATTGTTGAATGAATTAACTGTTAAACTATTTATGTTGCCATGTGAGTTAAGTCTTGTTTTTTAAAAGTAACAAATTAACAGAGATAAAAGTAGTTGATTCCATTTGTTAACAAATAACAGCCTGTTTCCTTGACATGTTGCTAAGTGTCATCTGAACTGTGTTATGTTGTTGTTGTTATGTTTTTATCAGCTGATGCTGGTCACCTTGCGTCGTGACCAGCTGGCAACATGACAGATGACTGATTGTCTTGATTGTATTTATATCAACTTGTGCAAGTTTAATTTCTTTTCTGATATGAATGCCACAAATTTGTCACTTGAGTGTCAGTTAAATCAGTTTGACTTTATTTGGTCACTTTTGTCTGCTAATATTATTCCGTGTATAAGTATAGAATGGTAATTGGTTAACGTGTATAGCAATAGCTCATTTTTACTTGACATAGCATCATCAGGTGTGCTGTTAAAGAAACAAGTATGCTGGGAACAAAAAGCACCCCTTCCATATTGGTATTACATTTATTGAACCAGGAGTACCTCACTGAAATGAAGAATCTCTTTTAGAGTGCCCTTGCCAAGATGAACAGCAGCACATTGAACAAAGTTTGTACACAGTTTCATTAAAAATGTACAAAATTTCCATAAATTTTAAACTAAGTTTTCATCAGGGAAATTTAATTAAAATTACCTAAGGTTAAAAAAAAATTAAAAAAATAAACGGGAACAAAAGTCAAAGTAACCGCAGCCAGATATGTCCATCTTAGTTGCTAAACATCCTTTTAAAAAACTCCAGTAAAAAGATGTTTTAGTGTAATTATGTAGTTCTGATTCTGATATTAGGAACAGAGAAAACAATCATGGGAACAAGATTGAGATTCTGTGCTCATCTGCTTGATGGAGGACAGGAGCAGACTGAACAGATTTACATCAGTGATTGAGTCTGGGCTTAAATAAACATTAGCATACACCAAGGAAGGGTGTGTAAGGGTTAAAAATTGGTGGTGAATCTGAAAGCTCCATGATGCAGGGTATCCAGGGACTGTAAGCTTTTAGAGGAGGTAAGTTAAATGTAGTCCACAGAAATTAATGTAGCAGGAATCTGTTTCTTTCTAGATTCAAATGAGATATAATTTCATCTGAGAAAAAAAAAAACTAGTTTGAGTGTTTACCACGCTGCTGAAGTACAAGGCAGATAAAATGCACCTCATCAGTTTTGGAGGTAGTAAAACGTTTTTCTACTGGCCAGGCAGTCAGGAAAAGCATCCTCATGTTTGTCTCACTTGGAAGAAGTGCATTTTACATCAGAGGTGTCTTTTCTGTGGGACAGTTATGTCCTGTAGTAAGGCTTGGACATACGTCACAGGGTGCAGTGCAGCAGAGGATGTCTGCAGTTCAGAAGGATAACATTTGACAGGTAAAATAGTTTTTCTGTCCATGGTAAGCATAACTGAACAGCACAATGCTTATTTCAGATGATCGAAGTTAATTAAATTGACGTCGGTACATTACGTTGTCAAATACAGCCGCATTAGTAAGAGTCGCACGGGCACTCAGCATTATGTGACGCGCTCACGCCAACATCTGTCAGCTGTTCGCCCGTGAATTACCCTGATTTCAATATAAAATGCTTAGAAAAACCCTTGATTAGCATCACATGCTAAGCGGAACTGTAGCATAACTTGCTATAAATAGTTTTATAAATAGTGGGCATGACATAAAGAGGAAACCGTAGGCCCGCAAGTTAACCGGACCTCGTTAGAGTACATAATAATAGAAACACGCATGTCCGCTTGCTGTCAAAAATACACGCATGTCCGTTAAAATTAATTTAAACGGGTTATCAATGATTGTGAGAACAAGGTTTCATTCCGGGTCTAAAAAATGTCAATTAACCCAGACTTCGCTTTATTTTGTCAATTAGCTTGAAAGAAAAACAGTTTTTTCATGCTCCTGAAAAGTAAGACTTTTGGAGATGCGTGTTTTTCATCGGACAGCGACGATATATAGGTTGAAAGTAACCAGATTCTTTCTTTATTTATTTATTTAACCTGTATTTCACCAGGCAAAGACATTAAGAACAAGATTCTTATTTACATCTAGTCTGTCTTATTCTTACAAATGAGACAGAAATGTTAATCAGTTTGAACAAATGTGAGACACTGAACATGCAAGCATTAAAAACTCCACAAACATTGCTGTTTTACATGCAGGCTTTCACCCTCAACCTCACAGTTACGTTCATTTTTGCTTGTTTCCAGTAGATCTGGTCCACACAAATGCTGATTTTTTTTTCTTTTTCTTTTTATATTCATATCTACTGTTTAGATCCCCGAGGGGAAATTGGGGCTCCGCATTTCACCCATCTCTGTCCTGTGCCAGAGAGCAGTGGGCTGCTACTTAAAGCGCCTGGGGAGCAGTTGGTGGGAGTTAGGGACCTTGCTCAGGGGTCCACAGTGGTTCGTCTGAGTGGCGTGACGGGGACTCGAACCCGGGTCCTCCGCCCCAAAGCCCACAACATTTTCTCTTCTTCCGACCATTCTCTGGAAACCCTAGAGATGGTTGTGAGTGAAAATCCTAGTGTTGGGGAGGGATGGGTGTGAGGGGTTTAAGAAAAATAGGGCGTGAGTGTGTCAGGTCAGAGGGAAGGGTGGGGCTGTGAAGGTGTGGAGGGAGTGCATAGGGTATTGGGGGTATGGGCAGGTGGGGGTGTATATGTGTGGGGGGGGGGGGTTTTTGGGGGTGGGGGGGGGGGGTTTGGGGGGGGGGGGGGGGGGGGGGGGGGGGGGGGGGGAGGTGTGGGGTGGAGGGAGGAGTGTGTGTGGGTATGTAAGGTTGGAGGGTGGAGCAGGTTGGTACATGTGTGTGGGGGTAGTACATGTGGGTGCTGGGGGTATGTGTGTGGGGAGTGTGTGTGAGTGTGGTGGTAGCGGTGGTAGCACCCTGGTGTCACGTGTGTGGGGCAAGGACATCGGGATGGGGGCTGGCCTTTGCTGGGGGGGTCATCTGGGGGGTCCGGTCCTCCTGGGTGTTGGCTGTGCCGCCTGGGTCAGGTGGGGGGGTGCTGCCCCTTGGCACTTGGGCCCTGGGGCAGCTCTCTTTCTCTCTCCTCCTCACTCCTTTCTCTCTGTTCCACTTTCTATCATTGCTTCCATTAACTTTCATATTTCCCTTGTCAAGCCCAGCAGTATAGTATGGAATGCTGTTTAAACAAATGTTTAATTAAAGAAATTAAATGAATAAACAGGATATCAAGGGGAGCCTTGTGTTCATAAAGCTCCCCTTGGCAACCAAATCTGTTCAACACAATAAAGCAACCAGATCACCATTCTGCTTGCTATGATGCTGGACAGGACAAGTAAAAAAAAAAAAAATAAAAAAATAAAAAAAAAAGAAGAAGAAAATCCCAGTAAACACTCATGTGACAGTGTGGGGTCCTATCGCCACTGGCCACTATGGCCTATGGGTCACTACGCCTCCAAGTGAGCATGTGCCCCAATGAGGGCCGGGCCAGGATTGGATCCTCAGACTCCTGAGTCATGTGTGCTTGGCTAAAAGGGATATCCCAAAGGGAAGTCCATTTGGTTGAATGTCATATTTTGGAGTCTGGGGCTCAAATCCTGCCCAGGCCATCCTTGTATACCTTGCCACATTTCGGTGGAGTCGGCAGGATTCATGTGGCACTGGTAGACAGTCTATGGATTCATAATTGGTGGTACCCTGCGTGGAGCATGAGGACGTGCTTGTGGAAAGAGGGGGAGAGATGTAACAGTGTAGGGTCCTGCCACTATGCCTTTGATTGATCATACACCTGCCTACTTGGTCACAGAGATATCCTTCTAGCTGACTGATGAACGTGCATGACTCACCAAGGAATCTGGGGATCAAATATCGCCCAGGCCCCTCGTTGTGTACCTTGCCACTCATCATCAACCAAGCCACGTTCAAAGTCACTTAAATCCCCTTTCTTCCTCATTCTGATGCTCAATTTGAACTTCAGCAAATCATCTTCACCGTGTCTACATGACTAAATGCTGCCGTGTGATTGGCTGGTTAGATATCAGTGTTAACAGGAAGTGGAACAGGTGGAGCTGGTAAAGTGAACAGTGAGTTTATGCAACTGTGATCGGACTGATTTGACGCAACAGTTGCACTTCAGGCGATGGATACTGGAGATGAAGTTAATCAGGATGTGTATCTTCATACTGACAGATGTTATTATCAAAACTTTGTCTACAATGGTATATAAGTCTCTTATTTGAATGTCTTGTCGATATTTTGCGACTTCTGATGAGGCAACCTTGGCTTAGTTGTAAGAAATTATAGGTCATCAATCACAAACCTGGTGTTTCAATCCACAACCCTTGAACTGCTTTGGGCCAAGTACTCTCCGCCTTCAGTCACTCCGAGTGGCTGGTAGATGTCCTACATGGCAGCTGTGTGTGGCTAATTTAGAGACATGTGGGGAAAGGCTTTGCTGTTGCCAGAGAAGGCTAAGTGCAGGACATGTACCAGCAGTAATATAAAACTGTCCCAACCTGGATCGGCACACATGCAAACTGTTGGTGCGTGCATTCATTAACAGCCAAGCATACCTCAGCTCTAACTCTCTAAACTGGAGCTGGAGCTTTAAACACATACACACTGTTCCTGGGCTAGTGTCCATGTCTGAGACTCTGGCGATGATTGATGTGCTAACATGGCGGTCCTGCCAGTGAAAGTGACTGATACACTGCACAGGATTTGTCCACCAGATCCCAACAAAAAACACAAATCCCACAGTGTGTCACCATGACATCACTGCACACAGCCCGCCAGCAGATTGGCCATTACTCTCACATCCAGCATAGGCCTGCAGAGACCCTGCATCAGGATCGGACACATCAAGGCCGACACGACAACTGGTGACATGCTTCTATGTGGGCCTGCACATTCAAAGGAAGCAGCTGCCAAGAATACATGATGCTTTTCAGGGTGAGAGAGACAATCTTCCTCTATGGAGACATAATCATTTCCAGGAACTGTAGCATGGCTCAATGCAAAAAGAGACAAAAAATAAAGAATAGTTATGCATTTAGATTTCCAATAAGATAGCTCTTGAGATATGCAAAATCTTATTTCTCATTCAGTTTCAAAGTAGAGCATACGTTTGCTCAACTTAAAAAACTGCATGTGTAACATTTAAAGAATATTGTCAGCAAAGCAACTCTTGTAGTTTTGATTCCGCGACTACAGTATTCCAATAAAAGATAAGAGCTGCTTTAATTGGTTTTAGTTTCAGTCCACAGGGCACTCTGACTGATACTAACTTTAAAATGCTGAAATGTCGTTTTTCTGCCTTGTTTTTGGAAGACTAAAGGTGCCACTGTTTTGCACAGAGCAGGGATATTCTCCTTTTATCCTAACCCTTAGCTGCCACATTAAAATCACTACATAGTAGACAATATCCCAGGAATAAAAGCTCACTAATGTGATGCTTGTTGTTCACTATCAGGAACCAGGTGGTTTTGCTGGTTGGTTGAAGTTTATCTGCTGTTTTCTATTTGATGTATTTCCCCTTCCTAGTTATGAACCCTTACTTTAAGCCAACAGCAAGAGCTGGGAATGAAGATTTCCTCTGTTTTTTACAATTACAAAGACATTTTGGTAAATATGGAGGATAAATCTAGCGCAATTAATAGTTGTGGTTGTGCAGGACACATTGTTTTGTCAGAGGAAATATGACCTGGTAATTAGAGTGTAGTGATTTTTTTCAAACTATATTTGTATAAAGCAAAAAGACTAAAATGCTGCAGGACAAAATGTGCAGCTACATTATAGAGAAGCAAAAGGCTTAAATGCTGATATCATTCTGTATTATTGAAGACTTGAGATGCAGAATTTGTTAAATCTTTTCAAACTATCAAGGTTGGCATTTTGAAAGTAATTATATAAACTGCTAAATAATTCTTCACATTTTGGGGAAATTATGTCCTTTACTTGTGTAGCTGGTCAGTCACAGAAATGTTACAGTAGCCTTACTTTTGCATCCTGCTACATATGCTTCTGGACTTCATTCAAAAGCCAACTAAGAACCATTGTTAAAAAACTGTCTTGATTTGATGCCACTACTACATAAAATTTAAATGTTTCTTACAGAATTAGGATATATCTTTAGAAGCTCTCATACAACTTCTCATACAACACAAAAAAAAACAGAACAAAAACCAACAGTGTGAAAAATAGATGAGACAAATGGACAGGAGTAGTAGTAAACATGACCAGATAGTTATGGCTGCCAAGGCTCTAAGCAATGGCAACATGTCAAGTAGCTCAGCACACCCACAAAAGTAATGTCAAAACATCCGTCTCGGTCGGGAATAGTGTGCTATCATTTTCACTGTGCAAAACTCTTATTGTGTTTATGCAACTGACAAAAAACTGTGATTTTTTGTCCCATAGGAATGAATGGGATTTGCCTGAAATCAGCCAAAAACCCAGGTCACTTTGGAGCTCTATAATTCGGCCATTTTGTCACACAGAAACATAGTTCAAAGTTAAAGTGGGTCATAAAAAATAATAAATTTTTACTCTCCAAAAAGACATTTTGATGTTTTTTATGGTTTTGACACAATCACAAGTTACATCTTAGTAAAAATCAGAAAATCCCAAATTTCTTCTCCACTCGAGCCGCACTCTAACTTTTTGAACATTGTCTAATTTTAAACAAATGTTCATAACTCCTACAGCTTCCATTGTACAAACACAAATTATATATCAAATCGGATGATATCATGCCAGCTACATTTTTTACCTTTTGGTCCAAAAGTGTTCAGGCTTGTGGTTTTTTGAGCTACAGCTCTCCAAAGCTCATAGAGTCAATCATTATTCCATATTAAATTCCATTGTATGGACACTTTCTTCTGAGACTAAATCCTAATTCTTCTGTGTTTTGAACTTGCCATAATTCAAATTGCGTTCACAGACACTGTAAAATCTAACTAGTTGGATTTACTTAAAAAAAAAAAAAAAAAAAAAAACCCTGCAAACTTACTGCCTTCAGACGTTTTTGAACTTGACTAATCTGATTAAGCTGTTAGTGAATGAGGTTGTGGAGGAAACTTGATGTGATTAATTTCACATAAATTAGATGAGATGCTTCATAAAAACTTTGTTTAATTTTGTGCCAACATGATGATTTCAAGTTCATCTTACTTAAAGTAATTAATTAACTCAAAGTTGTTCTTGCTTAGTAGCAGGAACTTATTGTATACTGGGTGGGTTTTAGCTAACTAATGTCAGAGAGCAGCAGGATTAATCAATTAAGTCAGATGAGGGCCACAAGCCAGCAGGTTTTCTATGTCTCTGTGCTCCAACACAAGTTAATGAGTCATTATGCAGAGCTTGATTGGCTACTGAATCTATTTAATTTGAGTCAGGTGTGTTGGAGCAGGGAGACATGGAAAACCTGAAGGATTGCGGCCCTCGTAAGACCAAAATGAGTAGCCCTGTTTTACAGTTTAGGGCAAAATATTTCACATCCCTGTGTTCCTCCAACTTTTATGGCGCTCATGGTCCAAGATTTTTTTTTCTTCAAGGAATAGAAACTTGATTCAATTAGAGAACACACTCCTCAACCCTGTCTGTGAAACTGATAAGTTTCATCATAGTTTTCGTCAATCATCATTTTCCTCTGAAAAACCACATATAAACTATGACAAAATATGTCCACAATGTATGAAAAGACAATATACATAATTATTTGGCACAGACAAGATCCAATCAGCCCTAATTCAGGTTTGTGTAAAGGTAAAACAAGTCGGAAAAAGATCCAATCGCGTTTTTATCTATGCCCAGGAAGAAAGCTAGCACCCAAGCAGCTCTCATGAAACTAAAGAGACTAAGGGTGCGTCCCAATACACCCACTAGCCCTACTTTTTAGCCCTATCCCTAAGTTTTGCGCGTTCTCGTGAAGGTAGTGATGTCCCAATTCCTCTTTGCATGTAGGGGTAGTGGACATAACGAGGGGTAGTGGGTATGAATCTAGCCCTTCAGAGCGAGGGATGTCAGATGGTGACTTGCTTAGGAAGGTCCAGAGAAAAGGGTCAGAGAGCTGTGCGTCATTACGAATCAAACAACAACAGCAACCTCCGGAAAGCGACAGGACTCGGAGAAGAAAACTCAAATGTACAGATTACACATTTGTTCATAATGTTAGCAAGGCTAGCCATGCTAGCAAGGCTAAAATACTGATGAAAACCTTGTGAAGGCTTTTCGACTGTTAACAAGAGACAAGAGTCGTCATGGCGACTTCTACCCCATGTGGTTGTTTTGTTTATTAGTCAACCAAAGCATGATGAATGATGAAAAAAAAAAAAGAAAACGACAGCCACGGTTAACTCTGTGGTGTTTCTGGGTGTGTTGTGATGAGTCCCAATTCCTAGGGAAGATTACAAAGCTCTACCCCTTGTGGCTTCATTGGGGGGTGTAGTGGTAGTGGGCGAGGGTTGTGAGGGTAGTGGTTGAAAGTAGGGGGAAAATTGGAATTGGGCCCAAATGTCAACAGCTCAGAGAAAGACAAGATGACACACGTGTGTCATCTTTGATTTATAAACTGGTGAAAACACAACACATTTGATGCAATGTCAGGGAATTTCAGGGAAGCCATGTTGATTCGACACAAAGACAAAGATGCTGAAGCTGGCATTAAATCATGAGCTACGGGTGCGTTTCCATCTTTTAGATCCCCCTGTCATGTTCACATAACTTATTAGAGAAGTAAATCAAGAAAATGAAGCCATTAGACGACAACAGTGAGCTTCAGAGTGAGCTCCATACGAAGTTAATAGATGCTATTTCAGCTCTGTGTAAATAATGATCAGAAATTGAGAAAACCTTGTGGACTAAAATTCAAATGACACAGATTAAAATAAGACTAAAACAAAATTGTTTTTTGCCTTCAAAATGACCTCTGCACTATTTCTTAGCCGTGACTGGTAACAGACTGAGACAACGGCAGCATTAAACTCATTCAGAAGCAGCCTGGCTTTGATTCCAGGACAACAGAAGTGCGTTTGTGTGAAGACGTGCTGTAATATTGGAGGACAGAGTGTTCTGAAGGTCCAGACTCAGAGGAAAGTGAGAAGACGGTAAGTCTGCACTCACTTGGCACTCGGTTGATGGCTCTCAGCGGTCTCAGCACGCGAACCGTTCTCACTGCTGAAAAGCTGACGTTTTGCAGGTTGAGTGAGTACTCCAACATCCTGAAACACAGAGAAAAAGTGGGTGTAAGTGCAACAACTTCACTGCTTCTGCAGCTCAGACTGTGCTGGATCATCTGGGAATAAAAACACAGAAAGTGGAAGGGCAATATTATACAGCCAATTATACGTTGCATGTTTTACACGCTCCCCCACTCTCAATGGGCAACTGCTAATTAATCTTCTAATATCCTCCACCACATTTACATTCGTGCTTTTAGAGACGGCTGCAATAAATCCAAACAAATAATCGGCTTCCATGCCAACGCTCAATGGACTTCCAACTGCAAGACCAGAAAGTTTGACAAACACGGCTCTCCCTCTCACGCTCGCATACAGCGCTGCTTCTGTTTATGCCTGCACACGGAGCGCGGCACACATGCGATGTTTGCACGCATTCGCATGCACCCTCGCACAATCAACATCCAAAGCTACTGTACCAGCATATGTGCGCCCCCTTGGAGAGGAGGGGAGCAGGGTTGAATGAGGGGAGTACGTGGCGCAGAATAGGATCAGACCGCCTGCTAACCCTGAGACATTACACACACACACACACACACACACCGCAGCCTCTCCAGCAGCCCGTTCAGGCTGTGATGGGAGGTCAGGAGGACAGCACTGAGAGCCAGACTGTGGGATGCCTGAGAAAACGTTTTTCTTATTTCGTGATCAGTGTTTATCATCATGCTTTCTCATTCTGGCGCTCGGCTCTCGTGTGTGTGCAGCACAGCTGTTGAGCACATGTGCAGCATGGACGAGCGTGCAGATGAAGGAATTCCCTCCTCTCACTGACTCCAAGTCTGTCGGTCTGACAAATTCACAACACATGTTGGATAGTGTTCATGTGTGTGTCTGTATGCGAGTGTGTGTGTTTGTGTCACCTGGAGTGCAAGAAACTCCCTCAATGAACCTATGAATGTGTGTGTTCTCCTTTTCCATTAAGGTGTCCCAGTACGAGCATTTTAGCCTTGTTACAGCAACTTCTGCTAAGACAAGACGACAAACTCTCTCTCTCACACACACACACGTTTATGTGCTAGCACAGACAGCGCTGACAGATGGTTTGCAGGCCACAGAGAGAAGGTAAATGGGTAAACGGTTAACAAGTTGCTCTCCTAGCGCCAGTGGAGGTTAATAGTACCAGTCAGTCCCTGGAAACAGGAACCAAACAGCAGCTGAAAACCTCTGGTTACCGTGGATATCAGCTGGGTAATTTAAGGCTGGCTAAAATAAAACACCCTGAGAGCTGATAACATGCTAGGAATGTCATAGTTCATATCATAAGCCGTTTTCCCACTGAAATTAGCGGGTTTTTCAAACGTGCGTTGACCCGCTCATAACTGGCATTAGGCTCCTTTCACATTGCCAAAAAAAGCCGGGTTTGATCACCTGCTGGCAGCTGCGTGTCCTCTGATCCCACCGCTGCCTGTCTGGTGACGCCATCACGCTGGCGTTGTTTTGGCTCGTTACATCACACGCGACTGGCACGATGTTGTGACGTGTGTACATTCCGCTCAATGTCGTCGTGTAAATTTGCGGGTCAACCCGGGTCTGGTGTTCCCACTGCATGCCGATCGGAGCCGAGCCGCTTGAAGGAGATTTTAACCCGCGTCGCTTGCCGAGTCGTTTGATGTGGGTCGAAGCGGGTCGATGAGTCATTCCCACTGCCATTTAAAGCTGATTGTTCACGGGTTAAAAAGGGTTTATTGGCCAGTGGGACAGTAAAACTATATAAAATTCGGTATTGGCTTTTTTACCGATAGCTAATATTTGATATAGTCAAAATTTTAATTCCTGATATCTGATATCAACAGATCAACACCGGCAAAATTTCTGCATCACTTTGACTCCTTTGGAAGATTTTACGATGAGTCGCCCTTTGGTGTACATCTATTTAATGGCAGAGACGGGGAAGCCTCTCTATAAGACATTAGATAGCAGAAACTCCTTCATTTCATCATTGCTTTCAATAGAATGAATGAACGAATAAGTACTATAGCCCTGTGAGTTCAGAGTTTCGCATATTGTGTTTTTGTTGTCTGGTTAGCGTGCTGCTCTTCTTAGCTGTACTACGGAAGCGCGCATCGTGAACACGTGGCCCCAAAAAGTGTGTAGTACACCCTGATAACTAATGGAAAGCTAAATCTGGAATCATGGGACTATAAAAATCATTCGGTTGTTCATTCTCCTTAAAGTATTGGCAAAAACCAAGGGGGTTTGCTCCAGATAATGCCTTATAGAGAGGTTGCCCCGTCTTCGCCGTTATACTGGATGTACGCTGAAGGGCGACTTAACATGTTTTCCAAAAGAGTCAAAGTGATGCAGAAATTCTACTGCTGAGTAAATGCATTTACAGTATAAACTCTGAAAAATAAGGTCCATGTTGGAAAAAAAAAAAAAGTTATCCTTTAACTCAGCCAGAAGAGTTCATTTTGGACATCTGGCTGCCAGATATCAGATACTAGCAGGTATTAGCCAACATGTGGTTAATTCTAATATTTCTGACAACATGGTAATTGAAACCAACAACTTAAAACCAGACATATTATAAGCAGCTTCAAAGCAAGTCAATCTATAGCAGCAGTAGCTGCACCGTAGTCACATGACTCTGAAAGGAATGCTGGGAAATGAAGTTCTTCCACAATAACTGGGACTTTTCTACATGCTGGAGCTGTGCTCACAGAACAAGATCTTGCACAGTTTGGTGACAGAACATCAAGATATCGCCATATTTTGTTAATAAAAACTATTGGTCCCAAAAAAAAAACAATAACAATATTTTACGATATCACATTTAATGCCAATATCGGCCGATAATATTGATAGGAGATGTCCGATATTATTGGCCTTAGTTTTTGCCTTCAAGCAGATGTTAAATTAAATTGAGATTGTTAATTTTACCGCAGCACTTAAAAAAGATAGAAATTTGGGTTTTTATGAAAAATTTGCAACATCAGGCACTTCGGTCAAAAGTAATGAAATAAAGAAAAAAAACTGATTTTGAAAAAACTGATGTCTCAGGTGATGGAAAAGGTTTTATTGATGTCACAAAACTATTTTCAGTGTTCCGACTATAACACCACTTTTTATAACTATTTTTAACTATTTTACTTCATAGCATCGTATAGATCGTATAAGTATATACATAGTGAACTGTTGCAAACAGATATAAAAGAGTTTAAAATATTCTCTTAGAACATGAAATAAACATCAGTATTACTGCTTCCATCAGCTGATTTAGGTAAGCTACATATTCTTTACTGTTGTCATGGAGACAGCTGTAATCACAGTCACCTGCTGGAACTCATAAGTTCAGTTACCATAAAATACAGGTGTGTGTATTTTGGCCTGTGTATGAATAAAGGGTATTTTCCCCCCACCGCATGATATTCTAAAAACGACCACAGAAAAGAACTAGAGCGGTATTTCCGAAAGAAAATCAACACATGTGCTGAAAGCCTTCGAAATACAGCACTGTTTACAAGGAACCGGATGTAACCGTTGTGGACGAGTGTCGCTAATTTGCTACAAACCGAAATGTTCAAATTGCTTGAGAATTATTTGTTACACGAAGCTTACATCAACATATAAGCTTATAAATATTTTTATTTTAGCAAAACCCACCTTATATGTGAATGTTGCTCCAACTTTCCAAGCTTATGTCGCGCATTTTAAAACAGGAAGTAACCCCTACGTTTAACCGGATAGTGTGCCCACTCTAATGGGTCCGACTGGAAACGGTGCTTGGAAAAGGTGCCTAGCAACGTAATGCATATGCCCCAAACGTTAAATGTAAACATAAGCTGACTTGTTACGGTAATAAAAACGGTTTGATGCAAAAACGCGACACACGGTGTTAAGGGATTAACTGACCCCATTTCTTTTGTGACTGAAAAAAAACAACAAAAGGGGAAAAAAAAGTTGGTTTGTGTCTTTTCAGTTCCTAAACCAAAATGTAGTACTGGATAATAAAAAAAAAAACATTATCCATTATTCTTTTATTTTTATTTATTTATGTTTTTATTTTGACTTTTCGTTTCCTACCAAAGAATCAGATCAGCTGGTTTTTCAAGCAGATTTTTTTTTTTTTTTAAAGAAAAACTACCATATTTTCTGGACAATAAGTTGCTCCGGAGTATAAGTCGCGTCAGTCAAAGAATACATCATGAAGACGAAAAAAACATATACAAGTCACACTGGACTAAGTCACGTTCATTCAAAAATTCATTTCGGAAATCTAATAGCTACCAGGAACAGATCTTTAATCTGTAAAGACAAACTATTCAAATGCAAAACAGGTCACAGAACAACAGGGTGAATATATGTCCGGTTTGCTAAAGTAGCACATGACAGTTATTCAGCCACACAACAGCATAATGAACATGCCTGGAAGCTAAATAGGGTTAGTTAACACAAGTCAGCAAGTCCAACAAGTAAGATACCAGTAGACAAGTTTACCAAACCGCTGACTCAATTTTTAAAATCTAGTCATATATGTGACAAATAAAACTTCCCTGATTGCTTTACTCCAAAGTTAATGCCAATAAACAACCATAAACATCATAAATAAGAAGAATAAACTATTTTTGAGTATATATGTTCAACTACACAGACAGTACAGCCAGATGTCCAAGATGAACTCTCGTTACAAAACAGCCATGTTTGGATCTTTGCTCTCAGGACAGAATATAGTTGTCACAATTCCATAATGTTTACTCCTCAGTTCATGCATGTCAGTATGAATTAACATGTTAAAACATGGTAAATTATATATATTTTGATACAAGTCGCATTGGACAATAAGTCGCATTACCAGTCAAAGTACAAAAAAGGTGTGACATACAGTATAGCCCAGAAAATACAGTGCTTGATTTTCCACATTGTTAGGGGGGAAAAAACAAAACAAACAAAACAAAACAAAAAAAAACAGACAGGCTAGTGAACTTTTAAAAAAAAAATTAGTTTGTGCAGAACACAAAAATGGGGAACAAGTAGTGCTTATACTTGATGAAAGGCAGGATCATTGATTTTTTTTTTTCCAGGGCATTTTTTACTATATTGCTTAATGTCTTCTTTAGACCCTGATTTCAGCCAATTAATTAAATGTTGTGACACAAAAATTAATATGATACTGACATAGAACATTGAGCTTGTTGCTAAAGGTGGACAGGATTTGAGAAAGTTGCTTTGTTCAAAATGACCACCTTATGTAAATAAATTCATAAATTCCACCAAATGGTAAATTCTCTCCTCATCACTTTAACTTTTATCTAAAGATTCACTGCCTAGTTTTTTAAAGATGCTGTTTCACTTTTACTGTTGTATCCTGTACTATGAACAGCTAAGTTGAGCTCGTCCAAGCAGAAAATGGCTTGTATAAACAAAATGTCTGGCTGAATAATAAAGTTTTGGTAAAATAGCAGAAGAATCTAACAAGGATGGCAAAGCAGATCAACAATAAAGTCCCCATGATTACAGTTTGGAGTATCAGCCAATAGTTCCTGAGTAATTTATAGCAACGATATCGTGACACCAATGGGAAAACTTATGTTGAGTGCCACAGACAAGCTACAATTCCCCAGAGCAATATAACACAAATATTAGGGTAATTCTTCGTCAGACAGAGTTATGTAAACAAACTTTAAAGCGTATGATGAATGTTGTCTGTTGAAATATAGTCTATGCAAAAACACTTGCTGCCCTTGATGAGAGCCAGATGACGTTCGGTGCGCTCAGTGAAAACTGACCCATCTCCCCTCATCTGGAATGAAGAAACAGCTGAGGAGAAATGGAGTGTATCAAACAAACGATGGAAACGGCAGGAAGTCGTGCGCTGTTTTCGTCAGAGTGCCTGCCAGTGTTGATGATGTTGATCCAGGGAAGGGCGGCGGGAGGCGGACGGACGCAGAAATGAGAAGCAGGACAGGACGGGGGAGGCCCAACCTTGGAGGGAGCTTGCGTGAGGAGAATTCCCAAACTAAAGCTGAGCTATGCTTAGGGGAGGGATTAGATGACGATAAACAGTTTTGCATGTTGTAACACACACACACACACACTCTGGTATGGTGTTTGTTCACATCTTGATGTGGAGAGATCCACGCAAGGACAAACTCAGAGGAATGTAATGAGATTCATGTTAGTCATGCAATAAAATCACGCTCAACAAAGGGTGTGTGTATAAGGACACACACCTCTGGGCTTGTAGACAACTAATTTATTAGTCTGTCCTCTGTTATCAAACCAGCGGCCATGCTCAGGAAAGATGGTACATAAAGCTTTGCAACTATGCCTCTTTAAAACAAAGGCAACTGCAGCTTGCATGTAAGCGTGCACATTCACACACATACTAGATATAAAGCCTAAAGACCTAAAATAGAGAAACATGCATGGCAGCTTGAGAATGTAGGACAGCCTGGAATGTTTAACCGGGCCTGTCCTCACCTGACCTTTATCTGTCTGCCTCTTTGCCTGTATCTAACTGTCTGTCCGCCTTCTGACCATGCCACTCGATGCAGCCATCTATCTTCCCAAAGCCACTCCACCAGGATCGTGTTAAGTGGCTTCTGGTACCAGTTTCTGACACATGAAGGAGGATGAATGGATGACTGTAGGTGGACAAAACAGCTAAACCAGGATCCACGGAAAAACAGGAATAAAGAGAACCTCAGTGGTATTCTGTTTTATCACTTCCCTGGCTGGGTTTTACTCCAAGCACCTATTCATGATAATTATGATACTAGAAAGATTGAGAACAATATATAATGAGAAATGTGGGTAAGTTCCAATTCCTGTCTTAATCTTCAATCTTAACCCTCAATCTCAAAAATGTGCACTCCCGCGAAGTGCAAAATGCTGTCCCAACTCTTAGAACATTAAGTTGAGGGGCAAGTTTGATGGCTGAATAGCCCTCAATACTGAGATTCTCCAACACCACCATTGTGAGTAAAGGCTACCCAGAATGCAAGCGGCAAAGAAGGCGAGAAATGTAAGTATTTTCTTTGTTAATGGAGATATAAATATTACAAAAACCCTTGTATTATCTTAGTTTAGGCCCATGTTGTGGATTAGTTACCTCATTGTTGCATAACATTTATTTTTATCTTATGATCTTTTGTCGATAGCGACCAGTGCGGTCAAGCCATGTTGCTATCGTTTAAGTTAGTTAACGTAACAAAATGGTCATTTTTATCGGTGCTAATGTAGTTGTTTTATCAAGTTAATATCCTGTATAACATGCTTGTGCCGATAATGGTATATGATGACCAGGCTAATGTCATCTCCTGTAGCTGCAGTTATCTAACGATTTTTATAGCAGGTGTATACCTTTCAATAAGCTGTGGTATGCTTTGACAGTTGAATATGTCCATGGTGGTGTTTTTATTTATACAGACTATTTGTTTGATAAATCTGACAGAAGGAATAATTGACAGATAGTCCACAACAATTCAAAAACATGGACCTGATGGACCCATCAGTGATAGGAGAATTTGTGGCTTATGATTAAACAGACAGAGTTAACAGTGCAAATAAATATAAATAAAGTAAATGCTTCTTCTGCTTTCTTGTTCTTCTGAATTGACTGATTGAACGCCGCTTTGGTGTAAGGCTGCCCCCACAGTTTGAAGACATATCTGCATTTAAGGTGTGTCCCATTTCTAAGTCACAAAATACCCCTTAACACTTGGTTTTGAGGGCTACTAAGATTGAGGGTTAAGATTGAGGATGAAATTAAGAATTGGAATTTGATGGAGTCTCCATGTTTTTAAGCTTCGGCCCTCAGGCTGGTGAAATTTTATTATCAGTGTAAGGATGTTCTGCAATGAATAATGTAGTAGATATCAATGCGACTGACAGGAAAGGGGGTCCGAGAGGGTGGGGGATGACATGCCACAAAGGGTCCCAGGCCAGTAATCAAACTGCGCTGAGGACTGTAGCCTCTGAACATGGGGCAGCTGCTCAACCAGTTGAGCTAAACACCCCCATTCACGCAATTATTTAATCACCAATCCCAGAATGCTCCTTGTCATTGTCATGGTTGTCTTTGTGATTGTCAAAGCTTTGTTCGGTTGGTTGCATCAGTGACCCACATACTTTTGCTTTTTGCCTCTGTTTTGATAAGATTTAGAAAAAAGGGGAAAGAGAATATCATCCAAAGTAGAAAAAAAAAACCTCGTTTGAAATGTTTTTGGGGCAAAGCCTTGACCCCCTGGAGTGAATTCAGTCATCCGTGAAATATTTTAGACATTTATAAATGTGTGCTTTTGGGGAGTAATTATTTTCAGCTTTGACGTTGAAATGTCAAACTGCTCTGAATGAGCCACAGAGGCCTGTTCCCTCTGTTTAACCTCACCGTGATCACGGCGTGAGGTAATGACTTTGGCACCAGGATATCGGATTTTTCTGTTCCACCTTCATCGCAGTCCTGTCATTCTTTACAGATTATAAACTAAGAGGTCATCTCTACTTTTTTTTTTTTTTTATCACAATGTGTTTGTTTACTATTGAGCTCCATGTCAGTGACAGGCAACCTGTCACATTAGATGTCTGTCAGCAAATACATTTTGAGTGATGGACAGCTCTGGGTGTGAAAGTGTGTCTGGGAATAGGTTTTGATAGTTATACTGAGCTGTAAATTATATTTGCACCACAGAGGAAATTTAGCTTTCTGTGAGGAATTTGTCCTTTTTCAATGTGGTCTCACTCAGGAGCATTGAAGTTCTGCTGGTCCAAAACTTAAAGGTAGAGTCTAGAGTTTTCCCTTTCAAAACAAATGCTAGACTTGAGTAAGAGAAGTCCGTCTCAACTTTGGGCCTCTTCTCTCAAGTGGCAGTGACTTTGTTTGCAACCGCCTCTCCCCAACAGTGTATTTAGTTTTTTTCCCTTTGTTTTGGTGTACTTGAATGTTTCTGGTCAGACATATGCGTATAAAATCTCCAGCCAATGACAGAGCTAAAGGTGTAGCACTCTGTGGAGATAAACTCATCGACTGGAGTAGACACTAGATTCAGGCGCAGTGAAGAAAAGGAAGTACTCTGCGGCAAAAAGAGCTTTAGATAGTGCACGCTTAAAAAAACCGCAGTCAATATTGGTTTTACTTTCACCCAATTCTGAGCTTTGAAGGAGAGACTTGGGGCCAATTCCAATTCCTATCTTAACCCTCAATCCTATAACCTCAAAACCAAGCGTTAAAGGGATATTGTGTAAGTTCTACTGTGTTTTATTCACAAAAACTGATTATTTGGTTCAAAATTGTTTTTTCATTAATCAGTAATCACTCCCATCAACAAACTGAAGTGCTCCTCTAAGTTCTTAATTTGCCGTCCGTATCATTCATTTACACATCGAGCGGGGTGGCTCGGTGAAAGCTGCCATGTCGTATCGCCACGTTTTTGCGTTCGGGAGAAGCGTGACGGTAGGAAAACACAGAAACTCACCGGACACACCGGAGTTTTCAGCTCAGTTCGAGGTAATGCCTTTGAAAAGTCACCGCGCTGCAGAGGGGAGAGACTAGCGTCTCACTGATGCTGCGTTCACGTGCAGTCGGGCAGACGGCCGTTGGTAACAAACCAGATGTCATTTTAATCGATGAAGCCGAGCGAAAGACGGTAAAACATGGGTCAGGGAAAACAATACGACATCGCCATGACAACAAATCAGATGTGGACTGATGTCACTGTAACTGACAGACCACATCTTCACATAGAGGCTGGTGATAACTTTACATGCATCGGCTGTCGTCGGTCTGCCCGGTTTCACGCAAACGCAGCATGAAAAGTACGAGGGAGCTGCTCCCGATTACACAGTGTCCCTTTAAGGGATATTTTGTGACGTAGAAATGGGACACCCCTTAAATGCAGATATGTCTTCAAACTGTGGGGGGCAGCATTGCACCAAAGCGGCGTCAGTCTGTCAATTCAGGAGAAAAAGAAGAAGAAGAATTTATTTTATTTACATTTATTTGCACTGTTAACCCTGCCTGTTTAATCATACGCCACAAACGCAGCCACCATGGACATATTCAGCTGTCACTGCATACCACGGCTTATTGAAAGGTGAACATCAACTATAACAAACGTTATGTAGGTACTGTAAGGGTGGTTCTGTGAATTCCTGGATGACTGCCAGTCAGCTGGCCGACACGTCACCTGATTGACTTTGTTGTCGTTAGGATTCGACCTGCGAAAAAAAATGAAAGAAAAAAAAAAAGATTCGACTTCGGAGGAGCATGAGGAGACATATCCACTGTGTTAACTGCCACTGGGAATGTTGAAAGAATGAAACAGAACTATTGTTAGATAACTCTGCGACTACGGGAGATGACATCAGCCCCGTTGTCTTACAGTATACCGTTATCAGCACAAGCACATTATACAGGCTGAGGCTGCAGCTCAGGTGGAACAGCAGTCGTCTTTCAACCCAAGGGTCGGGGGTTCGATTCCAGGCTTCCCCAGACTACGTGCCGAAGTGTCCTTGGGCAAGACACTGAACCCCAAGTTGCCTCCCAATGTGCCTATCAGGGTTTGAATGTGTGTATGATTGTGTGTGTGTGACTGGGTAAATGTGATATGTAGTGTAAAGTGCTTTGAGCGGTTAGTATGACTGGAAAAGCGCTATATACGTACTGTCCATTTACATTATTTAGATCTGAAATCCAGATGTTTTAACTGTTTTTAGCATGAAATAACTTACATTTAGTAACTATCAACTTATTTATTCCCTTTTTTAATGTAAATTATACACACCATGAATTAATTATTCCTGTCTTTTACCAAAAGCCATAACAGTAGTTGTCAGCACTTTGTATTGTTTTAAAATTACATGTTTATTGCACTGCTTTAACTATTCAATAAATACAGTGTTGATCAATTCATGATTTCACACTTTTGGCATGAATATTTAAAATCAGCATATAGTAATGCGGTATGAACAGTAATGCATGATGTAGACTCAGAATCATCTCACTGATGTGATTATATACAGGTACTACCCCAAAAATTGAATGTTGTGAAAAAGTTCATGTATTTCTATAATTCAACTTAAAAGGTGCAATTTACATATTGTATAGACAAATAATGTGCAAATCAATATATTTCAAGCTTTTTTTTGGTTGAATGTTGCTGATTAGGACTTGCAGCTTAAGAAAACCTCAAATTCTAAAAGTAAAAAAATTTGAATACTGTATGAAATCAATTAAGACTTTAAATCCCCCAAAATTGGGCCTCCTTGCATTTGTATTAATTATGCAAATTTGTATTAAAATGCAAATTGAATCTTGCATTGTGCTTAATACTTGGTTTGGGCCCTTTTGCATGAATGACGTGGCGTGGTATGGATGCTACCAGCTTCTGGCATATCTCAGGTGTTATGGAAGAAAAAACATGCTTCCATCACAGCCTTGAGCTCTTCTTTATTGTTTGGTCTCTTCCCGTTCAGCTTTCTCTTAACAATGCCCCACATGTTTTCGATGGGGTTCAGGTCAGGCGAGTTTGTGGGCCAATCAAGCATGGTGATCCATGGTTGTTGAACCAAGATTTTGTACTTTTGGCGATGTGGGCAGGTGCCAAGTCCTGCTGGAAGATGAAGTCTGCATCCTCATACAGCTGGCCTGCTGAAGCAAGCATGAAGTGCTCCAAAATGTCTTGGTAGACGGCTGCATTTATGCTGGACTTAATGAAGCTCACAGGTCCATTCCTTATGAAGTCCTCCACACTTCTGAAAGGCCCTTTCCTGACCATCTTCTCCAGGCTGCGATCAGCCCTCCGGCTTGTACACCGTTTTCTTCCACACTTCTTCCTTCCACTTAACTGTCCATGTGCTTTGAGACAGCACTCAGAGAACATCCAGCTTCTTTTTCTATCACTTTTTGTGTCTTTCCCACTTTGTGCAGGGAGTTGATGATGGTTTTCTGCACAACTGTCAGATCAGCAGTCTTCCCCGTGATTGTGAATTCTTCTAAACCAAGACAGGGACTTTTTTTAAAGGCTTGGGGCACTTATGGGGCTGTTTTGGATTACTTACCTGATTAGAATGTGACACTCTGAGCTACAATACTGGAGCTTTTCACAGTATTCTAATTTTTTGAGTTTTTGAATTTGAGGTTTTCTTAAGCTGCAAGTCCTAATTAGCAACATCCAAACAAACAAAAGCTAGAAATATATTGATTCACATATTATTTGTCTAAACAATATGTAAATTGCATCTTTTAAGTTGAATTACAGAAATACAAGAACTTTTTCAGGATATTCTCATTTTTAAGGTTGTACCTGTACATCAAAGCATTAATTCAAAGCAAAGGTAAAATATTGAGATACACATTGTGTGTCGTGTCATGCCATAAAAATATTGGGATATTACTAAAAGGCAAAATTGCCCAGCCCTAACCCGAAGGGAGGGGCACTCAGTTTGAATAGTGTTTACAAACAGAAACAGTGAAAAACTCTGGATTCTACCTTTAAAATGTACTAGTTTTACAACAAATGGTATTCAGTCACATGACTTTCGCAGGGTTACCAGTAAATGAAAAAACAAACCAAATTGACAAATACTGTGCAAGGAATATAAAAGGTGCAGTCTGAGTAGTTTCACAGTTTAGATGCAAGGCTATGAAGTGGAAACCTTTACAAGGTTGAGCTATGAGATGAAACAGAACCATTCTCCAATAAAGGTTCGTGCTTCAAATTAGGCAAATACCCATCGGTTTAGATGCCTGATCTTGAACTATGTAATGCTTAGATGAGCTTCTATGCGGCCAAACAGATTAAAACACTGTTTTTTGTCCGCCTATGTCACACCCGATGGCGTGTAAATGCAAAAAAAGTGTTTCCATTTCACTTTTGTGATAAACTGCTATATTAAAATTTCTGGAAAACCTCATTGTACAAAAGTTTTTGCAATATTCGAGTTCTTTCAAAATGTAGGTGTTTCCACTACCAGTTTTTAATTGCGATATTTAAGTTTTGTGAAATTCTAGGTGTAATGGAAACTAGCAGATGTAATGGAAACAGTTTTTAATAAGCAAACAAATGTATAGTTTCATGTTTTGAAGTGAAACTGAGACGTCTGCTTTCTTACCCTCGACCAGCAGGCATAACAATTTAACATATCCGATGCCCATTTTTGTGCCATTGTCTTGTGAGGATTTCAGACCCACTCATTTGTTAGTTGGCACTTTAGTTATAACAGAAACACAAATACAAATTTGAATGGCATATGTGAAATTTCCCTTATTCCGTTGCGGAAGTATAAAAAGGAGTGCACCAATGTCACCTTATCACTGTTCCTCTGAGTACTAAAACACTTACGATGCTATGCTGTGACTGCACTGTTACTTTGGTTGATTATTTAGGTGCTAGCTACATGCAAAGTTGTCCCTGTGAAGCTTCAGTACATCTTAGCTAATCCATTTTCAGCTTTATCTTTCCTGTCTCTTCCTTCCCACACATCCGTCCTCCCCCTTTCCTCATCATTATCTATGGCCGATCCGCTGACCCACTTGTAGTGAGGAAATAATCTAGCTAATGGAGGAGAACCCAGGTGGATAAGGACACTTAGGACAAGAAACTCCAGCAGTCCAATCCTGGTATTGTGTAATGAAAGCAAACGGTGATAGCGGGGGAGAGAGACACTGAGCCTCACTGCTGGACTCCTGACAGTGGACATCTTGTTTAATGGCCACTATCGTTCATGGATGCTGTATCCTTGTCTCTGTCCTTTCCTTGAGGTCGCAAAATAACTTATCCACGTTCATTTTTTTTCAGTTTGTCACTGTTTTTACTTTAGAGGAACAGTTTAACATTCAAATACCCTTATTTGTGACACAAGAAGACTGATACCAGTCTTGTACCTGTCAGGACACATATTGTGTAGGTCAATGTACAGATTTGAAACCAGGAATGAAGTCACTATAGACCAGTCTGCATCATGTGCCTGCCAACATCTTAGATTTTGCTGTGTTGGGGGTCGATTACCATAAAAACATCAGAAATAACCAGAAAGGGATTTGGGATTTTCAGGGAAACTGTCAGTGTTATATTGTCAGTGTATAGAGCTACAGTATTTGCACTGGCAAATGGTTGAGTTTGTTAGCATTTCTACAAGCACTTCGTGAATGAACAGACTATGTTGGAACCTAAGGTTGGCAAAGACATTTCTTTTGAGTTTACAGACTCAGGTTTGAATTTTCCTCCTGCTTATGGAGTTTATGCTAAGCTACAGCTGATCCGAAATGCTCTGGGTTCTGATGAGACTTAACGGATCACATTTCTCCACTTTTAGCTTCTCTTCATCGGCTCCCTGTTAAATCCAGACTTGGGTTTAACATTCTTCTGCTCACATATACAGGACCAAGCCCCACTAGATCTAAAAGGTATCATTTCAACAGAGCACTTCACTCTTAGACGTAAACCAGGTTTACTACTGGTTCTTAGAGGTTCTGCCTTTCAGATGAGGTTTAAAAATGTCCTTTTAGATAAAGCTACTGGCTTGGGTAATACTTCGGGTCCCTTCCAATACACGCCCTAGCCCTACTTTTTAGCCCTATCCCTAAATTGTCTGCATTCCCTTAAGTGTAGTGGTGTCCCAATTCCTCTCTGCATGTAGAGTTAGTGGACATAACGAGGGGTAGGGGGTATGAATCTAGCCCTTCGAAGCGAAGGATTTCAGATGCTGACTTACCGAGGAAGAGCCAGAGAAAATTCCCCAGAAAGCTTATGTCATCTTTTGTATGCTGAATCAAACAACAATGCCAACCCCCAGAGAGCGAGACGACTCAGAGAATTAAAAAAAAAAAAAAAAATCACAAATATACATATGTACAGATTACACATTAGTTTGTAACATTAGCCAGCTTAGCCATGCTAGTTACTGTAGGCTAGAATACTGACGAAAAGCTTGCAAAGGCAACTTCTTCTCCTTGTGGTTGTTTTATCAACCGAAGCATGATGAATGATGAAAATAAAGAAAAAAGATCGCAACGATTTACTCCATGTTGGTGCTGGGTATGTTTTGGTGAGACATAAGCGACTGCGTAGCGACGTTTGCACATAAGTGCCTGAACGTAAATGCAGCAAGTGATGTCCCAATTCCTAGGAAAGATTACAAAGCCCTACCCCTTAGCTATGGCGTCAATTCAAGGGTGTAGTGGTTGTGGGTGAGGGCTAGAGGTAGTGAGTAAAGGCTAGTGGTTGAAAGTAGGGGGGACATTGGGATTGGGCCTTAGGCCCAGGCTGCTGGTGGACATCTAAGATGTGTTGAACTCCTCTCTCTACTTTTCTCTCGTGTTGTGCTACGACCCAGATGTCTAGGGTTAAAGGGCCATCAACATAATACAAAGGAAACAGAAGAATGTAAAAACAAAGCCCTTTATTTTACAATAAAACCAAAAACTACACAAAAAGCAAGTTTAACAGAAAGATCTAACCCATGGCCTCCAACATACCATACAAAACGTAAGAACCAACACGAAAGAAACACAAGCACTGCTTGTCCAGAAATAAAGGACTAATTTTAAACCAAACCAAAAGGAGAACAAACACAAACGAGCAGCAGATCAGCCAGGAAGGCTGATCGGGGGCCCACTGCTTTTGCAGCCTGCTAGGCCCCCCAAGGTGCTAAAGTCTGGAGTGAAGTTATATACTGCAGGTGAGGGTGATGACCAGATGAATGACAGATTCAGGAGCCAACCAGAGGTGAAGGAGGGAACTGTTGTCCAATGAGGAGGGAAAGATGAGTAGATGGCAGGTAATGGGTAATACTGTAGGTGCCAATGGTTGAAGGTGAAGAGTTGATGATTGGCTGAACACTGGAAAGAACTGTTACAATTAACTTGTGTTTCTCATTTTCTTTCTCAGCATTTATACCTGACCTTGAGCAGGGATGTTTGTTGACCCATTTTTCCTATCCTCTCTATCCCCAGCTGTTGGGCAGCATGTGGCAGCCATTCCTGAGTCTTTCCTCTCCACTGTCAGGAAGATTTGCAGCAATATGTTGATTTCCAAAACTTGGTAATTATTTTCATTGTGTTTATATGAACTGGACTTACATGAAAAATTGCACTTCTTTTTGATTTAATTGGATTAAAGCATAATTGGATTGGATTTTATCTTTAAAAGTGAGATGGCAGTCATTGCCAGTGGAACTACACAGATAAAACTGAACTGACTTCAAACATCCAGAAGTTCTTTTCCAGACATTCATTCATTTCCACTGTCTTGTAGCTGGTGTTTTGGTATGAAACCAGCAGAATATTGAGTCACAGCTTATCAGTGGTGGGCTACATAGAGGAAACGTCATGCATGGAGTAGTGTGTAGCCACACAAATGTTCTCTGGTTAGAGAAAGCAAGTAACTGCCTGGAGCTTAAAGGATGCAGTGTAAAATCCATTAAATACAGGTTTTGCTACAACTTCTATGAATTTTTCAAGGTTTGAGTTGGTTGATGTAACAGCATTTTGCTCTTCTGTAACCCCAGTGATGAGTGGGTGTCAGCTTAGCTTTCCCACCAGGATTCCTTGGAAGCTGAGAGGCCTCTGAATGCTGTTCCCTCAGGTAAGACACCTCTATCATAACCGTACGCAAGCTTTGCCAATGCCATTATGTCATATTTCTTTGAATGCCAAAGGCGGCCATATTTAGACAAAGCAGTGGAGTTGGGAAGTTAAATTAAAAAACTGGGGTCCGCAACTACAACTATGTTTAGTTTAGTCTGAAAACTCTTAAAAAGCAGTTAAAAACGTTCCTACTCAATCAGGCTTTTTATTAAGAATTTTACTGATTTGTAGTTTCGACAACCTGCTAATTTCATTTACTCTTATTTTATCAATTATTGGTGATTATGGCACTTAGTTTACTGATTTATTTGTCTCTATTTATTGTGCTATGTAAAAAGCACTTCATATGCAGCTTCTGGTTAAAACAGATAAATAAAATGCTTTATATAATTTCTTATTTACCATGGGAACAAGTACTGCCCCCAAAATGTTTCAAATTATTTCTATCCAGGTAAAACTTGGACATTCTCTGCATTTCAAGTTTCTATATTTTCTATATTTTGTGAGGTATAGTTGTGTTGCATTCATTTCTTTTTGTCTTCTTTTTTCCTCTTTTCTCTCTGATGTCATGCATTCATCAACCGTAGCATTTAGAGCCAACCTGGAGCTTCTGACTCCCTGTTTTTTCTTTTAACTTGTGTCCAGCATGGTGGCAGCAGAATGATGATCTGGCTGCTTTGATGTGTCAAACAGATTTGCTTTACCAAGGGGAGCTTCTTGGAAAGACTTCTGATAATCTGAATGTAATTAGTTTTTTTAATTTAACACTTTTGAATGCTTGTTTATGACTGAATTTTACATAATGCTGGATTGACAAGAGGAAAGAAAAGGTTAAGAAAAGAAGGGATAAGGAGGGAAAAAAATATAAAGAGAGTAAAGGGAAGACAGAAAAGACAACTACTACACCAAACAGCCAACTGCTGCACCTGCACAGAGACAAAACAGAGAACATCTCATGGTCTTTGCTGGGATGGGCACGAACACAATGCTGTTTTCAACATGTACCATGGTCAGTTTAGCAAAGAAAGCCACCAAGATGTTCTTGAAAGAAGAGGAGGAAAAGAGAAGAAGTGACAGTGTAAGAAATAAGACATGAGTCAAAGTCAGATGGGCCGAAAATGAAGAAAAGCAATAGCTGTCAAAATCTGAGCAAACAGGGGAAAAAAAAAACATGTACTGCAGAATGGCTGCTGTAAGTCAGACAGACACAACTGCTGATTAATATTTGGTCCAACGTCTGACTGCCAGTCAGTCTGCCCGCCTCGCCTCAGCAGGCCCACCTCTAATCTGAATTCACTGTAATCAAAACACTGCCACAGCGTGACATTTTACTCATCCTGCAGTTCTGCATTCCACATACAGACATAACATTTAGGAATATCTTTTTATGTCATATTATCATGACAGCATACAAACATATCCACAATATTTAGCAAAATTAGTGAGCAAAATTTGCAGTTTTTTAATAAACTCTCATGGTATGGAAAGTGCAAGCCAGGCAGGTTCAGAGATGAAGGTTTAATGGGAAATGTTAAAACGAAACTGAACCACAGACGAACAAGACATACAGATAAAAAACAGCAACATAAGGTCTGGCAGGGAACAAGGGAAAACTGGGAGTAACGGTATGGAGAAGACCAATCCAAGGTGGAGACATTAGCAATGGAAACCAGGGCCCAATCCCAAACCAGCCCCTAAACACTACCCCTCCGTTTGCGCGTTCCCACAGAGGCTCCGCCATTTTAAGGGCCGTCCCAAACCATGTAGGACGGAGGGCAAGTGGACTGTTCAGCCCTTAAAGGAATAGTTCACCCTCAGAACGATTTAACTTTATTTTCCACTTACCTTCATGGTGATCAAGACTCTGGAGCACTAATTTTAATATTTCAAATGCAGCCGGCGATTAGGAAGGCTTCTCGTTTTCCCCCAACTGTCATATAATGGAGTTCGATTGAGCCCGAGCCAACAAGGTCCTTAGAAGTCCACAAAAACTTGTCAATATTCCTCCATACTGCTTGTCCAATGTAATCCAAGTGTCCTGAGTGGGTAGTGTCCAGAATTTACTCGAAACGACGTCATTTACTATATTTTCAGAGCCTAAAAAGAAGAATATTACTCCACGGAGCACGCACCTGCGCATCCACAAAACTACGGAAGCCTCGGCGTTCAGAGCCAACGCTGCCGATAATACAAGCGTAGAAGAAGAAATTCACTGTTTACATTGTGTTAAAAGCAACAGAGCTGCAGACGAACCGGGACAAACACAAGAGGGGTTGATATTGATTTAAGACAAATAATGAAAGAAAAAGAGAATGCGCAATCTCGTCTGCCGCGCCTTCCGTAGTTTCATGAACGCGCATCGGCGTGCGCGCAAGAGATGCGATGTACTTCTATTTAGGCTCTAAAAATATACCAAATGGCGTAGTTTTGAGTAAATTCTCGACGCTACCCACTCAGGACACTTGGATTACATGGGACGAGCAGTATGGAGGAATATTGACAAGTTTTTGTGGACTTCTAAGGACCTTGTTGGCTCGGGCTCAATCGAACTCCATTATATGAAAGTTGGGGGAAAACGAGAAGCCTTCCTGATCGCCGGCTGCATTTGAAATATTAAAAAAGTGCTCCAGAGTCTTGCTCACCATGAAGGTAAGTGGAAAATAAAGTTAAATCATTCTGAGGGTGAACTATTCCTTTAATCTGCGAGTCTGCATCAGTGCAGGAAATAGTCATGTTCCACACATGAGTTCCACACGTGTCATGCATGTTTGTCAATACCGACAGAAAAACATGAAGGGAGTTATTTTATGGTGGGGGTGGGGGGGTGATCACAGGCGCGCTGTAGGTATCAAAAGCCCCGTTTCCACCTGCGGGTCTGGGTCGGGTCAGGTCGGGCCAGGCCGGATAGGGTGGGTTTTGGTACGGATGTGTTGGTTTCGCGTTGCGTCCCCACAGCAACCTGTACCCTTTTCTCTGGAGGCACTGGACAGCCCTGCTACGTGATCGCGTGACATCATCGCCATGCAGCGCCGTTTAACCAAAACACCGCGCCACACGTGACAGAAACAAAAGGAGTCACCCCAGCTTTGTTTTTACGCTTGGTCAGGAGGGAAGTAAGATTTTTCAACAAATCAATGTATTGCTTTGTGTTAGCTCCGCCGCTTTGGTCCGGATCGGTTAGATCAGTACCCCTACCGAAGGGTGCCAAAAAAGTAGGCCGGGTCGGGTCGGATATAAGGGTACCTGTCCCAGTTTTTATCTGTGGAGACGCAAAAAAACGTGGACCAATCCGGCCCGACCCGACCCAGACCCGCTGGTGGAAACGGGGCATTACAAACCACTGGCACTCATGGAATGGGATGTTTGAGCAGAAAAGAGGATTATAATCCTCTTATTGGCACGATGATAATAATGATAATAATAATAATGATAATGATAAATGATAATTAGTAGTAGTCATAATTATTAGTTTTGCATTCTGACCTCTCATTCCCACGGTAACAGTTATTTATTCATTTTCTGTACTACTCGTCCAATTCAGTTATTATCAGGCAGGTACACCCTGGACAGGTCGCCAGTCTGTCCCAGGGCCAACACAGAGAGACAGACAACCACTCACCATCACATTCATCCCTAAGGGCAATTTAAAGTAATCTTTGTACAGTGGGAGGAAGCCAGAGTACTGGGAGAGAACCCACGCGTACACGGGAAGAACGTGAGCACGAAGACTTAAACCAGCGACATTGTTATAGTGAGGCCACACTCATTGGGATTCATTGGGTTAACTTATTAAAATTGAGGGCAGTTTCTCTATCCAATGAACTTACAAAAATTCCCATAAACACATTCCTAAACCTTGTCACTTGAGCTTATATGTGAGTCAAGGCAGGTGATCAAATACTTTTGGCAATATACTGTATAGCCCCGTTTCCACCAGCGGGTCTGGGTCGGGTCGGGCCGGATCGGTCCATGTTTTTTTGCATCTCCACAGGTAAAAACTGGGACGGGTACCCTCATATCCGACCCGACCCGGCCTACTTTTTTGGTACCCTTCGGTAGGGGTACTAATCTAACTGATCCGGACCAAAGAGGTGGAGCTAACACAAAGCAATACATTGATTCGTTGAAAAATCCATCACTTCCTGCGTGACCTGGCGTAAAAACAAAGTAGGGGTGATTCCTTTTGTTTCTGTCACGTGTGGTGTGGTGTTTTGGTTAAAAGGTGTTGCATGGCGATGATGTCACGCGATCACGTAGCAGCGCTCTCTGGTTAATACTCTGCCTTCAGGGTAAGGGGACAGTTTTTTGTGAGAACGCAACGTGAAATCAACATATCTGTTCCAAAGCCCACCCGATCCGTCCTGGCCCGACTAAACCCGCTGGTGGAAACGGGGCTTATCTCCCCGACTGGGAGAGACTCATTGGATTACATGGACATTTAACTCCCGGTACAGCAAAGAACAGAGAGTAGCACAATGCATGATGGGAAATATGTAAATAAGCCCATCAAACACATTGAGTTGAACGTTTGCTATGAAATTATTTTACTGTATGTCCATGAAAAATATATATAATTATATTTAATTTCTAAATTTGTAAAGGAAATCTTAACGTGTCACCTTTAAGAATCAGTTTTTTAGGTGCACATGCTAAACATCACACCGGGTACAGCCCATGCAGAGGTTACTGTATATGTTAGATAATCAGTGCACGCAACGCTTCTGTTGTGTTGTTTTTTCCACTACCAGGACGTGGCACGCATTCAGGGGTGTCTGAAAAATGTTACCGCCCTCTTGAGGCCCGGCATGTGCTCAACATCATTCCCTGCATGGAGATAGTTTCTCGCTGTTGTGTAAATGTTTCTTTTTTAATTAAAAAAAAACTCACGTTTAAATGTTGTGTAAGCAGGGCCTAAGACAAAACTAAAACGGTGACAAACAACACCCCACAGATCATGCAACAAACTGCCTTCAAGTCTCTTTCACTTTTTCACCCCAACTTTGTGTTCCCACCAACTTCTGGCCCTCCCTCAGCTCTTCTCACTTTCCTCCCAACCAGACATGTTAACCCCGCCTCTCCGTCTCATTTTCTCCCCCCAATCTTGACTGTCTTTCTCCCATCTGCCGTCTTCCACTCTGCACTGGAGCTGATCCAAAGTGTCATCAATAAATCATAGAGAGAAGAAAGGAGACGACACTCAGGATCAGGGTCTGGGCTTCTTTCTCAGCTCCTTCTTTGTGACTCAATCACAGGTCTGAAATCCAATAGGAAGGGCTAAATATTTAAAGGTGCTTTAAGGTGATAAGCCTGCATTTTAAATACGTGACTGGAGAATTACCAATGATGTGTTTTCTATAATTACCTTAAATGAGACTGTAGTTGAGATGACAGTATCTCGGCACTCTTGAGAGTTTTGGTACTTGAAGTGATCCTGAGAGACCGACTTATGTTAAAGGTTTTGTTCTTTTCTGATTTTCTCTGTTTGTTGGTAAACTTTTACGACTTGGCCCAATACCTGAGTGAAGAAATGTCAAACAAATTCAGGGTCCTTACCTGAGGAATTCCCGCCCACCAGATATGCAAATTGATTTCGCCCAACTCATATTACCCCTTTAACATCATCTTCAGCTGCAGGGGAAGTTCTTTATGGCTGAGCTTATCTGTATCCTACTGAAGCTGTAAAATAAAAAATCCCCAATTGTGCAGTCAAATACAAACAGGTAACATTGTTCTATGCTGTTGACTCTTTAATTCTGAGGGATCTACGACCACAGCAGTAAAAAGAGCTCGGCCACGGCGAGATTCACCTGGAAATGTAGATTTTAACTCTTCCAGTGTTTGTTTGGTGCTGATAAACCATGTAAAACCAAAGATATGGTAGTCTAAAGTTCATGAACCAAAAATTATTTACTAGAGCGTAAAAAGTAGGATGAGATTGTCAAGTTTGCTTTTTCTTTAAAAAGAAAAATGTATAAATAAATTTTAGGCATTTGTCACGAAAAAGTGTTTTAAAGTGGCGGTCAGCTGACACTACTCTGATATATAGGTTATGCTCACACTGCAGCTTAAAATGCTCGATTCCGATTGGATTAAATGCAACCTGAACATTCAGAAAAATCAGGTGTCTGAGTTAGTGCTCACATGAAAGTGGACTGGGTCAGATTTAAAAGAAATGGATTTAAGCTGTTCAGGCTGCCATAAACAGATCAGATATGGGTCACAGGAGAGCAGAAAAGTCCAACTCCTGCCTGCAGTATTAAGTAAACTTATTTTTAAATTCTAAATTGACGACTTTTGGGAATTTTTGGGCCCATGTTAGAAACAACTTTGGGACCACTGACATCCACCTCAGGGTTTTGTTGATGGTCTTTATTTTTATTTCTCTCACTTCATTATTCTGTCATTAACCCTCCCTCTACTTTTCAGTAGACAAAATGTTTCAATCACTACTATCAATTATTATTTCATTACAAATTTGTGGGGATAAATCAGCCTAAAACATCTCTGCCACTTGGTTTGGGTGTGTAATACCAAAAGTAAAGGTTTGTTGACCATTTCACTATTGTTATTATGTTATTATGCAAAGAGCATAAACCCTAATGTAATGCTCAGTGTTCATAACTGCACTGTTTTAAGTTTGAAATTTGTTGTTCTGTAATTTCAGCACAAAACCTGTTGAACTTGAATGGTTTTCTTCTTTAAAATAAGTTCTGTACAATACGTGTTCTTAAAATGGCTTTTTGAAGTGTTTGTTCTGCTATGATGTATCTGGTATGTGAGTATGTTCAGAAACATTCATTTGACATGTATACAAATGAAAACAGTACATTTCAATGTACATCATTAACGCACATGCTTCAGATTATATGGCTGCATTTGAGGCTATATCGCCCAGTCCTATCTCATCCTCTAGGGCTGGCTCATAAACAGAGTCAATCTCCAGAGACTGCCATGTTGAAAAGGCCAACTTATAGCAGAAATAAAAATGTTTACAGCAGAAATAAACATGTTTACAGCCTGGTTCAAAAAATCATTTTAGGCTTATCTTAATAACAAGTATGAAGGTGGTGAATTTATATATATATATATATATATATATATATATATATATATATATATATATATATATACATATATATATATAACTCATCCATTTGGATGTTGTTTAATCTTGAAATTACACATATTTAGGGGTGTGTCCTTTTGATTGACAGCCTATAGCAGAGTAGCACAACAGTGGTTTCTAGCCAGCTAACAGTGTGCCTTAGCTTTAGCCCACTAATCTCCATTAGTCTTCCCCTCAGGAAGAGGCTATAAAGTCCCACTGGCCCGGAAAAACATCTATAAAAAATCTTTCATTCTCTCTGCCATTTCTGTCCTAAATTATATCAAATAGACACACTGTCATCAGTTTTTATTCTTTTAAGTGCTGTTGTTGTCCTTGTTTTTCTGAGCCTGTCAAAAACGAATTTCTGTCACCACTCAGGACAGACAATAAAGTTCTATCTATCTATCTATCTATCTATCTCTCTCGCTCTCTCTCTCTCCAGGTTAGCGCAGGTAGCTCAAAGTTCGATGGGTGTTGATCATTCGCTCCCACGCTCACAGCCCCCCTTTAACTTAACTTCTCTGCCCATTTTTGTTTTACCGCAAGACTAGATGTGTGACATTGCCAAGATGACAAAGGGGTGATGATGGAGGAGATCATGAAAATCTCCATGTTGAGAAAGAGACAAAAAGTGGCAGAGTAGCAGATGTAGGTGTCTGTGGCCATTAAAAACATCAAGACTTGTTTTTCCCTTCACGAGTTGCACATCAGCTTCACTGCTCCACACTGACCCGTGGTTTCCAGTGGCCATCCCTCCATTTTCTACATCAACAGATGCATCCACAAGAGCCCTGGAAGCTGACCAAAGTACACATGTAAAGGGGACGAACAGAAGACACTGCATGCATCTTTAGTGTACAGCAGAACATAAATGGACCTTAATTCTGACTGGCTGTTCAGTGAAACAGTGCAGGAGAAGGAAGACAGCACTGACGTCAGCAAGGTAAAAGCTAACTTTAATATTCTAAACATATATGATGGAGTTTATTAGCCTGGTACACCAGCCTAACGCCATGTATGAGATACACGGCAAGTCAGTCTGGGCTCCCTCCGTTGGAGACTGATTTCCAACTCAAGACGAGAGGCAGGACTAACAGGAACAAACTGAACTGGAAAGAACCGATGAGAGATACGTGGAAGTGATGCAAATGTCGTTTTGTAAGATGAAAGCCCTCAAAGCTGCAAGTTGTTAAGGTTTTAAAGCAGAACTAAGTAACTTTTTCACCTCAATAAATGCTTTTCAGAATCCCTGTCGGGCTAAACAAAGTCTTTATGGAGCGATTTGATGTTTCCCCCCCCCTCCCCCCGGTGTCTCTGGTCTGTAAGCGGCAAATGCAAGTCTGCCTGAGCAGACCCGACAGATCTTGCGCCTCAGAAACCGCTAAACGGCACTGACATCCCCTATCCACTGAGCTGCTTCTAGCACTGGTTTGCACCAGAACCAGACTAAAAACTTGTTCTTTAGCTTCCCACCACCTAAACATCGGCTCCTGGCTCTCAAAACCAACTCTGGCACTCGTGCTGCTTGGACGCCGGGTGAGCATCACCGAGCCTCACGGCCGAATAGGCTCAATAATCACTTGTCATGTCCACAAAAAGTAAATAAAAGTTTGTTTTCTTACCTGCTACCGGGCAACACCAGAGAAAAATATAATCCAAGGCATATTTACCCGCAAAACGTGGGTAAAATGTCCCGCTGCAGGAGACACAGGACTTTGCTTTGAGCAGAGGGAGATGAGCTGCTGCTACCAACGTAGCAAAGTAGCATCAACAAGCTAGTGAAAGCCTAGAAATATATCCAGGGATCAAAATAGAGGAAAGACGGGTAGAGAAGACGTCTGTGTGCTGTGGGGGTGTAGGGGGGGTTGAACTTTACCACAGTGAAAGGAGACCACTAGGGGAGCCCCGACCTGAAGTTACTGAGTTCTGCTTTAAAGGGATAGTACACCCGCAAAATGATGTAACTTTATCTTCCACTTCCCCTCATGGTGAGTCAGACTGTGGAGCACTTTAATGTCTTTAATGCAGCCGGCGATCAGGAAGGCTTCTCGTTTTCCCCCAACATTCATATAATGCAGTTTGCCAGGGCCTGAGCCAGAAAGGTCCATAAAATTCCACAAAAACTTGTCAATATTCCTCCATTCTGCTCGTCCAATGAAATCCAAGTGTCCTGAGTGGGTAGCATCCAGAATTTACTCAAAACGACATCATTTAGTATATTTTTATAGCCTAAACAGTAGTATATTCTACTTCCGCAAAACGCGCATATGCGTGTTCACGAAACTACGGAAGCCTCGGCATTCAGAGCCTACTCTGCCGATAATGCAAGTGTAGAAGAAGAAATTCACTGTTTACATTGTGCTTAGAGCGCCAGAGCTGCAGACAAACTGGGACAAACACAGGAGGGGTTAGATATTGATTTAAAACAAAGAAAGAAAGAAAAAAGAGTACGCGATCTCGTCTACTGCGTCTTCCATAGTTTCATGAACGCACATATGCACGCCTCGGGAAAGTAAGATGTACTACTTTAGGCTATAAAAATATACTAAATGATGTCGTTTCGAGTAAATTCTGGACGCTACCCACTCAGGACACTTAGATTACATTGGACGAGCAGTATGGAGGAATACTGACAAGTTTTTGTGGACTTTTATGGACCTTTTTGGCTCGGACCCCGGCGAACTCCATTATATGAAAGTAGGGGAAAACGACAGGCCTTCCTGATCGCCGGCTGCATTTGAGATATCAGAAAAGTGCTCCAGAGTCTTGCTCACTATGAGGGGAAGTGGAAAATAAAGTTACATCATTCTGTGGGTGAACTATTCCTTTAAGGACATGTGCAGCTCATTTAAGACAGCAGAAAGGGCATTGTTATATAGGCGCTCCTCTGCGGCCGCCAGTCTGACTGTTAATGGTTATTGTTTATCTGAGTCGCTGAAAAAAAACGTGTGGTAAAGTCCCACCTCCCGCGCTGTGGTTGGTCCGTTCAATCTTTTACTGGAGCGGAAATCACTTCCCAGTGGAGGGAATCCAGACTGACTTGCCGTGTATCTCATACATGGCAATAGTCAGGCTGGTGTACCAGGCTAAGAGTTTATATCTATGCAGCATTCTGCTCTCCCTTTCATCTCACCATCCACTCGCACATTAATGAGTCTTATTTTCCTGCACAGGTAAAAACAGCACATCCTCAGCAACAGTTACAAGTTATTTTTGAGGTCTGTTTTTCTGTTGTTTTGTTTGTTTAGACTCCAGCAATGCAAGGAAATGCAGCAGTTCGTCTCTTGTTTTTCATGTCAGCTTGAATAAGAGGCCTTGGTTGATAACAGTCGTTGATAAAAGTTAGGAAATATTATTTTCCGAGTTACAGAGGTGATGCATATCATAATAGGTAGGTCATTAGCTTATAAGACCCTGGGCATTCAAAATAGTACTTAAAGGGTACCCTGTGTGGTGAAAGCTGATCCATCAGTTGGAAGCATTTAACAGGTTTAAAGTCAGAGCTATCGTCTTCAATGGACCTGCATCGAAATAATACTTTCACTTTCCTCCATTTTCACACTAAAGTCAAATCTCCCAGCTGAAAGGAAGGATTAAAAAGTATGCGGGCAAGCATCTCTGCCCAGGGAAACAAAAATTCCACAGACCAGCTATGAAAAACAAAAACATTGCCCTGGAAACGATTTAGATTACAGACAGAGCTCCGAGCTGACAGGAAATAGTAGATATTTGTGGTTGCAATCATTGCTATAGAACGTGGTGAAAAATGATGGATTGCTGGGCGAAGGCAGTGATTATATGCAATACAACTGTTTTGATCCTGCACATGAAATAATGGCAGCAATTACAGCCGTTGCTTACAGGGATGATTAAAGGTTTATATGTGACGAGTCATAAAGAGAAATGTCTGCATGGAGAGGCTGCATAGGTATCGTACAGGTTAAATGACTGATAACAACCGACAGAGAAACTAGCAAGCCAGCGGCTGATAGGCCAGCAGCTGCATCTTCATCACGGTGATCCGCAAGCATTCAGATTAAATATTAAACGAGTCCAATCAAGTAATCGACCCTCTCCACTTCTCCCCCAGTGTTCCTCTCTTTTTCTGTCATTAAATCACCCTTCTCCCCCTTTACTCTCGTTCTCCTCACTCCCTGTTCTCTCTTTACTCCTGCTTTTCAACCTCTCTAGTCTCTTTTTACAACCCCTCCTCTTCCTCCCTTTTCCCTTTCTACTCCCCCTTTTCCTTCCTCTCTTTCTCCTCCCTACTACCCCTCTACCTCCTCTCCTTTCCCTCTGTACTCCCCTTTTTTCTTCCTCCCTTTCCCCTCTCTACTCTCCCCTCTCCTTCCTCCCTTTTCCTTCCCTACTACCCATTTTTCTTCCTCCGAACGCATTCACTCCTTCCCCCGTTCTTCCTCTCTGTTCCCTTTCTACCCCCTTTTTCTTCCTCCCCCACTTCTTCCTCCCTTTTCCCTCTCTACTCCCCCTTTGACCTTCCTCCCTTTCCCCTCCCTACTACTCATTTTTCTTCCTCCCTGCTCCTTCTCTCCTCCCCCTCTTCCTCCCCCTTTATCCCCTCTACTCCCCCTTTTTTTTTCTTCCCTTTTACCTCCCCACTACCCGTTTTTTCTTCCTTCCTGCTCCTTCTCTCCTCCCCCTCTCTTACTCCCCCTTTATCCCCTCTACTCCCCTTTTTTCCCCTCCCTTTTACCTCCCTACTACCCGTTTTTTCTTCCTCCCTGCTCCTTCTCTCCTCCCCCCTCTTCCTCCCCCCTTTATCCCCTCTACTCCCCTTTTTCCCCTCCCTTTTACCTCCCTACTACCCGTTTTTTCTTCCTCCCTGCTCCTTCTCTCCTCCCTCTCTCTTTGGGAGGAATCCCAGCCACAGAGAGCGTGTAAGTGAAATTGATGTACTATGAATAGGATCGCCTGTCTCCAACAGTAAGTGCCACTACATTCTGCTGCTTATACTCCCCCAGCGATCGATTGGGGCTCCACTGCAGTGATCAATAAATAGATAAATAAATGAAAACACTTCAGTTTCTTCAGTCCACAGGTGAGTACTCACTATACAGGTAATACTGGTGAACTTCATACCGTTATAGTCAGGTTTTTTATTAAGTAAGCTTTACATTTGCAGACTTCTCTGTAAATTTTCACATAAAAAAAAGATGCTAAACAAGTTTCCTACCTGAAAATGGTAAAGTCTTTGGTGGTGAAGCTGCAAATATGACCAGCAGGAGATAGTCTGAGGACAATCTGAGGTTTATAACATCATGTGTCCTCATCGTTCCCTGCATCCCCTCCTCCAGCCACAGCTTCTTTAGCTTTGGGATTAAGAGCTAGTTGGTTTTGTACAAGCATCACAATGTAAGTGTTAAAAGTTAAGATATTCAAAGCTAATATGTGGGATGTAGTTCAGTCTGTGCTCCTTTACTGAGTGCCATCCCTTATGTTTTTGTGCTAGATCAAAAAATAAAACCTGCTTTCTATGTGAGGAAACAGAAATTCACTGGTATCTTTTGCCCTTTAAGATTCATTTGTAAAGGGCTGTATGTACACATATTGGATGTCTAATTCATTACTGGTATTTTACTTCTGTCAGTTATCAGTGAAACCACAAGATCAATAACCAAAAGTCATGCACAGAGAATAGTGAGTCTATTTTAAGCTAAAGCCCACTAACAAGCTAACAGGTCTATATTGGTAATACTGATATGACAACCAATGTTCACTCTAACTTTTCATCTGTCTGAGCAGACACACAAACTCTCTGAGTAATCCGCTGTGAGCAACATCAGACGTGCACAGTGGCCACGCAGCATCACACTTATTAAAAACAAGAGATCCTAACAAGTAACAATACATGGCTTATGAAAAGAATCAAATTACACCAGTGATTTCTGTTAGATCACTAAACATACAGTAATGCGCAAAAGTTTATATACCCCTTTGGAATTTTTGATTTCCTTGGGCATTTTTCAGAGGGTGTAAATAATAAGAAAAAAATGATAATAGATGTCCTTATCCAAACACTCATGAGTGATTATTTTCTTACCAACCTAGACCCTCTGAAAAATGCTCCCAAAAATTCTGCCAGGGTATGTAAAATTTTGAGCACAATTGTAAGCGATTTGGCCCGCATACAACGAAAAAGACAAAAACAAATAAATAATTCAATAAAGAGGAAATTAATTGTTTTCATAGAAGAGTTCAGCAGAGGCTGATCCTTTAATTAGTGGAAGAAATGCCTGAAAAGTTAAAACCACAACAAAAGGTCAGGATATCACCAATTATTATTACTAATCTTTAACATAATGGTAACCATGTAGTCAAAACTCCAAAAAGCATCCATCCTACAGAAAACAGGTGTCATTTTATGCACTATGCATATGGCAACCAAAGAAAGAAAGAAAGAAAGAAAGAAAGAAAGAAAGAAAAAGGAGAGAAACAAAGAAAGAAAGAAACAAAGTCTTAAATCATCTCTACCTACTGTCTAGAACATGATAATGAGTTCACTGTACTCCAATGGCCTCAACAATCACCAGATCTTAATCAAATAGAGCAGCTTTGGGATGTGGTGGAACGGGATATTCTCATCATGGATGTGGTGGAACGTGAGATAATCATCACGTATGTGGTGGAACGGGAGATAATCATCACGGATGTGGTAGAACGGGAGATTCTCATCTCAGAATGGTTGATTCTTATCATGGATGTGGTGAAACTGGAGATTCTCATCACGGATGTGGTGGAACTGGAGATTCTCATCTCAGAATGGGAGATTCTCATCATTGATGTGGTGGAACGGGAGATTCTCATCACGTGCATGGTGGAATGGGGGATTCTCATCACGTATGCGGTGGAATGGGGGATTCTCATCACGGATGTGGTGGAACTGGAGATTCTCATCTCATAATGGGGGATTCTCATCACGTATGTGGTGGAATGGGGGATTCTCATCACGTATGTGGTGGAATGGGGGATTCTCATCACGTATGCGGTGGAATGGGAGATTCTCATCACGGATGTGGTGGAACTGGAGATTCTCATCTCAGAATGGGAGATTCTCATCACGGATGTGGTGGAACGGGAGATTCTCATCTCAGAATGGGAGATTCTCATCACGGATGTGGTGGAACGGGAGATTCTTATCACGGATGTGGTGGAACTGGAGATTCTCATCTCATAATGCGAGATTCTCATCACGGATGTGATGGAACGGGAGATGCTCATCACATATGTGGTGGACTGGAAATTTTTCATCACATATGTGGTGGAACAGGAGATTTTCATCATGGATGCGGTGGAACAGGAGATTCTAATCATGGATGCGGTGGAACAGGAGATTCTAATCATGGATGCGGTGGAACAGGAGATTTTCATCACGGATGCGGTGGAACAGGAGATTCTAATCATGGATGCGGTGGAACAGGAGATTTTCATCATGGATGCGGTGGAACAGGAGATTCTCATCATGGATGCGGTGGAATGGGAGATTTTCATCACGGATGCGGTGGAACAGGAGATTCTCATCATGGATGCGGTGGAACAGGAGATTCTAATCATGGATGCGGTGGAACAGGAGATTCTAATCATGGATGCGGTGGAACAGGAGATTCTAATCATGGATGCGGTGGAACAGGAGATTCTAATCATGGATGAGGTGGAACAGGAGATTCTAATCATGGATGAGGTGGAACAGGAGATTCTAATCATGGATGCGGTGGAACAGGAGATTCTAATCATGGATGCGGTGGAACAGGAGATTCTAATCATGGATGAGGTGAAACGGGAGATTTTCATCATAGATGCGGTTGAACAGGGAAGTCTCAACATAGATGAGGTGGAACGGGAGATTCTCATCTCAGAATGGGAGATTCTCATCATGGATGAGGTGAAACGGGAGATTCTCATCATGGATGTGGTGGAACGAGAGATTCTCATCATGGATGAGGTGAAACTGGAGATTTTCATCATGGATGAGGAGAACTGAGAGATTCTCATCATAGATCAGGTGGAACGGAAGATTTTCATCATGGATGAGGAGAAACGGGAGATTCTGATCCTGGATGAGGTGGAATGGGAGATTCTCATCATGGATGAGGAGAAATGAGAGATTCTCATCATAGATGAGGTTGAACGGATGATTTTCGTCATGGATGCGATGGTACGGGAGATTATCATAATGGATGAGGAGAAACAGGAGATTCTGATCCTGGATATGGTGGAACGGGAGATTCTGATTATGGATGAGGTGAAACGAGAGATCCTCTCCATAGATGTGGTGGAACGAGAGATTCTCACGGATGTGGTGGAATGGGACATTCTTATCATGTTTGTGGTGGAGTGTGAGATTCTCAACTTGGATGTGCAGCCTACAAATCTGCACCAACTGTGTGATGCTATCATGTCAATATGGATCAAAATCTCTGAGGAATGTTTCCAGCACCTGGTTGGATCTATGACACCAGGAATTACAGCAGTGCTGGATGAAAAAGGGGTCTGAACTGGTACTAAGGGGCTTGATGAACTGGCCAGTGAATGTATCACATAACCAAAGCAATGACTGTTTGTTGTGGAACCATAGAGTATTACAGCTAGTAGTTAAAAGATTTGATGATATCACTGAAGGTAAAAGGTGCTACTTTAACTAAAGAGGACAACACATTAAAGGAATAGTTCACCCTCAGAATGATGTAACTTTATTTTCCACTTACCCTGATGGTGAGCAAGACTCTGGACCACTTTTTTAATATGTCAAATGCAGCCGGAGATCAGGACGACTTCTTGTTCCCCCCCAATGGAATTTGCCAGGGTCCGAGCCAAAAAGGTCCATAAAAGTCCACAAAAAATTGTTAATATTCCTCCATACTGCTCGTCCCATGTAGTGCAAGTGTCCTGAGTGGGTAGCGTCCAGAATTTACTTGAAACTACGCCATTTAGTATATTTTTAGAGTCTAAAAGGAGTATTGTTTACGTCCATGAAGCGCGCACATGCACGGTCACGAAACTATGGAAGCCTCGGCGTTCAGAGCCTTCTCTGCAGATAATGCAAGTGTAGAAGAAGAAATTCACTGTTTACATTGTGGTAAGAATGCAAGAGCTCTACACAAACCGGGACAAACAGGAGGGGAGGGGTTGGATATTGATCTAAAAGAAAGAAAAAAAAGAAAAAGAGAACGCGCAATCTCATCTGCCGTGGCTTCCGTAGTTTCGTGAATGCGCATCGGCGTGCTTGCTGGGCATGCGATGTAGTCTTGTTTAGACTCTTAAAATATACTAAATGGTGTAGTTTCAAATACATTCTGGACGCTACCAAATCAGGACACTTGCACTACATGGGACGAGCAGTATGGAGGAATATTGACAATTTTTTGTGGACTTTTATGGACCTTTTTGGCTCGGACCCTGGCGAACTCCATTGGGGGGAACGAGAAGTCGCCCTGATCTCCAGCTGCATTTGACATATTAAAAAAGTGGTCCAGAGTCTTGCTCACCATCAGGGTAAGTGGAAAATAAAGTGAAATCATTCTGAGGGTGAACTATTCCTTTTAACTTCCATTCACTCTGCATCACATTCACTCTCCTTGAACAAACCTAAGCAAACCCTATCTTTAGACTGAGCTCTGCTACCAAAACAAACAGATCTACTGTGTGTCACCACAACATGAGCAACACAAACCCTCCCACAGACAAGCAGCTTATATATGCAGATGATGTATTCGCTTGATGTACAAGGGATTCTGAACATCTTGAAAGTAATAACTCAGGTCACTCATGGCATCCCACATCCTCCGCTGTTCACGAGCCTCTCATCCCTACTTCTGCACACTCCACCTGCTCTGTGCCGCCATCCCTCCATCATTCCCTCTTGACAGAGAGGTGATTAGGAGGAGAGAGTTCAGACCTGCTGAAAAAGCAGCTTAGCTGTAATTATCAGCTTGGAGAGAAACAAACAGTTCATCAGAGCCTTCCTCTGCAGACTTAACAACTGTTGCCAGGATATATCACATACTCGACAAGCAGCCGTTACCTAGGCTACCCCGGGCTCCATATGTCTGGAGGCTTTCCGTACAGATGAAATTATTTTCAGCTTGTTCAGAAATAGCATGAGTCAAGAAAACACCAAAACATATTAACACCTGCACTGTGATGTAAGCCAGCATACATGCAGACGCCAGTAGAAACAGGCTTAATCTCTCCCACCTTCCATACTGTGCACACTCTGATGCGTACACAGACGATCCACCAGTGCCAGCCTTTTTCATCCATTAGTTTCATGTCATGTTTCGCAGTTTCAAAGGAGAGAGTGAGAGGGAAACAATAGTGAGAGGAAGCAATGATCCGGTCAAACAGAAAATTAAAAAAAATCCTTGCCTTGTGTTTCAGGTCAATGCAGGACCAAACAACTTTAGTCAGAGTTTCTCCTATTGTGCATGTTTCTGCTGTGCATGAGCTTTCTTATACATCCCTGCACATCTGATCTCTCAGTAGGTGTTGGGATGACTCATTTACGTGGAACTTACTGTAACTGTATGTTCAGATCAAAAGTGGCAAAAGCGGCCGAGGCTGTGCGACAAACAGGGCAGCTTCCAAAGCGGCAAAATATTTTTTCTGCTTTCATCCCCCTTCATGTGACTGACATCAAAATGAAAGCGCAATAGTCATTTAAAGGAGCTGCCAAGCGGAATTCTGAGCCGCAGGACGTGTTGGGTGGTCATTAAATTAAAAAAAAAAAAAAAAAAATGCAGAACATGAACAGAGATACAAAATTTACACGGAGATTGTAATATGCAGAATCCTGCATCCTGTTAATTTTCTCAGAATTAAGATGCAAGAGCCGTGTGTGTTTCAACACATTGTGAATGCATTATTTCATTTTTTTTGAGTTCATATGTTTACCACAGAAATGCAAAGTCGTGTATGACACCAAACAAAGAGATGTGGGGGGAGGCGCACATTTGCACCCGTGTGTGATCTAAAGGAATGAAGAAAACGACCCCGGAGCTGGAAAACATTACAATCTTGTGGCCAAAGAGTATTTCCCTCCTCTGGAAGAAGGGGGGGAAATGGGATGAGGCAGTTAGAAAATTAAATTAATTCCTGCTCATAATTATTGTACCATTATTAACATGGTCTGCCATGACTATAAACATGTCTAACCCTTAATCATGTGGACTCATCATGACTGTGGGTGACATCGCTGCCATGCTGCTGCTGTCTGTACACTTGAAGAGGACGCCGTCGCCGGGTCGACGCAGGAGATTCTCTGTGGAGCTCGGTGAATTTCATCAGCCGGTGCTCATCAGCTGGACTGAGAGCGGATCCAGCTGTACTTCAGGTTGGACGTCCAGCAGTTTTTTTTTTTTAACTTTGGTCCCAGTGGCCAAAAAGAACATTATAAAGGATGGGATGAGCCTGAACACAGGTCATCAACCTCTCGGCATCCATGATGGAACCAGTGTGTTCTTAGGACAAAAGTTACACACTGTGTTCTTTGGGCCCACTCGCTCGAAGGACACCTCTACTCTGATTGGTTGCCGCTGAACCATGTCATAGCTAATTAGCATAAAGTTTACTGAAGCTCATCTTCTCATCTGGTACTGCTTTGGATGCTTTAGCCGCTTTTGACACTGGATACGCGGCAGACGCCTTCGTCGCTCAGGACGCCTGGATCTCATTGAAAATGCAGTCATTTGCATGCAATGCATGCATTGGTCTCAACGTACAATTAACGTACAGGCAAAGCGAAGCTGGAAGAGAGCTTATCTTTTCTAAAATCAAGCACTGATCGTGACAGTTATAATCTAGAGGTAGTAACTGATGGGAAGGTGGTGAGAAAAGTCCATTTCAAACAGCAATTCTTTGTCACCACGCATATTTCTACACTGTAAATTCCATTGGCATTTTTGTTCTCCTAAAATATTATTTTATGTAAAGTCAACAACCTTATGGTATGGTGTTTTTATAAATTAGAATACTTAATCAAACACATCTTACGCACACAAAAATTGTTCCATTTAACTCAAAATTTCAAGGCAGCCCTTTTACTGATATTTTTAAGTGAAATATCTTACAGTGTATGTTTCCACAGACATTTCCGTTGAAGTCCCAGTTTATCAGCTAGAGCTAGACACACTGTAATCCACTGATTAGTGGAAACATATCCTGCATTTACTACTGCATTGAGCTAAAACTGGACAAACTGATGCCAAAGTGCATGTGAATGTAGCACATAATGCACCTGTAGATTTTTGTATGATGTCTACATCATCGCCACCATGTTCCTGAAAACAAGGGTAAATGGACGGCACTTTCAGTGCCTTTTTACTTGTCATTTTTCTACATGTCACATTCACACCCCAATAGGCACATCATGAGGCATCGTGGGGTTCAGTGTCTTGCCCAAGGACACTTTGTAGTCTGGGGGAAGCCTGGAATTGATTCAACATCCCTTCGATTGACAGACGACTGCTCATCCACCTGAGCTACAGCCGCCCAGTTAGTCCAGTTTTCTATACAGTATCATCAGGCCCACTGCTCACTTGGGCGATATTTCTCTGTCCAAACTGCTTGAATTTTATGGAGAGGATACAAAAATCATAAAACCACTTGAAATGATGACTGTGCAAAGATAAATGGCCAATAGTACTTAAAAAACACTGATAAAACTCGTCATCTGGCTCAAAACAAGTTTTACTTATCAATAAAGTACGAGTTTGTGCAGCTGTGACTGAAGCCACGCACCTTTAGGTGACCACTTTCGTTGGACCACTTAGTTAATTATGTCCAAAAATTTAAAATGCTACCTTTTTCTGAGTCAGTGCCCCTTCTTCACCCCACCACATCAAACATTTTCTAGATCCCCCTTGTGTGTTTCATCTTCTGAAATCACATCCAGAGTTTGGAGGGGTAGATGGTGGCACACAGTCCATAAGATCACAAAATAGAAATCACATTCGTCCCATTCAAATTTGATGATTTTCACATTTTGACTCTCCGTCTTGGTTGGTATGAAAAAAGCAGAACTAAGCAAAGAAAAAAAAGGAAAAATGGCATGATTGAAAACGGATAAAAATAAAAAACAAGGTTACAGGGGCAGTAAGCTGAGCCCAACTGGTGAGCAGGTTCAAGTCCCAGCCAAGGTACCCATGCTGCACTTCATTCTCCGCTCTCTGATCCCCATTCCTCTCAAGCTACTTTCAAGTAAAAGGCCACAAACGCCCAAAAATCCTTTAAAAAAATCAAGTTAACAGGTTCATATTACACCAACTCAACAGATCCAACTGCAGATCCAGCTTTATGTGACCCAAACACATTTTACGTTTTCTTGTAAGACAAACAAAAGGGGAAACAGAGTAAAATGAAATTCATCTCGTCTCTGCTCATGCAGGACATTTACGCACTCACACACACGCACAGAGGGAAGTGTGTCCTGTTCCCACTGATGGACAACAGAAGCTGTGGCAGAAGGATGGCATTAAAAATCAGCGGGGGAGGTAGTGTGATGAAAAAAAAAATGTCAGACTGAAACCAGCAGGCCAAGTTCTCTAACATGTTTAACTCAAATGACAGCGTGTCCCCGTGATGCTGCGCCACTGAGTATACATGTCCAGCGTATTAATACGCTGCAAAGTCTGTATAATATGCGCTTTAGCATGAGCATATAAGCAATATAGAATGCACGTTTTAATGTGCTACACTGTTTGCATATTTCATCATTCAATCGGAAACTACATTAAAAGGACAAATTCTGAGATGGTTATGAGTTTAAACTTACCACAATTTATAGGTATAAATAGCCAAAAGCTCAACCACAGGAGGTAATTGGCACCATTGAGGACTACTGATCTCATCTGTTCCCTGCAGGTGTTTGAACCAGAACAGCTGGGTGCTACGGAGACTCTCCGCTTGTGTATCTGCCAGTATTCCCCATGCTTCCAGTTTGTTTCTGGCACCGTGATGCTGGGCCACCTGTGTGTTCCTGTCTACTGCATAACTCACCCAGCCAATACGATGAAGAAGTCCAAGCGGTTCCACGTGTCTCCAAGGTAACACTTCTTCACAAAATCCCCAGGGCCACCATCTTGATCACCATCTCAATGGCAAAGAATGCAAAGATGAAGTCATCAAAGTCC